>OX411749.1:15759432-16972855 GCA_948252205.1 Orthosia incerta
CCTACCCTACACCTACCCTACACCCTACCCTACACCTACCCTACACCTACCCTACACCTACCCTACACCTACCCTACACCTACCCTACACCTACCCTACACCTACCCTACACCTACCCTACACCTACCCTACACCTACCCTACACCTACCCTACACCTACCCTACACCTACCCTACACCTACCCTACACCTACCCTACACCTACCCTACACCTACCCTACACCTACCCTACACCTACCCTACACCTACCCTACACCTACCCTACACCTACCCTACACCTACCCTACACCTACCCTACACCTACCCTACACCTACCCTACACCTACCCTACACCTACCCTACACCTACCCTACACTTTGTTCCAAAAAACATAACCCTAATGTTTGCTTGTCGTCGCCAGGCACTGAGTTTCGCTTCACCCACTCAACCTTCGTTACGCTACGGAGGTCGCCGGCTCGCTTCGCTCGCCACCTCCCCCCTGCGCTGCACTCGGTCTCGTAGGTTCGCTCCACTCGGGATCCCTACGCTGAATCCGTAAAAAAAACAAAAAAAAAAGATTCGCCAAATGGGGGGGGGAATGGGGGGGCGAGGGGGTCAACTTTGAAAAATGGTTTGTTTGTGACTATAGCATTGCCCCTTTATATGAATCTGAAAAAAGAAATGTTCCAAGTCTCTCAACTTCCGAGAATCGCTTAAAGGGGGTGAGAAGGAGGGCGAGGGGGTCAACTTTGAAAAATGGTTTTTACTTTTCCGAGCCTCCTCTAAACGAATCCGTAAAAAAAACACGAAAAAAACATTCGCCAAAACGGGGGGGGGGGAGGGGGAGAAGGGGGGCAAGAGGGTCAATTTTGAAAAATGGTTTGTTTGTGACTATAGCATTGCCCCTTTATATAAATCTGAAAAAAGAAATGTTCCAAGTCTCTCAACTTCCGAGATCCGCTTAAAGGGGGGGAGAAGGGGGGCGAGGGGTCAACTTTGAAAAATGTTTTTTACTTTTCCGAGCCTCCTCTAAACGAATCCGTAAAAAAAAACAAAAAAAAAAGATTCGCCAAATCGGGGGGGGGAGGGGGGAGAAGGGGGGCAAGGGGGTCAATTTGAAAACTGGTTCGTTTGTGACTATAGCATTGCCCCTTTATATGAAACTGAAAAAAGAAATGTTCCAAGTCTCTCAACTTTCGAGATCCGCTTAAAGAGGGGCGAGAAGGGGCGCGAGGGGGTCAACTTTGAAAAATGGTTTTTACTTTTGCGAGCCTCCTCTAAACGAATCCGTAAAAAACAAAAAATACGGGTACCTTAGTTTCCAAGATACGATAGAAGGGGGGAGGAGGGGGGGGGGAAAAGGGGAGGTTTGGGACTTTTCCCATACTCACGGGAGTTACTTGTTTACGAATCTGTCAAAATATACCCACCTCCCCCTCCACCATCTGGGAGAACAATTATGTCAATCAGTGAGTCAGTCAGTGGTAATGCAGTTTTATATAATATAACTAGTATTTGCTTGGTGCGCGAGCTGCAAGCAGCTCGCGTGTTGTTGTCCCTACACCCGCGTGTTGTTGTCCCTACACCTACCCTACACCTACCCTACACCTACCCTACACCTACCCTACACCTACCCTACACCTACCCTACACCTACCCTACACCTACCCTACACCTACCCTACACCTACCCTACACCTACCCTACACCTACCCTACACCTACCCTACACCTACCCTACACCTACCCTACACCTACCCTACACCTACCCTACACCTACCCTACACCTACCCTACACCTACCCTACACCTACCCTACACCTACCCTACACCTACCCTACACCTACCCTACACCTACCCTACACCTACCCTACACCTACCCTACACCTACCCTACACCTACCCTACACCTACCCTACACCTACCCTACACCTACCCTACACCTACCCTACACCTACCCTACACCTACCCTACACCTACCCTACACCTACCCTACACCTACCCTACACCTACCCTACACCTACCCTACACCTACCCTACACCTACCCTACACCTACCCTACACCTACCCTACACCTACCCTACACCTACCCTACACCTACCCTACACCTACCCTACACCTACCCTACACCTACCCTACACCTACCCTACACCTACCCTACACCTACCCTACACCTACCCTACACCTACCCTACACCTACCCTACACCTACCCTACACCTACCCTACACCTACCCTACACCTACCCTACACCTACCCTACACCTACCCTACACCTACCCTACACCTACCCTACACCTACCCTACACCTACCCTACACCTACCCTACACCTACCCTACACCTACCCTACACCTACCCTACACCTACCCTACACCTACCCTACACCTACCCTACACCTACCCTACACCTACCCTACACCTACCCTACACCTACCCTACACCTACCCTACACCTACCCTACACCTACCCTACACCTACCCTACACTTTGTTCCAAAAAACATAACCCTAATGTTTGCTTGTCGTCGCCAGGCACTGAGTTTCGCTTCACCCACTCAACCTTCGTTACGCTACGGAGGTCGCCGGCTCGCTTCGCTCGCCACCTCCCCCCTGCGCTGCACTCGGTCTCGTAGGTTCGCTCCACTCGGGATCCCTACGCTGAATCCGTAAAAAAAACAAAAAAAAAAGATTCGCCAAATGGGGGGGCGAATGGGGGGGCGAGGGGGTCAACTTTGAAAAATGGTTTGTTTGTGACTATAGCATTGCCCCTTTATATGAATCTGAAAAAAGAAATGTTCCAAGTCTCTCAACTTCCGAGAATCGCTTAAAGGGGGTGAGAAGGAGGGCGAGGGGGTCAACTTTGAAAAATGGTTTTTACTTTTCCGAGCCTCCTCTAAACGAATCCGTAAAAAAAACACGAAAAAAACATTCGCCAAAACGGGGGGGGGGAGGGGGAGAAGGGGGGCAAGAGGGTCAATTTTGAAAAATGGTTTGTTTGTGACTATAGCATTGCCCCTTTATATAAATCTGAAAAAAGAAATGTTCCAAGTCTCTCAACTTCCGAGATCCGCTTAAAGGGGGGGAGAAGGGGGGCGAGGGGTCAACTTTGAAAAATGTTTTTTACTTTTCCGAGCCTCCTCTAAACGAATCCGTAAAAAAAAACAAAAAAAAAAGATTCGCCAAATCGGGGGGGGGAGGGGGGAGAAGGGGGGCAAGGGGGTCAATTTGAAAACTGGTTCGTTTGTGACTATAGCATTGCCCCTTTATATGAAACTGAAAAAAGAAATGTTCCAAGTCTCTCAACTTTCGAGATCCGCTTAAAGAGGGGCGAGAAGGGGCGCGAGGGGGTCAACTTTGAAAAATGGTTTTTACTTTTGCGAGCCTCCTCTAAACGAATCCGTAAAAAACAAAAAATACGGGTACCTTAGTTTCCGAGATACGATAGAGGGGGGGAGGAGGGGGGAGGAAAAGGGGAGGTTTGGGACTTTTCCCATACTCACGGGAGTTACTTGTTTACGAATCTGTCAAAATATACCCACCTCCCCCTCCACCATCTGGGAGAACAATTATGTCAATGAGTCAGTGAGTGAGTCAGTGGTAATGCAGTTTTATATAATATAACTAGTATTTGCTTGGTGCGCGAGCTGCAAGCAGCTCGCGGCTTTGTCGTGTTTTTGAGAAGTATTCCTTAACCTACACCTACCCTACACCTACGCTATACCTACCCTACACCTACCCTACACCTACCCTACACCTACCCTACACCTACCCTACACCTACCCTACACCTACCCTACACCTACCCTACACCTACCCTACACCTACCCTACACCTACCCTACACCTACCCTACACCTACCCTACACCTACCCTACACCTACCCTACACCTACCCTACACCTACCCTACACCTACCCTACACCTACCCTACACCTACCCTACATCTACCCTACACCTACCCTACACCTACCCTACACCTACCCTACACCTACCCTACACCTACCCTACACCTACCCCACACCTACCCTACACCTACCCTACACCTACCCTACACCTACCCTATACCTACCCTACACCTACCCTACACCTACCCTACACCTACCCTACACCTACCCTACACCTACCCTACACCTACCCTACACCTACCCTACGCCTACCCTACACCTACCCTACACCTACCCTACACCTACCCTACACCTACCCTACACCTACCCTACACCTACCCTACACCTACCCTACACCTACCCTACACCTACCCTACACCTACCCTACACCTACCCTACACCTACCCTACACCTACCCTACACCTACCCTACACCTACCCTACACCTACCCTACACCTACCCTTCACCTACCCTACACCTACCCTACACCTACCCTACACCTACCCTACACCTCCCTACACCTACCCTACACCTACACTACACTTTGTTCCAAAAAACATAACCCTAATGTTTGCTTGTCGTCGCCAGGCACTGAGTTTCGCTTCACCCACTCAACCTTCGTTACGCTACGGAGGTCGCTCCATTCGAGGTCCCTACGCTGCCTGGTCCACTCCCACCGGACAGGTTTCGACGACCGATATTAGGTAGGGGAGGTTGGGGAGAGGAGGGATGAAGGGAGGGAGAGTGGGGAGTTTTGAAAAATGATTCCGACTCAAGCATTGCCCCTTTATATGAATCTGAAAAAAGAAATGTTCCAAGTCTCTCAACTTCCGAGATCCGCTTAAAGGGGGGGAGAAGGGGGGCGAGGGGGTCAACTTTGAAAAATGGTTTTTACTTTTCCGAGCCGCTTCTAAACGAATCCGTAAAAAAAACACGAAAAAAAGATTCGCCGAAACGAGGGGGGGAGGGGGTGAAGGGGGGCAAAGGGGTCAACTTTAAAAACTGTTTCGTTTGTTACTATAGCATTGCCCCTTTATATGAATCTGAAAAAAGAAATGTTCCAAATGTTCCAACTTTCGAGATCCGCTTAAAGGGGGGGAGAAGGGGGGCGAGGGGGTCAACTTTGAAAAATGATTTTTACTTTTGCGAGCCTCCTCTAAACGAATCCGTAAAAAACAAAAAATACGGGTACCTTAGTTTCCGAGATACGATAGAGGGGGGGAGGAGGGGGGAGGAAAAGGGGAGGTTTGGGACTTTTCCCATACTCACGGGAGTTACTTGTTTACGAATCTGTCAAAATATACCCACCTCCCCCTTCACCATCTGGGAGAACAATTATGTCAATGAGTGAGTCAGTGAGTCAGTCAGTCAGTGGTAATGCAGTTTTATATAGTATAACTAGTATTTGCTTGGTGCGCGAGCTGCAAGCAGCTCGCGTGTTGTTGTCCCTACACCCGCGTGTTGTTGTCCCTACACCTACCCTACACCTACCCTACACCTACCCTACACCTACCCTACACCTACCCTACACCTACCCTACACCTACCCTACACCTACCCTACACCTACCCTACACCTACCCTACACCTACCCTACACCTACCCTACACCTACCCTACACCTACCCTACACCTACCCTACACCTACCCTACACCTACCCTACACCTACCCTACACCTACCCTACACCTACCCTACACCTACCCTACACCTACCCTACACCTACCCTACACCTACCCTACACCTACCCTACACCTACCCTACACCTACCCTACACCTACCCTACACCTACCCTACACCTACCCTACACCTACCCTACACCTACCCTACACCTACCCTACACCTACCCTACACCTACCCTACACCTACCCTACACCTACCCTACACCTACCCTACACCTACCCTACACCTACCCTACACTTTGTTCCAAAAAACATAACCCTAATGTTTGCTTGTCGTCGCCAGGCACTGAGTTTCGCTTCACCCACTCAACCTTCGTTACGCTACGGAGGTCGCCGGCTCGCTTCGCTCGCCACCTCCCCCCTGCGCTGCACTCGGTCTCGTAGGTTCGCTCCACTCGGGATCCCTACGCTGAATCCGTAAAAAAAACAAAAAAAAAAGATTCGCCAAATGGGGGGGGGAATGGGGGGGCGAGGGGGTCAACTTTGAAAAATGGTTTGTTTGTGACTATAGCATTGCCCCTTTATATGAATCTGAAAAAAGAAATGTTCCAAGTCTCTCAACTTCCGAGAATCGCTTAAAGGGGGTGAGAAGGAGGGCGAGGGGGTCAACTTTGAAAAATGGTTTTTACTTTTCCGAGCCTCCTCTAAACGAATCCGTAAAAAAAACACGAAAAAAACATTCGCCAAAACGGGGGGGGGGAGGGGGAGAAGGGGGGCAAGAGGGTCAATTTTGAAAAATGGTTTGTTTGTGACTATAGCATTGCCCCTTTATATAAATCTGAAAAAAGAAATGTTCCAAGTCTCTCAACTTCCGAGATCCGCTTAAAGGGGGGGAGAAGGGGGGCGAGGGGTCAACTTTGAAAAATGTTTTTTACTTTTCCGAGCCTCCTCTAAACGAATCCGTAAAAAAAAACAAAAAAAAAAGATTCGCCAAATCGGGGGGGGGAGGGGGGAGAAGGGGGGCAAGGGGGTCAATTTGAAAACTGGTTCGTTTGTGACTATAGCATTGCCCCTTTATATGAAACTGAAAAAAGAAATGTTCCAAGTCTCTCAACTTTCGAGATCCGCTTAAAGAGGGGCGAGAAGGGGCGCGAGGGGGTCAACTTTGAAAAATGGTTTTTACTTTTGCGAGCCTCCTCTAAACGAATCCGTAAAAAACAAAAAATACGGGTACCTTAGTTTCCAAGATACGATAGAAGGGGGGAGGAGGGGGGGGGAAAAGGGGAGGTTTGGGACTTTTCCCATACTCACGGGAGTTACTTGTTTACGAATCTGTCAAAATATACCCACCTCCCCCTCCACCATCTGGGAGAACAATTATGTCAATCAGTGAGTCAGTCAGTGGTAATGCAGTTTTATATAATATAACTAGTATTTGCTTGGTGCGCGAGCTGCAAGCAGCTCGCGGCTTTGTCGTGTCTTTGAGTAGTATTCCTTAACCTACCCTACACCTACCCTACACCTACCCTACACCTACCCTACACCTACCCTACACCTACCCTACACCTACCCTACACCTACCCTACACCTACCCTACACCTACCCTACACCTACCCTACACCTACCCTACACCTACCCTACACCTACCCTACACCTACCCTACACCTACCCTACACCTACCCTACACCTACCCTACACCTACCCTACACCTACCCTACACCTACCCTACACCTACCCTACACCTACCCTACACCTACCCTACACCTACCCTACACCTACCCTACACCTACCCTACACCTACCCTACACCTACCCTACACCTACCCTACACCTACCCTACACCTACCCTACACCTACCCTACACCTACCCTACACCTACCCTACACCTACCCTACACCTACCCTACACCTACCCTACACCTACCCTACACCTACCCTACACCTACCCTACACCTACCCTACACCTACCCTACACCTACCCTACACCTACCCTACACCTACCCTACACCTACACTTTGTTCCAAAAAACATAAACCTAATGTTTGCTTGTCGTCGCCAAGCACTGAGTTTCGCTTCACCCACTCAACCTTCGTTACGCTACGGAGGTCGCCGGCTCGCTTCGCTCGCCACCTCCCCCCTGCGCTGCACTCGGTCTCGTAGGTTCGCTCCACTCGGGATCCCTACGCTGAATCCGTAAAAAAAACAAAAAAAAGATTCGCCAAAACGGGGGGGGGGGGGGGAGGGGGGAGATGGGGGGCAAGCGGGTCAACTTTGAAAAATGGTTTGTTTGTGACTATAGCATTGCCCCTTTATATGAGTATGAAAAATTAAATGTTCCAAGTCTCTCAACTTCCGAGATCCGCTTAAAGGGGGGAGAGAAGGGGGGCGAGGGGGTCAACATTGAAAAATAGTCTTTACTTTTCCGAGCCTCCTCTAAACGAATCCGTAAAAAAAACAAAAAAAAAAGATTCGCCAAAACGGGGGGGGTGGGGGGAGAAGGGGGGCAAGGGGGTCAACTTTGAAAACTGGTTCGTTTGTGACTATAGCATTGCCCCTTTATATGAAACTGAAAAAAGAAATGTTCCAAGTCTCTCAACTTCCGAGATCCGCTTAAAGGGGGGGAGAAGGGGGGCGAGGGGGTCAACTTTGAAAAATGGTCTTTATTTTTCCGAGCCTCCTCTAAACGATTCCGTAAAAAAAACAAAAAAATAAGATTCGCCAAAACGGGGGGGGAGGGGGGAGAAGGGGGGCAAGGGGGTCAACTTTGAAAAATGGTTTGTTTGTGACTATAGCATTGCCCCTTTATATGAATCTGAAAAAAGAAATGTTCCAAGTCTCTCAACAGCCGAGATCCGCTTAAAGGGGGGGAGAAGGGGGGGGAGGGGGTCAACTTTGAAAAATGGTTTTTACTTTTTCGAGCCTCCTCTAAACGAATCCGTAAAAAAAACATTCTACGGGTACCTTAGTTTCCGAGATACGATAGAGGGGGGGAGGAGGGGGGAGGAAAAGGGGAGGTTTGGGACTTTTCCCATACTCGCGAGAGTTACTTGTATACGAATCTGTCAAAATATACCCACCTTCCCCTCCACCATCTGGGAGAACAATTATGTCAATGAGTGAGTCAGTCAGTCAGTCAGTCAGTGGTAATGCAGTTTTATATAATATAACTAGTATTTGCTTGGTGCGCGAGCTGCAAGCAGCTCGCGTGTTGTTGTCCCTACACCCGCGTGTTGTTGTCCCTACACCTACCCTACACCTACCCTACACCTACCCTACACCTACCCTACACCTACCCTACACCTACCCTACACCTACCCTACACCTACCCTACACCTACCCTACACCTACCCTACACCTACCCTACACCTACCCTACACCTACCCTACACCTACCCTACACCTACCCTACACCTACCCTACACCTACCCTACACCTACCCTACACCTACCCTACACCTACCCTACACCTACCCTACACCTACCCTACACCTACCCTACACCTACCCTACACCTACCCTACACCTACCCTACACCTACCCTACACCTACCCTACACCTACCCTACACCTACCCTACACCTACCCTACACCTACCCTACACCTACCCTACACCTACCCTACACCTACCCTACACCTACCCTACACCTACCCTACACCTACCCTACACCTACCCTACACCTACCCTACACCTACCCTACACCTACCCTACACCTACCCTACACCTACCCTACACCTACCCTACACCTACCCTACACCTACCCTACACCTACCCTACACCTACCCTACACCTACCCTACACCTACCCTACACCTACCCTACACCTACCCTACACCTACCCTACACCTACCCTACACCTACCCTACACCTACCCTACACCTACCCTACACCTACCCTACACCTACCCTACACCTACCCTACACCTACCCTACACCTACCCTACACCTACCCTACACCTACCCTACACCTACCCTACACCTACCCTACACCTACCCTACACCTACCCTACACCTACCCTACACCTACCCTACACCTACCCTACACCTACCCTACACCTACCCTACACCTACCCTACACCTACCCTACACCTACCCTACACCTACCCTACACCTACCCTACACCTACCCTACACCTACCCTACACCCACCCTACACCTACCCTACACCTACCCTACACCTACCCTACACCTACCCTACACCTACCCTACACCTACCCTACACCTACCCTACACCTACCCTACACCTACCCTACACCTACCCTACACCTACCCTACACCTACCCTACACCTACCCTACACCTACCCTACACCTACCCTACACCTACCCTACACCTACCCTACACCTACCCTACACCTACCCTACACCTACCCTACACCTACCCTACACCTACCCTACACCTACCCTACACCTACCCTACACCTACCCTACACCTACCCTACACCTACCCTACACCTACCCTACACCTACCCTACACCTACCCTACACCTACCCTACACCTACCCTACACCTACCCTACACCTACCCTACACCTACCCTACACCTACCCTACACTTTGTTCCAAAAAATATAACCCTAATGTTTGCTTGTCGTCGCCAGGCACTGAGTTTCGCTTCACCCACTCAACCTTCGTTACGCTACGGAGGTCGCCGGCTCGCTTCGCTCGCCACCTCCCCCCTGCGCTGCACTCGGTCTCGTAGGTTCGCTCCTCTCGGGATCCCTACGCTGAATCCGTAAAAAAAAACAAAAAAAAGATTCGCCAAAACGGGGGGGGGGGAGGGGGGAGATTGGGGGCAAGGGGGTCAACTATGAAAAATGGTTTGTTTGTGACTATAGCATTGCCCCTTTATATGAATCTGAAAAAAGAAATGTTCCAAGTCTCTCAACTTCCGAGATCCGCTTAAAGGGGGGGAGAAGGGGGGCGAGGGGGCCAACTTTGAAAAATGGTTTTTACTTTTCCGAGCCTCCTCTAAACGAATCCGTAAAAAAAACGAAAAAAAAAGATTCGCCAAAACGGGGGGGGAGGGGGGAGAAGGGGGGCAAGGGGGTCAACTATGAAAAATGGTTTGTTTGTGACTATAGCATTGCCCCTTTATATGAACCTGAAAAAAGAAATGTTCCAAATGTTCCAACTTTCGAGATCCGCTTAAAGGGGGGGAGAAGGGGGGCGAGGGGGTCATTTCTGAAAAATGGTTTCTACTTTTCCGAGCCTCCTCTAAACGAATCCGTAAAAAACAAAAAATACGGGTACCTTAGTTTCCGAGATACGATAGAGGGGGGGAGGAGGGGGGAGGAAAAGGGGAGGTTTGGGACTTTTCCCATACTCACGGGAGTTACTTGTTTACGAATCTGTCAAAATATACCCACCTCCCCCTCCACCATCTGGGAGAACAATTATGTCAATGAGTGAGTCAGTGAGTCAGTCAGTGGTAATGCAGTTTTATATAGTATAATAATAATATATGTCGGGTTTAGTCAATAGTACGGACGTAAAGTCAAATCACAAGCACGCCCCTAGCGGCAATCAAGAGCAACTACGCACTGGCGCGCTTTTATAAGCACTAGCGTGGTGCGGAATAGAGCAGTTGTGTACTGTCAGCCGTAGAACTAAGACGTCGTAGAATCAGTGTCGATCCGTAATATTGGTAAGCAGGAATGTAACTTGCGTCTATTTGAATAAACCCAGTGTATCGAATAACTTATGTGATTTCATTTGCACGATCATACCCACCGACCTGCACACACACGATGTCTTAACCTAAGGGAATACATCCTGACTTCCCGATGGTTTACATCTGTCGGCCAGCCTTGATGCGACATACATTATAAAACAACAATAACATACAACACAAGAAGTAAAAACAAATTCCAACTAACAACTGCATGCGCACGGACTAATTATGGCAATAAAAATATAATTACAAATTTAAAAACCAAACAATATACTAATAAAAAAATAAACTGCTGTCGGGGATCCGCCAATGTTTGTCGGATCCCCGACGCGAGTACGAGGTGATTTTTTTGCTTTTTGAAGTATTTGTGTCGGGGATTTTTTTAATTTATTGCCGTACACTCTTCTATATTCTTGGACGCGTTTACAATACACTGAATTTTTGAATTGTGAACCGATTGTTGAAATTAAGGACCTGAAAAGCAAAAAATAAAAAAAAATCTGTTAGTCTAACATTTTTAGTTGGTGCCAAACAAACAAATATGCAAATTAGTTATCTAAACCGCAGAATGATTATTGCTAGGTTGATTTTCGTTGATAGTTTGTTTGGCGCCGCCTCAAAACGCTAGATAAAAGTTTTTTTTAATGTTTTGCTTTTCAGCTCCTTATTTAGTTTTTTGTTACTTTCTAATTATTCAAAATCTGAAAGCCAATGGTTAAAAAGCTTCCCCGAAAACTGTGGTAAAGAGAATGTGATTTTGATAAAGTACGTCTATCGCTTAGAAACTTTCCATTCATACTCCACTTTGTTGAAAGGGAAGCGGATTCGTGCTGCCTCGCTTTCATTTAGAAGATTAAAAAGTGTGTGGTAAACGAATGTTCATATTGCTGGCGATACATTTTCTGAAAAGAAAATGTGAAAATACTTTTTTTGTAGAAGTTGGTTAAAGGAAAAAGTTAAAAGTGAATATTTAATCTGATCAAGATCGTTGATTTGGTGACTCTTGGCTTATGCCTAGTAGTGAATGTCTTTTAGCTGAAATTAAGTTATTTTGTAAAAATAATGTTATTTGTTACAATAGTTGGTATGGATTTGTTAAATGTTAAGCATCAAGTGCGAGGATAAACGAATAATTAAATAAATAAATTAATCAAAAACATTTAATAATTATAAAAACATATAATCAATCTAAATTAAAGTTTAAGTATCGAACAAACTTGTTGAACAAATACAAATAAATAATGATATTTGTTACAATGGTAACTATAGATTTATTGATTGAAAAGCAACGAAAATATTTAATCTGTCTAAACTAAAGTTCGAGTATCGGAAAAACTTGCTGAATCAATACAAATAATAATAATAATAATAAAGCCATTTATTTCCGAAATTTGGGTACATATGCTCATTGTTTGCTAATAAGAACTGTTAAGAGTAATTAATTAAAGGATGTCCCGCCGTTCGGCGTGCCTGTTGGCATAGGCCTCCTCCAACTCCCTCCATTGTGCTCTGTCCTCTGCAACTCTAGTCCAACAAGGCCCCAGAGTAATGCGGATGTCGTCTTCCCATCTTGTTTTTGGACGTCCCTTTCTTCTAGTTTTGTCTCTTGGGTACCATAGGGTCACTTGTTTGCTCCATTTATTTATTTTACATCGAAGCATGTGTTCTGTCCAGCCCCATTTCAAATGATTGATGCGAGTTAATATATCCGTGACTTTAGTTTTCCTTCTTATGTCTGAATTTAGGATTTTGTCCCGTAGTTTAATTCCTAGCATGCTTCTCTCCATTGCCCTCTGACATTTTGCTAGTTTGTCCATAAGCTTATCTGTAAGCGACCATGTTTCGCATCCATATGTTAAGCATGGTAGAATGCAACTGTTGAAAGTCTTTCTCTTAATATGTATGCCTATCTCTTTGCTCTTCATTATTTCCTTGAGGGACCAGTATTTTTTCCACCCGCAGGCTATTCTTTTGTTAACTTCCTTGAACATGGAGTCATGAGGGGAGATAATTTGTCCTAGGTAAACATATTCGCTCACATATTCATAGTTCTTTCCATTAACTTCTATGTTTGTTTCTGTAGAGTTAGTCATTAGCTTTGTTTTGCTTGCATTCATTTCTAGCCCTACTTCTCTGCTCTTATCCGCTAGGGTCTTTATCATGTGTTCTAGTTTCTTGGGGCATTCTTCTAATAGGATTATATCGTCTGCGAATCTCAAATGGCTAAAGCGGATACCGTTGATGTTAAGACCGAACTCATCCCAATCTAATTGTCTGAAAATATTTTCTAGCACTGTATTGAAAAGTTTGGGTGATAGCGGGTCTCCTTGTCGGACGCCTCTGTTTATAGGAAAAGGGTTTCCTTTCGTTTCCAGTTTTATTCGACTTTTACTATTCCTGTATATGGTTTTGATTAGTTCGATGTAAGTATTTTCCACACCTTGTTCTCTTAGGCTGGACCAGATGTATTTGTGATTCAGGCTGTCGAACGCCTTGGAATAATCGATAAAGGCGATGTATAAGGGCTTCTGATATTCGTTGTACTTTTCCATGATTGGCTTGATTGTATGGATATGATCAATGGTACTGTAGTTCTTTCGGAATCCTGCCTGCTCTATCGGTTGACTTTCGTCCAACGTAGGTGTTATCCTTTCCAAAATTAATTTTGCAAAGACCTTGTAAACATTCGAAATAAGGCTTATTGGTCTGTAATTACCAATTTCGTCTTTATTTCCTTTCTTATGAAGGAGAATAATATAGGATTCGCCCCATTGATCTGGAATGATGCCTGTAGTTAGGATGTCATTAAATAACTTGGTTAAGATTGGGCATACTTCCTCAACCGTGCCTCTCATCAGCTCATTTGATATATTGTCTGGTCCAGGTGCTTTATCTAATTTTTGTGACATGATGGCTTTCTGTACTTCCTGTGTTAGTATTGATGGGACCGCTCCCTTATATATTGTGCTTGGATTTTCGTAGGTATAGGCGTTCTCTTGGTTCTCATCTTTGTTGGAGTAAAGTGTTCTGTAGTAATCTGTAGCAAGCTTCTGAACTTCTTTACGTTTAGTCACTTGTTTTGATCCGTTGTGTTTTTCTTCTTTTAGTTTAGAAATCCATTCCATTCCTTGTTCCCTTAATTCCTTGAAAGCTTTTTTAGTTCCACCCGTTTTTTGAATTTCATCTTCTAGTTTTTTCATTCTTTTGGTTTTTCTATCTTTTCTTATGTTTACTCTGATCTGTTTGCTTAGGCTTGATATCATCTTGTAGTTATCTTGGCTGTTTCCTTTATCTGCTATAAGTGCTTTTCTTTTGTCTAGGAGTTCTATTGTCTTTTCACTAAACTTTTTTTCCTTGACTATATTTGCTTTTATAGTTCGTGAAGATGATAAGTGTTTCTCTATGTGTTTGTACTTTTCTAGTATGTTAATATCGGAGTTTACTATTTCTTGCATGAGCTTTATAAAAGAGGATTCAATTTTTTTTCCATATTGTTCTGATTTCACTGATGAGTTATTTATGTTATTTCTGGATGGCTTTGTATAATACATTTTTAGGCAGCAACGTACCATGCGGTGGTTGGTATTGAAGTTAAGATTTTGTACTACGTGTGCATCACTGAAGAACTTTGGCTTGTTGGTTATTATGTAGTCGATTTCATTTTTGTACTTTCCATCGGGTGATAGCCATGTCCATTTGGATTTGGGTTTTTTACTGAATGTTGAATTGAGCAGTGCTAGGTTGTTTTGTAATAAAAAATCAATAAGTTTGTGTCCGTTAACACTCCTCTTTCCATGTCCATACTTTCCCAATATAAATTCTTCACCCGCTTCTCTGATACCAACCTGGGCATTAAAATCGCCTATAACTATGAGGTAGTTGTTTTGATATGTCTTAACAATGTCTGATAGATTCATGTAGAAATCTTCGATGTCACTTTTAGATGCTAGCTCGGTTGGAGAATATACTTGTAAGATTGTCCATAGCTTCTTGTAGCTTGGTAAATTAATGTTGAGTATTGCTAATCTGTCTGATATTCCTATAAGCTCTTGTATGAAGTTTTTCAATGTTCTTTTAATAATGAAGCCTACTCCTCTTTGTCCCGCTGTTTCACCTTTTTGGTATAGTATGTAGTCGTTGCTTTCTACTGTTTTTTCGCCCAGTCTCCTCATTTCACTTATGCCTAGGATGTCGTAGTTTAAGCTTTCTAGCGCCATTTCTAATTCCAATAAGCTTTCTTGCGTTCTTAAAGTTCTTGTATTAAGCGTTGCAATTTTGATTGTTTCACATCTTTTTGTTGGAGGGTTTCGGTCTAGTGCTTCCGCGGGGACCAGCCGTACTGGGAGACTGTTGAGTATTGTTGTTTGTCGCAAAACAGTTGTCTGCGGTTGTTTGTTTTGGTTCTGGGTCTCGATATGGGCTTTTAGTTTTTTGACTGTTCTGATAGTGAGGAAGAAGCTCTTCCACGTTCGACGTACCTAAGTATACCAGGTTTTAGGACTTCCTTTATCGCTGTTTTAGTCGCAACACATCCTGGACTGTTCTTTGCGTTGCTTTTCTTTTGCGTCGACATAGTGGGCGAACGTGACTCTTCTCTTTTCCTTTTGTTTTTGTCTTGGTGTGATGGCGTTTTTATTATTAATTTGTCGTATTTCAGAAATGCTGTGTTGCCTTTCTTTTTCTCTTCCTCAACTTGCAGCTGTAGTTGTTTACGTTTTTCTAATACTTCTTTCGGGAAATCTTCTTTAATATAGATGCCTGAGGGAAGCCTGGCCTTGTTTTTCAGGATTATGTGTTTTTTCCATGTGGTTGTGAGTGAGACTACCACAGGACGATTTTTCGGGCTGGAAGTCCACCGCCCAATTCTGTATATATTTTTAATTTCATTGCTGTCTATATTTATTCCCATGTCTGAAATGATACCTTTGATATAATCAACGAGTTTGCATTCAGTTTTTCCTGTTTCATCCGTCCCAAAGAACACAAGGTTATTTTTACGTTTTTCTTTATCTAAGAAGATAAGTTTCTGTTCAAGTTCAGTGACTCAATCAATACAAATATGAAAATATAACTTTTAGCTGTTAGTGGTCAAGCGCAAGCCTATTAATAATAATAAAAAAATAATAATTGAAAAGCAATCAAAGTGAGACGATACCACATAGGAGGTATATTTACAGTTTATACAAGTCAATATTTTTATCTAGCAAATCCATCAAGTTTGGTGTGTCACTTTTACTACGATGTCAGTCTCGGGGCATTTTATTTTGTACAAAAAATTGATTTCTGAAGATAATTATACTGTAGGTTATCTTTTTATTTAATATTTGTTTTTGTTTGCCTTCATTCAACAGCTAATATGTAATGTTATAGACTGCGGAAACAGAAATAGTTTACATCCAATCATTTGCTATACAACAATAGAAACGCAACGACCAACCCCTTTCGCTCGCAAACAGACATTAATTATAGTGAATTCCAAAGGAATCGTCACAAGCACGTTCTACGTTTATTGGAGACGAAGAAAATTGCTCTTAAATTCACTCTAAGGCAATGCACGGGTGCAAAACTAACTTAACAAGACTGACAGCTATGCAGCAAGCAACGAGTAATGACAAAACAAAAATGGCATTGGAAAATTGCAACGCGAATGGTAGACGTAGGAACTATGTAATGCCAGTGATTTTATTTCTTAAATTCTTTCAAAACAACTTTAATTTTCTTTGTTTCCTGAGAGTATTATTAAGTTGGTTGCATACTTTCTGAAGCTTGGTTGCGATAATTAATGCAAATTGAAGTTTGTACGTCAAGCAATATGTGGGTCATATTTTTCAATAAGTGGTACAAAGTGACGTTTATAGCAGAACTAGCTGACCCAGCAAACTTTGTTTTGCCATAAAAACTCCAAACATTCACCTACCCTACACCTACCCTACACCTACCCTGCACCTACCCTACACCTACCCTACACCTACCCTACACCTACCCTACACCTACCCTACACCTACCCTACACCTACCCTACACCTACCCTACACCTACCCTACACCTACCCTACACCTACCCTACACCTACCCTACACCTACCCTACACCTACCCTACACCTACCCTACACCTACCCTACACCTACCCTACACCTACCCTACACCTACCCTACACCTACCCTACACCTACCCTACACCTACCCTACACCTACCCTACACCTACCCTACACCTACCCTACACCTACCCTACACCTACCCTACACCTACCCTACACCTACCCTACACCTACCCTACACCTTACATACACCTACCCTACACCTACCCTACACCTACCCTACACCTACCCTACACCTACCCTACACCTACCCTACACCTACCCTACACCTACCCTACACCTACCCTACACCTACCCTACACCTACCCTACACCTACCCTACACCTACCCTACACCTACCCTACACCTACCCTACACCTACCCTACACCTACCCTACACCTACCCTACACCTACCCTACACCTACCCTACACCTACCCTACACCTACCCTACACCTACCCTACACCTACCCTACACCTACCCTACACCTACCCTACACGTACCCTACACCTACCCTACACCTACCCTACACCTACCCTACACCTACCCTACACCTACCCTACACCTACCCTACACCTACCCTACACCTACCCTACACCTACCCTACACCTACCCTACACCTACCCTACACCTACCCTACACCTACCCTACACCTACCCTACACCTACCCTACACCTACCCTACACCTACCCTACACCTACCCTACACCTACCCTACACCTACCCTACACCTACCCTACACCTACCCTACACCTACCCTACACCTACCCTACACCTACCCTACACCTACCCTACACCTACCCTACACCTACCCTACACCTACCCTACACCTACCCTACACCTACCCTACACCTACCCTACACCTACCCTACACCTACCCTACACCTACCCTACACCTACCCTACACCTACCCTACACCTACCCTACACCTACCCTACACCTACCCTACACCTACCCTACACCTACCCTACACCTACCCTACACCTACCCTACACCTACCCTACACCTACCCTACACCTACCCTACACCTACCCTACACCTACCCTACACCTACCCTACACCTACCCTACACCTACCCTACACCTACCCTACACCTACCCTACACCTACCCTACACCTACCCTACACCTACCCTACACCTACCCTACACCTACCCTACACCTACCCTACACCTACCCTACACCTACCCTACACCTACCCTACACCTACCCTACACCTACCCTACACCTACCCTACACCTACCCTACACCTACCCTACACCTACCCTACACCTACCCTACACCTACCCTACACCTACCCTACACCTACCCTACACCTACCCTACACCTACCCTACACCTACCCTACACCTACCCTACACCTACCCTACACCTACCCTACACCTACCCTACACCTACCCTACACCTACCCTACACCTACCCTACACCTACCCTACACCTACCCTACACCTACCCTACACCTACCCTACACCTACCCTACACCTACCCTACACCTACCCTACACCTACCCTACCATATTTTTTTTTTTTTTTTTTTTTTTTGGTATGAAAAATAGATTTTGGCCGATTCTCATAGATACCGGATAAGCACAAAAAATTTCATCAAAATCGGTCAAGCCGTTTCGGAGGAGTATGGCAACGAAAACTGTGACACGAGAATTTTATATATTAGATGATACATTATAATTTTATTAGTAGTAATCTAAAAAAGTAAAAGTATATTTGTAGATCTTAAGATAGAATTGCGCTAAATTTCACCCTGATCCATCCAGCCGTTTTAGCGTGAAGAAGTAAAAAACATACAAACACACACACACACACGCGTGTGTGTTTGGGTGATGATGTGATTATTTATATTAAGTAACTCTGTATCTCATTATAAGTGAACTGTTATTTATAAGTTCTTATGGGAAATAAATATCTTTAAACCTATTATTAGATTTTATTACTCATAAGGTCATAACCAACAGTTTTATGGTTGTCCTAACGACTTAAAAACGCACTTTGTGTAATATAGACTAGTCCTACTCTACTTAGTGCCATAGATAATAATCTGGGTATTTATTATAAAATATCTAAAATAGACATAATTTTTTATTTATTTTTTGGGTTGGAAATCTAACACCTATAAGACATAGCAGTAGCAGAATAAAAACAAATGACTATCACGTTTCACGACACGTATCGCGGTGGTAAGTGGTTGCTCCGTAACCGCATAGCTAGGCATTGAGTTTCCTGAACAAATTCCTTCAACATAATGTTCGAACATACAAACCACGTAGGTACTAGAATAAAAATTCATGAAGTTTAAACTCTAGGTAAACATTAGAATGTATGGTACTAGAAACGTACGTAAACCAAACAAATGCGGTCACTGGGTTCTCCTTGAAACTTTCATATGCTATAAAGTCAAGTAACGAGTCAATTTACTTACCTTAATCGACCATACATCTGAAATATTGGCTGGAATAGATTGAAATAATGAATGGATAAATTTATGTCTGAGCATAAAGTTATCTAAATGATGACCATATTATTGTTGGTAGTTTGGAAGATGGTTTAATAATTAAACCAGTTTAATGGGGAGACTAGTTGCATGATGCATTTAATTTTAATGCATTATGTATCTTTTTTGTTGTGTTTGGAAATCCTCATGGATACCCTCTATCTGGGGAGAACGCAGGGTTATGTTGGACTCAAACCGCCTAAAACCCCACAGTTCCTACCAGTTGAAGACCCGGGATGCAATTAAATTGCATGCTGTGTCTATCGCAAATAAATTCTCGCGCACCCTCGACTGGAATCGGCCCGCCATTGCTAGCGGGCCCCATCACCTAGTGCGGCTGATTCAACGACCACACATCCTTCCTTAAAGGAGCGCATGGGACACCTGCATTTTACCTCTGTAGGGTTGACTGGTCGGGCTACGACTCAGCCTCAAGTTCGCCACCCGCAGGCACATCTTTATGGTCGCCGGAGATCGTTAAGCGCCTTTCGATGCCCGGCTACTCTATCGGTGCGGTTAGAGTGGGAGGTATGCTCTATTTCACTTTCCGCCGCCTCTTTTACATGCATAATTTCCTCGCAAAAAGAGATGACGGCATTCCACGCGTTCTCACTTCTGACCATGGATTGAACTAGGGCTACAAGCGAGAGATAGTCCACGCCAACTACCTCGACGAGGCCAAAACGCTGCTGCGCCCAAGCTAAGCACTCCTCCAGCATATGCTGCGCTTTGTCCTCGGGACAGTCCACGCAATGATGACAAGCGGACGTCCGCTCCCGACCTATGCGACGCAGCTACTTCCTGAAGCATCCGTCTCCAGTAAAAACCTGCGTCAGCCAGAAAATAAGGGCACCATGCCGTCTCGCCGGCCATTCTTGCAGAACTGGCCTTACAGCCGCTATTTAATTGTGGTGTTCCCCCATCTGGGTTGTGCATGTCGCTCCCTCCATTCGTGACTAGGATCTGACGGAGTTCAGTGCGCCGCGCGTCCATTTCGCGTGGAACCGGCAGCTAATCGTGCTGTTATGAATATAAATGTGGATGAAACTTTGCCAATGTTGGTAGAATGGCTGACCGCCATCCAGACTTGCCTCGACAGCATTTAGCAACTTGAAACGTCATTCATTGGTTTGCGCCTCAGTTCGGTCGGTACGGGTCGGAAGTCTCAAAACCATATCAATGGTCTATCTCCTCAATAAACCATAATTATGATGTATTGCTTAAATAATTGCCATGCAATTTCGATGGCACATCTTATCTTCTTATCATTACTGAAGAGAAAATGCTGGTTGGTTTTCTTTATAAATAAATATATTTTTATCGTAGATAGAGATGAAATGCTTAAAAGAAGTCAGGAGCATAAAATAGAATACCCATGGATTTGTTTATTTTTCATAATTTGTGTTTTCCTTATTTTATAATCTGTAATCATCAATCACCAATTTTTTTTAAATAGCATTCCATTTTGAAAAACTTAAATGTTTTAGTATACATTTAAGCCAGACAGATATCGTATCAGCTTCATCACTATTTCGTAAACGATATTTCCTTTACCTACGCAAAATTGTTGCTATTAATAGCAACAAAGCATAGTCACGTGCAATATTCTGGTACATAGCAGCACATTTACATTAATGGCTATCGTTATCCAAAATATGGGATGGATTATTCCAGTTCGCGTTTTAGCATGGAATAACAGTCATTACCTAGTGTATCGCTTTGTTTTGTATGACAGCAAAAATATTAGCGACGGCTAACTTTTTTGTATTTTTAGTAAGTACTAAAGAGATCAACTAAAATGATCTCTATCACTCAAAGGTTTGCTGGAAGAAAACTCCATTTTGGAGTTAAGCTCGCCTGTGTACATGAAAATTGATTTCACTTTGTATAAATGTATTGTTTTGGTGTACAATAAAGAATTAAGAATTAAGAATCAACTTCCTGCCCTTGTCCCATGTTACTTGGAGTCGGCGCAACACATTTTCTTCTTCCATACCGTCCTGTTCCCCGTCACGCCATCACTCTCCATTCATCCACATTTATATTCATAACACTTTTGGTAACATGCGTTTTAACCCTCCTCATTAAATGACCATACCAGGAAATAATAACACTTCTAATTACTTAAATTTATGCAACATGGGAGCATTGCCGAAATTAACAAACTTAATGGGTGTCCAATAAAAGCTCGTACACACATAGGTTTTACCACGCGGGTGTTCCGCCGGCATAATAGGGCTGCTTTCTCGTACTTTGTGTGAAACGCACGCCGAGGTGCACACTTGCACAGCCGCAACATGCCGCCGCGCTGGAAAGTACAAGAAAGATGGCGCGCCCGGCGTTGCGCGTAAACACGGTGTTCTGAGTTCTTGAGGCCCCCAATTTGCGAAGACAAGCGCGTAGTTACGTAAGGAAAACATTCAATTGAATTGGCTCCTAGTACCTAAGCTAGCTACACGTTTCTGCGAATATATATTTGTAAATCGATTGGTCGATGATTATCGGAAATGTTTGTTTTTCATTTTTTTTTTTTTCATTTAGGAAACATGACGGCACCGGTCCGTCGTTGTAAATCACCTGACGCGACGTGTAAATCTATATCCGTGGGCGGAATCTGAAAGCGAAAGAATGAGGAAAACTGGTAAAATTAATGACGAGAAAAGAATCATTCGATCAATTCGGATACTCCCACCTAAAAAATATTGGCTGAGTATTACGGAACTGTAGTTCTTTCTGCATTGTCATTTATTTTATTAATCGTAAACTTTGAACACGATAAACTGATAATTTTTACAGATTTTCCAGCAATAATTCTCTTCTCTTTCGAATAAAAACAGTAAAATGTGCTATTTATTTGCCAGACATTTCCACTGTAATGAAGCCTGATCGAACACAGATGCGGAACCAGATTGTAGTTGAAATGCCTTTGGCATTATATTAGTCCACCTATGTGCCTTTATTTGCTTGAATAAATCATCATCATCAGCCTATTAATGTTCTCACTGCTGGGATACAGGCCTCCTCTCTGTGAGAGGGAATGGGCCGTAATCCACCGCGCGGGCCCAGTGCGGGTTGGTGGATGTCTCATGTCTTCGAATTATTGGTTCTAGGACATGCCGGTTTCCTCACGATGTTTTCCTTCACCGTTTTGAGAGCAGTGGTGATGAAATAATTTACACAAAGTAAAGCGCCTGCCTGGGCTCGAACCCACGACCTATAACTTGTAAGTCGCGGCCGATACCACTGGGCCACCACTGTTCCTCAAACAATTAACATAAAATAGATAATATGCCTACCTGAGTATATGTAAAATATTATTATCCGTAAAAAGATTGTTAACATAGCAACAAAGTTAACAAGTTCCACGGTGCACTTCAAATAGCTATGGGTACCTAATTTAAATGACACCCACGCCCGCATATCTGTTAGCACGAATAGTTTCGTACAGAGAATATAATCCAGAAGCGCACTTTGCATATATATAGGAAAATTTTACTAAAACGAGAATATTTCTGAACCAGCATTTAACAAGAATGAGTTTAATTACCCGTCTGCAAGGAAAGACTTATGTTTTTCACACGTATCTGATTTTACTAAGGCGTTTTTGTTAAAATATTGTGATAAGAATCTAAGTTAGATTAATACTTTTGCTTCACCACTTCTAAAAAAGAATTCGCTGTTAACTTTTCTAAGAAACGGGCTGAAATGGATTGCCTGAGAACTAGAAATTACGAGTTTTTGTACTTTTACTAATGTTTATTGTCACCCTTCATCATACTACTGCTGGAAAAACATCTCTCTCCTCGTGGCACCAATTTTGAATACAGGCCTGCGGATCACAAAGCCGAGTCAACATTGGGGCCCATCAGCAATGCTGCGAATCTTGGATCCTACAAGGCTATACCTGCGAAACCGCGATACGCGGCAGTGGTAAACTAGGGTGTTAGTATTGTATCAAAATAAGGCTCGTAATGCCATCTATTATGTGTTTGAACAGTTACTGTACTGAATGTATGAAGAAAAAGATAAATCGTTCGTTCGCACAAGTCTACTAAAAACGTTGTTTGATTTATAGGTTATGGGCCCAGCGCTCTTAGGTTTTTTTTTATTAGTAGTTATTCCTCGAGTAAAAGTATTGAAACATAGTTAGGGCAGTGTTATTCAGTGTGTGCAATAAAAGTTTGCAAGAATGACGGCCAACTATCTAGTAAATGTTCCTAAACTAAAAGGCCGGGAGAACTACAGTGAATGGATCTTCGCCGCGGAGAATTTTCTGATCCTAGAAAATATGGTACACTGCATTAAACCAGTTTCTGGGAAGATGATAGAAGCCGCAGACGATGCAAAGACTAAAGCTAAGCTAATTATGACTATAGATAGTGCGTTGTATGTACATATCAAAGAGGTTAAAACTTCGTTGGAGCTATGGAACAAGTTAAAGGCATTATTTGATGATTCAGGTTTTACACGAAGAATATCCCTGTTACGTAATTTGATATCAATTCGCCTGGAAAATTGTGTTTCTATGCAGTCGTACGTAACGCAAATTGTCGAAAATGGACAAAAATTAAGTGGGACAGGATTTAATATCAGTGATGAGTGGATTGGTTGCTTGTTGTTGGCGGGATTGTCAGAAAAGTTCATGCCGATGATCATGGCGATCGAGCATTCTGGCATACAAATTACAACCGACGCCATTAGAACCAAACTCATGGATATGGATACGGAAGTGAGCGGAAATAGTCAATCTCAATCTAATGAAGCTAGTGCATTTAGCAGCACGCAGAAATGACAACACAAGAAAAATAAACTGTCTATGGCCAACGCGCAGAGCAGAAACCAAAAGATGCCAAATGTCAATGGCGGCGATAAAAGTCACGTCAAATGTTACCGGTGTAAACAAACGGGGCACTACAAGAATCAATGCACAAATAGTGACAATACAAATATAAACTCGAAAGATCGTCAACGTAAACAAAGTAACGCATTTAGTGCTGTATTTTTAAGTGGTGAATTTAATAAATACGACTGGTACATCGACTTGGGCGCGAGCATACACCTAACAGCTAATGAGCAGTGGATTGAGAATGCTACCTATACCAAAATGAAGGATATTTGTGTTGCTAATAGTGAGAGGTTGCAAGTATTATGTTCCGGCGATGTGACCATTATAACTAAAACGGATCAATGTGAATTTGAAATTCCAGTCAAGGATGTTTTATGTGCTCCAGGATTGACTACCAACTTGCTGTCAGTGAGCCAATAAAGTTCAGTTTTAGTCAAATGGCTGTGAAGTATACTACAAAAACAGTGAACTGGTGGCCACAGCTGTTTTGAATAATGGAGTGTATAAATTGAAAACACCAAACAGTGTTGTTGCTAATTTAGCTACATCAGGTATTAAGTGGCATCGTCGTCTGGGTCATGTTAATAGCAAATACCTGAATAAAATGACCAGTGCTGTTAAAGGTATGAATCTTCAAGAAAAAGTCGATCTTACCAAGACATCATGCACAGTTTGCTGTGAAGGTAAGCAGTGTCGATTCCCATTCACAAATGAGGGTTCAAGAAGCAAAGAATTACTTCAATTAGTTCACACAGATATTTGTGGACCTATGGAGAATCACTGACCGGTTCAAGGTACTTTATATAATTTATTGATGACTATAGTCGTATGGTAACATGTGTATTTTATTAAACATAAAAGTGAAGCATTGAGATGTTTTGCAGAATTTAAAGCAAAAGTTGAGAAACAAACTAATAAGAAAATAAAGATCTTGAGAAGCGACAATGAGTGTGAATACTGTAATAAAGAATTTGACTCATATCTCAAGAATGAAGGTATCATTCACCAAAGGAGTAACCCGTACACCCCGGAACAAAATGGCCTGTCGGAGAGGAATAATCGTACAATTGTTGAAAAGGCCCGATGCTTATTATTTGATGCCAATATGGGGGAAGGAGTTCTGGGCAGAGGCTACCAATACTGCTGTTTATTTACAAAATCGTAAAGTTCTAGCTGCTCTACATGAAAAAACTCCTTATTAAATCTGGACTGGGTGCAAACCAGACATAAGTCACTTGCGTATATTTGGCAGCATGTGGCTAAAGAGAAGCGCCAAAAGTGGGACCGTTAGTCTGAAGAGTGCATACTTGTGGGTTATCCAGATAACATAAAAGGTTATAGATTATATAATCCTAGAACAAAACGTGTGACAACAAGTAGAGATGTTATAAAATCTTGAGATGAGTATACCAATTATTGAAAAACACCAAGACTCTTGTTCAGTAGAGGATACAGTTGTCAAGGATTCACTAATTTCAAATGAAGTAACCACAGATGAAGATACATTGCTTGAAACTTCAAATAGTTCAGACGATATTTATGTTCCTAGTGAGTATGAGGATGCTAATGACTCCCCTGAGCAGCGTGAAAGACCTAGCAGAATCAGAAAGAAACTAGAAAGGTATGGAATGTTAAATATGTGTATTCCTGAAGAAGTGTATGATGATGCTAGTGGACTATGTCTTGAAGAAGCGCTACAAGGAGCAGAAAAGGAACAGTGGTTACAGGCAGTGAAAGAAGAATTTAAGTGTTTTGAGGACAATAACGCATGGGAACTAATAGATATGCCAAAGAATGGCGAAACTGTAGTGAAGTGTAAATGGGTGTTGCGTAAAAAATTGCACAGTGATAACAGCATTCGTTACCGTGCTCGTTTAGTAGCCAAGGGCTTTATGTAGAAGCAAAATGTGGACTATTCAGAATTTTTTTTGCCTGTGGTTAGGCAATCGACATGAAGATTACTGTTTGCATTATCTGTTAAACTAGGCTTAGACATTACACATCTTGATGTCACTACAGCTTTTTTGAACGGGGACCTTGAGGAAACCATTTACATGCAAATACCAGAATGTTTACCAGATTCTCAAAATCATTATATAAAGTACTTAAATTGAATATAGCTATCTATGGTCTGAAGCAGTCCTCAAGGGCCTGGTATAAGAAAGTTGATTAATGTCTTATTGGCAATGGATAGGTATATGCGCTCTAAATTAGAACCGTGTTTGTACACTCAGATTAAGGATAGAAAGAGAACAATAATAACATTGTATGTCGATGATTTCTTCGTGTTTACTAATGATAACATTGAATGTGATAATTTGAAAAGGGTGTTGTCATCAAAGTTCAAACTAAAGGATCTAGGACAGGTTTAAATTGTTTAGAGATGTCTGTTCATATTGATAAAGTTAATGGCACAATAACATTAAGTAAAGAACATTATGTTAATCAGTTATTAAATAGATTCAACATGACAGATTGTAAGTCAGCTGATACACCTTTAGAGTCTAAATTGAATATTAACCTAGAAAATAAAAATTGTGGCAGCCAAATACCTTATCAGCAACTGATTGGTGGGCTTATTTATTTAGCAGTTCTAACTAGACCTGATATTGCATATTCAGTAAGTTTCCTAAGTCAGTTTAATAATTGCTATAATAATGAAATTTAGGCATATGCTAAACGAATCTTGAGATACCTTAAGAAAACTAAATATTTTGGGTTAAAATATACTATACCTGGTAATTCTAAATTAGAAGGGTTTGTTGGTGCAGATTGGGGAAATAATATTATAGACAGAAAGTCTTACATAGGTCTATGTTTTATGTTAGCTGGAAGTGTAGTTTCATGGAAGACAAAAAAGTAAAAAACAGTTGCCCTCTCAAGCACAGAAGTAGAATATATGGGTATGGCTGATGCTTGTAGGGAAGCTATTTATTTGCATAATTTGTCAAAAGAAATTATTAATGAATCATATACCATTGTATTAAGTAATGATAACCAGGGTGCACTTAAGCTGTCTTCAAATAATAGTTTTAATAAGAGGACCAAACATATTGATATACGTTACCATTTTTGTAAAGAATGTGTTGTTGATAAAATTATTAAACTGAAATATTTGGATACAGCTGAAATGCCAGCAGACTTACTTACAAAAGGTTTGGGTAATACCAAGCATTATTATTTTATGCAGTTGTTGGGAATACAGGATATAAGAGTAGTGTATTTTTTTTTGTTTGATTTAGAGGGGGTAAGTTGCTGTGTGTACCTATATTATTTTGATAAGTGGGGGTGTTAGTATTGTATCAAAATAAGACTCGTAACGCCATCTATTATGTGTTTAAACAGTTACTGTACTGAATGTATGAAGAAAAAAATAAATCTTTCGTTCGCACAAGTCTCACTAAAAACGTTGTTTGATTTATATAGGGGTTTGTTCTTTGATATACCGATTCCTGTCAGACAGGTGGAAAGTGATACAAGCTTGCACAACTTACAACTACTACTCACATTTGTTTCCGTGGTGGTACCCTGGGCTCGTTCAATCCCGTGTGTGGTCGGAGGTTATAGATAGATAGATAGATAAAACATTTATTTAGTGCACACAAAAGACACAGCACAACACACAAAATCACAATTCAATTTTCAATTTAAACGAGGTATGTAAAAAAATTGCTAACACACAAAAAAAAAGGAAAACAAAGTGGCGATTCCCAGTACCACTCGCGGTTCGCGAACGTAATTTCAAACAACTATTGGTCTGCTATAAACCCATTTCAACAAAATTAAATGAGGACCATCTTTTTACGTCTCGCGCTATCAATCACATTTTTACAAAGTCAGTGTAGTGTAGTTTGTAGTCAGTTGTGGCAGTAGTATGATTAAGTCATCTTCATTATACTACTGCTGGACAAACGCCTCTCTCATGACTGCCAACTATTTAAATCGAGATCTAATGTAGAATAATCGTCGTTTGTTAAATTCAGCTTGTCCAACCTTATCCTACGGGGGTATGCTACGTAATTTAGTTGTGTCAAATCTGTGTGTTTAAAACACATTCATTTGTGTTAAATACAAAATCATAAAACAATGTCTAATATACAACGACAGTATTTTCCTTTCATAAAAATCAAAACCATGGCTGTCTTTGCAACTAATTATTCTATGCTTCATTACAATGTTAATATTAAACATTGCCATCATTAGGGGTACCTCTAAATATTATGCGTATCGTTAAACAACTTCAAAAGATAATGTTATACCTAAATACCTACTGATTTGTACAAAATTATGGCCATAGCTTCATACTTATTGCTAGGTGAACTGATAAGATGAACGAGGCCATTCATCTTGGCAGCCCGTCACTGTCAAGTGTCAACTGCTAAACATAGGTCTGAGAGGAAATTAACTTAATCAGTGTGGAGAAGGATAGGTGACAATTTTGATATAAACACATCAACACGGTCTAGGGATATTTCATACTCAAATAAATAACTCGAAAAGTACTGGCCGCATTGGAATCTTTTATACACCGATTTGTTTGTAATTTATCTCAAACTAACTCCAAATTCAAAATTTTGAAAATTATTTTGTTTCGGTGGCATAAAAATGTCTTTATGTGTAGGAGAGGGAATTTTCATTTGTGCGAAATTTAGAAAACAATACGAATTACGTTTAGTTACAGTTTTTTTTTCATGTTTAAACGAAAGATAAAGTTAAAATTGAGGTATTGTAGCCATGCAATGCCAACATTTGACGAGGGCGGAGATGTTACGAGCTGTGGGAATGCTGAAAGCTGGGTCTGTTCAGCGTAATATTGCTGAGGCCATAGGGACCCACCAAAATGTTATTTCAAGATTGTGGACACGCTATCGTGCCACAGCTGAAGTAGCGGGAGGCACCGGGGGCCAAGTCGCATCACTACCCCCAGACAAGACCGATTTTTGCAAATTACTGCGCGAGCTCAACCAAATGCAACGGTGACTCAATTGGTCCAAAGGCTGCGAGTGGAACACCAAGTGCTTGTGAGTGACCAAACTGTAAGAAGGCGACTGCATGAAAGCAATCTACGCTCTCGTAGACCACTCCGGGTCCCACCTTTACGGAGAGGAAATCGTGGACGACTAGAATGGGTTCGGAACCACGTGGACTGGGGCCGTGAGCAATGGTCCAATGTGCTGTTCATGGATGAATCCAGGTTCGGCTTCTATCCAGATTCACGAAGGACGCGTGTTTGGCGAGTTTTTGGACGATGGGGCCGTCTTCAGAACCCTCAGGAAGTTCACCCATACCAAGGAGGAACAATTATGGTTTGGGCAGGAATTCGTCTTGGAGGACGGACGGATCTCGTTTGGGTGCGGGGCAATATGACGGCAGAACGATACGTCCAACAGGTGCTGGGGCCCGTAATCTTGCCCCACAGAACAAAAATGGGGCAAGATTTCCTGCTCATGCACGACAATGCCCGGGCACACACGGCGAGAACGGTAGCAGCTTGGTTACATACACACAATGTTAGGGCCTTAGACTGGCCTGCTCAATCGCCAGATCTAAATCCCATTGAGCATGCGTGGGATATGCTGCAAAGAAGAGCTCTGATGGAAGTTCCTGAAAATCTGGCTACAGAAGATCAACTTATTGCGCACCTCAGAAGGACATGGGACAATATTCCGCAGCAAGACATTGACAACCTTGTTCTGAGCATGCCGAGTCGTTGCCGATGTGTTATGAACATCATGGGCGCTTTCTCAGACTACTAACTTCAAGTTTTTAAACACAAATTAAATGATTTTTCTATTTTTTTCAGTTTTTACTCATAAATTAAAAGTTAATTCATATACGGTTTCCGTCTATGCTTCATTTTTTTTCCATAAAGAAAATGAAAGAAGAAATTTTAATCGAAGTACCTTAACCATTATTAAAAAATGGTAGAATATTAAATAACGTATCTTTTAAATATATACATGTCATATAAATAATTAACACATTGATAGTAATTCGCTTTTTTAAAAATATCCCTAGACCGTGTTGATGTGTGTAGTTAACTCTATTAAAAGTCTACTAACATATTAGGTTAAGATGTAGGCAAGTGTTAAAAGTGCACTTTTTTTGCACTTTTAATTCAAAATGATCCAATTCTTAACGATCACAAATTGTCCAAATTAGTTTTGTAGAAGTTCAATTGACAACAGCTGATAATGAAATCTAAACTATAGATTAAACTATTCGTGTACCGTTGATATCCTTTTAAAGACATTTTAGGCAATTTAGCTTGTTTTTAGGGTTCCGTACCCAAAGGGTAAAAACGGGACCCTATTGCTAAGACTTCACGATCCGTCTGTCTGACTGTCTGTCTGTCCGTCTGTCACCAGGCTGTATCTCATGAACCGTGATAGCTAGACAGTTGAAATTTTCACAGATGATGTATTTCTATCTTATTTCTATTGCCGTTATAACAACAAATACTATAAACAGAATAAAATTAATATTAAGGGGGGCTCCCATACAACAAACGTGATTTTTGCCGTTTTTTGCTCGACATTAATAACGGCAACAGGTAGACGCTTGAAATATTCACAGAATATTTAGTTGTATATTCACTTCAAAAAATAATAATTATTAAATAAAAATAAAACAAATTAAGGGGGGCTCCCATACACCAAACGTGTTTTTTTTGCCGTTTTTTGCGATAATGGTGCGGAACCCTTCGTGCGCGAGTCCGACTCGCACTCAAAAAACGGCAAAAAATCACGTTTGTTGCACTTAAATATTTATTTTATTCTGTTTTTAGTATTTGTTTTAATAGCGGCAACAGAAATACATCATCTGTGAAAATTTCAACTGTCTAGCTATCACGGTTCACGAGGTACAGCCTGGAGCTGTGCGAGGGTAAGAAAATTAAAGATAAAAATAGTTAGTAGTAAATTCATTCCTAATTATATTTAATTACTTTTTTCTGGTCCCCAGTGTTCGTAATATAATATTGTTTTAAAACATTTATGTGAGTATGTGACACGAAAATAATCTGTTGTAACAACGCATTTCTGAGTTTTGAATAGCTATCATGCCTTTTAAATAGACAGTAAGGATGAACAAGGTTTATATGACACCTGAAACCAAATTATAAATAGATATCTACTTAAAACTTTACTAAAGATAAGCTCAACTTTAGCCAAAAGCAATTCATAGAAGATGTGTTTTGACTCCGGCTTAAAAGTTCTGTTATATACGAAAATGAATTTTCGATTCATTCAGAAATTCAAAGCAGTCAAACCCCAAAATAAATAAATATTCAATTAAAACGACTTCAAAAGAAACTGAAGAAACATTAAATACATTATTCAATTTGAAATTATACCATTGAAGTACTTACTTAGAAATTATTCATTTATTTATTTACTCAGATATAATTATTGTTTACGGTCCACCTGTCTCTTTGCCGGGCAATGGCCTCCTCCAAACTCTTTCAGATGTTTCGCTCTAGGGCTGGTGTGGACCATTTTTTTTAAATTTGTTAAGCACCACCACTCCTGAGAAATCGACCAAGACGACAAGGCTGTGAAAAAAATGTATCAAATTTTTTGTAAAGTTTGTAAACGAAAATAAATGAAAATCTTGCGCAGCCAGTCAGTTATGAGACCACTGAAGATTAATCGTATATAAGTTACTAGAAAATACGATCGAATAAATTGCACGAAGGATTCCGTATTCAGAAGTTTTATTGATGAGATTACCAAGTTTATCTTATTTCTTTAAGCGTTCACTTACGTGAACGCTGTGTTTTTTGTTTCGGTATGAAGGAAAGTAATGGTTGACATTCAGGCAATAGTGTCGGTTTTACTACGATATGCGATTGTCAAATGTTTCTGAACAAAACCACGCTATCATGCATACTTTGGGCATCGCTCTGCCAGTAAATGTATTCTTACAAAAAAAAACCTGATAAGATGGCCTCATATTTGGCATAGCATGATTTGTCCACCAAAACTAGTAACTTGAAATAATTAAGATTTTTTTGTTTCAGTGATTGAACAATTCAAAAGTCGATTTTGTGAACTGGAATGCTACGCGATTGCTTCAACATGGTTCAAAGCTACACACTGCAATAACGTAAGTTGAATAATTATAATGTTATGAATTAATATAAAAAAAAAACAATACCGTGGTGTTGGTAGATATTTTAGTAACTACTCCTCTTACGTCTTGTACTGAATTAATACGGCAGCATCTGTTATAGGTTTAAAAATATTTATTCTCAAAAAACTTTTTAACAAAACAAAACACTTCAAAGCGAAAAATAACTTTCTTTTCCAAAGTCGGTGTCTTTTGTACCCATTGTTTGCAGTTATTCGACACCGACTTCAGAAAATAAAGTTATTTTTTGCTTTGAAGTGTTTTGTTTTGGAAGTTGCTATGATTTTTTGTTAAAAAGTTTTTTATTTTCCTCTTTTTGTTTTGGTAGGTACCTGTAATTAACATGAAAATGATTTATAACAAAAGTGCATCTCATGACGATTCCATTAAGACCAAACACGACTACATACATTATACATATGGATACATTGTTTTATTTCGGAGTTCTAGTGGCCATTGTAGTCTTCTTCATCAGTTCCACTTCACCAAATGATACTTTCTGAGTGCAAATGATTGCATTATTGATGAAAATACCAAAATCACTATATATAATATTTTATTATGCGTACAGCTAAAGAGTGGAATTCCCTACCGGAATCTGTGTTTCCCGATAGCTACAATCTAGGGGTCTTTAAGTCAAGAGTGAATAGGTTTCTTCTAGGCAAGCGTGCTCTATCGTCGACCACATCATCGCTTACCATCAGGTGAGATTGTGGTCAAGCGCAAGCCTATAGATAATAAAAAAAAAAATATGCCGATAATATTGGAAGAGTTCACTCGATTTCTCTAAGATCCCATCATCAGATCCTGGTTTCCTTATCATGGTACCACCCTTAGGATATCTCCTTTCCAACAAAAAAGAATCATAAAAATTGTTTTTATAAACGACGAAGTTATCCTCGAACACACATAAAACAATCTATACATATAAAAGGCAATGTCCCGACTGACATATCAACGCCCAGCCAAAACCACTAATAATAGAAGTTTGAAATTTTTACAGGATGTTGATTTTATACTGTAGGCGTCATATAAGAAAGGATTTTTGGAAATTCATCCTCTAAAGGGGTGAAATAGGGGATGAAAGTTTGTATGAAACTCTGTCATTTTTTATTTGAAATTAATGAAATATGGTATTCAGCCTCTAAATATAAAATAATAAAATATGTCTTTAAGCTATTTTTGAATTTCATACCTTAAGGGTACACCAGTCGAAAATTCTTCCATACAAACGTAGTCTAGGGATTATTCCAGTTTTTGACAATGTACTTTCAAAATTTAGTTTATATGTTATTATTATTAGATGTTAGGACTACTAGAATTTTATGTTTTTCATAGTTTTATATTGTATATAAGTTAATTGTAAGACCGCGCTATCGCATTAGGTAATATACTACCTGTAAGGATAGTTGTAAGGGAGATTTTAATAAATAAATAAAAATAAAAAAGTGATTTCAATTTGTCTCATAATTATCTAGCCCTGTATGGAAGCAAAGAAGTAAAAAATTTTTTTTTTTTTGAAGAACTGCCACGATATAGTTATAGATTAGTAGTTCAACAATGCAAAAAAAATAATTCTGATCAGATCAGATACGTTTAGTCGTTTTTGCATGATATCCAGACTCCCAAAGGTCTGATTATAAATTTTCGTGCGCTCGGTATCGTCCTAAATCATTATCCAAAATTAACAAAAAAATACCTAAAATTTAGTATATAGACACTTCAAAATATTTAAAGAAAAACGTGTATAAGGATTTTTTGAATTTCATCCCTTAAAGGGGCAAAAGGGATGTTAAAATTAGAATGAAAAATATATTATTTGAAAGCAAAATTACTTGAATTTTAGTATATAGACACTACAAAATATTTAAAGAAACATGTATATAAGGATTTTTTAAATTTTATCCCTGAAATGGGTAAAAAGGGATGTTAAAATTTGAATGAAAAATAAATTGTTCATTATCAAAATTAATTGAAATTTAGTAATTCTGCTCTTCAACTCAATTAAAGAAACAGGTATCTGAGGGTTTTTGAATTTCATCCCATAAAAGGGTAAAAAGGGGTGTAATTTTTTTTATGAAAACTAAATTGTTTATTATCGAAATAACTTGGCATTTAGTATTTATGCTCTTCAATACAATTAAAGAAACACGTACATAAGGATTTTTTTAATTTCATCCCTAAAAGGGGTAAAAAGGGGTGTTAAAGTTTGAATGTAAACTAATTTGTTTAAAGGCAAAATTACGTGAAATGTAATATTTATGCTTTTCAATACAATTAAAAAACATGTATTTAAGGATTTCTTTAATTTCATCCCTTAAAAAGTCCCGTAAAAAGGGGTGTTAAAGTTTGAATGTACCGGCATGACCTAGAACCAAAAATTCGAAGACATGTGATATCCACCAACCCACACTGGGCCCGCGTGGTGTATTACGGCCTATTCCCTCTCACAGAGAGGAGGCTTGTGTCCCAGCAGTGGGAACATTAATAAGTCGCGTATTTTAAACCAATAAAAAATAGTCATGGAAAAAACATCAAAGAGAAGACTACGACGAGTATTATTGTAAAAAAAATATGTAACTTCATTTTTTGGTGTACAATAAAGTATATTCTTTTCTATTCTACGACTTGAGCAGTATGGTTTTTATTTCTCGTCGTTTTTATTTTCTGTTTTATCGTTTTCTATGAAAATAAATATTCAAAAAAAATTTTTTTTTGATGATTAATTCTTTAAGTTACAACTTGTAACTACTACTTGCTTTACTTGTTCTTGCATTGCCCTCTAACTTGATTTTCAAAGATCATAAATAGTTAAGTATAACAGAAGAATTTATTAGCATAATACTTTTTTTTTTTCTAGCAAGGGTTTCTTGCATTGTTTTGCATTGCCCTAAATTACATTTATTGTATGTGCTACAATACAGGTCCGAGCTATGTATGATATTTAGTTCACTCTAGATTATAATATACACTTTACTGGCCATTGTATGGAGGTTGCAGTTCTAGAACAAAGGATTTAGCACCATACATGGAACTAGGAGTTTCTCAACAATGATGTTTATCACCCATTTCTGCAAAAAAGGGCTACTGTAGCAAAACTTAGAAACCAAGGCTGCAGTAATATTGACGTCATTTTCTGAGATAATTACTTTATTTGTTCATATATTTATATTTATTTAAACACACGGCACAGTTTAGTAAGATTGCAAACATCATCAGCTTTCAACCGTTATTTTCACTTCATAAGTGTGCTTATGGAGTGAATATAGCGGTCGTAAGAAATTACAAGCGTTATTATGCCACTCTACTGAATTTATTAAATAAGATCTATGAGGCGCCCCTTTAGAGTTATAGCAGCTGCAGAAGGGTTACATTGATAACGCGCTATGCAGCTGAATCTTGCAGCTTCTAACTGTAAATATATACGCTATATAGCTCTTAAGCAACCTTTTGTGCGGCTTGATGGTTTCTAGGTTTGTGTGTAGCAGTCCATGGCTATCGGTGTCGAACGCTTTTTTGAGGTCAATAAAGTTACCAAGTACTATGTCTTTTTTATCTACATTTTTCTTAATTTTACTAACGAGGTCGACTGTAGCTGTTAGTGTGCTACTCTTTGATCTTAACCCGTATTATCTGTCTGAAAGAAAGTTAATAGAATGTAAATGTTGTTCTAATCGGTTGGTACGTTTTTTCTAATGTTTTTGACAATGCAGGCAACACCTTGAACCTCATTTGTGAATGTGAGTTACCTTCGCACTTTTTCAGGGTATCGGAAAAATTACCAGTTTGTTGAAGCTTTTGCTCAGGTTGTTCGCTATTATATTGTGTATGCATTTTATTGCTTTGTTAGTGATTCCATCTAATCCATTACAACAGTTAGGGTCAAGATTTAAAATGATTTTTGTATTTTCAGTTACAAAACGGATGTTATTGGCAGCTTAAACTTCAACTCCGCTGTAACACATATCTGACTATGCTGAAATTATTGTTTCTACAATTTCACGGTGCCAAAACGATCTCCAATAGTCCTAGACAGGAATATCGTTCTACGTTTATTCACTGAAACGTTTCAGCACATTTGCCTCCACAACTCGTAGAAGTAAATCGATTCATCATGTCTCGTTGATAAATTAACCTATTCATAAGTTAGGCACCAATCAATCAATAAGCTAACTGAGTAACGATGTCGATGTGACAGCAGAGTCAAACACATACATCAATTAAATTAGACAGGATATATCAGAAATCTGCTAATTTTAAGAGATTTTCGGTCTACATTACATCGACCGATAAAGAAGTGTATGACTACTAGTTAACTTCTAACCAAACAATTTAACAATATATACCAGGATCCTGACACCAATGTGGCTTACATTTAATTGTGCTGTATACTAAAATTTATTACAGGGCGTACAAAAATGGCGTTCTAACTTAAGTTATATAAAATATTATTCTGCAAAAAAAATTACATTTACATTATATTTAAACACGGAAAGAGAATCAGAAACTGAATCTGAACAAACTACTTTTGGGTCTTACGTCTATTGTGTACAAGTTGTATATCTATTTGACACACGAATTCATGATAACAGTTTGTAGTAATTCGTAGAAAGGAGGACGCTGCTGCATGAGACAGGCGTCCTTCAGACATAATCTCTCTGTCAGCTTTCGGGTCAGTCACTTCTGGCAAATCGGTTGTGTGTACTTCACAAAGATCCTAAAGGTGCAAGCTCAGGGTAACACTAAGATATTTAAAAAAATATAAACACTAAATAATAATTTTATACCTACCTACCTTATTTATAAAAATCACTACAGCTTTTAGCAATTTAGAATTTTATTAATGGGGTGTAAGTAGATCTAGGATGGTTCATAAGACACCCCCGGTGGGTTTCCGCATTGTCAAGGCGGGAGAGCTCAGAAGCCTTAGCTTGGTCACGCCGCACGCGGTGAAGCGAAAAGGCACCCGAGGAAGGGCGGCTCGTAAGGGCTTTTGACGATTTGCCGACGCGACGTAGCGGCCAACAATTAGGTTGTGGTGTCTCTTGGAAATCACAACTGAGGTGGGCCGTGATGTCGTATGGAGCATCCCAGGTCCCATACGATATCCTGACAGAGGGTTAGAGGCCGCGGCGGTAGAGGAGTGTCAGTATTGCGTTGCACCGCTATCCCTACCCTTCCGCGGCCTGGACGGAATCGCCACCGTCTGATGGCGGACGCGATGGGGCCGCAGGGTAGATCCCTATCCCCTGCGGCCAAAAAGGTATAGGTGGCCGGGCCACTGACCTGACCCGCCACAGTGGTACCAAGGGTACCATACACGGGGTCGTCTGGCGCTCATGTGCTGGTTGGGTCCCTTTGTTTTGGGACACATTGCACGCATTCTGGTGCGTCGGTGACGGACAGCCGCGGCGGTTTTGCGGCGAGTGCTAACGCGGGCCCGTGTTCCCACCATAAGCAGCACAGAAGGACACCGTGGAGTTTTGGTTGGAGTCCCACATAACTGCGCTAACACCCCATGGTAGAGCAGTATGCATTAGCACTTCTCCACGCAAAAAAAAAAGGATAATCAAGTGAACTTTAATCGTTTAAGGTAGGAATTCAGTACTGAAATCAAATACGTCGCTACCAATAAATAAGTATTTCTATTCGCAACCACTCTGTGAAAGTCATGTTTCAATTCCAGAGTTCCGGGCCTTTTATAAAAATCTTACACAATATTACTGCATACTAAAATTACTATGAGCGCCACACGAGAAATAGTTGGGATTGGCGACTTTGTTAAAAAGATTTTATGAATGCACTGTAAGATTGTCAATTCCATTTTTAAATAATATTAATGCTAAATAATAACAGTCGCACGGGTCGATCTTCAAGGTTTAGTAACGTTTGCCGTGGTCGGTCCGTGAATGGGTAACCATCTGTACAGAGCGAGTTTCTTCTGTGCCTCGGTAAGCACTTTCAGCCGTTGGTCCCGACTGTCATTTGAATATCTATCTTTGACAGTCTGATAAGGCCCATTGTAAGCGACCACGTCTCAGAGCCATATGTCATCACTGGCAACACACACTGGTCATAGACTTTCGTCTTGAGACACTGTGGTAAGTTGGACGAAAAGATACTGCGCATAAACAGATGCCGCGATGTATGTATTAAGCCTCTGAACCGTACTAAAGTTTCATTGAATGAGATTTTATAAACTTCTACCTATAAGAAATACTCTTCACTACTGCCTCGCAAATTTACATAGGAGGTGCCTTTGGGTATATATTAAAATGTTAGGATACCGCAGTCAAATGAAATTGTATTCCGTTTTCATTGACTTTCGTGTGAAGTAACTTATCATAATTAATGTACATTTTGATAGAAAAGGTTTCAATTTGATGTGCAAAAAAGCTAGTTATAGAAACGAGGAAGCTTTTTTTGAGAGTCATGGATTGTTAAAAGAAATAATATTTGTTTAAATGTGCCGTAATTAACAGCATCGTTTATATATAACACAGGCTTGTTTTACAAAAAATAAAATGGCTTCAGTCACCCAAAAAAGGCAGATATTGCTAAATGCTCAATGGGTATACAACAGAAAAGAGAATTGTACATTTTTCTTTTCATTTCGCCCATCTGTTAAACCCTCTGTTTTTTCTACAACCGAGGATTTCGGGATGAGGAAAAAATATTCAAATCCTGGATTAGGTCTGTGAACATGGCTTATGTATTTAAATAATTGAGTGGTTGCGATGGAATAATATGTTTAGTTTTGTCCTGCTTTTAATACTTAAGGTTATACGTGCAAAACATTGCTATTTTCAGTGTCATCACTTTGCCGATTCGTCGCTATGAGCAATAGTCCTCCATACCGTATCGGACAAATTATAGAACCCAAGTGTGTGCACAAATATAAGTGCACATCAGACTGTTTGAGTGTCACTACTTTGATCTTCATACATAACGAAAGTATTTATTCACTAGCTTCTGCCAGCGGCTTCGCCCGCTTGAAAGTGTTTTCTTATTCTAAGGGAAAATTATACCGGGATGAAAAGTAGCCTATGTACTATTCCAGACTATAATCTAACTTTTTGCCAAATTTCATAGATAGTTGATGAAACGGGATCTCTTGCAACTTTTTTGCCTATGTGTGGAGTTCCTCCAATTGAGTTGACCCTGCTGCTTTCAGATTGACTGCCTTTTTTTTCAGAAAATCCTTACTTGTTTATTTTTTCCGTCTCAGGTAAAATCAATAGCAGCAGGCATGTGAAAATGCCATTTATCTATTTTGTTGAACGAATATTTTTTTTTACATTTAGTTTAAAAGAGATAATTGAAATTGGTATTTGTGAGTTGGTTCAATGGAATTTTCGAGTAAAATAATGGTGCCTATCATATTTGTATATACTTTTTGTAAAAGCTGCGTCTGAACTTTTTCAATAGTTGAGTTTGTTTCATCATACGAAAAACTAAATGAAAGTTCTATCTAGGCCAGATATTCAAAAATAGGTCAAAACACATACTTTAAAATTACCAGGTAAGTATATAAATGTAGCTCCACAAGTTTTCTGATATCTAATAAAAATGAATAAAAAATACATATAAACAAAACATCACGCCTGTATTAAAATACGTAGGTACATATATGATTCCACATAATAATTATACTATTAAATTTCTTCATTCATTAGAAAGGCAATTTGACACGTCGGAATAGGAAATGATAAGTATAACGGCTGTTGACGTTAACATTTTCATGATAGACAAGTTTCACCAAAAAAATTGTTATGAAAATATTTATATATTTTTTTAAGAATTGGTATTATTTAAATATTTAAAAAAAGTGGAACATGTACGTGACAAGTGATTTAAAGTACTTTTTTATTTGTTAACAGTATCTCAAGGCATGTGACAGTGTACAAACATTTGTAACCGAGCAGACGATAGTCTCTCCAAACAAAAATAAATCACTATGTGTACCCAGGCGAATTACACTAAAAATCCATCATTTTAAAATGATGTTTGAGTTAAGTATGTACCCGTTCAAAAAAGGTCTGATATTTTTTCAATATTTCCAAATACGCAGACACATTTATCTAACGAAAGGAACCTTGAATTTATTCAGTAAACGCATATATTTCCTTACGTATAACGCGTGTTCGGTGTCATCGTGTATTGCCAGTGATGAAATATGGATCTGAGACATGTTCACTCACTATGGGACCTCATTAGAAAGCGTTCAGTCACCCAAAGGGCAATTGAAAGGGCTATGCTCGGAGTTTCCCTTCTGATCGAATCAGAAATGTAGAGATCTGCAAGAGAACCAGGGCTACCGACATAGCCCGAAGAATTGCCAAACGTGGGCACACTGCTCTGGACGAGGACATGTTGAAGGTTGCGGGTATCCGCTGGATGCGAGACGCACGGGACCAATCAATGTAGCGACGCTTGGGGGAGGCCTATGTTCAGCAGTAGACGTCTTTCGGCTGATATGATGATAATGATGATAACGCGTGTACAACAAATACTCATACGTATTGTAAAACCCTTAAGTACTCACGGTTTGAGGCAGATTTATACATATCTTCTGCTGGGACCCGATTCATATTAGCCGTAGAAACCCTGGGGCTTAAGTCGGTCTTAGTCTGATGTAACCCTTCACCTTTTCCTAACAGACTGCATCCATGAGGATTACCAAAAGCTTAAAAACAAATTATTTGTAGTATGAAAAAATATAGCGGTCAACAAAAGGAACTAACTGTGCCCGTGGCTTCGCTCCCGTCAACTGCCTACCCTACTCTACTTACCTATCTACACTGCTTACTAGCTACCTACCAATTATTTTTCCTAGGGTCATTCTTTCGCGGAGTACGTTTAAGATACTTAAACCCGTCATTCAGAAAATTACGTCAAAATCAAAATCAATTTTTTTTATTTCACATTGGCCTACATGGGCACTTATAAAACGTCGACAAAAGGAGCTCGGATCGGGTTGGTCGTTTCCTATGGAGAAGAACCGGCAAAAAACTCCACGGTTATTATTTAAAAAAAAATGCTTGGTTTTACTATATTTCCATGTTACAGCATTACTTAGATATGAATGAATAGAAAAACATGTATAACAAGACTTAACATGTGGCACAAATGTTGTTATCAGTGCTGTAACTATTTTTAGCAAAAGGTTATAAAGATGATTGAAAACCATTGTAAAAAATCAAATGATTCATCTGTTGATTAATATGTTAGCAACTGATGAAAGATATCCTACTTTTGTCGATAGCTTTTGTCGATTTTGTCAAGCGAAGTGAACTTCGATTATAAACATGATATTTATTTAAACAGTTATCACGTGAAAGTAACAATCGATATAATCAAAGCTAAAATAGACTAATATGAAGCCACCTTCGTGTTTTGGTAGTCAACTACCCACTCGAAGGAAATCACTCCGTGAACCAACAAACTCATATCACGTTTATAATCCAGGGCTAATTAAACAGAACGACGTAATATTTTTCGAGGCTAGTCTCAGAAGCGTGGGGTCAACGAGAGAGTTTCATATATACATTCTAGAAAGGCTCTATTAGAACAGACTCTTGTGTACAAAGGTATGAGAGCAGTCTGTCTAGATACACGAAGAAATGGCAGAAATCTTAAGCTTTGTTGTTCTATTGTGGCCAAAGCAGTTTAAATATGTTTGATTGACTATGTTTCAACTGTTAAGTATATCTTCCAAGTGAAGATAAAACATTCGATTTATAGTCAAGCAATTTTTTTGCGGTTTGCCAAATTTTAACAGTTGTAATGTTTGAACAAAACAACAGATTTATTAGTAAGGAATAGTTTAGATTGATTTCACAAACGAACGGAGCTAGAACACGTGTAAGACTCATAACAAATTTGGGCGTTATAAAATCCCGGCAAAACCGATGTTGTTTTTGTAAATTCTGTTCTTTACTTTTACAGCTAGTTTTTTGAAGTGCCGAAGCCCTTTTAAGGGTTATTGTTGCAATGATGTAGATACTTAGAAATACACCTATTGTCTACATACATTTTTGTATTATCCCAATTAATTCGGGGTAACAACAGCTTTTCTTCTTCCACACTTATCAATCTATTAGGTCTCATTTTAGTGGTTACTTATCGAGGGCCCGAGAAATAACTCGGACACTTCAACCCATTGTGATCTATTGTGGTCAGTGGTTAGTGGTTACTTACTGTCTAAACAGAATAAATTAGCTGCACGGTACATACAAAGATGTTCCTCTATTGTCTCGTTTTATTCTAGACTTTGACGTTTCTTTTATATTTTAATTAAATATCATTTAAAAAAACATGTGAAAATTTTGATCATAAAATAATATATTAAATTTTACATTTATACATCTTACACAACCCGTCTTATCTTTCCTAACTACTTGAGCGATTTTTTGACGCTCGTCCTAGAGATGCACTATGTAGGTCACATCTTAGATCTTTCCTTAAATCCCATCCTCATAAAAAAACACATTATTCTTATTCCTAGGTGCACCTTCCCGCAACCTTAATCAGATCATCGGTTAAGGTTGCGGGAAGGCAGGACTTGCGAGATGCACGGAATCGGTCAGTGTGGCGACGCCTGGCGGAGGCCTATGTCCAGCAGTGGACGTCTTTCGGCTGAAATGATAATGATGATGATTCTTATTCCTTCTCTGCCCATGCTGTAGGATTGTGAAACTCTCTTCCGCCTAGCATAAGAGATCTGGATAAAATCTCGCTTTTAATAAACTATTAATGAGCATTATCTTTTCTCTCAAATCTGATCTGTACTTATATAAAGTATCATATATAGCATACGAAGTATCTATATATTTTAAAAATAAGTATTCATATAAGTATAATTCACTTGTACTTTAAGTATATTATTATTTATTACTAGCTGACCCGGCAAACTTTGTTTTGCCATAAAAACACCAAACATTCACCTACCCTACACCTACCCTACACTACACCTACCCTACACCTACCCTACACCTACCCTACACCTACCCTACACCTACCCTACACCTACCCTACACCTACCCTACACCTACCCTACACCTACCCTACACCTACCCTACACCTACCCTACACCTACCCTACACCTACCCTACACCTACCCTACACCTACCCTACACCTACCCTACACCTACCCTACACCTACCCTACACCTACCCTACACCTACCCTACACCTACCCTACACCTACCCTACACCTACCCTACACCTACCCTACACCTACCCTACACCTACCCTACACCTACCCTACACCTACCCTACACCTACCCTACACCTACCCTACACCTACCCTACACCTACCCTACACCTACCCTACACCTACCCTACACCTACCCTACACCTACCCTACACCTACCCTACACCTACCCTACACCTACCCTACACCTACCCTACACCTACCCTACACCTACCCTACACCTACCCTACACCTACCCTACACCTACCCTACACCTACCCTACACCTACCCTACACCTACCCTACACCTACCCTACACCTACCCTACACCTACCCTACACCTACCCTACACCTACCCTACACCTACCCTACACCTACCCTACACCTACCCTACACCTACCCTACACCTACCCTACACCTACCCTACACCTACCCTACACCTACCCTACACCTACCCTACACCTACCCTACACCTACCCTACACCTACCCTACACCTACCCTACACCTACCCTACACCTACCCTACACCTACCCTACACCTACCCTACACCTACCCTACACCTACCCTACACCTACCCTACACCAACCCTACACCTACCCTACACCTACCCTACACCTACCCTACACCTACCCTACACCTACCCTACACCTACCCTACACCTACCCTACACCTGCCCTACACCTACCCTACACCTACCCTACACCTACCCTACACCTACCCTACACCTACCCTACACCTACCCTACACCTACCCTACACCTACCCTACACCTACCCTACACCTACCCTACACCTACCCTACACCTACCCTACACCTACCCTACACCTACCCTACACCTACCCTACACCTACCCTACACCTACCCTACACCTACCCTACACCTACCCTACACCTACCCTACACCTACCCTACACCTACCCTACACCTACCCTACACCTACCCTACACCTACCCTACACCTACCCTACACCTACCCTACACCTACCCTACACCTACCCTACACCTACCCTACACCTACCCTACACCTACCCTACACCTACCCTACACCTACCCTACACCTACCCTACACCTACCCTACACCTACCCTACACCTACCCTACACCTACCCTACACCTACCCTACACCTACCCTACACCTACCCTACACCTACCCTACACCTACCCTACACCTACCCTACACCTACCCTACACCTACCCTACACCTACCCTACACCTACCCTACACCTACCCTACACCTACCCTACACCTACCCTACACCTACCCTACACCTACCCTACACCTACCCTACACCTACCCTACACCTACCCTACACCTACCCTACACCTACCCTACACCTACCCTACACCTACCCTACACCTACCCTACACCTACCCTACACCTACCCTACACCTACCCTACACCTACCCTACACCTACCCTACACCTACCCTACACCTACCCTACACCTACCCTACACCTACCCTACACCTACCCTACACCTACCCTACACCTACCCTACACCTACCCTACACCTACCCTACACCTACCCTACACCTACCCTACACCTACCCTACACCTACCCTACACCTACCCTACACCTACCCTACACCTACCCTACACCTACCCTACACCTACCCTACACCTACCCTACACCTACCCTACACCTACCCTACACCTACCCTACACCTACCCTACACCTACCCTACACCTACCCTACACCTACCCTACACCTACCCTACACCTACCCTACACCTACCCTACACCTACCCTACACCTACCCTACACCTACCCTACACCTACCCTACACCTACCCTACACCTACCCTACACCTACCCTACACCTACCCTACACCTACCCTACACCTACCCTACACCTACCCTACACCTACCCTACACCTACCCTACACCTACCCTACACCTACCCTACACCTACCCTACACCTACCCTACACCTACCCTACACCTACCCTACACCTACCCTACACCTACCCTACACCTACCCTACACCTACCCTACACCTACCCTACACCTACCCTACACCTACCCTACACCTACCCTACACCTACCCTACACCTACCCTACACCTACCCTACACCTACCCTACACCTACCCTACACCTACCCTACACCTACCCTACACCTACCCTACACCTACCCTACACCTACCCTACACCTACCCTACACCTACCCTACACCTACCCTACACCTACCCTACACCTACCCTACACCTACCCTACACCTACCCTACACCTACCCTACACCTACCCTACACCTACCCTACACCTACCCTACACCTACCCTACACCTACCCTACACCTACCCTACACCTACCCTACACCTACCCTACACCTACCCTACACCTACCCTACACCTACCCTACACCTACCCTACACCTACCCTACACCTACCCTACACCTACCCTACACCTACCCTACACCTACCCTACACCTACCCTACACCTACCCTACACCTACCCTACACTTACCCTACACCTACCCTACCCTTTTTTCCCCATTTTTTTTGTTTTTAAACCTTCCCTGTATTCTGTCGAACAAAACAAAAAAAGAATTATCCAAATCGGCCCAACCATTCTCGAGTTTTAATAAGACTAACGAACAACAATTCATTTTTATTTATATAGATCTTAGGTTAGTAGTTCACTTTTCTTCTCTTCCTGTTTGCACCCATTATTTGTCTACATTTTTTTTTTATTATTATGGTTCCGTACTCAAAGCGTAAAAACGGGACCCTATTATTAAGACTCCGCGTTCCGTCTGTCTGTCTGTCCATCTGTCACCAGGCTATATCTCATGAACCGTGATAGCTAGATAGTTGAAATTTTCACAGATGATGTATTTCTGTTGCCGCTAAATAAATAATAATAAAATAATAATAGTTTTTGTTTCTAAACAATTTATACTAAAAACGGAATAAAATAAACATTTCTCCTATGGGAGGGGCACTTAAATGTTTTTTTGCTTTTTTTTGCGATAGCGGTACGGAACCCTTCTTGCACGAGTCCGACTCGCACTTGGCCAGTTTCAGTTTTCGCGGGTCTGCTGATAAAATTCTGATCTGATCTTGATGTGTTTTGTAGTGTGTATTATCCTGTGTGTACATTAATTATAAATTAACATACATATATAAACTCACGCCTTTTTTCCCTGGGGGTAGGCAGTAACTACAGAACGCCGCCTGCTACGATCCTTAAATACTTCTTTTGCTTCACTCACATTCATACATCTAGTCATACACACACGCCGGTTATGAGCATGCGCACCTGGCCTTTCTGAAGAACATCACCTATAAGGTATGTGTATATGTCTTTCTAGGGCGTCCCCGCTCGGCTTTTCCATTCAAGTCTGCCTTGAAAATACCTTTCGTTAGTATAAATATTTCTAAAACTACGATTAGGTTCCAATAGTTCGTCAACTAACAGTGTCTTCCAGAAACGGCTCGTGATTTTACTTATAAAATATTCATAGTAAAGGCATTACTGTGAATCACAATGAGAACTATGCCAAACTTCCTTTGGATAATACTACAAACTAAAATTTTGAGTTTCCTACTGGTTGTAATTTTGTAGTGCTATTGAAAATAATTGAGAGATACTCAACAAGACTGATTTGTAGATACTCAATTAAACGTTAGTTTTACTCAATTATTTCGAGAGCTAAATTAACAAAATGTTTTGTACCCTTTAATTGAAGTAGTTACATTTAAAACCAAAGTATGGGTGATAGGTGCCTTATATACACTAGGTAAAGATAGATATTATTAGTTATTCAGAATATAATCGCAAAGAGTCACTATTAATCTGTCTAGCAAGACAATTATTTTAATTTCAGTGATTACTTCGATTAAGTTAAGAACTTGAAATAAAGAGATGATAACTCTCGAGATAACAATGAAGAGACGATTGCTTTCAAATAACAAAAAAGGTTCGTTATCAAATGAATAATAGGTACACATCTTTGGCTGACTTTGCTAAGAGCAAACTCTTCTGATTTTAGAAATATGTCAAACAATCTAATATTCCTAAATGATATAAATTTTGTGATGAAAATCAAATACGTGTAATACTGAATATATATATATATATATGTCGGGTTTAGTCAATAGTACGGACGTCAAAACAAATCACAGGCACGCCCCCGGTGGCAAATCAAGAACAACTATGCACTGAACGATTTGCGTGGTGGGGACCGCCATAAAGATAAGACGTCGTAGAATCAGTGTCGATCTGTAATATTAGTCAGCAATATTGTAACTGTGAGTTTCAGAACTCACTATTTAAATAAACACAAGTGTATCGAAAAAATTGTGTGATTTCATTTTCACCATTGTACCCACTGACCTGCCCACACAAGAAGTCTTAACATAAGGGAATACATACTGACTTTCCGATGGTTTGCATCTATCACCCTTGATGCGACATATATATTTTTCTTAAGGTCACCACTCTTTAGAATGATTATACAAATTACAAAAAATTTTAGCAATACTTTGTTATAAATATATAACCTAGCAAATACAAAATCTACCAGTTATATGATCATATTATTATTATTTTCAGGTCTTATGAACAAAACAAAACGAAGAGCTTGGTAGTGCATGGATTATTCTTATGTTTTATATTATTATTTGTCTTAAACGCTTCCAATTATTATATAAGTAATTTTCATATTCATCCCGTTGAAACTATTTACAGACAATGAACGATAAATTATGCTGCCATGATTGCCATACTGTTTGAAAAAAATATTATAATTTTTATTGATCTGGTTGGCATTATAACTATGTTAATTAATCATTTAGTAGAATTAAATAGGTACCCAATTTAAGATTTTTTTCACATTTACATTTTTACATTTCATCGTTCCTCGAAAGTAATTACTTCCTTAAATAGGAATTTTCGTAAGTTAATTACATTAGGGAAAGGGGAAGTAGGTACTTATAAACTAAATTGTTGCCATCCGACTAAAAGCACTTTCGCTGTCAAGCCCGTTTCCGTCTCATTATAATTAAGGTGACTCGCTAGAAATACTTTCATGTAAGTAAAACGATACAAACAAAATGGTGTCACAGCAATTTTGTTCAAATCTTATTGCAAACCAGTATTAAAATAACATATTTAAGGTGTTTCCATCTTTCCTATTACCGAACTACTGAAAGTAATGTTAGTAGAGTTAGAAGTTATATTTAGGTATCAGTAAATCTCATATCTTCGCGTGGGTGTCGTAAGAGTTGACTAAGGGACACACCGGAGAATGGGCAGCAGCGTTGTCTGTGCACTTTAACATCAAACTGCGATCACCAACCCGCCTACCAAGCGTGGCGATTATGGCACACCCCCCCAAACCAAACTGACCACAGAAAAAACGGCCCCGAGTGCCTGGCAGCCCGTCTACCCTCAGCTACGGTAACGGTCGAAGCGATGTGGGATGCGAAGAATCCCCGGCATAGACCCGCCTGCCCCAATAAACACCGATGACTGGACCTGGGAACATATAACATGCGAACACTCCGGACCGACGAGAAGATAGCTGAACTCGAAGTAGAATTGAGCATGTTACAATGGAGTAGGATAGGATAGGATAGGTGGAACCCTTTTCCGCATTTAGACTGGCATTTGGTCAGTTGTACGTGCAGGCCTTCTCTCTGTGAGAGGGAATGGGCCGTAATGCGCGCAAAACACGCGGGCCCAGTGCATGTTAGTGGATGTCACATGTCTTCGAATTTTTGGTTCTAAGACATGCCGGTTTCCTCACGATGATTTCCTTCACTGTTTTGAGAGCAGTGGTGATAAAATAATTTACACAAAGAAAAGCGCCTGCCTGGGTTCGAGCCTACGACCTACAATTTGTAAGTCGCGGCTGTTACCACTAGGCCACCACTGCTCCTACGATGAAGTATTATAGGGTTATCTGACGTCCGGTGAGGACTCAATAATCCTCAAATCCGGTAACCTGCTCTATTTGCGAGAGGATGACCGGCAGTCCCAGGGTGGTGTCTTTGCAAGAGATCTGTCTATTGGGCAGAGCCAGGTCAGGAAACTGCATACCGATGATGGCAGGATCGTATCCGGAGTTTCTGAGGGAGGTCTGTTCCGAGAGATTCTATGGGAAGTTGTACACGTCAACCAGTAAACCCGTCGCGAATCTAGCGAATGACCCAGGATAGCTCGAAGACATTCCGGACGTAAGCCTGTATGAGATTAGGATGGTTCCGAAATTGCTTAAGAACAACAAGGCACCGGGTGATGACGGTATTTTGGCCGAACTCCTGAAGGCGGGTGGCAACCCAGTACTTAAGACCCTTCAGAAGCTGTTTGATGCCGTCATACTGGAGGGGAACACGCCACAGGCATGGTGCAGCATTCCCTACTGAAGAACTATAGGCCCATCTCACTTCTTAGCCATGTCTACAAGCTGTTTTCAAGACTCATCACGAATCGTCTCGCGCGCAGATTTGACAATTTCCTGCCTCCCAACAAGCCGGATTCCGTAAAGGCTTCAGCACCGTGGACCACATACATAAGCTGCGGAAAGTTTTACAGAAGACCGAAGTGTGCAACCTGCCTATCTGCTTAGCGTTTGCGGACTACGAGAAAGGCTTCGACTCGCCGAGACTTGGGCTGTACTGCAGTCTCTCCAACGGTGCCAAATCGACAACCGGTACATCGAAGTGTTGAAGTGTTTCTACAAAAACGCCACCATGTCAGTTCGACTTCAGGATCAGACCTCGGAACCCGTCCTTCTGCAGCAAGTTGTGAGAAAGGGAGACGTCATATCGCCAAAACTGTTCCCCGCTGCACTGGAGGATGTCTTCAAGGTTCCGGACTGGAGAGGGCAAGGCATAAACGTCAATGGCGAGTACATCACTCACCTTCGGTTTGCCGATGATATAGTTCATGGCTGAGACCATGGAGGACCTCAGTACCATTGGCGAGCATTCTCGATGCTTCCGAAAGAGCGGGTCTTAGGATGAACATGAACAAAACCAAGGTGATGTGGAATGCCCATGTTACACCCACTCCTTTCAAGGTCGGATACTCTACACTCGAAATTGTGGGCGACTATGTCAACCCGGGACAAACGATACAGTTGGGTAGGGCCAACTTGCACGGTATCTTTACATCCAACTTACCACAGTGTCTCAAGATGAAAGTCGATGACCAGTGTGTTGCCAGTGATGACATATGGCTCTGAGACATGGTCGCTTACAATGGGCCTCATCAGAAAGCTTACAGTCACCCGAAGGGCAAAGGAGAGGGCTATGCTCGGAGTTACCTTGCGTGTTTGAATCAGAAATGTAGAGATCCGCAAGAGAACCAGGTTTACCGACATAGCCTGAAGAATAGCCAAACTTAAGTGGCAGTGGGCAGGGCACATTGCTCGCAGAACATAAATAAAAAAATATATTAAAAAAATAGTTTATTTGCACCTTCAAGTAAAAACACAAAATGTTTGCAATATAAAAAGACATAAGCAAAAGGTAAGTAGAGGTGTAAGTTAAAGTTGCAGCCAATACCTAAACTAAGATAAATTAATATCTTGTAATTATAGGTATCAGCGCCCACCCTCGTTAACAAATTGTAACCGTTGATCAATAACATATAAAATGTCGTATTTTAATTACAGGAATAATTTCATAATCTAGATTAGTTTCATTACAGAGCAAAAGAATTAGGGACTATCTGGTGCAAAACTAGAATTAAAATTAACAAACAAAAAAATAAAATAAAAACTTAAATTGTTACGGCTGATGATTGTAGGGGTGTGTGAGTGTATGTGTGAATGTAGGGGTGTGTGAGTGTATGTGTGTGTTGGGTGTAATGTTTGTGTGAGTTCGTGTGTGCCTGAAAAAGCTTAGGATATAGATCTTTTTCAAGTGGAATAACGTAAGTACTTACGTACTTATGAATCATTTTATTATCGTCCACTTATTCTGCCATTCAATAAATAAATATATAAACGATTCAACTAATATATTTTTATTACATGAAGAAATTATGCAAGTATGCTGAATAATTTTTCAGTTTCATCATAGTTTAAGGATAGAAGCCAAGTGATCACATTCTGTTTGCACTCCCTTTTTGTCATATGTAAAATGTGCAAATTTTTATTAGCAATGTTGAATAGTCTTGGGCCTAGGAACATGTTGAATTTCTGAGCAAAAGATGTCCTGCAGTTTACCGATTTTAATAGATCGAAACTTAATTTGTTTTTCAGTCAGGGTACTTAGCTGGACACAGGAATGCTGTCTCATAATTAACGCTAGTACAAACAGTTTACGTACAGTAAGTACCTCACATTCCCTATACAGCTCAGTGGTAGAAAAATACCTGGGCTTAAAGTAACTAACTTTTAATAAGGCTCTTTGAGCTCTTTAAGCAATTAAATTATGCAGTTTAGCGGCACCTCCCCAACAAGTAATATAATAGGTTATAACCGCTTGACACAAGGAGTAATAAATAGTTTTCATAATCTTAGCATTGGCTGACTGCCTTATTTGATTAAATACAATACATATATGAGTTTTCTTATTCTGATTGAGAGATTAATTATGATGATTTTTAAAATTGAGATTTTTGACAAATATTAGTCCTAAATATTTAATATATTAAATTGGAGAGAGAGACGGACAGGAACAATTGATAGTGTCATTATGGCAGTTGTGGGAGGTTATACAATGTGTTGATTGTAGCGCTTCACCAGGGTTGCGAATAGCGAATGCGATATATTTGATTTTCTCGGTATTAAGAGAGAGATAATTTTGAGCAAGCCATTTTGTGACCGTGTTAAAGCCATGTTGTGCGTTTTGGTATATTTCACTCCAAGTATCACCATGGAATATTAGGGTAGTATCATCTGCATATGAAATTATTTTGCAGTTGTGAATATTAAGTAGTGTAAGATCATTAATGTAAACTAGGAACAACGTTGGACCTAGGATACTACCCTGTGGTACTCCATGGGTAACAGGTAAGCTATCACTAGTTAATGCCAATTTTCACCTTTTGTGTTCTTCCAAAAAAATAATTAGACAGTAATTTAAGTTGATTTCCACGGATACCGAGTTGATATAGCTTGTTAACTAGGGTAGGAATAGAAACTGTCAAAAGCCTTCGCCAGATCGAGAAATATAGTAAGGCATTTCTTTTTTCTGTCTATAGTTTTGACAATATGTTCAGTAAAGTCATTCAATGCATCTTCCGTGGACTTGCCTGTACGGAAACCAAATTGATTTTTCGAAAGTAGGTTGTGTTTTTCTAAATAATTTGTAAGTCTTTTATTAATTAATCTTTCAATAATTTTTGATAGAGCATCAGTATAGAAATAGGGCGGTAGTAAGTGACACTGTTTCTATGTCCACCCTTAAAAATAGGTCTAACTATAGACCGTTTAAGTGAATCAGGAAAAATACCCATCTGTAGGCACATATTAAAGATATGCGTGAGCGGGGCTATTATATTATTTTTCAACAGTTTGAGTATGTCAGATGAGATTTCATCGTCACCTGCAGCACAATTACCTTTCAGACCAGTGATTAATCTCTCAATTTCATTTTCATCAGTGTCAAGAAGAACAAATGAATTTAAGGACGTTTGTCTTTGCGATAACATCTCTGTAAAGTGATGTGATCCTGTTGGAGAGGTGATTTTACTTGCTAAATTTTCACCAATAGTGGCAAAGAATTAATTTGTAGCATTAATAGATAGGTGAGGAGTTGACTCCATAGAAAGAAGATCTAACGAGTTATCTTTTTTACTGTTTCTATTAGTAATATTATTTATAGCTTTCCATATGCTTTTACTATTATTACCTGCTTCTCTTAGTAACCCTTTTTCATATTCTCGCTTCAATTTATTAATGATCCTATTATAGAAGTTCCTGTAACGTTTGTACGTGATTTCGAGCACAATGTTATCCGGATTTTGTTTAAGTTTTTTGTGCATCCGATCCCTGTTACGACTACACCTAAGGAGTCCAAGTGTCATCCAAGGTTTTAGTATTCTAAACTTATTTGTTACAGTTAAAATTATTGTGTTTATTTGCATAACGTGAGTAATTTTAGATATAAATATATCCATAGCAGATTTTGGGTTAGTCGCATTAAAAATAGATGTAAAATCAAGATGATCACAAGCCAGCTTAAGTGCCTCAAAATCAAGTTTAAATATTTGTCTTTTTAAATGTTTATTAACGTTTTTAATTTTCGCACAGCACAGTATGGGTGCATGATCAGTAATAAGGGATTCAATTATAAACGTAGTTATTGGTAATTTTGTCTTCAAGATTACATGGTCTAGGCAGCTTTTTGCACGAGTCGCTGTGTTAAATGCTGGAATAAGTCCATTAAGGGATAAAAAATCAAGATAATCCGACATGAAGTGATCAGAGCTATTGGTAGCAATATTTATGTTAATGTCACCTACCATAATAATGTTTTTGAAGGAAGACAAACTATCTATTATTTTTTGTAGGGACATTAAAAAGTTATTTATGGTTTTAAAACAAAATGGCCGGTATATCGCTAAGATAGCCACTGCATTATTAATTTTAATTAGTAAGCAGTTTGCCTCTTGTATTACGGGTTCTTCCAGAGAAGCTTTAATACTATTTTTTATATTTATATACTACCCCACCATCATTCTGGTTATAGTGGGAAGATGTCGACATACTTAGATATCCATCTAATACGGGGAGATTTCGAACGCATGACATCCAGCACTCAGAAAGAACTATAACATAACTATAAAATTGTAGTCTTTGCAGAAGAATATTAAGTTTATCAAAGTTAGCATTGAGGCTACGAATATTTTGCGACAAGATTTTTAAGTAGCAGTAAGAGTTTTCAAGAAAAGACGCGCAACATTCAGGTTCACAGCTAATTGTGTCTGATATTGAATAATTATCAATATCACATAACAAATCTTTATCGAATTTTAAGATTAAGTTTCACAATGGTGTACAACATTGAGACGTGATATTTGTTTGTAAATATTATCAAACAGATAAGGTGTATGATAATTTTAGTTAAGACATTAGAATAGTCATGCTTACAGTAAACATGAATTATTTTGAAAAGTTTTCTATTAGTCAGATTTATATGCGTAATTGTGATATGTTGGGTAGTTAAATCCTTAGTTTTCAGTAGGTGTGTGGTATAAGTAAGCAGTGTATTGTGGGTACGTACGTATGTATGTTTGTTGTGTTGTGTTTTTGTAAGTAAATTTGTGTATGATTTGGTCTAAGTTTGCCGTTTTACATGGAAAATAAACAATATAGAATTTTTGATACGAAAATAGCAGCATTTTTAAAGATAAAAACCAAAAGGCATAGCGATAGAAAAAAAATACAATTAAATTAGCAGCCAATTTAGCAAGAATGAAAAAGTTTTTGTGACAGTTGAATGACCTTATTGTCCTCATTACAAGTCATATCTTCGTATCAATCAGTTTTACAAGTTGTTCTTCGGTTTTAATATGGATAGTAGGTTCCAGCTCGCCTTTTTTCACCAAAATCTTTCCATTAGAGGTCCAACAGTATTTCAGTTGATTATTTTTAATATGCTTTCTTGAGATAAAGTGTAGTTTCCTTGCATTTGGAGTAAGGTATTCAGAGATATACACGGAGGATGACACCCCAGCTCGGCACCGTTCAATTGGACCTGGTCCTTAGACTGGTTATAGGCTTTAACCGCCCTTAGCACAGTATTTTTTGAAGTATAATTGACAAATTCAATTAGTATAGAAGGGTGGCTGTCCTTCTTACTTGGCAATCAAAAAACATCTCTTATACCTGAAACAGATACACTGGCATTAACAATTTTAAACAGGTTACTCATGTATCTGCCCAGGTCGCTCCTCGACTCGCCTTGCTTCCTCGGTAAATTCCTTAATTCCAGAAAATTTATATTTGAAATCCTTTGCATTTCTTAAATTTTTTCTTCTAATGACAAAAGAAGTGCCCGGTTTTCCTTACACTCCCTTTCCAAACGATCGCTTTTAAGCTTCATATCATCATATTGCTGTGTTGTAAATGATATGGACTTATCTATTTCCTGGTTAGACTTCTCAATTAGCATAAGGGAATCTTACATTTTAGTGAGTCTTGTATCAGTATCCATTTTAAAAGACGAGAATTGAGTTCTAATTTCGTTCATCGTGTCAGTTTGCAGTTTAATAAACATTTGCTTAATATCATCTTTAAAACACAAAAACTCATCTCTGAAAGAAACATCTCCTGACGAACTTCTAAAACGCTTCAAAGCCCTGCTCTTTGATACATAATTAGTGGGCGTATCGGTAATTCCAATTGTAGATAAATTAGGTTCCGAGTTGTTGTCAGGTGTTTTAAACATTATTATCAGCCGTAGGTACACAACAGTAATGTCCGATATATGGCCGATGGGGCAGACAGGTTCTGGAGTGGCGAACGCAAACCGGAAGACGCTTGGGGGAGGCCTATTTCCAGCAGTGGACGTCTTTCGGCTGATATGATGATGATCAGTAAATCATCCTCCAGGAACTACCTCAATTTAGTTAGGCGCGGCGCGTCTTTGAATTTCTTCTTCTTTCAAACATGTCCATTCTTTCGCATCACATGTCCGTACAACGACACCTGTATATATGTTATTGTTTATTTAAAAAAAACATAAAAGGACATTATTTTTTTATAACAAAGTGATTCCTAAGTTTAAATAGTTAAAACATATAAATAATTGTGCTGTTTATTTTAAGGTTTAAATTTGTATTATTATAAATAAATTATTACCAACCCAAACCCCCAATATAACTCAATAATAATCCATTAAAACAATACATAAAATATATTGATGAATGATTATAATGTCATTTAATAGATTTTTTCTTAATTTAAGCGCGATGGTTAGAGGGTTAATGGTACATATTATCAAGTTCTCAATTTAAAACAAACCAACCTTGGTCTATTTGAAACCAAGGTTTTAACTTATAACAAGTACGAAGAAATATATTTTCTCCTTTTAAAGGGCCAATTGACATTCTATTTTCATAGGACTCATTTGAATAATTTGGAACAACCTGCTTATCTTCGTAACTTCGCAACAGTACTGGAACGATGAAGGAGTAAAGTTTGTAAGGATTGCTCTTACGACAACAAGAACCAAGTTAATGAGCACACATTGCGTGGCCTCATTATTCAAACCTGCGCCTTCAACTTTTCTTACTTACAACTTTTTGACAAGTGCCGTTAGTACATGCATACATTAATTACGCTTTTTGTACTACCTTAAATATAAAAATGTTCCAATGCAATGTTTGGTTCGCAAAGTTCTAGAGTGGCGAATGTGAACCAGAAGACGCTGCGTTGGAAGGCCTCCCACCAGGTAGACAGAAGACTTGATGAGGGTGGCGGGAGTCCGCTGGGTGCGAGACGCACGCAACCGGTCAATGTGGGGATGCTTGGGGGAGACCTATGTCCAGCAGTTGACGTCTTTCGGCTGATATGATGATGATAATGATAATCATCACTCTCGTATTCGTCGATAAAGAATATAAGGTTTCATATACAAAATCTCTACACAAAACGTTCTATCGACTTATTAAATTATTTTCCATTACAAGTTTAATATATTGTCTTCAAATTCAAATTCAAAAGTCATTTATTCAAACTAGGCTGAGAATCAGCACTTTCCGAACGTCAAAATTACAGAAGACAGTCCCCCAAAAACGCCCGCCCTTCACCACTTCCTAGTGCTTTTGCTGGGAAGAAGAAGTGGCGCAACAAACTCCCCAGCAGCACAGCTGTCTGTTCAGTTGGGAAAAAAAAAAAAACTTGATTCTATACAATAGTATGCAACTAATTTACATTACTCAACACAAAAAATTAAAATAAAATATATTTGCCATAATGACAGCTAGCACACGCCAATATACAAACAAAAACATCGAAATCTAAACTCAAGCGAAAATAAAAACTAAAAATAAAAATGTAACGGGTCTAGACCTAGGTAATACCTAGAATACCTATAACGTCCTTGTAGTGGTTAACAGTATATTTACGTAAGCGCAATCAAATTTTCTCATAACACAGGGCCGAGAAGTAACAGTAAGGTTTCGTTTCGATGTAGGAATGGGTTGACAATACCGAGAAGAATAGTTTTCGAAGCAAAGTCAAATCATCTGCTTTGACTGAACGGCTTTACACAGGTGCCTTTTGCGATAAGTTAATTACAAATTTTAGTGAAACAAGTTTAGCCATAAGATAACTTCTAATTAATAAATGACATAAAGGAAAGCTGCTGAATACTTTGGTAATTGATTGTTTTGTTGAGTAAACAGAGTGGAAGCCATTTTTTACAAAAGTAGTAAAAAATTCTGAAAATACTCTTAATAATAAACTTTCCTAAACAAACAGTACCGATATTAAATTAAGAAATTATTTTTTTTAACCTAAACGCTTCAAAGGTCTCCTTTTAAATACTTATCTTTGAAGTTTTAGAATCCGGCCAGTGATATTATTTCAAAATATTTATGTCACAAAACAACCGCTTCTTTCAGAAAGAAGGAGGGTATCGTTAAGCAGCTTCCACGAATGACCAAGCTGATGATTTAGTTAATTTTTCAAAACTCCATGAGCATGATTCTTAATATAACGTAACTAGCTGCCACCCGCGGTTCCAACCGCTTGGAATATGTAAGTACTCGTACTTCCTCCGCTTCACTTCCATTGTGGCCCAAAGCACAATGTCTTTTCAAATTACAGTATTTGTGTTATTCTGATGTATAAGTTATAATTATGACTGTAAAGTTTCATCACAATGAGTTCTGTGATTTATGCCTGAAAGAGTAACAAACATCAATCCATCTTTGTAATGATTGTAGGATTAATACAGCATTATTGTCGGTGTTTGTAATTGTGGGTGATTTCACGCCCAAGATTGCTAATGAATTAAAAGTCACTATGTATTTTACTACTTACTTAGCGGCTTCTTCTATAGATTTGTATTCAGTAGGTATATATGCATTTCTGTATTGTTTGCAATAATCAAATCCGAGCCGAAAGGTTCGTCAGCATGTCTGGCAGACTTTTTTTTTAAATAAAAACTTGACGAATTAATCTGTTGCCTCGCATAATATCCACAAAAACTTATGACGTGGGTGTGACACGATTACCTTATGCACGTAAAAAAATACGTTTACGTCATCATTTTATATAAGGCCTAATATGACATTTCTTTCTTAACTATAATTAGAACAATCGTTGAGAATAATGTTACAAACAGGCAATTAACTCATTATTTTCTTAAAACTATTATGTTTAATTTTCATAAAAATAACATTATAACGTTCTTTGAGTCGTACCAACATGTGATGACATGTGTCAACGTGTGATTTGTGTGTGGTATTATAGCATCAAAAACAAGTACGAAAGCAAAAGCTTTGTAACAATGTTTATTTATTCTCTCTTAAGCCGATTTATGAATGCGAAATGAACACCGTAAACCCTGTGATTATCCTAAGCAAAAAATAAAAATTATTTTGAAACAAAAAAAAACTCTTTTAAAGGTCAACTTTGAGACGAACATTTTTAATCAAAATAATCTTCAACAACAAAAAGTAAGTAAGTTATTTAAGAACAAAAATGCTAGAAAGTAGCAATAAAAAGTCTCTTCTGCAGATTATCAACAAAAAGAGAACTCAAATAGAGATGAAAGAAAATAGCGCGTAAAACACAATTCTCGTATACTCGCGTATTTTTAGGCAAGCAAACTTGACCTCGAAGAACAAATGATTGAGCAGTTTGCTGCTCAATAAGCACTGGCTGTAAATATGATATTTTCTGGCATTTTCATAATTTTTCTGTGTAGATTCCTGTGCTAGAAGTACTCTAAGGCACAATGAAGGTGTCGGGGTGCCCTAAACTCCCGAGCTCGCTTCGCTCGCTCTTGGATTAATTCATTGACCATAATTATCTAATTGCACAACAGTTTGTTGTTCATAATGAGCAGACGATGTGATATATATAAGAGTTCAAATCAGTATTCATTACATTTGCCGATTTGACTTGACATGATTCATAATGCCCGGGCATTGTACATGGTTGAGAGCAGTGGTGGCCCTGTGGTATCGGCCGCGACTTACAAGTTGTAGGTCGTGTGTTCGAGCCCAGGCAGGCGCTTTACTTTGTGTAAATTATTTCATCACCACTGCCACTAGGCCCGCGTGGTGGATTACGGCCCAATCCCTCTCACAGAGAGGAGGCCTGTGTCCCAGCAGTGGGAACATTAATAGGCTGATGATGTGTGATGTGGTTGTACATGGTGCATTATTTAATTACTTGGTCCATGACACATATACTGAAATGTCGTGCCCTGGCGGCCGGCTAGCGTTAAATATCGAGATGTCAGTCCTCCCAGTTTCTGCCTATCTATGTATGCGTTTATACTCTTTCTGAACATTCAAGGTCAAAGGGTTCCGAAATACTAGCATCAGATCCATTACTGTTATCATTTTTCACCGTAGAAAATCTTCAGCGATAAAATTAATGTTTTCTTCTATGCATTAGGTACGTTTCTTCTTTTTTAGACAACATAAGAAATTAAGGTTATTACTCAAGATAATTTTAAGTGTTGCTCGTTTGTTTAAGAAAGGCAAATTATTTTGTAGACATTTTTCTACAAAATAATTTACTATCGTTGCTTCGAACCAGTATTTTTTTTTTGTTTATTCCGAAAGAAAATACAGACTTGACAGAAATAAACATATTTGTTTGCAGGTTTTGTAATAGTATTCTCTCTTTATGATTCGCAATATGAATAACTGACAGGATTTATAAAGTTTATTGGATAAAAAAGGTTGCGTCTTTGAATGATTTTGGGGTGGGTATGGGATCTACCTCCTAGCGGTCCACCCCGGGCAACGGCACCACAGGCTTGCCTGTGGTACGGCTGAACGATCCCACTTAAGCGGTGGTAGGCTCCGCAAGGGGCCGCCTGGCTCGCGACCACCATCCCACCGGAGTCCGGCGCCAAGCAGCTTGCTGTGTTCCGTCGGTGTGTGGGACTGCCAGTGCCTTTGGGGGAGAAGGAGGATGTCAGTTGCGCTGTTCAGAACCGGTCTTGGTCTCTGGGAAAAACTCGCCGGATAACTCATTTTGGAGGGTAGCGGGATCCGAAGCACGGTGCCAGCCGTTGGCCGACCGCAGTCAGTAGGGGGCCCAAGTAGCACGCCAGCCACGTGCCAAAGGCTGCCCCGCCAACTCGCGAAAAATCCCGGTATGCTCCACCGTGCCAGCTGGCGACTGGATGGGAGGACCCGGTGGCCATATCCGGGGGGGTTCGGGCGTCCCCGCAGTCTCCAAATGAGTTCCCCATAGGTTGGGTTATCTCTAGTGTTCCACTTGGTTCACTGAGCAGCGCCTCGACAGTTCGACTTCTTCCCCAGCAAACTCTAACACAAAAATGAGCAAAAAAAAGAAGAATAAGGTGAAACAACGGCTGCACTTCCTCCCACTAAAAGTGCACCTCACTAACATCAGGGGGTTGCACTCTAATCTCGATCCGGTCCACCACCACCTTGAGACCGAGAAGCCGCACCTGTTTTTCCTAGCGGAGACGAAGATAACAACCCCGTCGGACGTGGCGTACCTCAACTACCCGGGTTACGCTCTTGAACACAAGTTCAAGAAGCAAGCTGGGGTCTGTGTGTACGTCCGCGATGACATTTGTTGTCGTCGTCTCCGTTGCTTTGAGAAATCGGGATTTTCTGCCATATGGCTGCTTGTGGACACTGGCGTGGAGAAATCTCTCTACATCGGCGTCTACCGATCGCACGCCGGTGACCAGGAGACGACAGCGCTCTTTAATTGCCTCGTGGAGTCGGCTGATATGGCCCAGCAAAGGTACCCAACAGCGAAGCTTAATTTTCTGGGGGACTTTAACGCCCATCATAAAGAGTGGCTGTACCCGTACCGGAAAACTGACCATGCCGGGTTAGAGGCGCGCAAGTTTTCTCTATCGCTAGATCTAACCCAGCTGGTGAATGTGGCAACGCGGGTACCGGATGTTGACGGCCATACACCCAACTGTTTGGACCTTCTCCTGACAACTGATCCGGACAGTCATTCGGTGTCGGTCTCAGCCCCGCTGGGAACGTCTGACCACTGTCTGGTGAAATCCGTGTCGACTTGCTCTCCTCCAGATCAGAGCCCTAGAGGCACGAGGCGAGTATGGCGATACGAGTCAGCAGACTGGGACGAGATGCGGCACTTTTTTGCGTCTTATCCTTGGCGGCATGTGTGCTTCTCCTCGAGTGACCCCTCGAGCTGTGCCGACGCGGTTGCGGATGTGATTCGGCAGGGAATGGAGTATTTCATTCCTTTTTCCGACATTCCGCTCGGTCACAAATCCCGCCCTTGGTATAATGCAGAATGCGCCCACGCTGAGGCCCGAAAAGAGTCTGCCTACCAAGCCTGGGTCGGGGCCCGTGACCGCAAAGTAAGAGCACGTAGGGTTCGCGCGAGGAAAAGAGCCTTTAATTCTGCCGCCAAGTTCTGCAAGCGGGTTCTGCGTCGGGCACGTTTTGACCATATTGGACGTATTGGGGCCAAGCTGGCATCGCACCCTCCGGGTAGTAAACAGTTCTGGTCCCTGTCTAAAGCGGTTGAAGCGAATTTCTGTCGTCCCACTTTACCTCCAATGCTGAAACCTGATGGGTCGCTGGCTCACTCTGCGAGTGAGAAAGCAAATTTATTCGCATCTCTCTTTGCTGGCAACTCGCGTCTGGAGGCTGGCTCCAAGCAACCACCTACTATACCTCACTGTGACTCTTCGATGCCGGAGATCGCTGTGCACACTAAAGAGGTCCGGAGAGTATTGTCCAGTCTAGACGTGAATAAGGCCAGCGGGCCTGACGGCATTCCAGCGAGAGTGCTGAGGCAGTGTGCACCTGAACTGTCTCCTGTATTGACACGCTTGTTCCGCCTCTCTCTTGTAAAAAGAACGGTGCCGAAATCCTGGAAGCTTGCAAATGTGCAACCAGTGCCCAAAAAAGGCAACCGTGCAGACCCTGCCCATTACCGTCCGATCGCCATTACCTCCATTCTGTGCAAAGTTATGGAAAGGGTACTGAACAGCAAGTTGCTGACCTACCTTGAAGACAATAATCTCCTCAGTGACCGTCAATATGGCTTTCGCCGGGGACGGTCAACTGGCGATCTTCTTGTGTATGTCACGCACTGCTGGGGCGAAGCCATCGAGAGACACGGCGAAGCACTTGCTGTATCGCTTGATATCTCGAAGGCCTTTGACAGGGTCTGGCACGCGAGTCTACTTAGTAAGCTTCCTGCTTATGGCATCCCTGCTGGTTTTTGTAGCTGGATATCAGACTTCCTCAGTGAACGGTCGATCCGAGTAGTCGTTGACGGCTGCTCCTCTGACCTTATGGCTATTGATGCCGGAGTTCCTCAGGGGTCTGTTCTCTCTGCAACTCTTTTCCTGCTGCACATCAATGACCTTCTTCAGCCTGGTATTGTTGGGTACGCAGATGACAGTACTGTTTCAGAGAGATACTTGTCCAGCGCAAAAACCAGTGCGGATGAAGTTCGTTCCTTGAGAGAGGCTATGGTGGAGCGGACAGATTTGACCTTAAGCCTTGTCTCCCAGTGGGGTGATGACAATCTGGTCTCTTTTAACGCCACCAAAACACAGGCGTGTCTTTTTACCGCTAAAAGGAGTCTTTTCGATCAAACTCCTACTTTTCGGGGTGCGTCTGTTCCTGTGACTGATCGGCTCGAGCTCCTAGGCATGGAGTTGACATCCAGTCTCAACTTTGGCGCCTCCATTGAGTACAAAGCCCAAATTGCGGCCAAAAAACTAGGCATCCTAAATAAAGTGAAGCGATACTTTACGCCTGGACAGCTTTTAACCCTATACAAAGCGCAAGTCCGATCCTGCATGGAGTATTGCAGTCACCTTTGGGATGGCTCAGCTAAATATCAGCTTGCCGCGCTTGACTCGGTGGAACGCAGAGCCAGGAGGCTCATTGGCGACGTTGAGCTGGCGGGTGCCAGGCTTCACAGCTTGGCTCATCGCCGCAAAGTTGCCTGCTTGTCGGTCTTCTACAGACTGTACTTCGGTGAGTGTGCTGAAGAACTCCACGACCTCATCCCACCAGCCCCTTCTACCATCGGACATCTAGACGTACTGCAAGTTATCATCCTTACCTTGTTGCCATTCCACCAATTCGCACCAAACGCTTCCAAACATCCTTCATAATGCGCACAGCGAATGAATGGAACTCGCTACCTGCGTCAGTGTTTCCGAACGCATTCAACCCGAATCTCTTCAAAGTTAGAGTGAACAGGTTTCTTCTGGGTAAGCTCACTCCATCGTCGACTTTGTCTCTGTCACCTTTGACCTAGACTAGAGTCAAGAGCAAACCCATCACAAATAAAAAAAAAAAAAAAAAAAAAAAACAGATTTTTTCTATTAGCGCGATCTGTCAATCATAATGTTTGTCTCATATCTTTACCACCAATAAAGTTGTATGGAACCCAACTCATATTGACAGATAAAGGTCAAACCGCACTACGCGTCAGTGGAGCGACGCGACGCGACATGACCAAATATACTTTATCTACACTCACAACGTAATGTTCCAAATATGAATTAAAAAAATATTGCATAAACACGTACTTTATATTCGTGGATAGGTAAAATTAAAAAAAAAACCATTATAGTACAACATTTTCCTTCGATTTTCAAACAACTGCATCATAAAATAACTTTTTTAACACGCTTTTATTAGCTTGGTATGTATGTATCTATGTATCAATGTAACGGAATCTTTGAACGTGATTTTCACCCACTTCAAAACGTTGGATTGATTTGAAACTTTGCACACTTATCAAGGACCGATGACAATGCAATAATTTAAACAGTTTGTCCCATTATCCTTACCAATAAAGCGAGTTTTTTAGTTTTTAGAACTACAATTTATTTCTATTACGATACAGGACAAATCCAAGAAGTTAATCACTAAGCAGATTCCATCAATTATTTAATTTTTTTGAAATGCCATTTTTTTAGTAACTAATAAAAAAAAAATATTCAAATTTTAACTTGTCTGTGACAATGCCCGCTTTAGGCTTTAGGCTTACGCACTGCGATTTTTATTTGCGCGAACTTTTATCTCTTTCCACCTGTTTATAGAGCTCAAAATATTCGCGCGAATTAAATTCGCGCTGTGGTGCGGTGGATTATGTTGCAAAACACGGATTTCATGCGGTATTATTGCTGCACGATTTTTTTTACCGCAATGCGAGCAGCTTCATACAATTCCATAGGTCGCAGAATGGCCGGAAAAATTCGCGCGAATAAATATCGCAGTGCGTGTGCTAAGCCTTAGCGCATGCGTCGATAATGCAGTGATGTGCTAGGTTTTGGCGCCATTCATACGTTTTGCAGGTTTTGCTGTACAGAATTTCATGACTTTTTTAAATTTTTGCTTAAAATGTCTGATATTAGTGAATATGAAGAAAAATTGACGCCGCCAAATATTTTTCAACACACTTGCTCATAAAGTGGCTCTAATTTCACCGCAATTAGGCACATAATGATACCTGTTATCAAACTGTGACTTTTTCATTGCTATTATTCACAAGTGAGTTATAGAGTTTTTTTTTAATTTATTGGTTGAGTTTCTTTGTTCTTAAAAAAGTTTCGATACAAAAAAGATCGTGCTTAATAGTACAAATAAATTAATGTAATACCTATTGCTTGCTCATTTCATGCAACTTCGTTTTTCAATAGATAATTTCAACTTGTACGTGCTTAATAAATAAAACTTTCACTCAAATATAAATTTTATTTACTCTGTAATTAAGAAAAATTGAAATTCCCTATTTTGTACATGGCTAAAACACTATCATCCACGAAATGCCAAAAAAAAAGAAACCTCATTCTTTTAGTCTATGGCCGATCGCCATTGTTAAATGCGAGCCAATGAGGTAGGAAAACTATGGAGACGGCATATATATATATTGTCAGGGTCTGTACGCGGGGGGTCTATGGACCAGTTACACCAAAAGGTCGCTAGATGTCCTGCGCGTCCAATATAATAATATTTTTAGGATGCTCTTGCGGCTGCCCCGGTTCTGTAGCGCGTCAGAGATTTTTACACTGAATCGTACTGACGGCTTCCACGCAATCGTGCGGAAGAAGATAGCGTCGCTGGCAGCTAGAACTCGGGCCAGTGGTAATAGCATCCTAAAAACAGTGGCCGAGCGAGTGTTTTCCCCTTTTATGAGGCATTTTGTAGAGAGGATGACCGAGTAAAAACTTGCTCATCTTCTGTGCAAAGTGCTTCTCAACCTTATTGTTATTATTTACTAACACTAGGTATAAGGTATGTTACTAACACTATGGATTTCTGTTATCCGAATTTTTAAATAAATAAATATTCTACTATATAAAGAATAGTTATACAAATATCTATAATATCGACACACGCATGTCAAAAAGCGTTTTGTCTCTTTTTAACTAAGCAAGAGCTGCATATGAAAAGAGAGACATCTAAATGTTTGTCGAGGACTAAACTTGGTAACAATTTTGAGTGACGTCAAAATCATGTCTATGCGTGACTGGTCGCCATGTTGTTTGCCGAAAACATTGGTAGTTGTGTGCCGTTCAAATACGTTTATCTGTGTAGTTGTGCTGTCAAACAGTTGCAAGTTGCAAATGGCCTACCTCATTGGCAAATGGGCAGCCATCTTAATTGCCCGATTTATGTAGGTATGCACGCTAATTTCGTAGGTATGGCAAGTCCATAGGTATAAGTCAGTGATGCGCGCGCATAGGAAAACTGATTAATATTGCCCGCCATTGTGAAAAATTTTCACAACTCGTTTTTACTGTTGAAAATGATTTTTTTGTATTATTTTCTTCACAAGTGTGTTGAAAAACGTCGTATGATACACGTGTGTATTGATGATTACCGTCCTCGGCTCTCTTAAGACCCTCACCTACGGCTCGGGTCTCAATGGCGCCTCAGCGGTAATCACAAACATTGCACACTTGTACCATAATGTACTATTATATGCGGTGAAGTAAATTACTTATAATCTCTTACCAGCAAAGTCGAGATTAAAATATGATGCATTTATCACGACTTTATGGCATGGAAAATAAAAAAAGATTAAGTAGGTTAAATCCCAAAATGTATGAGTTTTGATAAAGTAGTGTATGAAACTGCACATAACTAGGTATTAAAACATTCGTGTGAATACTATTAAAAACCTCGCCTACGGCTCGGTTTTTAAACTCACACTCATGTTTTAATACCCCTTATTATGCAACAGTATCATAAACTACTATTGTATGAAATTGTATGAGATAAACCGCACTACGCGGCAGCGGAACTACGCGACGCGACACGCAGTTACGCCTAGTGCGGTCTGACCTTAAACGTCTAGAGTTTCGGGATGCTAGGTAAATGGGATCTCACAAGAGTGGTACGTTATTTGTTTTAGTAGTGTTTCTTGCGTGACGAACCCCACTACCGCTATTTACACGGGTGTTGATATAGTATTCTTAGAGCGTATTTTTTTTTAAGTAACTATTGTATAGGTTCTTATTTTATTTGTTTCTAAACATGTATATATCCACTGTACACTAGTGAAGTAGTAGCCGAGTTTTAGGTCGTGGGTTCGAACCCAAGCGGGCGCTTTACTTTGTGTACATTATTTCATCACCACTGCTCTCAAAACAGTGAAGGAAAACATCGTGAGGAAACCGGCATGTCCTAGAACCAAAAAATCGAAGACATGTGACATCTACCAATGCGCACTGGGCTTGTGTGGTGAATTAGGGCCCATTACCTGTCACAGAGAGGAGGCCTGTGTCCCAGAGAGAGAATATTAAAAAAGCTGATGAAGATATGTCTTCTAAAACTGTCATAATCTATGGGATGATCTACCCTTGTGCCAAAAGTTTTGCTAACATAAAAATAAACTGAACAGCTGGTTTTTTTTAAACATAAAATAGTAAAAAATATTGTTGTAAGTTGTTTGTGTCGCTGTTAAATAGTCAATTAATTAATTAGTTACCCTTTATTATGACTTCAAGTCCCTGATAATCACAAACACGAAACTGATGGATTTATCTAAAAATGTTTAAGGAGAGGCGTTGAGCTTTAGCATTGATATCTACGGAAAATGTTTTCAATGACCCACATGCTTTCTTCAGATTCGTTTGAACCTCATCGATAATTTAATTTGCAGAAAAATTCTGGTGTTCCATAATTTGGTGGTAGGTATCTTTCATTCAGTGGACGGCTTAAAATAAAACGACAGGATGTTCTCCTTGAGGGCATCATCTTGAAGTGTCGTTAAAGGATAGCTACTAATTTAAATTAAATAGTTGACTAGGCGTCTGCAGCTAGAACATTTTAATATTAATAAGGAGACATATTCCCTTGGTATTGGAGTTTAATTTGGAGTAGTTATAATGTTGAAAATATTAATGTCACTGTACGAGAGTGGTAATTGCAATAGTCACATGAACCATGACTTCAATTCTTTTTTAAAGTTTGTGTAATAATATGATGAAATAAGATTTTTCCACAGTTAATAGCATACTTGCATTTTCATAATTCCAAATGGTTCAAAATTTCTAATAAAATAACTCCGATTTAATATCACGAGGTGAGCTTAGCTGAGGTTTGTTACAGCGGGCGGGGTTGCTCTCCCTTCGCGCCTCCGGCTTTTATATACAATCTACAGATATACAAGTCATATACATCTGTCCCTTACGCACATTCGAAATAACCTTACCCCCAGGTCATCTTTCTATCTATCAGCCTCGCGTCAAATCTGACGTGAAGTTTCTCCGAATTTGCTCAACATGATATAAATAATGAACAATACTTCTTGCAATTCACGCCTACATGATATAAATAATGAACAATACTTCTTGCAATTCACGCCTTTACCAAAAGATAGTGGATTAACTGACAACCAATACGTAACAAGTAATAAGTGAAATGGTGCGCAAAATAGATAACAGGCTACCCTGAAGTAAAATAATGTTATACTATTACGTGTTCGTACAACAAAAGTAGCCAAATGTGAAATGTAAAAGGAAATGGTAGGAGTTATATGCATGGGTTTTACTCAAGAAGGGATTAAACACGCAGTGATGTGACGCCCTTTAACAAGAAAAAATAAAAAATAAATATGTTATGGCATCTGACATGTTTCTTGCAAATTACGGACAGCCGTTTTATATATTATGTCTTAAATAATACCATCTCTTTGAGTTGGGTCACCCATAATACTAATGAATTCGAAAACTGGAATGAGCAAAATGAAACTCCGTGTGCTGTAAAGTAAGTCATAAGTCTATTAGTAAAGTTAAGTTTATTGTTTCTGAAATGATGTTTGGAAAAATCACAGTAACTTACTTTATAGCTAAATCGATATTTTGATAAAGTACATAGATCTGTACTTAAACCCTCGTCTTTTCCAAAGTCAACAAAAAATATAGATAATCGTGTATTTGTTTTAATGTCGTTTACGTGCCGCCATGTCTTACCTTAAAATATTTAACATCGTTTAATATAACAATTATGTAAATTCTTTTACGGCTTGGTTTATTTTAGTTTATCAATGACTTTCCATACTTATTTATAAAATTGAATAAGCACTTATCAATATCCAACAAGAACTTAAACTAATTCTAAGAGTACCTAGATTTGGGCCCTCGCAAAATTGATTATCATCGACTTTCTGTCACGTTGACGGTGAAAAGGTTAATTATTTCAAGTTTAGAGTGTACCGACACATTTCCACAAAGCTTATATTGATTAATGAACGAAGTCATATTTAATTAAAGGTTAATGATGTTGGAAGGTGTAACAAGGTGATTAACTCTTCAAAACATTTCAAACTTTCTTTACATGATCGTTCAAAATTTTCAACGTTAAATATATAGCTCGTAATTAGTTCATGAAATTCAGAATAATTAAATTAATATTCAAATTATGTTTTTGAGGTCTATTTGAGCTTGAATATTTTACCTTTACTGTCCAAGCTTAACCAACATCCCCTTTTGTGTATCTGTGTGTGCCAAATAAACTAGATTTCTTTCTTTCTTAAAATCACAAAAAACATTTTTCACACAATCAATTCATCTTTTCTTTGGTGTTCAGCTATTATATTAAAGCTAACAACAATATCTATTTGCCGTATTTTCTGATTCCTATGTAGATTTGGGCAAATTGTTGCCAATCCCAATGACTTATAAAAATTATACTTTTTGGTATTTTCTATAAATCAGCCCTTTGGTTCCTATATTGTTCATTTATTGTACAGATAGGTAGGCTCAACATAAAATCGTTTACTTTGCCTAAAACAAAATCGTTTTTTTAACTATTTTAAAGTTAGGTTACATTCTTAGAAAGCAAGTTACTATATACTTTTCTTCTTTCTAAGAATTTTAGATTAAAATAGCGTTGTTAGAAAATTCCCTGATTTCTTGTTTCTAGACAAAATACGGTGGAAAACTTTACTGTTTTTAATTTATTCTGTTCCTTGAATTTACAAGTAAACAAGATAAGAAAGTAAATCTAAGTAGGTACCTAAATGCGTGCCTAATAAGATACACACTTACATACGTGGTAAAGATTTAAAAGTAAGTTTATGAAGCCGCTTCGGGCTTTATATGGTGCCAAATGGCATTAATCGAATGTAATTGCAAATCCTTTAAAAATATATTTAAAAGTTAACTGAATGGTCAATAAAATACAAATTACATAATTCTCCATAATTTTGGTTCCCACAAAAAATATACCTTAGTCACACGAAATTCACTTTATTTTTATTTATCACTCGTAAGCCTAAGAGGGTGGCAATAAAAATGTCTTTGTTACTTAGGTCCCTTCTCTAGGTTGACCCTTGATTTATGTAACTCTAGATTAGGGAAAAAAAGAGTATCTAGTATTATTTTTTTGTTTGTGGTGGGTTTGCTCTTGACTCTAGTGTAGCTCAGAGGTGACAGAGACAGAGTCGACGATGGAGTGAGCTTACCCAGAAGAAGCCTGTTCACTCTAACTTTGAAGAGATTCGGGTTATATGCGTTTGGAAACGCAGGTAGTGAACTCACTACCTGCGTTTCATACACATCCTTCATAATGCGCACAGCAAAGAAATGAGTTCCATTTCTTTGCTGTGCGCATTATGAAGTAGGTTTGGAAGCGCTGGGTGCGAATTGGTGGAATGACAACAGGTAAGGATGGTAACTTACAGTGCGTCTAGACGTCCGATGGTAGAAGGGGTCTGGTGGGATGAGGTCTTTGAGTTCTTGACCACACTCACCGAAGTACAGTCTGTGCGGCGATGAGCCAAGCTGTGAAGCTTGTTGTTGTTAATTAAATTAACAACATTGGATGTCCTTCTTCTAGGTGGACCGATGGATGACCTGGTTACGGATGTGGGAATCCGGTGGATGCGAGACACACACGGAGAACGGAGTTAGTGGACGTCTTTCTGCTGAAATTATGATGAACTGGAAATATGTTGAAAATACAAAACTGTATAGTTCTTAACAACCTGTCTAGTACAAAGATACAATGGACCACATAAAATTCTATCAGCAGTAATGATTGTTAACAGTCCAAAATGTTTGGTCTTTACTACGTGACATTACATGAAGTGCTTGTCAATTCCATACATACATTTTTTTTTTAATACCGTTATCGCTGATAGTAAGTAACTTTGCTTGCTTAGGCAAAGTGTTAACGTTAACAAGAGGGCTTCCATAACTTAGCTTTTTTTAATTAGGATTTTGTATGTTTTTTAATTGGGATTTTATTGAATATGAAACGTTAATTTAGTTTAATTTTGCTTTTGCGATTTCTTCTTTCTTTTTTGGTAGCTGTCAAGTCAAAGTCAAGTCAAAGCACTTTATTTCAAGTAGGCCAGTTACAGGCACTTTTGAATTGTCAAAAGACAAAATTAAATATTACAAAATTATGGTGCTACAGTCCCAGTCACAAGACATAATGACTGTGAAAGTACCGTAGATGCCCATTCCAAGGCGTAGATCTCTATGGAGAAGAACGGGCAAGAAACTCCATGGACACTCTTTTTCAATTAGGTAATTATTACAAATCATTTGTTACATCATTCATGTTGAGATTACACATTATGTGAGAACGATGTAGAAAGTTAAAAGTGTCCATAGTAAATATAAAAAGATAATTCAGAAATAAAATTAGAATCAATTAAAATAAACCATGGCAGCTAAGAGATGACCAGTCCCAACCGACAGCGCCCGTTCACGAACATGACACATGTATCAGCACCATTCAGCTCAACCATTTTGAAGGGAGCTAAATGATCCGACACACGCGCCACCATCGGCGAGACATTTGAGTGGGCATGACATACTCTCAACCACCGGAGTCATTCAAGTCAATAGAAGACGTAGGTATCTAGACAATGATAGCTCTGAAGTACATGGTACTCACACAATGCTGGCTATGCTGCTATATAATACAAGAAAGATTAACTCTATACAATGCAAAGATAGTAGCAATCTTCATCAGCTCCGACAATAACAGTAAACGATACCTACGACAGTCTTACCAAAAAATCAAATTTAAAAAATACACATAACAACGAAATTAAAAAATAATATATTTAACCTGACAGCAAGCTAATTTTGGTAAAAGAACACGAACATTGTCTTGAGTTCAACACAGCGACCAACTATGCTTATCATCTAAATAATCATTAATAGAATAGTATGCCTTAGAACAGAGATTAACTTTTACTTTTGCTTTAAATGCGTTAAATGGCAAATCTAGAAAAGAAGACGGTAACTTGTTGTAAAAAGTTATACCAACCCCAACGAATGAACTATGCACCTTATGAAGTCGATGAAAGGGAGCTCGTAATTTGTCCTTATTTCTGGTGTCAAAGTTGTGAATATCACTATTGTTACTGTACAAATGAATGTTCTGCCTAATATATAAAACGTTGGCGAATATGTACTGTGAAGCCGCTGTGAGAATACCAATCTCTTTAAAAAAATCTCTTAGAGAAACACGCGCACCTAATTGGTAAATGGCACGAACAGCTCGTTTCTGAAGCACAAACATATTTTGAATATCAGCGGCTCTGCCCCACAGTAGAATACCGTAGGACATGATACTGTGAAAATAACTAAAGTAGACCAACCTTGCTGTGTTGAGTTGTTCACACTCTTTCATTCCAATCTATTTTTAGAAGTGATGACTTTCATTTGGCAGTCAGTCTCACTTACTATTTTTATTCTGTTTGTTTTAGCTGTAAGTCGTCCATAATTGATAAATAAATAAATGTATTCATTGATTTCATAACTTTCTCGCAGATGTTAAACATATATATTGAAATTTGTGTCTAATTCTCTGTAGGTACTCTTGAACCACTCTTGTCTTGTATTGTTCAGTTGTAAAGATTGTATCTGTTTTTTTAAAGAACGGAATAAAGTTAAACCGCTACAAATTTATCAAAAAGTTTGGTGCCTCTATCCCAATGGATAGAAGTAGCAAACGCGACAATTCGTACAAAATATATGCAATTTCGACAAAAAAAACAAATAAACGAAAAAATTAATTTAATCCTTAGTGACAAATCAACAAGAAGCTTACCGTTATAGATTTAATCACCAACGCTTTTAGAAACGACTGGATTTAGTGGCACGCAAGCTCTAGATAAGCTTGGTGAATTATTTGACAATCTAACTAAAAAAATAACAGTTATGAAAGTCATTTACATAATGAAGCAAAAGCAGTTTGGAATTCAAGTTATTTTAAAAAGTAGTTTTATTCTAGATTTAAAATAGGGCCTATAGAATTTCTCCATGAAGGTTTTCAGTCTGACATGCTCATGTAGGAGGCTCATGAATAAATTGTAAAAAGATCTATCGATATTTGCCACATTCTCATTAAAAAAAACTCCACTCGGACACACGTGTAATCACACTAATATTATAAAGGAGAAAGGTCTGTGAGTGTGTATGATTGTTACTTCTTCACGCTCAAACGGCTGGACGGATCTGGATGAAATTTGGCATAGAAATAGATTATAGCCTGGAATAGCACATAAAATACTTTTAATCCCGGGAATATGTTCCCTTGGGATAATTTTCGACACTCACGCGGGCGAAGCCGCTGGCAGAAACTAGTAGTTGTATATTTTAACTATCTAACATAATACTCTCTCTTTCCCTAGCCTTATCCAATTTCATTTGGGGTTAGCTTTCTTCGTCATTCTTCGACAGATCTTTTGATTCTGGGTCCTCGCGTCATTTGCTTGGGCTTTCTTTAAGTCGTTGTTGTCGAAAAACGGAAAGCAATGGGTACAAAAGACCGACTTCGGAAAAGAAAGTTATTTTTTGCTTTGTTGTTTTTTGTTCTGGAAGTCGGTTTAAATTTTTGTCAAAGTTTTTATTTTTTCTCTATGATTCCAATAAGCCCAAACACGACCAGGATATATTGTTTAATTTCAGAGTTCCAGTGCCTACCTTCCGGCTTCATCATCAGATCAGTTCGTTGGTGCCATTTTCATCAGTACCATTTATTTATAAGTATTTGTTTCATTATAGTCGGTTAATAACTATTCGAGATATCTTATGCCCGTGATATACTTAGTATTCCGAAGTTCCAATGACCACCTGTGGTCTTCTTCATCAGTTCCACTTCACCAAATGATACTTTCTGAGTGCATATTATGATTGCATTGTTAAAGAAAATACCAAAATCCAATGCCTATAATATTTGAAGAGTTCCCTCGATTTCTCTATGATCCCATCATCAAATCCTCACTTGATGACTACGGAACCAACTAGGAAGTATACCCTTTCAAACAAAAGAAGAATTTTTGAAATCGGTCCAGGCGTCTTTGAGTAATCGGGGACAAAACATTAAAAAAAAAGATTCCGACGGATTGAGAACCTCCTCCTTTTTTTTCAAGTCGTTTAAAATCCAAATCGAAAGGGATCTACCTCGCTTTTTTAGACCTTCTTTAAGATGAATTGCTATCTTATGTGTGTTCTTCGGGCCTTCTAATTAAAATAAATGATCATACCACCTCAGGCACGCTTCAGGGACTTTTCTTTCGATTGGATGGATCTTAAAACTAAACTACATAAATCTCATATTATTCTAACATACTTCCCTAATCATTTAATTATAACCTCGATCCACAAGAGTTTTTGACCACGTTTAAAAAGAAAATTAACCATTTTCAATAAATCCGGAGCGAGAATCTTTGATTGCCCAAATATCGCCCGAGAAAGGTATAGGAACGGACAAAAAAGGGATTAATGAGAACCGATTTTTACGTGAGCATAAACAGATTTAATTTATCAGATGCCACTTTTAGCATTTTACTTTAGGTTTACCTTTAATTCTAAATGAAATTCAGTTTGTCATATCCTTTATATCTGCAACCGATGGGCAGGTCCAATAAAAATCCATAAGACTGTCTTCAATCGTTTTCCGGTTTGTCCTACATTGTTGCAAAGTTTCTATCCTTTACTTATTGCTATGATAAATGAACTACACAAATCTAAAATTGGAAAAATTCTACGCGCTTTTTCAGTGGTTTCACATGCGTGAAAGACAAAAATTATATCATGGAACCGAACCGTGCACCTTTTGTCGGCGTTTTATAAGTGCCCATGTAGGCCTACGTAAAATAAAAATAAAAAATTGATTTTGATTTTTGATTTTGGAACCTACGTCCTCGCGATAAAATGTGCAGAGAATGAATACGTATCTAATATGATGCACACATAAATACATAATAAAGATTTGGCAGTAAGTTTTTAAAGCCGCTACTGGCTTTATTTGGTTCTAAATGGTATTAAGGGAATGTGCTTGCAAATCCTTAAAAATACATTTTAGATTTAACTAAAAATGGTCAATTTATTTCCATAAAAATGCACACCCATTTTGAAGCAAAACAACAAAATTATTCAATTTCAAAACCTGTATTTTACCATTAATTGAGATAAGTAATTATTCGCTTAAGCACCTAGTTCCAGTTCATTTCTGCTTTCCTGGTAGTTTTAATAAATAAACAATTATGACAGTTGAATTTAAAAAAATCTATCGATATCATTTATTACGAATCCTTCATGGTCCCTCTATATGTTTCATCGTAGCTGCGCTTCGAGGTATACTTTATGTGCGCTTCAAAGTGGGTGCTCTTCGAGAAATACCCTAGAAATACGCTTTCCTGTTACCTTCAACACATGCATAAGTCACATTATTCATTATCCTAGATTTAAGTGGGTGGCAACAAAAATGTTCACTTTACTGCTAAGTGGACATTTTCATTGACTCTTGATTTATGTTACTATAGTTTAGTTTGGTAAATAAAATGACAGTAAGTACTGCGACACAAATTATTATGTACCTAGATAGTTACGAACTATTTAGGTATGAAAAGAATAAACAACCAACGCAAGAACGAACAAAAATACCTAAACCAGACTAAGTTGTAATAATCGTGATCGCTGGTAGAATTTCATTGGAAGAGTCCCTCATCTTGTTACTTAACCCCTTGTGTCTCGCTTAGATCTGCGTTATACAAGGGGTTAATATCGTCATTATTTTCTTGATCTAGGTAAATGGTGTTGTTTTACGGGAATCTCTAAACTCGATCCACGTAACTGATCAGTCTGTCTGGTTAATGTCCTGAACTATAAAGAAATTAATAAAGTTATACGCAAACGAACATGGGAACACCACTACGTATTTATTCAATAGTTTGCTACTTATATCCATTATACGGTAGGGTACTGGCAAGCAATCAAAACAATAAATGAGTCTTAAAATTTAAGAAATCAACCAGGAGCTTAGCGTGATAGCTTTAATTACTTACTTTTTCAGAACAATCTGGTTTTTTAACTAGACGGTTTGGAGGTCACGCAATGTTTACATAATCTTGGTAAATTATTTGACAATCTAATTAATAAATTAATCGGTTTAACTAGAAGCGATATTATCATAGTTCTCTGTGAATTTTAGTAAAAAAAAGTTACACAGTTATGAAAGTCATTTACCTATTGAAGCAAAAAGCAGTTTGGAATTCAGGTCTTATTAAAAAGAAGTTTAATTCTGACTTAAAACTAGGGCCAAGAAAATTTCTCCGTAAGATTTTTCAGTCTGACATGCTCATGTAGGAAGGTCATGAATAAATTGTAAAAATGATCTATCGATATTAGATACATTCTCATTTAAGAAACTCCACTTGGACACGTGAAATCTATATCAATAATATAACGAGGAAAGATCTTTTTGTTTGTTTCTTTTTTTTCCAACCCGCACTGGGCCCGCGTGGTGGATTACTGCCCATTCCCTCTCACAGAGAGGAGGCCTGTTGCCCAGCAGTGGGAACATTAAAAGGCTGATGATGTGATGTGACGTGTTCGTACCGAATATGCTCCGAAACTACTGGACCGATTTAAAAAATATTTCACCTATGGAAAGTTATATTATTCTCATACTTGAGAATAATATAACTTTTTTTATAAATAAATTATAGTCTTTGTTACTACAAAGACTATAATTTATTTATAAAAAGTTACCCATTTGAAAATTGCAATAATGTAACCCAAAGTAGCATAATGCTGCCTATAAAATTCATTATTTGGCGTGCGCTGAGAAAACTATTGATGATACATGTTGATTGGGATTGGGATGTAAGGGGGTGCACTCGCAAACTTAGCGCCCCAAGTCAACCTAACCTGCTCGTGGTGCATCCTGCTGATCAACAAACGAGGCTCTGACGACAACCGAAAAATGGCGGTATAACCATTTCATCAAATCTTCGCAGTCAAATGGCACAGACTGGTGACGGGCAGCAGCGTCACCAGTGCAAGAAACTGCGATCTGCGATCGCCAACCCGCATGCCCAGCGTGGCGATTATGGGCAAACCCTCCATGACAAGTCAAAAGAAACCACGGCCCCCAGTTCCCGGCCGCCCTGCTGTTATTGCTGATTATGGCTGCGGTCACGGTAGCGGCAGGGCACTCGGGAGTGCGAAGAATCTCCGGGTTACGGACTACAGCCGCCAAAATCATAAAACAAAACTGACCTTGGCTACGTACAACGGACGCACGTTACGGCTTGACGAACACCTCGTGCAGCTTGAAGAAGAGCTCGAGAATATAAGGTGGCACATTCTGGGGTTGAGTAAAGTCCGAAGAGAGGGGAAGGACACAATAACTCTTGAATCGGGCCACCTTATGTATTTCCGAGAGGGAGACCAGCTATCCCAAGGCGGTGACGGGTTCCTGGTTAACAAATCCATCTGTAGCTACGTTGTGGAAGTCTCCAGTGTGTCGAACAGGGTAGCGTACCTCATAGTGAAGCTAACCGAGAGGTATAGCCTCAAGGTTGTGCAAGTCTACGCACCGACCTCGGCGCACTTGGACGACGAAATGGAGGAAATGTTCGAGGACATTTACAAGGCCTTGCACTCCACCACTAAGACCCACTACAGCATTGTCATGGGGGATTTTAACGCTAAAGTGGGAGTACAAAATTGCAGCGAATCGGTATTAGGATCCTACGGGTTTGGCAGCAGAAATCATAGGGGGCAAATGCTTGTCAACTTCCTAGAGAAGGAGGGGCTTTTCGTAATGAATTCCTTTTTTAAGAAGCAGCCTCAAAGGAAGTGGACGTGGCAAAGCCCCGACACTGTGACCAAAAATGAGATAGACTTCATCATAACAGATAAAAAGCATATATTCAGGGATGTCTCAGTGATCAACAGGTTTAATACCGGCAGTGATCACAGACTTGTTCGAGGCTCTCTGAATATCAACTTCAAGCTTGAGAGAACTCGTTTGATGAAGTATAGGCTCCGTCCAAACTTGCTCCAAACTATGTTGGGATCTGAAGCGTTCCAATCAGACCTGGAGAACCGGTTCGCTGTCTTGGAAACCACAGACGACGTTGACCAGACGCTCGACCAAGCGGTGCAAATCCTCAGGGAGGAAGGTACGAGATTTTGTAAGATGCGGCGTACGGGCCGGAAGTCTAAACTTCCGGAAGAGACTCTAAAGCTCATGACGGAGCGACGGAAAAATCCACCAGCCACTTCGCCAGAACAGCGAGCACTCAACAAAACCATTAGGAAACTGGTATGATGCGATCTCCGGCGATCCAATACGCTCTTTATAGAGAAAGTGATTGAGCAAAACCGGTGGTTAAAAGTGTTCTTCCAGCCACTTGAGAGAAGCCATCTGACGAAGCTGGCTAAATCGAGTGGGGATATCGTCGTTTCGAGGCCAGAGATTCTTTCAGAAGTTGAAAACTTCTACGGCCAACTGTACGCATCGCATGCATCTCGGCCTGATCCCGAAAATGAGGATTCTAGAGCCACCTTAACCCGCCATTTTACAGAAGACCTGCCTGAAGTAAGCCAAGATGAAATCGTGGCGGCTCTCAAACAGCTTAAAAATGGAAAAGCCCCGGGCGAGGACGGGATTACAACCGAGCTCCTGAAAGCGGGAGGACGCCCGGTATTGAAGGATCTTGGGCGGCTCTTTAACTCTGTCCTGTTCTCTGGGAGAACTCCAGTGGCGTGGCAAAGGAGCGTGGTCGTTCTTTTCTTCAAAAAGGGTGACAAGACCCTTTTGAAGAATTACAGACCCATTTCGCTTCTTAGTCACGTTTATAAGTTGTTTTCGAGAGTCGTCACGAATCGTCTAGCGCGAAGATTCGACGAGTTTCAGCCACCGGAGCAGGCCGGATTCCGAGGAGGATACAGCACTATAGACCACATCCGCACGTTGCGGCAAATTATACAAAAGTTGGAAGAGTATAATCGGTCCCTGTGTTTTGCTTTTGTGGACTATGAGAAGGCTTTTGACTCCATCGAAACCTGGTCTGTTTTGGAGTCTATACAGCGATGCCAAGTTGACTGGCGGGCGATACATCCAAGTGCTGGGATGTCTTTATGAAAACGCAACAATGACCGTCCAAATTCAGGACCGGCAAACTAGGCATATCTCACTGCGTCGAGGGGTTAGACAAGGGGACGTAATTTCCCCGAAATTGTTTAGTAACGCAGTGGAGGATATGTTTAAGACGCTGGACTGGGAAGGACGCGGCATTAATATAAACGGCGAGTACATCTCACACTTAAGATTTGCGGATGACATCGTCATAATGGCAGAGTCGGTGCACGACTTGCAGCAGATGCTGGATGGCCTAGCTGATTGTTCTGCACGCATCGGTCTCCGGATGAACTTGGATAAAACCCAGGTTATGTTCAATTCACACGTCACACCGGGATCGATTGTGGTCAATGGCGGTGCTCTTAAAGTTGTTCGAGAATACTTTTACCTCGGGCAAACTCTGCAGTTTGGTAAGAACAACTTTGAGAAGGAGGCTAGCAGAAGAATACAGCTGGGCTGGGCGGCGTTCGGAAAACTTCGTCGAGTCTTCTCGTCGCGCATCCCACAAAGCCTGAAGACTAAAGTCTTCAACCAGTGTGTCCTACCTGTTATGACCTACGGTGCCGAGACGTGGACACTCACAATACGGCTGGTTCATCAGTTCAAAGTTGCTCAGCGAGCTATGAAAAGGGCTATGCTCGGAGTCTCTCTAAGGGACCGAATCAGAAACGAGGTGATCCGGCAGAGAACCAAAGTAGTCGACATAGCTCACAGAATAAGTAAGCTGAAGTGGCAATGGGCCGGCCATATAAGTCGTAGAACCGATGACCGTTGGGGTAAACGTGTTCTTGAGTGGAGGCCACGAACTGGTAAACGTAAGGTAGGACGCCCTCAGGCTAGATGGAGCGACGACCTTCGCAGGGTGGCTGGTAGAAGCTGGATGACTGTTGCTGAAAATCGAACCAAATGGCGTGCAATTGGAGAGGCCTATGTCCAGCAGTGGACTGCTATAGGCTGATGATGATGATGATGATGATACATGTTGAATTCAGGCCTTCAGAATTAAATGTTGAATTCAGGATCACAAAGCCAAGAAGCAAACACTGGGGCCCATAGCAATGCTGCGACTCTTGGATCCCAAAAGGTCTATACCCGCGAAACTGCGATACGCAGAGCGGTTAGCTAGGGATTAGTTCTTTGAGATACCGTTTCCTGTTAGGCAGGTGGAAAGTGATATAAAGGGTACACAAGTTACAACTAGTACTCACCTTGATTCCCGCGAGGGACCCCTTGGGCTCGCTCAATCCGTGTGGGGTCGGGGGTTATCGTGGGCAGATATATATATAATATTAGGGAAATGAGGGATAACCGACGTCTTCTGGACCGAAGCTCCGGCAGCAACCAGGCAAGTTTCCGACACCAATTTACTTCGCTGTGCGCGAAATATATACACAAACAAATGCACGGGCGATTTACAGTACCACTCGCGGAACGCGAACACAATTTTGGATAATGATCGACTGGTTACAAATCAATTTCAAAATACCAGATCAAGGCCGATATTTATTCCGTCTCGCACCGGCAATTACGATTTTACAAGTCATCTGTCAACGTCAAGCTCAGTCGAAAGCTGTCAATTCGATGACATCGAGCTGACACTGTGTTGCAACAAAATAACAAAAGAAGGAACGAAACGTTTTCATTCCGAACAATACATAAAGATTATATATTACATGATTCAAGTACTCATTATTGACTACATAAAAGTCTCGGAGTGAATATATCTCACTATCATAGTTAAGTCACAATAGCAGCTTTTGTGTTCTAAAATTTAATGAGATCGCCGGTAGAAACAAAAGTTAGTTACATTTGTATTGTTGTATTAATTCTTATTCAAATAAATAAGTGTAGTTTAACAAATTGGTAGGTAAGTAGGTAGATTAGGGTAGGTGAATAGATACGTGGGTAGGTAGGTATGATAGGGTAAGTAGGGTATGTAGGATATGGTAGGTATGTAGGTTAGGATAGGGTAGGTAGGTATGTAGGATAGGGTAGGGTAGGTAAGTTGATTGGTAGGGCAGGTGAGTAGGTTGGTAGGTAGGTAAGGTAGGTTGGTAGTTAGGTAGGGTAGGTAGATAGCCAGTTGACGCGGGGGTCAGCTAGTAATTTTATATTTTAACAATCTAGTATAATACTCTCTCTCGCCTTACCTCATTTCATTTGTAGTCGACTTAATTCCTCATTCTTCGCCAGTTCTTTCGATCCTGGGTCGTCGCGTCATTCACTTGTGGTTTGTCAGGTCGTTGTTGACTACAAAAAATTTAGTTGAAAGGGGTCCTCAATTCTTTGGATCTGAATTTTAGAGGAATTGCTTAGTCGTGTGTGTTCTTGGGGCCTTCTCATTACGCGGCCATACCTCGTCGGGCGCACTTCAGAGAGTTTTTGCTTCGATTGGGTGGATCTTAAAACTAAACTATTTACCATAATATACATATACATAATTATTCTAACACTAGCTTTTCCCCGCGGCTTCGCTCCCGTTGCGCACCCCACATGCCCCGTTTTAGGAACATAAAATAGCCAATGTTTCTCAGGAAGAATGTAGCATCCTACTGGTGAAAGAATTTCAAAATCGGTTAAGTATTTTTTGTTTTTATATATTACAAACAAACTTACAAACCAATCTTTCCTCTTTATAACATTGCTAGCTGTTGCCCGCGGCTTCGCTCCCGTGGACCACCCCACAGGACCTATTTTCGGGATTATAAAATAGCCTATGTCACTCAGGAATGATGTAGCTTTCTATTGGTGAAAGAATTTTCAAATCGGTTCAGTAGTTCTGGAGCCTATTCGGTAGAAACAAAAAAATATTTCCTCTTTATAATATTACTAGCTGTTCCCCGCGGCTTCGCTCCCGTGGACTACCCCACAGGACCAATTTTCGGGATTAAAAAATAGTCTATGGCACTCAGGAATAATGTAGTTTTCTATTGGTGAAAGAATTTTTCAAATCGGTCCAGTAGTTTCGGAGCATATTCGGTACCAACAAACAAAGGAACAAAAAAATCTTTCCTCTTTATAATATTATTATAGATTAGTATAGATAAATATATATTTACATAAATACCTAATCATAAATTAATGTTACCAAACCGCACGACTATCCCGATCCACAAGAGTTTTCTGATCATGTTTAAAAACCAAATCAACCATTTTCAATTAATATGGAGCGAGAATCTATGATTGCTCGAATATTGCCCGAGAAAAGTATTGGAACGGACAGAAAAGGGATTAATGAAAACCGATTTTAAGTGAATATACACCGATTTAATTTATCAGATACCACTTTTAGCATTTTACTTTAGGTTTTTTAAATAAAATCGATATCCTATTAGTATCAGAATCACATTTTACCAACAAAAACTACCTAAAAATTAAAAACTATTCATTCTATCATACAATGCATCCTGATGGCACTGCACACGGAGGATCTGCAATCATTATAAGAAATAACATCAGACACCACGAGGTAGAGTCATTAAAACCTCCTGAAATACAAGCTACAAGTATAGTTGTTGAAGATTGGCACGGATATCTCACTGTTATTGTATACTCACTCATTGCAACGGAAACTGGATATGGTGCAGCAGAATATTTCAATAATATAATTTATACCTATCCATTATTATTATTGTGATGTGGATGACTGCGGTCATCTGCTGTTGCTCGCCCGGGTAGGTAGTGCGCTCTTTTGGGTGCCTGTCGTGTCCCCTGGCTTGGTGCTGGAGGTTGCAGTTGCGCTGCCCGCAGTGACGTGCCGTCGCGGAAAGGAAACCTACCCAAATATAAACAAATAATTAATATAACATATTTTTAACACCACAAATGCTGACAAATAATTATTATTTTATCATCTACTTACCCAACGTGTCTTGCTTTCTTGTTTCCGTGACGTACCGGATCGGGGTTGCGCGGTGTAACTCTGTCCAATCATCCAAATGCGGGATACATGGATGGTCTTCGTATGCATGATGAGATTTTAGTTCCACTCCATCAAAGAACTGAATAAGAAGTAATATAATAGTTAGTACTGTGTAAAATGATACACCCACTTGTTTCGATGTAGATACTTTACTTGTCATAAAATGTAAGATCTTTATAATGTAATAAGCACACTCACCTCGTATTATTTCATTCATGTATACTTGTTTGTTTTAATTACATGTTATATTTCACTGTAATCTAGCACCTAATTAGTTTTTTTTTTTTTATAGAAAGTAGGTACCTTATAAAATACAAAATAAAGAACAAATTATCCGTTTGTTTTGTCTTGCACCGATGCACGCGGCCGCTCGCAGTGACTGTGTGCGCCGTGTGGCGGGGGTAATGCACAAACTTAATGCATCTCCCGCGGTACGCCCGTTCGGTTTGTGTTTTGTAGGTACTTCTTATTATTATTATTTATGCATAGTTTTTAGATAGTGGTTATTGATCGTAGAATATTATTTCAAACCCATACGACAATAACAGATTTATGTAAATATACAGGACACATTACTTATGTTTGTATGTTCACCTCTCAACCAGGTCCTGTTGAAAATCAGCGTCAGGCAACGCCAGTTGTCTGACATATTGCTGAACAGGGCCTGATTGGCACTGCCGTGAGTCACACAGTTTGATTGTTAGTTTTAAGTTTTATTTTTAAGTTTATTTTCATAATTGTGTAGGTAACTTAATTTGTGGTACGTGCCAATAAACGATTTTTCTTTCTTTCTTTCTTTCTGTTACAGCATTATACTCGCCACCAAAACACGCGGTCAAAAGAGAAAATTATATTCGTTTCTTCAACACGCTGGGACCAAGATTTATAGTGGGTGGGGATTATAACTCGAAAAATACTAGGTGGGGTTCACGACTGACGACTCCCAAGGGTAGACAGCTCCAGATTGCTATAGACGATTTACAACTTAACACCGTATCAAGTGGAGAACCTACCTACTGGCCCACGGACCCTAGAAAAATCCCAGATCTAGTAGACTTTTGCGTCATAAAGGGGATTCCTGTGAACTGCTTTAAATGCACATCCTCTCAAGACCTTTCATCGGATCATAGTGTTGTACTAGTGGAAGTCTCTCAAAAATTCGTGCGGGCTGAACCTCCTTTAAAGTTGCACGGTTGAAAGACCAACTGGAACCTGTTCCGTTCCCTAGTAGAATCCAGAATAAATACGAATCTGCCTCTTAAAAGTCAAGATAATGTTACGTCAGCAGTCGAGCACTTTAACGAGTGTATCCAGAATGCGGCTTGGGAAAGTACACCTGCTACTCAGAATTTGATCTCGTATGATTGCTCGAAATCAGTACATGAATTATTAGCCGAAAAACGACAAGCACGGAAATTATGGCAAAAAACTAGATTTCGCGGCGATAAATCTCGGCTAAATTATTTAACAACTAAGCTTAAGAAGTTCTGGGTAAGGAAAGAAACGAAAGCACTCAAAATCAACTGCGCAAACTTGATGCCAAAGCCACTAGCAACTATTCGTTATGGAAAATAACAAAAAATCTCGACAAAACCATCGCTTCTTAACCAACTATACGCAATAAGGATGGTACTTGGGCAAAAAGTGACCTAGAAAAAGCAGAAGCCTTTGCTTCGCACTTAGATGACGTATTCGTACCGAACCCTGTCCAAAGTCCTGAAAGAACCGACTACAAAGAGCTCCTCAAATGCCTCAAACAACCACTGCAACTTGACCTGCCAATCAAGAAGATTAAGAAAATAGAGAGCGCTGCTGTCATAAAACGCCTAATACGAAATAAGGCCCCAGGATATGACCTAATTACTGCCAAAATTTTATGCGAGCTACCAGGAAAAGCAGTCTTATTTTTGACACAATTGTTCAACTGTATCCTGAGAAGAGGTATATTCCCACAGCAATGTAAAGTGGCACAAATCATAATGATCCTTAAACCTGGCAAAACTCCTGAAGAAGTCTCATCGTACAGGCCAATCAGCTTGCTACCCATTCTGTCGAAAGTCATGGAAATCCTTTTCATAAAGAGACTAACCTCAGTGATAGCAGAGGCCAAAATAATACTGTTACAAGATAGGGTAACGCCATCTAGTGACGAGTAGAAGAATTAAGTAGTTACTAGTGGCGCCATCTAGTATCGAATAGCGGAACTAATCTTCTCGTGTCGAATGGAAGTTTCTAGTCGCTTCGGGAACAGTGAGTTCGAAAGTCGATTGTTCTGGAAGTTTCTCGAATTATCTAGAACAGTATGGAACGTTCTAGAAACATCTTCGGTGCTATATAAAGAGCGGTCGGGTTCGTCGTGGAGGAGTTTCGATTCGGAAGCGACACAGAGCGATCAGAAAAGGAAAATAGTGCGAAGTAATAGAATTGTTTAAGAAGTGTTTTTGTAATAAAGTGTGATTAATTGAAGTCTGCTGTTTAAATAATTTATCCCTGAGCCCCAGCTCGTAACAAATTGGTGTCAGAAGTGCGGGATAAATTATGCCGGTTCTACCAAAGGAAGAAACGGAAGGGATGCGCACCAGGAGTCAGCGCCGGCAAGATGTAGACCAGAGGCGCTTTGGAGACGCTCCCTCACCGTCATCAGGTGGACATCAAGACTCCACGGCTGCAGCGGAACCAGCTCAATCGTCGGCGTCGCCTGACCTAGCCACCCTTATGGCATTCATGCAGGAGCAGGCTCGCCGTCAGGAGGAGCAAGCTCGCCGCTTGGAGGAGCAGATGCAGCGTGACAAGGAGGAGCAGGCTCGCCGTCAGGAGGAGCAGGCTCGCCGTCAGGAGGAGCAGGCTCGCCGTCATGAGGAGCAGGCGCGGCGCTTGGAGGAGCAGCTGCAGCGCGACAAGGAGGAGCAGGCTCGCCGTCAGGAGGAGCAGCTCTTGGTGATAAAGGACCTCCGCGGAGCCATCGGCAAGGAGATGAAAGAGGTAAAGGAGCATCGCCGAGTTGGAGAAGATTATTCGTGAGCTCACATCTGGGGGAGGAGACGTGGCAGCTGCAGTAGTTGCACCCTCGCCGGGTGGTTTTAAAGTGCCACCATTCGACGGGTCTTCGTCATGGTCTGCCTACAAGATACAGTTCGAGGCCGTCATGAAATCGAATAGGTGGACCAAAGAACAGGCCTTGACTGCTCTAACCTTGGGTCTTCGCGACCAGGCCTTGACTGTGTTAGAGGCACTTGGACAGAACTCTACTTTCGAGAAGCTTCTGGAAGCATTGGAAGCTAGATACGGCGACGCGCACCTGGAACATGTGTTTCGCGCCCAGCTGAAGGTTCGATCGCAACGTGTTGGTGAAACCTTACAGCAGTGGGCTTTGGAGGTGGAAAAGCTGGTCCGGAAAGCTTACCAGTCGTCACCTGTGCTTATCGACGGGAACCTCGTACAGGCGTTCACGGATGGGATACGCGACCTGGAGGTTAGGGCTGCCGTAAGGCTAGGGCATTTCAAGAACCTTAAGGACGCCCTAGCCCACGCTTTGGAGGTGGAAGCTGTACGACGGGACGATCGAGCTCACCGCATAAGGGAGGATGTGTCTTCACCCCGGTGCTATAGCTGTGGAGAGAGAGGCCACATCCGGTTGAGCTGCCCGAAGCGAAGGAGCCCCCATTGTGGCATTCAGTTACCAGCAGCAGGAAAACCAGTAGACGCCAGGACTAATTGGCGGTTGGTGGCTGGTGATGGAAGAGCCCCAAGGAACTCGATTTCACAAATTGTGTGTGAGTCACAATCATGTGAAGGGAACAAAACACCACACGGAAATGCAGATGCTCTCTCGCGTAGATCGTGTTCCAATCAATATAAGCCCTGTGCCAGGCAAGAGGCTGAGCAGGTAACATTTGTGAGGATGTTGAGGACGGATCTTAGCGAAGATTGGAAGGGAATCTTGCAGAGTGCTCAGCAAGATGATAGAGACATAAAACCGATCCTCGAATGGAAGAAATCAGGAGCTCCAAGGCCTCGGTGGGGTGATGTTGTAGCAATGAGTTCTGTCACCAAAAGTTATTGGGCACAGTGGGAAAGCTTGATTATCCAAGATGGAGTTCTGTGCCGGAAATGGGCGAGTACTCGCGGTGACCAGTGTCATCTACAAATGGTCGTACCTAAGGTTAAGGTGCCGGAGGTCTTACAGCTCTATCACAATGGAAGTTCAGGAAGTCACATGGGAGTTAAGAGGACTCTAATCAAGATCCGAGAACGCTTTTACTGGATCCATTGTCGAGAGGACGTTAAGGAATGGTGCCGCAAATGCACAAGTTGTGCGGGTGCGCCTGTGAAAGGACCACACACTCGTAGTAGAGGTGCATTAAAGGTATATGAGCGCATCAGAGAGACAGGTCAACAGATGTCTGAGAGGATGAAGACTCGCTACGATCGGAAGGCGAACAATAAGGGCTTCGATGAAGGATCACTGGTATGGTTACATAACCCGGTACGCAGCAAAGGAAAATCGCCTAAATTGCAAGCAAAATGGGATGGACCATATCGCGTAGTTACCCAGATTAATGACGTCACCTACCGAATTCAAAAGGGACCCCGAGGTACATCAAAGGTAGTTCATGTGGATCGGTTGGCCCGTTATCATGGGTCTAAGAGGGAGGCAATGTTACAAGATAGGGTAACGCCATCTAGTGACGAGTAGAAGAATTAAGTAGTTACTAGTGGCGCCATCTAGTATCGAATAGCGGAACTAATCTTCTCGTGTCGAATGGAAGTTTCTAGTCGCTTCGGGAACAGTGAGTTCGAAAGTCGATTGTTCTGGAAGTTTCTCGAATTATCTAGAACAGTATGGAACGTTCTAGAAACATCTTCGGTGCTATATAAAGAGCGGTCGGGTTCGTCGTGGAGGAGTTTCGATTCGGAAGCGACACAGAGCGATCAGAAAAGGAAAATAGTGCGAAGTAATAGAATTGTTTAAGAAGTGTTTTTGTAATAAAGTGTGATTAATTGAAGTCTGCTGTTTAAATAATTTATCCCTGAGCCCCAGCTTGTAACAATACCTAACCATCAATTCGGTTTTAGGCAGAAGCATGGCACCATAGAACAGGTCCATCGATTGGTTGAAAATATCCACAAAGCTTACGAAAATAAGAAGTATTGCTGTGTGGCCTTCCTTGACATATCTCAGGCCTTTGACAGAGTTTGGCATGAAGGTTTGCTTTTTAAAATAAAAAAGGATCTACCGAAAAACTACTTCATCTTCAAACATCGAAATACTACAGAGGTTCCAATCAAAGATGTTGAGACTTATAACGAACGCCCCTTGGTTTGCAACTAACCAGCAGTTGCACCACGATCTTGAAATTCGAACCATCAAAGAACACATCAAAAACTCTATGACGGGCTACAAGAAGAGACTAGCAAACCACCCAAACATACTAGCAAAACACTTAATGAACAGTGACTCCAAATTCAATCGACTGAAAAGAAAGAGCCCTGCTGACCTGTAGGGAGGATGAGTAAATATAATAAGGGCGTATGTCACTGGACTTCCTGCCTTCCAAGCCAAATATTACGTACTTAACCGTTTGCTGAATGTTTTAAGAATAGATTGCAAAAGAAAACAAATAAAAAAAAAAACTTTAGGTTTTGAAGGCATCGTTTGACTTTGATTCTGAATGGAATTCCATTTGCCGTTTTTCTTTATGCCTATAACCGATGGGCTGGTCAAATATAAAATCCATAAAACTGTCCTTATTTGTTTTCTCATTCTTTTATTAATTGATGTGGAAATTTTATAACACAAATCTATAATTGGACAAAAATGCTTGCTTTTCCAGCGGCTTCACATGCGTGAAAGGCGAAAATTACATCATGAAAAGGCACTACGTCCCCGGGATGAAATGTCCAGAGGCTCTATAGTTCATTCGCGTTATGAAAATAGTTATTCAAAGTTGTCCGCTGACTCTCGACCGATCGGGTCCCAAAATCGTTTCTAAAACTATACACTAATTATTGTGTTATTTCTGCACTTTGGTTGTAATTTTAATAAAGTTATAATTTTGTTTTTGCATTCTGTGTCTATCGCATCATATTTGACACGCTTTTGTTATATTGCTTGTATTATTAAGATAAAATATTTCTTTTTTTTTTTTTTTTCGTACGACTTATTGTCGGGCCTACGATGTCCCCCCATATCCAAGTACTAATGCTGTAACATGGAAATATTGTAAAAACAAACAAATTTTTAACCATGGAGTTTCTTGCCGGTTCTTCTCCATAGGAAACGACTAACCCGAACCGTGCACCTTTTGTCGACGTTTTATAAGTGCCCATGTAGGCCTATGTAAAATAAAGAAAAATGGATTTTGATTTTGAAAACGTGTAACAATTGTAGATAGGGCAATAAATAAATAATGCTTTTCCGTTTTGGTCAAAGGCAAATAAAACACCTCGAAATCAGATCTGTGACATTTGATGTGTTTGCCCAGACAGCGGTAATCGAATCAAATAACGTTGTTAGCCTTCAGGTAAATAGACTTATTTTCAGTAGATACGGCAATTTATGATTAGCTAAGGGTATTGTTTATTTTTGCAAAGGTAGCAAAGAGAAACTACAGTTCTTGTCACATGCAGCAAAATGCTATGAAGAGGAAACTATCGGGGAACCGTGACTTAACGCGTACATATGCCCCAATGTATATATCACATCACATCATCAGCCTATTATATTTCCCACTGGGAGACAGGCTTCCTCTCTGTGACAGGGAAGGGAGGCAGGGTTCAATATTGATGTATATATTATACATAATATTGAACCTCCTTTTGGACAATTTTGGTTGTAAAATATTCTTTGATTTACATAATATGCTATTTCAGTTAAGAAGAAATGCCAGCCATAAATTTTTCTGTGTAAAAATATTTTTAAAAATTCAAGTCGTTTTGGAGGAGTTACCAAAAGTAGCAAAAAAATATCATGTAGTTATTTTTTTTAAAGCAAAACTATTAGTTACACGAAAAAAACATGTTTCACAAATAATGTACATAAATCAATAACATATTTGTTTTTTTTTTCAAATCTTTTAACCTAGCCGTTACTAAGGAGTACGCTTTAGAAAGTAACCATTTTACGGCACTAAAGCGTTGGTAGCCCCTTAAGTAAATTATTATAAAATATCTACATAGTTATGTTCGTGCTCATAACATTCACGAGTTTCAGTTGAGGTGGCGATGAATTTAAAGCCAACTTTGATCCATTTTCTAAAATAGGTGATACCATATTCTTTTTAAATGATTCGTAATAAACTCACCTACTATATTAAGTATTTAAAGTGATGAAACCATTCATTTTACGTTGGTGCGAATAAATACTACACATGAGTTCCCATTTAAGAAAATCATTTAAATGACTTGCAACATTCTTCGCAATGATGTTTTGCTCTCACTATTATCTTTTCCTTTTTAGGGTTCCGAAGTCAACAAGGAACCCTTATAGTTTCAGTCTGTCCGTCTGTCCGTCCGCAGCTAAGCACTAGAAAGCTATAATTTGGCATGGATATATATATTAATAATTCCGTAAAAGTGGTAAAATAAAACCATGATAAACTTTTTTTTGGGGTTCCTCCTATAGACGTAAAGTGGTGATGTTTTTTTTTTTCTCGTCTATCCCATGGTGTGGGGTATCTTTTGATAGGCCATTCAAAAATATTACGGGTTTGTTAAAACCATTTTTCTATTCAGAGATCCGTTTGCGTAAAATTAAGCTTTGAATTGCAAATTTTTGTTAGAGTCAAGTGTCCCCTCCCCTGCAAGCGAAATGGTTGCTCTTAGCTATGTGTAAAAATTCACGGCAATAGTATATATAACGAAATTAAAAGGAAAACTATCACGGCTAAGTAGGCTTTACAAGTTTACGAGTAATAGTCGACCAACTTATAAAAAGTACTTGAAACAGTTAATTTTTTTGTACAAATGTCATTGAAAAATTACTAAAACAACGTTGTTAGCCGTGTAAAACAGATAGTAAATATATGCATATGAACCATGTAAAAATATACAAAAATAAAATCAAAACATCCTTAATAATAATGATTTCTAAATTAATCATGTTTAGGCTCGAATAACGCATTGAAGTGGACGGAGTCGTTGGCAGTGTCAGCGTCTGTAGTCCGTACGCCGCATGCGCGCGGGGTTGTCTATTTTGTGTTAGTGCAGAAGTATTTTCGACGTTTTGTAATCTTAAGTCAAATTAGATTTGATTGCCAAACAAATTCCGCTACCCGACCATAGGTGGGCCCGTTTTTAGACGTTGTGAGCCGCTGAAACCGTTTTAATGTTCATGTAACAACAAAAAACCCTCTTCTTAGTCCGCATTATTATGCAACTTCAGAACCCTATTACTGCGCGTGGCCCGACACGCACTTGGCCGGTTTTTTTATTTGTGGTAGGCTCGCGTTTGACAGCTAACTCAAATGATGGTAAGCGATAATCTGGTCGACGGAGAAGCACGCTTGCGTAGAAGTAACGTATTCACTCTAGGTTGTAGCTATCAGGAAACAAAGACACCAGCAGGGAATACTTCTGCTTAGCTGTACGCACAATGAGAGTTTGTGGACTACGAGAAAGCCATCGATTCGATCGAGACTTGGGCTGTACTGCAGTCTCTCCAACGGTGCCAAATTGACTAACGGTACATCGATGTGTTTATACAAAAGCGCCACCATGTCAGTTCGACTTCAGGATCAGACCTCAGAACCCGTCCTTCTGCAGCGATGTGTGAGACAGGGAGACGTTATATCTCCAAACTGTTCACCGCTGCACTGGAGGATGTCTTCAAGGTTCTGGACTGGAGAGGGCTAGGCATCAACGTCAATGGCGAGTAAATCACTCACCTTCGGTTTGCCGACGATATAGTGGTTATGGCTGAGACCATGGAGGACCTCAGTACAATGCTCGATGATTGCAGTAGAGCTGCTTCCGAAAGAGTGGGTCTTAGGATGAACATGGACAAAACCAAGGTGATATTGAATGCCCATGTTACACCCACTCCTACCAAGGTCAGAGACTCTACACTCGAAGTTGTGGGCGACTATTTCTACCTGGGCCAAACGATCCAATTGGGTAGGGCCAACTTCGAGAAAAAGGTCAATCGTCGAATCCGACTCGGCTGAGCAGCGTACGGGAAGTTGCGCGGTATCTTCTCGTCCAACTAACCACAGTGTCTCAAGACGAAAGTCTATGACCAGTATGTGTTGCCAGTGATGATATATGGCTCTGAGATGTGGTCGCTTACAATGGGCCTTATAAGAATGCTTACAGTCACTCAAAGGGCAATGGAGAGGGCTATGCTCGGAGTTTCCTTGCGTGATCTAATCAGAAATGCCAATCTTATCACGAGATCCGCAAGAGAACCAGGGTTACCGACATAGCCCGAAGAATTGCTAAACTTAAGTGGCAGTGGGCAGGGCACATTGCTCGCAGAACGGATGGCCGATGGGGCAGAAAGGTTCTGTAGTGGCGACCGCGAACCGGAAGTCGTTGCGTTGGAAGGCCTCCCACCAGGTGGACCGATGACCTGGTGAAGATTGTGGGGATCCGCTGGTTATGATATGCACGGGACCGGTCAATGTTACGACGCTTGGGGGAGGCCTATGTCCAGCAGTAGACGTCTTTCAGCTGATATGATGATATCGAAGGCCATGAATCAGTCGTCTATGCTCGTGATTCAATCATCATGAATCACTCTCTACGGTCGTGATTCAGTTGTTAGAATCCTTCACTTGTTCTTAATTCATCTATGGCCCTCGCTTTAAATCCGTCCTTTATTCACTAGTTGCATAATATACTATTTGTATTTTATTTATTTATGTCTCAGTTTCTTTATAAATGGAAATAAATCAGTTTTCACATAATACGCCAGTTAAAAGTATTAAACCGTTTTCTATCGAACAGAATATTGAAACATGATGAATGATGATCGGTGATTCTCTGCAAAAAAATGAAGAAAAATACATTATTCAATCAGACAATCAGTCATTTGTCAACACTAAAGACTCCAGTAGGCAGTAAAAATACAAAAGCTTATAAAACAAAGGGTCTGAATGTTATGAATAAAAATCAAGACCTCATTTCACGTGAAAGGCTCAACTGTGCCGTTTGATAAATCTAAAAGCGCGCGTAATGCCTTTGCTAGTTTGAATCCCCGGAAATAATTGATTGAACGTGAAAACAAAATACAAAAAAACCGGCAAAGTGCGAGTCGGGCCACGCGCAGTAATAGGGTTCCGAAGTTGCATAATAATGCGGACTAAGAAGAGGGTTTTTGTTGTTACATGAACATTAAAACGGTTTCAGCGGCTCACAAAGTCTAAAAACGGGCCCACCTATTGTCGGGTAGCGGAATTTGCTTGGCAATCAAATCTAATTTGACTTATTACAAAACGTCGAAAATACTTCTGCACTAACACAAAATAGACAACCCCGCGCGCATGCGGTGTACGGACTACAGACCGGTAACGCCAACGACTCTGTCCACTCAAATGCGTTATTCGAGCTTAAACATTATTAATTGAGAAATCATTATTATTAAGGATTTTTTGATTTTATTTTTGTATATTTTACATAGTTCATAATAGTATATTATGCAACTAGTGAATAAAGGACGGTTATAAAGCATAGATGAATCACGAACAAGTAAAGGATTCTATCAACTGAATCACGACCGTAGGGACCCTAGGTCCAGTTTCGGAAAAAGAAAAATACGTCAGTTTTATTTCTCAATCTATTCGAACGCACGTCTCGTTAGCTAATTCTGTTTTCTAACATCTCGTATATCTCTTATCGTAGCTTTGATTTCTGTTTTGACTGAAGTGAATGCTATAGATTATCAGAAATGAACTTTTTAATTTGAATGTTAATGTAGGTCACCATTATGTTGGGGTGCAAGTTGAAAGCCTCCACGCGGCGCACCCTGGGCAACGTCGGCTCCAACTGTCCACCCACGTTGGGTGGACAGTTGGGGCGGGCGGCTAATTTCAACGCACGAGGAAAGGTCACGGTTCCAAACACAGATCATCATCCATGATGGTCTGTGAAGGGAACCGGGCTAGAGGCGGGACGGCTAGTCCGTTGCTGCGGAGGCCATCTAACGCCTACTCCCCCCTCTGCTTACAGAGGGACGGTCGAGTGCGCGTGCAGTGGAGATGGAACCCAATCCCAAGGTCTCGCGTGCCGAGGGGATGAATGGCCGGAGGGTTTGTATCCGGTCCCTAGCGCAGGGAAAGGGACCTCACCCTTAAAAAGGAAAAAAAAAATAATGGAAAAAAGACTAAAGGAAAAAAATCCTCAGGCGGGTACCCTTGCGCAACGCAAGGGCGAATCCCGCCCCTCTATGGATTTCCTAGAGGGCAGCCCCATCGTATCTGAGGGGGGCACCAATAGTCTCGCAGGCCGGCAGAACACCGCTGACCTGCGCCACGAGCGAGAGAAGGAGCACCAGGGTCACCTGGAGCAACTGCGCGACGTGGATGCACCGCTTGCCGTCGCCGACGGCAACCAGAGCCGAGGAGGCTCAAGTCCCCATGTGGACGTACCTCTTGCCGTTGTCGGCGGCAACAAGAGCCGAGGAGGCTCAGATCCTGGAGGCAACTTGTCTGACCAGGACTCGCGTGGCCCCTCCAAAGTTTGGAGGAAGCGTCCGCGCAGTAAGGACTCGGGGTCGCTGGGTTTCAGCTCAAGTGAGGAGAACCTGTCCGCCCCGAAGGTATCAACGGGACGGAGAGGGCGGGGTCGCGCGGTGGGGGCCACCGCTCGGGTGCTGGAACGCGACGTGCGGGGTCGCTTCTTGCCTCGGCCCGACACGCCTGCCCCTGCAGAGTGCGTGCACAGTGACCCTGGGCACATGAGTGCGGACCAGAGCGGTGGCTCCACTACGTCCCTGCTAGGGGCAAACAAGGCGGAGGCGAATGCCGCAAAGCGGGCGCAACAACGGGCTGTCGCGGTTGACGAGGTCAGTGAGTTGGCCAGACAGGCCCGAGAGCGGCGCTTGGCTCGGACGGCGGATGCATCAGCGGTGGCGCTCAGCTGCCAAGTAAGAGACGGCCTGGATGTCGTCCTGAAGGTTGCCACTAAATCGGGCAACCTGAAGGGCACGTTCACGCGTGCCTTGAAGGACGCGGTGGACAGCATCCAGGAGGCGGTTGAGGTCCTCAGTAGCCGCACAACCACGGAGGAGACGGCGAAGTTGTGGGAGGAGAACAGCCGTCTCCGTTCCGAGCTGGAGGACCTCAAGCGGCAGTTTGCTGCTCAGAAGGCAGCTGCCGGTTCGTCCGTCACGGCCCCATCGCTGGCCCCGTCGTCGGTTCAATCCCCGGCCCCATCGTCGGCCTCTGCACTTGCGGATGCAGAGATCGAAAAGATCGCACGCATCTGCATGATGCAGTGCGGTCAAATGGTGGGTGCCCGGTTAGAGGCCATAGAGGCGAGACTGCCGGCTGAAAACCTCCGTCCACCGCTCGCTGCGGATAAGCGGAAAAAGGAGGCACCCGCAAAACCGGGCCCGGCGGCCGCAGCGGTCGAACAGAGAAGAATCGGGCAAGAGGCCGGCAAGCCCGCTAAGGGTAGGTCCACGCCCACTTCTCAGCCGGTGGCTGCGACTCCGCCAACACCACCTGGCCCCCTTACGGAGGCTTGGACGACGGTGGTCAAGAGGGGCCGCCGTCGAAAGAAGAGAACGGCGCCGCCGGCAATCACTGGAGCACCCGCACCGGCATCAAATAAGGCTGAAGGACCGTCTAAGGTCAGAGCCCCACGCTCCGCGGCTGTAGTGATTACGCTGCAGCCCGGAGCCATAGAAAGGGGCGTCACTTACAAGGCGGTCCTGACAGAGGCGAGGGCCAAAGTCGCGTTCCCCGACCTTGGAACACCGTCCGGCTTCAAAATGAGGCCGGCGATTACGGGGGCGCGGCTGCTCGAGGTGTCGGGTGCCTCTAGCGCTGAAAAGGCAGACATTCTGGCCGCCAAGCTGCGGGAGGTCCTCAACCCTGAAGACGTCCGGGTGTCCAGGCCGATGAAGACGACTGAGCTGAGAATCGACGGTCTGGACGACTCGACGACCCCAGCTGAGGTCGTGGCGGCCATCGCCCGAGCCGGCGGATGTCCATCCGAGGACGTTCGGGCGGGTGAGATCCGCGCCGACGCTACCGGGCTCGGCATGATTTGGGTGCGGTGCCCGGTGGTGGCGGCGCAAAAAGTCGCTGACGGCGGACGACTGCTGGTGGGGTGGGTTGCAGCGAGGGTCAAGCTGCTGCAACCCAGGGCATTGCGGTGCTATCGTTGCCTGGACATTGGGCATGTCAGGGCACGATGCACCGCTGAAACAGACCGCAGCGAGCAGTGCTATCGCTGCGGTCAGCCCGGCCACAAGGCGGCCCAGTGCTCCGCGGCGCCAAACTGCAGCCTCTGTACAGCTGCAGGGAGGCCCGCTGGGCACAGAGCGGGCGGCAAGGCCTGTGGCGTACCCGCGCTGCAGCAGAAGAGGAGAAGGAGGGCCAAGGTTGCCGGGGGCTCTTTACCCCCCCGTCAGCCTGGCTGCCCTTCGGCCGACTCCCGGCCTAGGAATGGAGTGGAGGGAATGGATTGCGCATAATGGCGCTCTACCATTTCCTCCAGGGCAATATCAACCACTCTGCCAGAGCTCAGGATCTCTTGCTTCAGAGCATGGCAGAGTGGTCGATTCACGTGGCTGTGGTCGCCGAGCCGTATTCCGTCCCACCCAGGGATAACTGGGTTGGAGACCTCGACGGTTTGGTGGCCATTATTGGCGGGGCTCTTGTCAGCCCGTCCCGAGGTCGTGGCTGGGTGGCCGCCCTCGCGGACGGCGTTGGCATAGTTGGTGCGTATTTTTCGCCCAACAAGAGTCTCGCCGACTTCGAGAGTTTCCTTGTCGAGTTGGGCGCCGTCGTAGGCCGAATCCACCCTCGCCCTGTGCTGTTGCTAGGGGATCTCAACGCCAAGTCTTCGGCGTGGGGATCTCCAGTAACCGATGCTAGGGGTGAGGTGCTGGAAGAGTGGGCAATCACCACTGGCCTGGTCGTCCTAAACCGGGGCTCGGTCCACACGTGCGTGCGGCAGCGGGGCGGTTCAATAGTGGACATCTCATTCGCTACTCCTGCTGTCGCGAGCCGTGTCCACGACTGGCGTGTCGCCGTGGAGGTGGAGACGTTATCGGATCACCGATATATCCGTTTCGACGTCTCCACCCAGACCGCTGGCGGCCGCGGTTCGCCAGCCTCGCAAACGGACGGTCCGCGATGGGCGCGCAAGCGCATCGACAGGGAACTTCTCGAGGAGGCCACCATTGTCCAGGCCTGGATCCGGGAGTCGGCAATGACCGGACCCGTCGACGTCGAACAGGAGGCGCTGTGGTTCCGCGGGGCGATGACGCAAATCAGCGACGCGTCCATGCCCCGGGTCCACGCACAGTCAGCGAGGCGCCAGGTGTACTGGTGGTCCGCCGAGATCGCACAGCTGCGTGTTGCGTGCGTAGCGGCCAGACGCCAGTATACCCGATACCGGAGGAGACGTCGTCGGGTCCCTGACGAAGAAGCCGCGCGGTATGAGGTGTACCGCGCGGCGACGAAGACTCTGCGGCTGGCCATCGGCGAGGCAAAGAAGCGAGCCAGGGAGGAGATGTTGGAGACTCTAGACCGGGATCCGTGGGGGCGCCCTTATCGAGCGGTTCGAGGGAAACTTCGAGCCGCCGCGCCTCCGCTTACGGAGAGTCTCCAACCCGAGCTGCTGGAGGAGGTAGTCGCAGCCCTCTTCCCGGCGAGAGCGGAGCACATCCCGCCGCCGATGGCTTTGCCCACGGCCGCACAGTCTACAGATGAGGACGCCATCAGCGTCCCGGAGGTGACACAGGCAGAGTTGGGGGCGGCCGTGATGCGGCTCCGGGCCAAAAACGTGGCTCCGGGGCCCGACGGGATCCACGGCCAAGTATTAGCCCTCGCTCTGAAGGAGCTAGAGCCCTGGCTGAGAGGACTCTTCACAGCGTGCCTTGAGCGGGGCCAGTTTCCCACCTTGTGGAAATCTGGTCGTCTGGTCCTGCTCAGGAAGGCGGGGCGCCCTGCGGACTCGCCGTCTGCGTACCGGCCCATAGTGCTGCTAGACGAGGTGGGTAAGCTGTTCGAGCGTATAATCGCTGCCCGCCTCGTCTGCCACTTGTACAGAGAGGGGCCGGACCTGAACGAAAGCCAGTTCGGCTTTCGGCATGGGCGCTCCACCATCCACGCGATATCGCAGGTGAGAGTCCTGGCGGAGGAAGCGGTGTCCCGGGGTGGGGTGATGTTGGCAGTGTCCTTGGACATTTCCAACGCCTTCAACACCCTGCCCTGGAGTTGTGTTCGGGAGGCACTGCGGTATCATCGAGTGCCTCCCTACCTCCGCCGCATCATCGGGGCTTATTTGGCGGAGAGGTGTGTCACCTACGTGGGACGTGATGGCGTCGAAAACCAGCATCAAATGTCGTGCGGTGTTCCACAGGGCTCGGTCTTGGGCCCACCCCTGTGGAACATCGGGTACGACTGGGTGCTGAGGGGCGAACTCCAGCCGGGCGTGGACCTGACGTGTTACGCGGACGACACACTGGTCACCGCCCGGGGGAGTTCGTACAGGGAGGCAGCGTTGCTGGCGACGGCTGCGGTCTCACAGGTGGTGAACCGCATACGGCGCCTTGGCCTGGAGGTGGCCCTCAACAAGTCGGAGGCCATGGTCTTTCATGGCCCCCGGCGGGCGCCACCGCCCGATGCCCGTATCGTCGTCGGGGGGACTCGAATCGCTGTCGAGTCAACCATGAAGTACCTAGGATTGGTGCTCGACAGCCGGTGGGATTTCGGCCCCCACTTCCGGCGGCTGGCGCCCAAATTGTTGGGCGCGGCTGGGGCGTTGTCAACGCTGCTTCCTAATTTGGGGGGCCCGAGCGCTGCCTGTAGGCGGCTCTACGTGGGGATCGTGCGATCGATGGCCCTGTATGGGGCCCCGATCTGGGCGGCTGACCTGACGGCCGGCAGCATCGCTGTTTTGCGAAAGCCGCAGAGAGCGATGGCCGTCAGAGTCATAAGGGGGTATCGCACGATCTCCTACGAGGCGGCTTGTGCACTGGCCGGATCCCCGCCCTGGGACCTGGAGGCGAAGGTACTCGCGTCACTGTACCGGTGGCGCGAAGAAGCGCGGGCGCGGGGCGAAGGGCCGATGCAGCGACATATGGAGTTGCGTCGGTCTCAGCTCCACGAGGTCCTGGTGGCGGAATGGCGGGACAGGCTTTCACGCCCTACCGCCGGCCTCATTACCATCGAGGCGGTCCGGCCAGTGCTCGAGCGCTGGCTCGGGAGAAGGCACGGCTCCCTGTCGTTTCGGGTGACGCAGGTGCTCTCGGGGCATGGTTGCTTCGGGAAGTACCTGTGTCGCATAAACAGGGAGCCGGACGCCCGGTGTCACCACTGCGTCGACTGCCGGGAGGACACGGCGTGGCATACGCTGGCAGAGTGTGCCGCTTGGGAGGAGCCACGCCGTGCCCTCATCTCTGAAGTAGGCAGTGACCTGTCGCTGCCGGCCGTAATCGAGTCTATGGTCGGCAGCGAAGAGTCCTGGAACGCGGTGGTATCCTTCTGCGAAACAGTCGTCTCGCAGAAGGAGGCTGCGGAGAGGGAGAGGGAGGTTTCATCCGCTCACCCGATCCGCAGCAGACGCGCCGGGCGTCGGCGGAGGGCGGACAACGCCCTCTTCCAGCCCCCCTAAATGGGTCCAGGGGTGACGGACTTGGGGACGTCCGTCACCACACATCAGGACCCGAGGTGGCGGCGCGTTGTGTTCCACGCGCGCCCCTCTTAGACGTCTCGGGGGAAGTCTAACACCTCACTTCCCCCCCGACCCAAGATCGAGGCCCGCGAAGGCGGGCCGGCACTAGCCGGGGGTTGCGGAAGTATCGTTGTTCCCGCGACCCCCAGCGTAGGTGTGAGATGGAACACCGGGGTGGTTTTTAGTCAGTAGGAGTCTGACAGACCCCTCCGCCACCCCAGGGCGGAGGACATCCAATGAGGATTTTCCACCCAGGAAAAAAAAAAAAAAAAAAAAAAAAAAAAGGTCACCATTATGTTCTTCAGTAGTGTTTATTCTAATGTTCGTTCCGTAAGTAAATTCACTACTCTCAGATACCCCGTTCTGAGGTTCCAAAAGCTTTTTTTTATGAACTCAAACCACCTAACTAGCTCTTTGTATTACAATTTATCTTCTATATGATTATTAGCAAGGATATGCCTATGTGCGGTATGTGATAGATTGTCTATCATTTGGCACCCTGAGTCCTTATTGCACCAATCTTTTATGTAGGCTTGACGGATGGAGTAATATGTTCTTGCTAACGCCAGAAAATAATGGTTTCCTGACATTTATATGTAACATCTGAGGAAACCATTATTTTTGGAGATGATTTCTTATGGAAATGTTTTCATTTTCTATATTTTCACCATCTATTAATGGCAAGCCCAAATACTGAGCTTGTTCAGTATTCGGGTTTGTCATCAATATCTACTCATGATTCAAGAATGGGTTTGATTCTTAGGTTATAAATAGGGAAAAAAAGTTTCAAATAAAATTACCCAAGACATTGTGCCTAAGGAAATATTTAGATTGTCCACGTGACGTTTTGAAATTACGTCAATCTTATTCATTTTCAACAGACTTACCAAAAAGGAGTAGGTTCTATGTTCGACTTTATGTTTGTTTTTGACTGATAAAGATATATTTATTGCATAACAGTGTACATTAAGTTATTATTAATAAACATTATTATTTTTTAAGTTTCAACAGTCTACCCAAGTATATATATATGCAATAGTATTTAGAAATAAGGTACTTACAAGTATTATTTTTTATCAAAAAACTCATGAAGCTTTCACTTTGTTAATGTCCAACTATCAATTAAAGGTGACTATTTTTATCATAAGGTGATGACCTGAGCATGCTCATTATTCGAGCTTGATGGTAAGCCCGAATAATGAGCCCGAATATCTAATCATGATGTAGGAATCATGGGTTTAGTTTTTAGGTTAATCATCACAAGTAGAGAAAAGTTGTGATTGGTTGGCCGTTGATAGGTAGGTGTGGCCAATTTTGAATTTGAGTCGAGTATGAGCATTAACATTAATTTTCATTTAGTTACTTTGTGTAAATTATTTCATCACCACTGATCTCAAAACGGTGAAGGAACACATCGTGAGGAAACCGGCATGTCCTAGAACCAACAATTCGAAGACATGTGACATCCACCGAACCGCACTGGGCCCACGTGGTGGATAACGGCCCATTCCCTTTCACAGAGAGGAGGCCTGTGTCCCAGCAGTGGGAACATTAATAGGCTGATGATGTGATGTGTGTGATGTGATGAGCATTTGGAATAAATGGCCTAATTTTAGCTTTTCAAACGCTTCTAAAATAAACGGAACAATATGCATAATAAGATCAATTTCTTATACTTTATTTTCAATAAGGACACTAATTTTTATCATATTATGGTCTTGACTTGATGATAAAAAATAGTTTCTTTTAATTGATAATTAGACATCAACAAAGTTTTGTTAGCGTCAATCAAAATGAATAAGATTGATGTGTTTTCAATATGTCACTTGGACAATCTAAAATATTACCCGAGGTGTGTGGGGGAACTACCCTACAGAGTGCATGTGTGCAAGGAAACTCGAGAGTAAATTAAAATAGCATACAAAATTTATTTTGAGTACTTCTAAAAAGTAACACGTAAAACACCAAAATTATGTCATCAAGACAAGCTTCAACAGAACGTTGAATTTTCATATTTCAATCAAATATAGACTAGGCTCTAGCAGCCAGCTACATTATGCACATTAAAACCTAATACGCCCCCTTAATGTGTATATTACAAGAAAGAGGCAAAACAAAGCATTTACAAACAACATACGCTAACTATAAACATATACCTAATCCAGTCATGCACATATAGTGCTTGGCTTTCGGCAAGGCCTTGCCATGGTTAATACGTCAGCTAACATAAGGTTGGTCGACAAGTATACCAACTGAATGTTTCCATTCTCCTTCAAGACACTCCGTATAAAATGGTGTCTTATATCTATGTGTTTGCTCCGGGAATGGAATACCGAGTCGTTTGCTAATTTAATTGCTCCAGTATTATCTACATGTAAGGTAATTGATGCAAACTTACGTAATCCGATTTCAGTCAACAAGCTGTTCAGGTATAAAGCTTCCTTCATCGCTGATGATAAACTGATGTACTCGGACTCACACGTCGAGGTACTGACACACTTCTGCTTCTGGGATTTCCATGACATACATGCACCACCTAATACAAAGGCATAACCTGAATATGAACGCCTGTCTAGCAAACAACCACCCCAATCCGAATCAGAATAGCCTCGAACTGCTTTACCTGTTTTAGTGAACACTAGTCCGTACTCTTTTGTTCGCTTCAGATAACGTAATATTCTTTTCGCAGCGGCCCAGGACTCTTTACTAGGACAGTTTACTACCTGCGCCAATTTCGAAACACTATTAGAGATATCTGGTCTCGTCCCCACGGATAAATACATCAAACTCCCAATTAATTCGCGATACGGGTATCGCTCTTCTTCGAGTTTTGTATGGTGCTCAGGTACTTTAAACTTTAAATTCACTTCCATTGGGGTTGAAACCGTTTCTTTACACATATTCAGACCATATTTAAATAATAAATCTTCAATATATTTTTGTTGTGTCAGTTTGATTTTATCACTGTCAATTCGCTCAATGTCAATTCCTAACATATATTTCGCGATGCCATAATCCTTTAAATCGAATTCACTGGCCAGTTCCTTTTTAAAATTTTCAATGCATACTCTTTTTTGCGACGCCACTAAAATATCGTCGACATAGACTGCAACAAAAAGTTTTGTACCATCACCTATGTCTCGGAAGTATAGACATGGCTCATTTAATGATGATCGCATCTCCATTTTTTTGCAATTGAGTATCGAGCCTTGCATTCCACTGGCGTCCAGCTTGCTTCAAGCCGTAAAGTGATCTCTTAAGTCTACATGTATCACCACCCGTCTGCATGTCTGCTAACATTTTCTTAGCTCGTTCATATATATTAGAACCTTTTTGTTCCACCTGAAGTAGCTTCTGCAAACATTCTATTAATATGTCGGGGATTTCCATGTAAATTTCTTCATCCAATGTACCGTTCAAATAAGCGGTATTTATGTCTAATTGATGAATTTACATACCAAGTTCAACCGCAAGTGCAGTCAGTAATCTGATGGTGTCTAGTCTGACAACAGGGCTGAATGTCTGGTGGTAATCAATCCCGTACCGTTGGCTATATCCTTTGGCAACAAGTCTAGCCTTTTTCTTTACGGTTTTATCAACATTTAGCTTCGTTGTTAAGATGTAACGACAACCAACAACAGCGCGTCCCATGGGTCTCTTCGCTATATCCCAGGTATCATTTTTAATCATGCTTCGTATCTCCGAGAGAATGGCCATCGAAAATTCTCGAAGCTTGACGGTAAGCTATAAAGAAGCATTATGGATACTTGTTGGTGTGAGCCTATAGCTGTATAACTCACAGTTCACACCAACTAACTTGCACGCAGTTATCTTGAATAAAGATGTGGAATGTATTCACTGATACTTGGATTTTGGTAAAAATAGATTTATTTTAAACCATCAGAAAATTCATGACACAACAAGGAAAAAACAATTAACACAAAAAGAATGTCAGATTTTAAACTCTGTCTAGAGAGTTTACTCGACCATATAGTATTTACATTTGCAGTATAAAAAACCTCCTTTATAACACTCCTCCTCAATGAAATAACTATATAGTATCTGCATCCTCATCATCATTATCAAGCACTCAAATTCATCTCTTTCACACAAAACTCATTCTTACATCGTGGCAAGGACTTTGTCAAAATATCTGCAGTCATTGCCTCAGTCTGCAGGTACTCCACCTTCACAATGTTATCATTCAATGCATCTCGTATGTAGTGACACCTCACATCTATGTGTTTTGTCCGTTGATGATGAACTGGATTCTTCGCTATCTGAATAGCTGACTGACCATCAGAATATAGCATGATAGCTTGGCGTTCCTTTCCGGTAAGCTCTTCTATAAGCCGCTTGAGAAACTTTGACTCTCTGCATGCTTCAGACATGGCTATATATTCAGCCTCTGCACTAGAGAGGGCTACTGTACGTTGCTTCTTGCATTCCCATGATACAGGAGCTCCTCCATAAATGAATACATAGCCAGAAAAAGATTTTCTATCACTGATATCTCCGGCATGATCAGCGTCTACGTAGCCAACTATACGTTTCCCTGTCTTCTCAAAATTAAGTTTATAATTGATTGTACCCTTCAGGTATCTTAATAATCTCTTTGCTACACTCCAATGTTCACTTGTATAACAACTGTTGAACTGGCTAAGATAGGCAACGGCATAACTTATATCAGGTCTCGAGCAAACAGCAAGATACATACAGTGAACCAATTAGTCTCTGATAGGGAATATCTTTAGGTGGGATGAAATTCTCTTCCACAGGTCTCTCCAGTTTTCTACCAGTCTCTAACGGCGTCTTTACTGGTTTACAGTCAGACATTCCAAACTCTTTCAGAATTTTCTGAATGTATTCACCCTGATCAACAGTAATCTTAGTATCATCTTGATGTATCTTCATCCCTAGAAAGTTATCTACTTTACCCAAATCCTTCATTTCGAACTTGGTTTTCAATTCGTTCTTGACTTTTTCTTTCTCAATATCACTGTCGTAAAATATCAAGATATCATCCGCATACACTGCAATGTAGACAATGTTATTGCCTCTTTTTCTGAAGTAAACACATGGTTCATTATCAGATCTCTTGAACTTCATCTCAATGAGAGCATCATGTAGTTTCTTATTCCATGCTCTGGGTGCCTGTTTTAGACCATACAGGGCTTTCTTCAACAGACATACGTAGTCTTCTTTGCCTTTCTCTTCAAAAAGCTTTGGTTGATTCAAATAAACTCTTTCCTTTAAATCCCCATTCAAAAATGCTGTAACCACATCCATCTGATCAATAGAAAGGCCATTCTCAACAGCAATAGCGAATAATAGTCTCAACGTGCTGTGCCGAATCACAGGCGAGAAAGTCTCCATGTAGTCATGTCCAAATTTCTGTGTAAAGCCACGAGCTACTAGTCTAGCTTTCCCCCCTTCCCCCCCTTGTTCCTTTTTAATTTTAAATATCCATTTGGAATCCACCACATTAAAATTAACATGGGACTTATCCAGCTTGACTAGGCTCCAAGTGCCATTCTTCTTCAGGGCATTTAGTTCAGCATTAATGGCTTCCTGCCATTTGTCTCTATCATGTCTGCTGAGAGCTTCTTCGACAGTGATTGGATCATCACTTTGTCCTTCCGTGGCATTATATAAATAAAAGTCATCGTAACTTTTGGACTTTCTATCACGTAGTGGATATCTCCTGTTATTATCCACTTGTGTTTCAGGTGGCAATCGCTCCTCCTGAACGTTTACGGTTTCAAGTAACTCGTCTCTTTCGACTTGAATATCTTCTATTGTAGCATCTCCAGTACAATCTTCAAAGTTATCTTCGTTATCCATAGTTTCTGTCGTAGTAATTTCCTCACCAGAGTTACTGTTATTTTGCGTCAGTTCTTGCTGCCTTTCATTTCCATGTATTTCAACATTTAGAAATTCACTAGGAGCATTCTCTTCTGGAACTACCTTTTCTCTTTTATTGAAGAACTGGTTCTCGAAAAAAGTCACATCTCTTGACTTCTGAAGCTTAGCTGTGATGGGATCACAAAGCCTATATCCTTTGGATTCTGTGCAATATCCTACGAAGATCATCTCCTTGCTCTTCGCATCGAGCTTCTTGCGTTTAGCTTTGTCAATGTGCATGAAAGCTTTACACCCAAAAACTTTCAGCTTACGTAAGTCGGGGTTTTGTCCTAACCAAGCTTCATAGGGAGTCACCTCAACAGCCTTTGTGGGTGAGCGGTTCTTCAAATACACTGCTGTATTTACAGCTTCTGCCCAGTATTTTCTGTCTAAGCATGCTTCCTCTAGCATACACCTAGCCTTCTCGACTAAAGTGCGGTTAGCACGTTCTGCAACGCCATTTTGTTCGGGGCAGTAGTCAACGGTTAGCTGATGAATAATACCATTTTCTCTAAATAGTTGACTAACTTCTTTATTCACGAACTCCTTTCCATTATCAGACCGAAATATTTTAATCTTTTTATTCATTTGATTTTCTACAAGCGACTTACTTTACACTATCTTTGAAAAAACTTCACTCTTCTTCTTCAAGAAATAAATGAAAGTGTACCGTTTTATCATCGATAAATAAAAGAAAATATTTCATGCCGCCGTGTGAATCCGTACTCATTGGACCACAGATGTCTGAATGTATAAGCTCAAGTACTTCAGTTGCTCTCGTTGTACTATTCTTATTAAATGGTGTTCGTGTTTGCTTACCTAGCAAGCAGGGCTCACATTGTAAGGGATCCGGATTTTTGAAACTTACTCCTGTCGCCATACCATCTCTCAACAGCTTCATGTTGGGTATTCCACGGTGTGCCAGTCTCTTATGCCAAAGCTCGTACTCATCAGGCACGGAAACTGCAAATGCTGAGTCAGGTTCTGTAATATTGGATTTAAACTTGTAAATTCCATTCTCACTTTTACAGTTGTAACTCAGTCCTCCTTTTATACAACATTCATCCTTGTCATATATATCACACCCTCTCTCGGAAAATACGACTACTTTGTTTCTACTCACCAATGTATCCACACTCAATAGATTCGCAGACAATCCAGGAACATACTTTACCTCTTTTACTCCGAATTGCATACTACCATCATTAATGACATCTCCTGAACCATATGCATACAACTTCTGACCATTAGCTACACTAATATCCTGCACTTTACTAAAGTCTTTATAATTAGTCAGCCAATCCTTCCGATAGGTCATGATAGATGATGCTCCTGAGTCTACTATCCACTCATTGTTGCTGCTGTCCATGGTACTGTATGCAAGTAATGTAGATTCCTTCTTTTCTTTGTTTACATTGGGATTCTTGGAACAACTCAATGCTTTATGTGGTCCTCCACACACAAAACATTTTATCTCTTTCTTCTGCTTCTCACGCTTCTGCTGCGTTTGCTTATTATTGCCTCCACTGTTCGAAGAACTACTCTTGTATCTTGAACGTTTATCTCTTGCAATCAAAGCATTCTCGTTGGATGTCAAAGGTATTGGACTATCCTGTTGAAGCAGTTTGGTTTTGACATAATTTGATGTCAGTGTGATGTTGGCATTCTCTATTGTCATTTTCAGCGGTGCATATTCTTCAGTAAGGCCTTGTAGCATGATCGCTGCTAGCAGTTCATCGTCTACTTCCTTACCGATGTCACGTAACTGCTGAGCTACCCTCATCATAGTGGTGACATAGTCCTTCATACAGCTAAATTGCTCTAGCTTCAAGCTGACAAGGTTTCCCAACAACCGACATCTATTTATCACTCCTTTATCTTGGCAATTGTTCTCTAATGCTTGCCAAGCCTCTTTAGCAGTCTTAGCCCCCTGTACGTATACTAGTAGATCAGTATTTATCATAAGACAGATCTTAGCGCGAGCCCTCTGGTCTTTCTTTGTAGCTTCTACGTCTGTGACAGCTGGCGTAGTTGTTACGTAGGTCCACAGATCGTCATGAACTAATGACATCTGCATTAAAAATTTCCACGTCGAATAATTTGACGAGCCCTCTAACTTCTCGAATGCAGGTAAGCTACTACTAGACATCGTACTACTCGTACTTGTACTGCTATTGACCATAATTGTGTCTTCGATCACGATCTCTGTCCAAGATTCTCTATCAGGAAAAACTTACGAACGGTCCATAACCTGTTGGTGTGAGCCTATAGCTGTATAACTCACAGTTCACACCAACTAACTTGCACGCAGTTATCTTGAATAAAGATGTGGAATGTATTCACTGATACTTGGATTTTGGTAAAAATAGATTTATTTTAAACCATCAGAAAATTCATGACACAGCAAGGAAAAAACAATTAACACAAAAAGAATGACAGATTTTAAACTCTGTCTAGAGAGTTTACTCGACCATATAGTATTTACATTTGCAGTATAAAAAACCTCCTTTGTAACAATACTAAATCATCATGCATCTGAATCTCCATATCAGCTAGTTTACTTTTTACTTCAAAGAAATGCATGACATGTTCACGAACGTCACCACCTTCCTCCATCTTGTGTAGCAACAACTCCTTTAGCAGCGTTGCCTTCTTGGCAGGTCCCTTAGATGCGTGTATGCTCTCAAGTTTTTGCCAAACATTTCGTGACGTTTTACATCCGCGAAGGTGTCTTAGTTCACTTGGACTAATAGCTAGGATTAGATCGGACTTAGCTTTTGCGTCTCCGATTTCCCATTTCTTGGCTTCTTCCGGCTCTGTAGGCTTGCTTACGCTTCCGTCTACATAGCTCCAAGCGTCGTTCTTTATAAGGACCGCTTCAGCCTGAATCCTCCAAGTTTCGTAATTTTCTTGAGTAAGCGGTTCTATTTTAACAATACTCATATCGTTGACTCTTTTACGTCAACCTTGTTTATTTCATCAGCTGTTCGTACTTAATCAAACGTACCTTAAATATTTGCTGATCTTGCATAAATTTGCACGAAATTTTAATATCTCATTCCTGGGCCCATAACCACTGTGGGGGAACTACCCTACAGAGTGCATGTGTGCAAGGAAACTCGAGAGTAAATTAAAATAGCATACAAAATTTATTTTGAGTACTTCTAAAAAGTAACACGTAAAACACCAAAATTATGTCATCAAGACAAGCTTCAACAGAACGTTGAATTTTCATATTTCAATCAAATATAGACTAGGCTCTAGCAGCCAGCTACATTATGCACATTAAAACCTAATAAGGTGCAATGCCTAGAGAAATTTCTTTAAAACTCATTTCCGTGTTGACTTTTTGGTTATTCAAAAATTCTCTCTATATTTGAAGGTAGGTACTAGGTAGGTACACCTTCACTAAGTTGATTTCCTCAAAAGGGTGGTGACATTCACGTCACTGGTTTCAATATCCTTTGAGCAGTTGAGGTGAGGTCACGGATATTGTGATAAATTTAATTTCCTTAAATTTCATCTCTTTTTGGCATTTCATTATTTGCCAAGTGGATTTCTATTTTTATACTGTCTCCTTTTATCTTCATGAATAAGTATTTCATTATTATAAAACAGTGATTGAAAAAGCGTTAGAAGTTTTCATATCAAGATTGTATTTGCATTTTGCCTATTGCTATTTTAATATTCATTGACCGAGTATTTAGATACATTTATTTTATGATTGAATCAATAAATTCCTAACTTTATGTAGTCTATGGCTTGATATGTGTCTAAAAACCACACTGGTAGACATAAATCCTACTCTTTACTCACTATTTCAAGTTTTATCAAAGTTTTACTTCGTATTGATAGCCTAACTTAAAAAAAAACTACTGTGGGGAACAGCTGCATATAAGGATGAAAAAAAAATATCTTAGTAAGTTATTATTTGGCTTCATATCAGAGTGCGGGATGTTTGAATTTTAAAGTAGAGCACTGCAGTTGTAATAACTCGTTTTATTGCTACGACTCTCATACATTTGAATACCTTTTATTTGTTCTACTTTTATCCTGTGACCTAGTAGACTCGTCTGCAAACTATGTCACTGAACAAAGTTCGTAGTCTGCTATAAAGTTTTTTTACCTAGAGAACTTTTTCTATTAACACAAAATCCAAATTCAAAAAGATTCTACTATCAGAAACATGCAAATAAGGTTATCATGTGGCATAGTGCCTGCCAACCTACTGTACAAATAAAGGTACAGTAAGTAACAGAAAATCCTCACCCCTAGAAATGTATCCAAAGCGACATCTATGGACAGGAGAATCTACCACGATGTTTACGTGCGCCGCGTGCGCGCCATCTCTGTGAAATCAATGAAACTGCTAAGATATTCTAACTAGAAATAAAAAAACTGACAGTGATCATGCAAGCGACCGCTAGGTAATATTTATCGCAACCTACCTATTGCTTTTTTTAAACTACCAAATGTGTTTAACAAACATTATACTTTTTTTATAGATTTCAAAAACTCACAACAGAATTTTAAAATTTTATTAAATCGTTAGGCCGAAGCAAGATGCTGCTATACCGCTGCACCATTCTGACACTCATCATAACTGTGAAATTCATCGATATGTTTATAAATCATCCATCACATTATTCATGTCAGCCGTGACGTTTATAAAATATTACAAAAATTTGATTATGGTGAAGATTAAGGGTAAGCATTTAATTTTGTTCAGTAAAACATGACATAGCATTATAGCATAATTACTCGTCTCCTTGTGTTGTTCAAATAACGACTTATAATTACAGTAACATGATGTCTAGATTGAGTTACTTTTTAAAAGTGAAAATAATCGTCGTCTTGGTACTAAATCGAAGTTTAAATAGTATTGCTCGAGAATTAGGTGTTGACGTAAGTGTAACCTAAACTACAATCAATTTATATTTTAATTTTTAGCCTTTAGAAATCTAACTTTTTATTTTATTCTTTATAATCAAACACAGTTCGTTTATGGGTGCGATGGTATCAAGAAACTGGTGAAGTAAAGTGTAACAGCCAAGGGTCACGTTCGATTAATTACGCAAATCAATCCAGCCGTCATCGTGATATTGTGAAAAGCCAAAACCGCTGATTCTTTTACAACCACCCGATCTGGTGCTATAAGACATGGCACTTTGCTTACCACTGTCCGAAGACATTTACATGCAACTGGGATCTATAATTGTAAAACCGCCAAGAAAAATAGCTAACCGAAGCTCAACGTCAAGCCAGAATTAGGCTGGTAAGAAGCTGGGGATCCTTGCAAAGGTGAGAAGGTACTTCACGCCAGAACAGCTGCTCAGCTTGTATCAAGCGCAAGTTCGATCATGCATGGAGTACTGTTCTCATCTCTGGGACGGCTCTGCCAAATACCAACTTGATGCACTAGAGTCGATCGAAAAGCGGGCCAAGAGGCTCATCGGCGATGAGGCATTGGTTAAGTCAAAGCTCCAGAGCCTTGAACATCGTCGCCGAGTTGCCGGCTTGTCGGTTTTTTATCGATTACATTTCGGGGAATGTGCGATGGAATTGCATAATCTAATTCCGCCCAGCCCGTTTCATCATCGGACTACCAGACGTACGGCGATGCGCCATCGGTACATGGTGGACATTCCACCCATACGCACTAAACGTTTTGAAAATACTTTTATTATGCGTACAGCTAAGGAGTGGAATTCCCTGCCGGAGTCTGTGTTTCCCGATAGCTACAACCTAGGGGTCTTTAAGTCAAGAGTGAATAGGTTACTTCTAGGCAAGCGTGCTCCATCATCGGCCACATCATCGCTTACCATCAGGTGAGATGGTGGTCAAGCGCGAGCCTATATAAGATAAAAAAAAAAAAAAAAGAATAAGATTTGCAACCATTGCAATTTGTTTTAATAATATGGTAAATGGAATGAGATCAAGATTAGAAATTATGGAAAATAAAGGTTACCCTCTCCGTTATAAGTATAGATTTGATCCCAGAAGCTACAGTTAAGTTTTTTATAGTTAATTGTTTTTTGTAAACAGTTTTGAAAAATTTCAAGAGATGTAAATTGTTGTTCTGTTTGTTTCAAACGTAAGTAACACGTTGGTTCTCTTTTGAATTATTCAAAACTATATCAGTTTTTGCAGTAAATAAATATGTGTTAATCTAAATTGGGTTACTATATTAATTAATACCATATTAATAATAAATAATACTGTTCTGTATTTTTTGTTCCCGATACCGGTGGACTACTATTTTTTATATTTATTTATTTTTGTTTTATAAAATTTCTAAAATGTAACTTATATGAAAGAAATTAAATAAAGGCCATAATAAAACATACTACGTATTTATGTGAATCTCCTTTATTTTCAAAGAACGCCTTTTAAGCACCTGATTTTTTATTTTTATAATACCTACTTCCCCTCAACCCGCAACACCCCTCTATAGCCATACAGTGCTGCCTAAATATGCTGATGTTAGTTAGCGCATGGAAATTTTGTATCAATAACATGAACAATTATTGTTAAATGGGTATGTTGGACGCATACTTGTGAAATCGATGTTAATAACTAAAGAAAACTAACTTCATTGTGGTCACATAGATGGCACGCATGCGGCGCACGTAAAAGACGTAGTATATCCTCCTGCCCATAGATGTCGCTTTTTATACACTACTAGGGGTAAGGATTTTCTGTTTCTGTGTGTGCAATGGTCATTACTAACTTCAATACCTGCTGTACCTACCATGTACATTCGTGTGAACGACCTAAACCAACCTACAAAGCTTAGATTGTAGTCAATTTGATGACATTACCTTTGAAATCAATGCTACTACGAAATGCCACGTTATTACAAGTGTCAGTCGTTACACTTCCGAAATGTCATAGCATATAAGCGCAATAGCTAATTTTGTATGCATTTGATCGATAATAAGAGAGTAAACCTACACTTTTAAATTAAAACTAACCTAGCAGTAAGATTGACTTTATCAGCTGTATCACCATAGGATCCGAACTTAATTCGATCTATGTACATAATATGATTTAAGACGGTTGCTATTAAAATATTTTCTATATACCTAGATACTGAACGTGATTTAATTTGTCAACTCTACTAGGTACGAGCGGTAATCAAATCGAATCAAGAGTAAATTTGGAATATGACGAATTACTTTAAGTCAGTAATGGTTAACTATTTGGAGTGGGTTTTTTTTCAGTAAAGATCAACAAATCTAGAATACAACGAAGTACGTTATATCTGGCCTTAATTGTTTGTTTTTTTATTTGCCAGAATTCGTTCTAAGAATAAGTCGTTTTCGTTATGGGCACTTAATAATGTAAGATTATTAGGCGCCCATTACCCAAAACGACTAACAGAAAATGTATTGTTACACATTGTCCAAAACAAAACATGAGCAAGTGAATAAATTTAAACATTAAACAATAATATTCTATTTAAAGGTGAAATCTGGGACCACGGTCCCGGTCCCGAAAGCCCCCTAATCAAAATAATAGAAAAAACAAACTTCGAATGATCAATTGAAAGCCAATAAATTTACGTCTTTAAATACACCGTTAACTTTTGTTTGTTTGAATCTCGGTGAGGGTCGATCCGGTATACGAAATAGTATCGATTTGTAAAGATAAAAACAAAAAAACCGAATTCCAAAGCAAAACAGTAAAACTGCAAAAATAACTTTCATTTCGGGATTCGGTGTTTCAATATTATAAAACATGAGGTACCAAAAACACCGACCGCCATATAATGCAGTTTCTGGCAATACTCAATATATATTATGAGTCGTACGTCGCAAACAGCTAGAGTAACCACAGGTCGACTAAAAGAGTTTGTATCAACAAGTAAACAGCCAGACTAACATCATCGACTGAACTTTTCGACAACTGAGTGAATTAAATAAATTATTCTCAAGATAAACCAATATTTATAAGATTTGTATTATTGCTGAGTAACTTCAATTTTAGTTCAAGATCTATGAAATTTTAGCAAGTTCAAATATAGATTGGACTAAATACACTAAGTTTTTTTTCAAATGGACTTCAGAAATGAACATGATTCACAAATAGATTTCATCAAAGCTGTCTTTCCTCGGGTTGAAGCCTCCTCAAAACTGTCGTATACTATACTGTAATGATTCAACGAAAAAACAAAACCCAATCAGATTGTTTGGCACGAGATTTGCCTCGAGGTTGAATTGGTGGCTCAGACTCAATCAAATGTGATAAAAGGCAATTTAACATTTTTTTTAGGACTGTCGTTATTTTCGAAGCCAATTTTAACTTATTTCTAACTACTGAGTTTCAGCTAAGAAATGATCAAAAATCTCTATTAGAGCTTAAAAGTGCATATATTATATCTTCAGGCAACCATGCTTCATCGTTGACCAAATGGGTCATGGGTCAAAAGCAAGCATAGTTCCAAATACGTTAACTCCACCGACCAAATTAGGGTTCAAATAAATATGTGTGGGCAAATAACCACAAACAAAACATTAATTAATTTACAATGTCGTGTTTACCGCTGAAGTTATTAGTAAAGTAAAACTGATATGGGTTTCACTTAACAAAACAAAGTTTGTGAAATATCTTTTGTCTTTTACTGTACAATTTAGAAGCTGAATTTAAATGAATAACAAAATTTAATGGCTTCCTTCCTACAATAATACTCGTGACCCTTTTGTTTACCAACTATTTTTGAATTATACATAACAACATAACATCACGCCTGAATAACCCAAAGGGTAAGGCAGACGTGCACTTTTATTACACCCACATTTCACCAGTTTTGTTCAAGTCCCATGTAATAGGGGCCGAGCATATTACTATCAACCGGAGTCCAGACCCCGGGCTGCTGATGAGAAATTCCAGATTCAAAAACCCAATAATGAGAGAGAAGAGATTTGTAACTTTTTTGATGTACAATAAAGTGTATTCTATACTATATTACTTATTCAGTTACGCATATAAATTAAAAACCTAAGTATTATATTAAGTCTAAGTAAATATCTAAAAATAAGTAACGCTTAATGTAATTTAAAAAACGTTTACTTTGTTATTAATATTTGAGTATAAATATATTTTTTTTGTTTTTTAATCTTCTCTTTATATATACCAGCGCAGCGTTATTTTCTTTTTAATATCATTGAACATGCTGAGATAGGAGCCTTTTTGGTCTCGCACGGGTTTATTTGTTTTTTATTATTGTTTGTTTTTTGCTTATCTCGTGTCTCCTGTGCGGGTCACAAATAAATATTTTTATTTCTTACTTTCTTTCTTTCGTCGGGTACCATCTACTGTTCGGTTCCCGCATTATCGAGGCGGAGGGCTCAATATTTGTGGCTTTGTCACCCACGGTGAAGCGAAAAGGAACCCGTGGAGCAGCCACTCGTCAGGACTTTTGCTGATTAAGCCGACGACGAAGCGGCCAACAAGTAAGATGCGCTGCCGCTTAGTAATAGAGGCGACATCACAACTGAAGTGAGGAGGCGCCTGGAGCATCCCAGGTCCCATACGATATCGCGGCTGAGGGTTGAAGGCCCCGGCGGGAGAGAAGTGCTGTTATTGTGGTGCGCCACTCTTCCTCCCTTCCACGGTCTAGACGACGTCGTCACCGTCTGATTACGGACGCGGTGGAGCCGCAGGGCACCGAAAAGTTGTAGGTATTGGGGCCACTGACTTGACCCATCACAGGGGTCCCCCTGTGATGGGTCATACACGGGGTCGTCTGGCGCTCATGTGCTGGTTTGGTCCCTGGGATGGTCATGGCGTGCAAAGTATTCTGGCGCGCCAGTGATGGCGGTGCGCCGGTAATAGGGGGTACACCCCAGAGGAGGACCCTCGGTGACGGACAGCCGCGGCGCATTCGTGGTGAGTGCTAACGCGTGCCCGTGTTCCCGCCATAAGTGGCACAGGAGAACACTGTGGAGTTTTAGTGGGTTGGAGTCCCACATTACTGCGCTAACTCTCCGTGGTAGCGAAGTATGCATGAGCATATCTACAGACAAAAAAGGGCTCATGCTCAGCAGTAGTGATTGCAACTACTAATCCAACGAGGCACTTTTGAATTAAACTTTCTCAATTTTCATTCAGAACTTATAATTAATTTTATAGTCCCACACTGATCCATTAATGTGTCAACATTTACTTGCCTGTGAAACGTATTTAGATTTCATAACCCACAAATTGAATAAACCCCTGTGCAGTGTTCGCAAATATCAAGGAATCAATTTCACGAAGGCATCTGAAACCGTTGCAATCGCCTAATTACCTTTATAAGTAATATACGTACATGAACCCATGTACAATCTGAAACCAGACCATATTAGCCTGACAGTCTGCTTATATGACGGTATACAATAACGCGTTCAGGTTCTAGTTACTAATTGCTTTACCATCACCCTCGATCGTACGTTGCAGTCTTGAGTTCAAGGTCATATATGGTACGGGGAATAGTGTGTGTCGCGCAGAATCGTGCCACTGATTAACCGATTATTAAAGTGTATGTAAAGCTTATTAGATTTTAGGAACGATCGTCGTTTGATTTGTATGTTATAATTTTCTAGTTGTTCAGGTGTAATCAGGCTTTTGAAATTTTCTACGACATAATTCTACATTGACTTATAACACGCTTACTCAAGGCGGGCCTTTGAGCAAGCATGACGATTAATGTACTTCCTTTTTTTATTTTATAAGAAGAAGCCTTTGCCCTACAGTGGGCAAGTTGCAGTAAGCTGGTCTCTCCTTGTCAAAATCAGTCGTAGTTACATTTTTGTAGACATCTATTACTTGAATACAAAAATCTACTTCCGTGTTACCTTCCAAAAAGGTAAAGCTATGTTGACAATTTTATCAAAACGAGTGTTTCCTAAATCAAGTTGAACCCTTTAAAAGGTTTTACTAGTAAACATGTGACTACGAAATTGCGTCTGCCCGTAATCCGTTTATCCGTCAGTCTCAGTTTCTGACGATTTAGGTAGAACATTCTTTACAATATGAAATTTATGCAGAATCTTTTGTTTTATTTTTTGGGAAAGCATAGTAAAAAAAATACGTATGTATGTTTGGCCAAAGTTTCTTTCCTCGGATAATAAATTGGGATCCTTAATTCTTCGGAAATACACTTTGGCCGAGACCAGAATTATTTATATATAACTTGTCTCGTAAACACATGTTGTCGAGTGTAAAAGTTCGCTGCAGGTGATTTTTAAATAAAATAGAGCAAAGGCAAGACCTTCCAAGACACTGCGTTGGTTGGCCTTCCACGAGATGGGCCGATGACCTGGTTAAGGTTGCGGGAATCTGCTGGATGTGAGACACGCGGGACCAGTCAATGTGGCTCCGAGGCTTACTTCGAGGAGTCTTATGTTCAACAGTAGACGTTTTAAGGCTGAGATGATGATAAAGGGCAGGATGATGACGTTGTGTTTTACAAAATATTATTTGCCTGCCCTTTAAATTCGTGTGCATCTGAATGGCTGGTTGTCTGTATCAGTTCAGGTATCAAGCAATCTAACGTCAACCTTATCATACAATTATGATTGAACTTAACGCTCGAGTTACTTTGGCAAAGCAAGCTAGGACAGTGGCTTACTAATTTACAAGTGCTCTTGTATCTCGTCGTAGGGGGTTGCGACCGAAAGTGGTTATAATATGTTCTGAAGGCTATTAAAGTAGCGAACAAAGTGTTGCCAAGTCTGTGACGGCAAGCGCGGAAGTTATAACTCAATATTATTTATTTGAGTTTGTAAAAGGCTTCAGCTGAATCTAGATAATATTGCTTGTACTTTGAGTGTAACCTAGTACAGTTATGTCAGCAAGACACACGGACTTTAATAGCCGTACGAAAGCAGCATTGATCAGTTTGTACAATGTACAGCCCTATACATACTATTCGAATATACCAATGGAAACTCAAACAAACATACGGTCAAATTTCATCAAAATAAAGTGCATCCCGCTATGGACAATACTTGAAAAAACGCGATACGAAACGTAAATCGTTCCAAAAAATACGGTTTTTATGGAATATTAATGATATGTACGTTGTCAAGCTGGACCGCGTTACTATGTTTGTTTAAAAAAGGACCTCTACATTCATGAATATGTAACAAAAAGGTTGTTGTCTCAAGTTGTATTCGAATTATTATTATTTTCCTGCTACATATTTGGAATGCTTAGGGACTAAAAAGAAACATGCAAACTATTTGTTTACGATAATATTGCAACATAATTGCGTTTATGAAAGCAAAAATGTCACGCTTAATTGGTTTTAGGGTCATATTTACATTGTTATAAGGTTGGTTGTTGGTTATCCAATGCTAATCAGCTGTATAGCTGAGATAATTCGTTCAGCTCACTATTTCAATGAAACTAATCTATAAGCTCAGACCCAATTTTAACTACCCGAGGCAATTACGAGTCTACCGTTAACTGAGGCATTAAATGGCCACTTCAGCAGCTTTGCAATAAATCGAGGCAGACGTTCGTTTATCATTTACCATGGCTCTTAACACTCGGAATGAGAACACCATTTAGGTATTGTAAAGGATAATCTTGAAGAGATAAATGTTTTGTTTTAATCGTATGGAAGTTTGAATAATTGTGAAGTGCGAAATCAAATACATAATATTTCAAATGGTGTCTCGAGTAAATCTACGATACGATGGAACAGACCTTACTATTTCTGAGGTTTTTATAGTATTGTTATACCGACTTTATATAATAAGGTTAATTTGTTTGTTTCAGGTTAGCGAGGAAGTTATCACATGACTGAACATGGACAGCGCAGGCAATAATACCACATTATATGACGATGACGCGCTATATCCGAGCGAATTGGCTCTTCACAGACAGTTCAGCGTGACAGAAACTGTTCTTGAAAGCTATACCATATGGCCTGCAGAAAAATGTCTGGAAACATTTTTGTTCAATGGCTCACATGCTGATGAATTCACGAATAACATTTTCGTATACAATGGCACTCGAGTCATGTGTTTGGATCACGCCCCAGTTATGACAAAAAGCACACTTATCAGAGCAAGCGTGCTTTCGGCTATGGCTGTGTTATCATTCTTTGGGAATTTGGCAACGATTATAAGTATACAGAGAGGTAAAAGGGGTCGAGGAAGAGCGAGACCTTCTTGGACAGCGATATATAGTTTGATATTTCAACTGAGTATAGCAGACTTGTTGGTGACTGTTTTTTGCATCGCTGGCGAAGCAGCGTGGTCATTTACGGTGCAGTGGTACGCCGGGAATATAGCATGCAAATTGTTCAAGTTTCTGCAGATGTTCGCTTTGTACCTCAGTACTTTCGTACTCGTGCTTATTGGAGTGGACAGATGGCTCGCTGTGAAGTATCCGATGCGCAGTATGGCGACTGCAACGCGGAGTGGCCGGCTTGTAATTATCGCGTGGGTGCTCAGTCTCGTCTTCAGTGTGCCACAGGTCAGTGATCATTAAAAGCTTTCACAAAGTTTCTTGAGAAACTTTTTTGTTTCTAGTTATAAATTAAGAAGAAAAAGTAGACACAGAAATGAATACTGACTTAAATGTCAAGTAAGTACTGCTTAACTTTGCTCACATTTTGATAACCGGAGCAACTAAAACTTGGTTCAGACACAAAGTTATTGCAGAACAGGCAAGATTAAAGCGACACGCACTCAAGACACAATGTTTATTTTGCACACGTATACAATACAGTAGACGTGTGGTGGTAACACCAAAGCTGTCAGTTGGTAGGTATTACGTTGAAGCTGAATCAAGACTAGGCACGTTTTTATGTAGGTATAACCTCTACAGTTACTGCATAATAATTCCTGTTGGTCCGAAAAAATGTAAGCGGCGTTAATAAGCATCAACATTTTCCGGATGATTAGATAAAGGCTTGATTCGTGCGTAATCATTCCTCGTTTCACCCGACCACAGCGTTTCGCGTTTGGATTGACTTATAATAACAGTTCATTTTTATTCTACAGTCAATCATTGAACTGAAAAATTGATTCTGTAATGGCCTCCAATATCTTGACAGAATCTTTTCATTTATTTAGTTACAGATTTTTTTTCTAGGTATTTTTGGTGGGTAACTCTAGTCGTTATTATGCATTTTTTAACCAACTGTACATTTTTTATGTGTGTTACCTCAGAAATGTTCGCTAGGTAAATCGGTTTTAATGATTAATTTTTTATTTGAAAGCTGTTACTTCTCATGTGGTCTCATTTGATCAAGATCTGATGAAAAACTTCGGAGATATACAACAGAATTCTTCAATAAATGACGGCAAATCTCTCGAGATTGCGGCAATCACATGTCTGTTTATTGTTTACACCATTTCATAATATATAATCGCGCCAGTACGATCTAAAGGGTTACGCAGATGTGAACACTTGCACAGTTCACCCTGGTAGACTCTAATTTCACCGGTTGTGTTAAAACTTTCATGTTATTCGGGTAATCTATTCTGGCAACACTGTCGGCATTATAGATATGTACCTACCACAATTACATAAAAAAGAAAAATAAACACTTTTTATGCAAAACAATACAACACAAAAATACAACGATTATTTGGACGTCGATCGCATTTTTTTGTAAAAAGTTTTTGTCTTTAACATTGTGTTATATATTTCGTGATTCATGGTTTTAACACGGTTTTGTAGGTATTTTATTTACTATTACGAATAATCCCGATTAAATATCATAGTTATTATTACTCAAAAAAATATTTTACCAGTTTCTGCCAGCCTTTTTACATTTATAATATTATATTATATTACTGTGTCTATAATACAGCCAGCAATAAGAGTTTTTAATATGAATGCAAACATACAAATAACTTATTTTTTTTATTTCTACTATAATACGGTAAACTTATGAATGGTGGAGGGCATAGTAGTAACATTAATGACCAGTTGACTAATGCCCAGTTTTTTATCCGTAGATAACTCAACCAGTGGTTAAATATGCTAACCAATGATTTCAAATAACAATGGCGAAATCTTCATCATCATATCAATCCCACCGCACTATTCCCAAACCACTGCAACTCCTGAAAGTCAGAATCAACAGTGGCGACCACCATAAAAGCGCCGAGGCAATGAAGCTCGACGAAGTCCCGGGGAATGAATTTAACTGTCTTGGATCCCGCAACGAAATTAATCAGAAAAGAATAATGGAGGAGTAGAAAAAAAATATACATTTCCACTTCCCTCCATACCAAGCAGGAGACAGAATAAACAAAGCCAATAGGCACAAAGGGTCGTTTACAACTGGGATAAGCCCAGTTGCCTAGCAACGCGGATAAAAATTTGGATTAGTTAATATTAACGGGTCCTAACATTGTGAGCAGAGTATTTGATTCCAAATCAAATCAAATAATTTATTTGCATAACACAGGTTAGTAAGGTGTTACTAATAATATTTTGAATCGATACACTGTATTATAACCTAATGGTGTGCAAATTAATACAAGTTTAGATTCACAATATAAGTAGTGTTACAATAAATTTTATTTCAAACATTGCATCACTTAAATTACAAATTAAAATGTCAGATTAATTATTAATGTCTTATTAAATTATCATAGAATGTCATAATGTCAGATAAATTAAATACAGATCATATTAAATTATTATAAGGTGTCACACAAAATTACAATTAAATAAACAATATTGTTCTATAAATAGGATAGATTAAAACAACTAACTCTAAATAACAATTTTTTTTTTCTGTAGATACTCTTGGACATTATAGGAAAATCTAGCCATTAGGAATTTGTGTAGTTTTGATTTGAACTTTGGTATGGGTAACTTTTTGACATCGTCAGGCAATTTGTTATACATCAAAGATGCCATACAAAGAACACTTTTATTGAATAAGGGTATTTTCCCATACGGTATTTCTATTTCTAATTTTTTTTTTGTTTCGTAACTGTCTATAGTAACATTTAAAAGCGGTTTTGTAATAGTCTGGATTTGATTTCACAAACAGATTTAATTCGTAAATATATAATGAAGGCAGTGTCAGAATTTTCAAGTCTTTAAAATATGGTTTACAGCTTGTAGTAAAGTCAAGATTACACATTGCTCTGACGCATTTCTTTTGAGCTTTAAAAGCGGATTTCTTTTCAACTGAGTTACCCCAGGATATTACACCATATCTTAGAATAGGTGAAACTAGTCCGTGGTAAGCGGCTAATACAGTTTCTTGATTGACAAAACTTAGTAAACAACTCCTGATGCAGCCTGTACATTATTCAACATAATATTGCGTTCATTCTGCCAAAGAATACACTCCCATAAGATATGATGTGCAGATTGTACATATTCGCAGTCAGATGTAGAACACTGACTTAAAGGCGAGGGAACGAGCTTGAAGGAAAATAAATTACTTTTTAGGTTACCATGCCCTGTGAGAAATTGGGCAACACAGTGATCCACCTCCAGCAACATCCTGGCCAGCCGCACGCGAACGGATGGAAAGAATTTGTGGAGGTGTCGACCCTTGATGGAATTATCCCACCAACATTGCCATTCAGATAAAAGTTCCTCCCAGACGTCAATAGGTGGTTTTAATAATCTAGAGATTTTCTAATGTTCACACACACACACACACATCATCAGCCTATTAATGTTCCCACTGCTGGGACACAGGCCTACTCTCTGTGAGAGGGAATGGGCCGTTATCCACCACGCGGGCCCAGTGCGGGTTGGTGAATGTCACATGTGGCATCAACAGTGGGCCCTATAAGATTAAACAGCGCAGCGTTATTTTCTTTTTGATATCGTTGCACATGCTGAGATAGGAGCCTTTTTGGTCTCGCACGGGGTAATTTATTTTTATTTTTTTATTATTGTTTGTGTTTTTCTTATCTCGTGTCTCCTGTGCGGGTCACAAATAAATATTTTTCTTTCTTTCTTTCTTTCTTATGTCAGTAATTTGGTTGGTGACTTGGTTTTTTTTTATATTTAAAGGCTTATATATTTATACTAATATCATAAAGAGGAAAGATTAGTATTTTTGTATGTAATGAATAAACTTAAAAACTATTTATTCCTGTATTCCCACGGGAAAGGGAACTACGCGGGTGAAACTGCGAGGCGTCCGCTAGTTCATTATAAATAAAATCAATTTGAAATTACATACTAATTTAATTATGCTCATTTAGGCGAGCGGGCTCTTTATAAAATTATCTTATAGAAATATTAAATTACTTATGATCTTTTGTCAATATCCATCTTTAAAGTCAATATCTAACCTGACTACATCACTAATTGAGTAGCGAAGAATTTTCGAGAACGAAATAATATATATGTCACGTCGAAGTACCTATGAATATAGGACCACCATCATCAACTCCAATTCTAGAGGTAATTCCTTCATTCTTCATAGGAACGGGTAAACTTCAATAACACACAGCACTGGATTGAAACTCGAAAGTATTTATTTTACTTAGTTACAGGCACTTTGAGTTTTCATTCGAACTTGAAATTAAAACCACATGGTGGCTCGCTAGGTCGCAATCCCTCGTCGATCTCTAGAGAAGACCTAGCAAGAAACTCTAGGATACTCTTTTAAATCTTTTTATAGTTTACACAATCACTTTAAGACAATTGGCGTTACATGTTTATTAGGTTTTCAAACATCTAATCAATCAGATTTATTAAACAGTTATTATTTTACACAAGCCATACGCGCGATGCGCGTTGCAAGTGGGCGGACCTTCCATATTGTTTTTGTTTAGACACTAATTACTTGGATAGTTGAATAAAGCTAACAAACAATACTAAAATGCTGCTCAGTTAATTATTTTAACATTAAACAATCCCAATACTCACAAATACAAAGTTGTTCGTAGATTATTACTAAAAATAATCACCTCAACTCAAAACTATCCAAGTTTCCGGTGATCTGAACATCTTACTAATCAGAAGGTTTCTCATTATTACATAGGTGTGTAAAATAGTCTTATTACTTTATAGTATTTAATCGATTACTCAAATTTGTTTAGTTCTCGTATTAAATTATTAAATCTAGTTATTGGTCATTAAAATTATAACATCCGTAATTAACAACTTTTCGTAATAAGAATAACATTAGGTCATAATCAAACATATTTACTTCGTCAAATGTGCAATAGTTAAAATGAGAACAAATCTACAAGTCCTACAATAAGTGTTCCCGTTTTATTTAAACATCTCGTATTAATTAAACTTTGAAAATTAGCTTATCAAATGATCTTTATTCAAACAAATCAATAACTAATGCCACAATAAGGCAATAGATGGCGCTGAACCTAAAAACCAACTTAAATAGACATTTAATAGTTCTAGCGAAATCTCAGAGATGACAGGATTATGGAGTTTGTGTTAATTGACAATTAAAATTATTAATTCGGATAACGAATTAGCAAACCCATGCCTCCGCGGCGACACGGCCATACTGAAAATCAGACGCGGGCTCTGCGTCTTCCGGTGTCCTCAGTCTCTGTTTCTTGGTTGTTATCTGTAATAGCAGACAGAAATTTGTCGGCAGATTATTGTTGTTTATCATCCTACAATATAAATTAAATTTGGGATCTGATAACAACTAGTTTTAATCATCATTGACAGCTTGTAAGAAATCTGTGCTTAGTATGCCTTATTTTTGAAATATTGAATGCATTTTAACACCCACAGCTATATGCTTTAGGTATTCAAATTGAAATATGGTAAAGATCAATGTTGTTAGAAAACAACGAATTGCTACATTTTATGCCAATGAAGGCATACAATTTGTATTTCAGATTTTTGTTATTGAATAATCAGTTGCTAGCCTAATAGTCCATTTTGAATCTTGTTTGCAGAATGTTGTTGTTTGTATTATCTTACAATATTCATTGATTTGTAATAGGTAAGAGTCAGCTTAAGTTATCAGTTTATCACTGAATACTTATTAGATTAGGTAACTACAAAGTTTATCTTAAATGAAAATATTTGATGCATTAATGAGCACACACCTACTTATAAGGCTTACACAGCACTCTTGTATTTGGTAAGTATAGTGTAGGTAGTGTAGGAGTATTGTGATCAGCTGTTTTTTTTTGTTTAGTTTCATTCTCACGGGATGGTAATGCTCTGTGATAGACACAAAGTCTTTGATTTGACAGGATTAAAGGATATGATCAGGAACACCACTCTGTGATATGCACAAAGTCTTTGATTTGACAGGATTAAAGGTTAAGGAGTTTAGGACCATTGCTCCGTGACAGGCACGAAGTCTTTGATTTGACAGGATATAAGGAACCAGGCTCTGGGTGGTCTTGTACACCGTGGACCCAGCAGGATAACATGAGAGATTGTTCATTAGCGGCCTCCACGCCTAACCAATGGATATTAAATCATTCTTAGTTGCTTCCACAGCAAACTAAGAGATTGTTTGTTGTATTATCACTATTAGTTTCCTCCACGGATTACTAACAGACAGCTTATTGTGTTATCATTATTAGTTGCTTCCACAGCATACCAACAGTATAGTTTATTGTGTTATCATTATTAGTTGCTTCCACAGCATACAACAGGAAAGTTTATTGTGTTCTCATTATTACCTCAAATGCACCTCCATGGATGCTGATAGATTGGTGTTGATATAAATGATTGTGTTATTAACTGCCTCCAGAGCTCTAGGTTATGGGACACCTCTATAATTAGAGCTTGTTTTATTATTCATTTTTATAATTGCCTAAATTTGACAATAGAATACCATGAACTGTTACGAGTTACAAAAATATAATAATAACAGTAATCCTCCTGATTGAATTCGGCCATGACAGCCAATCTGATGAGCCATCTACATAGGAAGATACTATAGCGCACAAGGCCAATGGCTTAACATGCTTTCCGAAGCATGGGGTTCACCAATTTCAAAACTCTAGGCTGTCACAGAGGAATTCCTATTGGAAAAATCCCATAAACACATTTTGCCCGACCTAGGAATTGAACCCAGGGATAGTAATTTAAAAGTACTTTGTTGCTTGGTGGTACCATGCACAAGCATCATGTAGAGTTATTTGGCATGGCTATTGAGTTGTGCCTTCTGATACAACAGCACTGTATCAGTTAGCGAGGTGAGTAGAAGATAGTTTGAAAACATTCACCTTTTACTTTTGTTATGTTGTGCTTGAAGTCTTTACTAGCTGACCTCTATTTGGTGGCATGTATGTTGGTAGCATATAAGGTCCTGACCCGGCGACACGGTCACTTGCACCACCAGGTATTTTTAGTTTTGTTTCCATATCGTAGGTAACCATTTTGATTTTTGATATGACAATTACCAGGAATCTGGAATGTGAGAAGATATGCAGCTAAATAATAATGTGTGTGACAAATTACCGTTAAACAAACCTGTCTTTTGATTGTTTTTATTTTGTGCAAATGCACCCAATAACAAGCTTTGAAATCTGTCAGAAATTACTAATCTATTTACACCCATGTACCACCATAATGAGTAAAATTCAACTAAACACTTTGTGATATTTAATTCATCAGGAAGGTTCTCAAATATTGAATGATTAAAGAAACTTTGCTATAACAAACTTAACATGAATAAGTTTAAACTTAAGAGCTTATAGGAGGCCCTCCTATCAGTATCCAACTGACAGTCTGTACCAAGAATGTAGGGTCAGACAATTTATCATTAGATCTAACTTATAGCGCTATCACTGACAAGATCTCCATACTCAAAACAAATCTACTAGATCATGTAGACAGATAAGATGGAACACATTAATCACATTAAATTCACTCAAAGATGTCTTACATACTGTAGCGTTATTAAATAAAAATAAATAAAACTTTTTTAACGCAACGATAACGTATAATTTTGAATTAAACACACAAACACCGAAAACATGAAAATAGTAAAAAAGTAAACATGTTATTTTAAAAAAAGGAAAGACGCAATAGTCAATATCGTTTAAATTATTTTTAGTATTTAGTAAAATAAACATATGAGTGAAATTATGGCAAGGCATAAAAGAATAAAGCGGAAATCACGTGCCTAATCTTCAGACACAGTTGCAACCAGTCCAATGATGGCTTAAGCATTCAATTAAAGTACGATACCGTAACATGACACAAGTAAGGTAATAAAAGTTTTTAAGTACGCTAACTTAAAATGTAAGCTACATAAATATAAACAAAAATTTCAAAGAAATATGAAAGCAGACAATTGTTATTGGATGAACCAAACCGTCTTCCGTAGAACCTCTTCAACCATTCACGATTTCTTTAATAGAATATGTACGGAACCCGTTGAAAGATGTTCGGAACCCCGAAGACTGCAGGTACTCCTGAGGTAGTTCGTTCTGTCCCGGGGTAAAGAGCCGAAAGTCGGCTCAACTGATATCTACAGACAAGGAAATTGACCATCAAAATTATGGAACCAAAAGGGTCTGAAATACCAGAAGAAATCGACATTCAAAAGAACAATTAGTAAGAATAGTCATTACATACCAGTTTTGATTCATGATGCATAAACACTTGTCAGCGACATGGTTATATTTATGATAAGCTTGTCATCATTGTTTTAGCTGGACTGCCCTATTCTTCAATCTGTCGAACGGCAACTATGAGGCATGTCCTGGTAGCGAAACGATAGTTGGTTTCTCTGACAGAGCTCAATTACAGAAACATGCGGTCCGCAAGCTCCGGCGCGCCCGTGGACCCGAATATCACGTACCCTTGGCCTAACGACAAGGAATGGTTTCCTGCCACAATAATACCTTTAGTAGTGGATCTCTGAGCCAAACCTTTCTATCAAAATTCTTTGTGACAGTCCTAGAAAAAAAATCGTCTTCTGTTTTCTTGACAAACGAAATATGAAAATTTGAAAAATTATAACTAGCCTGCTTTGACAAATAAAAAAAAAGGCTAAAGCAAAGCGTCTTGTAGCGATCACGCTACAATACACATGACCATTAATTTACCAAGAATTCACAAGTTCCATACATAATTGGTTACTCAAAGCTTAGGTACTTGTAAATTAAAAGTTACCAAGTGACTATCAGCTTATGACCATACACGGACCTAAGCTCTCCTGATAATTATTATAAAGTCCTCGTAATGAGTCACCCAGGTGTATCACATCCCTTTCATTCATACAAACACATTTATACTAGATGCACACTACACTCTAAACAAACCTCTTAATAATATTTTAAATGTTGTTAAGTCTTGTAACTAAACTATTTGTCTTACCCCTAAGTGCACTTAAACTATGACATTAAAGATAAGAAAACTAGATCACGACACAGGGTATCCTAGTGTGGGGCTACTTAAATGCAAATTATTGTACCTAGGTATTTTCTTAAGCATGTAATAATTTTAATTTTATTTGTTGTGCTTTTCATGTTTTCAGGAATGTGTTAATACATTTTCTTATCTTACTTTATTTAGTAAGTATGACATGCAACAGGTTCCACATTATTCAATAATAAGCCCCGTTTGGCAGTTGGGTAAAAACCATAACTCATTGTAAAAATATCAAGTACAGCGTCAACATGAACATGCCATGGCACTTTTTGCCAGATGTTTACTAATTCTGTTGCACATACATTCTGTTACTTACTTAACGTAGCTACCTACTAAACTATTGTTTTGTTTTAGCTACCTAAATGTAACGAATGCAATAAAAATAAGTTAAATTACCTTTTGTCCGGCACTAAACTCAAATTAAGTACTTTGAATTGTTTATCATTCATACACTCACACCTTGTCCCCATGGGGATAGGCAGCAACCACAGATCGCCACTTGCTACGATCCTTACATACTCCTCAAATAAAATTAAGTTTCTCAAATAATAACTGAGCCATTGTAATTCTTAAGAGAAAAGAAAGAACCATATTTAAACAATAACATTGAGTTACTAGTAAGCCGTCTTATTTTATGGAGTAAATTAGGCTGTTTTCATTCATTTTATTTCCAAAAATTGTCACACAAATACCAGCAGGCACTAGTCTTGCAAAGGGGTATCTTGTTATCCAGTTACTGGGTTTTGGTGACCCCATGTAAAACACTGGTACTCAGCAGAACCCCATCAGGTTAGACTAGAAGCCGACCCCGACTTAGTTGGGTAAAGTCTAGGCAGATTGATTAAAATTGTCACACAAAAGGTCACTAACCTTGCCTTGTATGATGAAAATAATTAAGAATGTTAGGTTACATAAATAAATACAACAGAATACTCCCCTTAATGATGATGGAATCTATCAATGGATAGATCAAGTCTTTGTCTGTATAGCTGCTTCGGTCATTCTGTAATGTACAAAGTTTTGTTTCACTTCAATGATATTGTCTCCAGCTAGTTATGATCATAATGATGTAGGTCAGCATCCTCCCAGCATTATGCTGAGCGATGACCGTTTTGCGTAGTTGTGACGCATACTTTGTAATGATTGTAATTATCTTATTATTTTTTTTTTTTATGGTATGCGTCGTGCCTGGCGCAAATAAACAATTTTTCTTTCTTTCTTTCTTTCTTTCTTCATCAGCAGCTTAGACGAGACCATAGCCAATTCTTAGCTTCTTCTGACGTTTCAATAAATTCTATGCGTTCTTGGAAATGATCATAGGAAAATATTTTGCCATGCCCTCGGCGGTGGCGGTGATGTACGAAATTCTTCGGATGGCTTTCATAGCATGGGCAGAAGGCGGGAGCTGATCTCAATTCTGATGTCACGTCGAAGTACCTATGAATATAGGACCACCATCATCAACTCCAATTCTAGAGGTAATTCCTTCATTCTTCATAGGAACGGGTAAACTTCAATAACACACAGCACTGGATTGAAACTCGAAAGTATTTATTTGACTTAGTTACAGGCACTTTGAGTTTTCATTCGAACTTGAAATTAAAACCACATGATGGCTCGCTAGGTCGCAATTCCTCGTCGATCTCTAGAGAAGACCTAGCAAGAAACTCTAGGATACTCTTTTAAATCTTTTTATAGTTTACACAATCACTTTAAGACAATTGGCGTTACATGTTTATTAGGTTTTCAAACATCTAATCAATCAGATTTATTAAACAGTTATTATTTTACACAAGCCATACGCGCGATGCGCGTTGCAAGTGGGCGGGACTTCGCGGGAGCGGGACGTGAAATGATAGAACTTGATGGAAGCCACGTCTTATAACCTCAAATATTCCCCCTGGCATGGACTAAAGTAAATGTTCATCACTTCTGTCGAACTCACATCTGTTGACAACCTGTCTACAGATGTGACGAATACCTACAGATGTGAGGCTTTTGCGAAATTAATCTTATTGCTATTTGATAAAGATTAAAATGTATTTTAGAAAACCTTTGTTGTATAAATAATTATTTTTTTAGCTCAATACACGTGGTTTTTGCTGAGTTTAGTACAAAATACAAATTTCTTTACAGAAGTGACGTATTTTTACGGATAATTCTTTGTGGTTTTATGATATGTTTTATATACTAATGTTTTCTAAAAGTAATCAAAATTTAATTTTTAACTGATCCCGCTTGGTTTAATTGAAGCATTATTCAACCTTTAGTTAAATTGATGCCAAAAATCTGCAAATTAACATCAGTCTACAGAAATGACGTCTGTCAGCGATTTGATGCTTAATTTTTTTCCAGAAGTTCGTATTTGATCGCAAAAATGACAAGAAACAAAAAAAAATGCGGAAGAAGAAAAGAAGAACCGCCGTAAAAAACAGAAAAGGAGATATATACAAAAAAAGAAGACAGAAAATGTTTGTTAAAGTCATAAGCCGAGAACTGACCGGCGAGCACGGCCTACTATGATAGGCTTGAATCACACATTTTTATCACAGTTTGGGAGCAAAACCGTGATAAAATGCGTGACACAAGCTTATTATCACAGAGGCCATGCTCGCCCCGCTGGAGGTCGAAAACATTTCATGGCATTTCAGTGAGGCTGGGTACGGAAAAGGAGCGTCTGATGGAGTTGGAGGGTGCTTAAAGAGGACTACTGAAATAGCGTTGCAAATGGTAATGATGTTTCTAATTTCGGAGCCTTTGTTAACAGCTTGCAAGAAAACTGTAAAGGCATACACATTTTCCCAATTGATGACACTCAGGGCAATTTTTTTTTAAATGTTTGTTTTAAAAACATCATTCAAGCTAGGCGACTAAGCTGTGCTGATTGTTTCCCAGACCAAGTTTGTAGTCACTTTGGTAAAGGCAAAGAAGAAACAGCAAATGGAAATATGATGATCGACAGTCCAGATAGGCTCTCTGCAACCCCATTGCCTGTGGAACCTAATATAGACGTTCACTCGAATCAGAATGAGTCAAACCCATCGTCTCCGATTCTTAAAGAGCTTTCAGAGCCCAGAATGTTGACCAATACTTTGCAAGGTCATGACTTTTATAGAGTGTGCTACGGTAATTCATCTGATACCGAAGCTGAATCAGAAATATAATTTAATCCACCATGTGAAGTGATTGAGAAGAAAAGATGAAAACAAATTCGATTGGGCAGCACTTCTGATGATGATTATAGTATTACTGAGGATAATTTGATAGACAAAAAAGGGAAGAACTCGCTGATTCATGGAGTAAATAAAAATGGAAAAGGACTTTTTTTGAACAGCGATGATGATTTGGAAATTTTCTAAATTATTGTTTATCCTATTACCTGATTTATTTCTTATTTTTTTTAAATTTATATTAAGCTATATAATTATTCTGTAGATAATATAATTGCTCATTATAATATCTACAGAAGTGAAGTTACATCTGTAGACATAGTTTAAATATTTTTTAATCTGTCACTGTTGGTTATTTTCATGATAATTATGACTTAGCAAGTGAGAAGACACTTCATTTTTTGAGTTTATAGCGTAGAATTTTTCTAGAATTGTATGTATTTTCGTTATTTTGTAATATTGTCTATTCTGTCGAAAATGGCGTCACACCTGTCGACAGGCAAAAATATTAAAATTGCCATAAATGCTAATTTTGTGATTGATGATCTCTAAAACTATTTTTAGATTAAATTATGGTTAATTATAATGCTTCCTACCTCAATAAAAACATGTAATAATTGAATTTGTTTTTATTTAAAAAAGAAAATAGGTTCGTAGAATGGCCGACAAATAAGAGTTTACTTTAATTCTAACTTCTTGATGACGACTTTGTTAGTGTAAGCTAATTGGAGTACCCATATCTATAATGTACAAGATGGCGCATAGCTCATCACTCTATCGGAAGATGCTTTAATTTTTGCAAATGGCGGAAAATATCATTTCTGCTTCGATATTTGTGAAGTAAACAGATGCAAAATATAGCTGGCAACCTCCAAGCAGGTGTAAAATTTTTTTTTTGTTCCGGAGTGGAAAATCCTCATTGGATGTCCTTCGCCCTGGGCAGAGCGAAGGGGTCTGTCAGACACCTACTGACTAAAAACCACCCCGGTGTTCCATCTCACACTTACGCTGGGCCACTACGACCACTAGGAAGACAACTTTTCATCGAAAATCATCATGAGCAAGCTCTGTGAACCACGACATGCATCTGCTTTTATTTATACTCGCATTATTATTTTTTGTATTTTTTTTCCTTTTCTAATATAATTTAAGAACAAAAAGTTGAGGGTAGACGCAGGGTAAACACGACTTTTCGACAGCTCCCAGTTTTAAATTATTTTAATTAATTTTTAATAGAATTTTTAATGTTTTAATAATATTTTATCAATACTTACCACCCTACGCTCACTACTTACTATTTTCAAGTCTTTCGGGTATCTTATACTTCTATTTTTTTTTCACACATACCATGGACTCCAAATTGGCAACTAGTTTGGCAGATCTTGAGGAGTTGTTCAATTCACGGATGGCAGACTATGAGAAAAAGCTTAAGAAAGCGTCCTCTGAAACCCGGCCTACAGTGGATATAACAGCATTAGCAAGTGAGTTCACTGAATTTAAATTGTTTGTATGGCAGGCACTCTCAAAATTTAAGAACCAAATTGAGATGTTGTCTCTAGGACTGGACAGACATGAAACCTTTATGCGGAGGAAGGTACTCCTATTCCATGGTATCACTGAGCATCCCGGAGAAAAGTTGCCTGAAGTGGTTCACAAAGTGATATCCAACCAAATGAACTTGCCCGAAATTAGGAAGGACAGCATCCATATCTGCCATAGGTTGGGTTTTGCACGAGGCAAAGCTAGGCCTATACTAGTCAGGCTTTATACCACGGAGCACAGACATATGATCTGGGAAAACAAGAAGTCTCTAAAAGGCACGGGCACCACTATCTCAGAATTCCTGACACACACAAGGCACCGCACTTTTATGGATGCGCGCAAGCATTTTGGGGTCCAGAGTTGCTGGTCGGTGGAGGGCAAGATCGTGATCATCACATCTGATTCCAAGCGCCACAAGATTGAAACTCCGGGGGAACTTCAAGCTCTGGTGTCACGGTTCCCCAAGGCTACTAGCGGATCTAGTAACGCTACACAGGCTGGGGAACATTCTTCATCAACGAATGTGAACACGATTGCGACTGCTGCTACACCTTCTAGAGATCAAAGGAAGGCGCGCCGGCGTAATTATTATTTTTATTGTTTTGTCCGTTCGCCAATCTACTTCTTAATTGAGCCGGTGTGTACGATCACTTTTAGTTGTTTTTGTGCCGGTACTTAAATATTTGTAACTTGCCGCATCACCTTCATTCTACCACTCTCTTTTGATAATTAAGATGTCGGTATAATTACATAGTTAATATTTTAGTGATAGTAAATAAATTTTAATTTACGACAAGTCATCCAAGATCCTAACTGAACTGTCTTTGTCATTGTCAGCTTGACAGCGGCCTTGACGTTTCACGTCCTGTCATGGTGTGTTTCGTTGTACGCAGTACGCTGATGTTTATTGGTACTGTCATATTGTGTTTCGTTGTACGCTGATTGTGGATGACTTGTACAATTTTATCCAACTCACTCAGTGAGTTAGGGTGGTTATTTTATTTTAAAGTTAACCAGCCTATAAGTTTAGTTTTAATTTGTTTAGTTTTGTGTAAAATAGTTTTATTCTTTTCATTTTATTATATTTATATTGTGTACGTATTTATATATATATGCTTGATCCTGATCCTGTCGACTTAAATGACAGTTTTTTCTCTTGTGCTTCTTCGACTTGTAGTTTTGTTAGTGCGGGAAGTGAGTCTCCGCTTCTAACCTTGCGTGACAACATTTCCACTCTTTTTTCTAAATATCCCAACAATTTAAATGTAGCCCATATAAATGCTCAGAGTGTTCCTGGCCACTACTCCGATCTTCTGGCATCCTTTAGCAGTGCTCATCTTGATGTACTCCTCATATCAGAATCTTTTCTAAAGCCCTCTCTCCTTTCTACGCACTATGCACTTCCTGGCTTTGTTCTAGTCAGAAATGACAGGACTGGCAAGGGTGGTGGTGGTGTTGCGATTTACATACGTGCTGATATACCGCACAAAATTGTGAGTGCGTCTCCATCTCAGTACTCAGGGTCGGCAGAATTCCTTTTCCTTGAAATTACCTTAAATCATACTAAAATATTACTTGCGGTATTCTACTCTCCTAATCTTCACATCAACTATTTTGACTCTCTTGAGACGACACTGAATAATTTATGCCCATCGTATGAGCATGTTATTTTAATGGGTGACTTTAATACATGTCTAATTAAAAATGATTCTCGTTCACAAAAACTTCGCTTTCTTCTATCTTCCTTTAATCTGGAAATTCTACCTCTTTCTGCGACCCATAACTTTCCGAACTGCACGCCCTCTCTTCTTGATCTAATGATTGTTTCTTCCCCTCACAATGTTGCTGGGTTCGGGCAGCTCACTGCAACTTTCTCTTACCATGACCTCATCTATCTTTCTTATCGTGTCCGGCCTCCTAAACGCAAACCTCGACTCTGTTATCTGCGCAATTATAATGGAATAGATCTGGTGGCATTGAGTCGTGACGCTGATGATATCGATTGGGCTCCCGTCTTCAAAAGCACCTGTGTCGATGAAAAAGTAAATTGTTTCAATGTCAAATTGTTGAGCCTTTATGACAAGCATGCACCGCGTCGGCGTATTAAAATTAGGCATGATCCTGCTCCGTGGATGACTCCTAAAATTAAAGATGCTATTGCCCGCAAGGACAAGGCGAAGAGCAGATACAGGCGTAGACCCGCGGATCAGAATCTTGCTTGTTTCAAAGGGCTACGTAACCACTGCAATCGTCTGTGTCGAGATGCAAAGAGACGCTACTTCCACGAATCTCTAGTCGATCGCAAATCCTCTGATGTCTGGAGATTTCTAAAGTCTGTCGGTATCGGCAAATCGCCCACTAATACCTCTAAAGATGTCGATTTGTCGGCTCTTAATAGGCACTTTTCCCTTCCACCTGTCTCTCTGGACCCTAGTGTCAAAAATTCCACGTTGACTGAACTCTCCGAGTTGCCTTTACCGAATTGCCCACTATTTAATTTAAACTCTGTTTCTGATGACGATGTCAAAAAATCTCTTCTTGCTATTTCCTCCTCTGCTGTTGGCCATGATAATCTGTGTTCGAGAATGATAATACCTATTCTCCCACAACTCCTTCCTATTCTCACACATATTGTTAATTATTCGCTATTCTCTGGCATATTTCCCTCAGCCTGGAAACAGGCACACATAATCCCACTGCCCAAAATTACCAATCCTTCTTCTTTATCTCACTTCCGACCCATCTCCATATTACCTTTTCTATCTAAAGTTCTCGAACACATCGTTCATGGTCAAATTTCCAGATTTCTTTCGGCCAATGCACTGATCTGTCCTTTCCAATCTGGCTTTCGTGCGGGTCACAGTACTGTAACTGCCCTTCTGAAGGTCACTGATGACATCCGCAGGGCTATGGACAATAAGTTTCTAACCGTGTTAGTCCTACTTGACTTCAGTTGTGCGTTCAACTCTGTGGATTTCGACATTCTGCTTGGGATCTTACAATCTATTAACTTCTCTTCTTCTGCATTAGCCTGGTTTGACTCATATCTTCGGGGTCGCTCTCAGTGTGTTCGCCTTGAAGAGATCTTCTCTGATTGGTGTGATCTCACTGCTGGTGTTCCTCAGGGTGGCGTTCTCTCTCCTCTTCTTTTCTCTATCTTCATAAACACTGTTACCAAGGTTATCACCTCCAACTTCCATCTTTACGCAGACGATTTGCAGCTTTATGGACACTTTCTGCTTGCAGACGCGGACTCAGCGATTAATGACATGAATCGTGACCTGGAGAGAATCAGTGAATGGGCTAAGTCTTATGGCTTACAGATTAACCCTTCCAAGTCCCAGGCCATGATCATAGGCAGTCGATGTTATCGCACTGCGCTTGACCCTTCTACCTTGACGCCACTATCCCTTGATGGCTCGACCATAGCTTACACCGATACGGCAAAGAATCTCGGTGTCTTAATTGATAGCAATCTTACTTGGCGAGCGCAAGTAAACGAAGTTAGTCGTAAGGTGCATTTCTCCTTCCACTCTTTAAAAACTCTTCAAAGTTTCCTGCCATTTAAAACTAAAATTTATCTAGCCCAAACCTTAATTCAGCCGATCATAGACTACGCCGATGCCTGCTATCTGGATGCTACTGAGGAGCTCTTAAATAAGCTTGAGCGCTTGCAAAACCTGTGTATTCGATTTGTTTTTGGTCTTAGGAAATACGATCATGTCTCTCAGTTCCGCAAGGATCTCAAGTGGCTCCCTATCCGTCTTCGCAGGAACACTCGCATATTATGTCTCCTGTTCAACATCCTCTTTAACCCTGCATACCCTGGCTACCTGCGTGACCGTTTTTCATTTACCCGCCCTGCTAACGTCCTGTGTAGATCGCGCCTAAAATTCCATCTCAATTTCCCATCCCATAAAACTCGCTTCTATTCCCACTCCTTCTCTGTTCATGCAGTTCGATTGTGGAACTCGCTTCCACCTAAGATCCGTGACGCTAAAACTATCGCTATATTTAAAAAACAAGTCAAAGAACACTATCTTTCTTCTATCCCGTGATCTTATATATTATAGGTATTTATTAATTTTATAGTAGTTATGTATATTTTTTATATATATATGTTGAGGTACTTATTGTAATATTATATATATATTTGTATTAGTATAGTTATATTATCTTTCCTTTTACTTATACACACTGTGTCTATGTTTCTTATTTAATTTTCCTGTCGTAGGTCTGCTGGAAGAAATTTCTTTAGAAATAAGCAGCACCTTTGTGCTATTCTGTCTTGATATGTACTGTCTCATTAAAGTGTCTTGTGTGTACATAAATAAATAAATAAATAAAAATAAATAAGAACTACTAACACTGTTGTAAGGGTTTAGTTTTCAAAATCTGTAACCACTGTTCCTGTTCTTGAAATGTAATGTTTGTATGTCGTTATGTGGCAATTAAATATTTTTTCTTTCTTTCAAAATTATCACCTCTGTGGCATCTAAAATCTGCGTATAATCAAGACGAGCCATTACACCCGCTCAAAGTTACTGCATGGTGTATGTTTTACGCTGAAGGCGTCATCGGGCCACCAAACCACTACTGTGGTTGACAAGGTCACGATCAACATATTTCACTTGCCTTAAAAGCAATAAATTTGGACTAGAGTACATAATGGTTCCAACAGGATAATGCAACGGCGCTTACTGCACGAGCCCCAACCAAAATACTGAGGGTGGCACTACCCGGACTTGCACTGGCCAGTAAGATCGCCTGATGTGACTGTTCCAGACTTATTTCTGTAGGTTTTTTTAAGTCACGGGTCTAAGGGCCGGTTTCTGATTTGAGTATTCGACGCTAAGTATGTGCTGATCTCGATTTAAGCATCTGTCATTCTTGATCATCTGCCACTTTAAGTTTTCTGCGATGCTGAGCAAGGTTTGAGTATACGTAGTCAAGTCATGCCAAAGTATACCTTATGTCATACAAAAAACTTTCATTGACGTTCAATTGGGTTTCTCAACTGAGAAAACACATTTGATCATTCTCAAATTCTCAAAGTTTACTGAAGCCGTTGTCAAGGTTATAACAACAGTGTAGCCAGATTGGGCGACTTTTTGCCATTTAGGCTACTCGGAAGGGTGTCGGGGCGACCAATTTTTACGAGTGGTTCCAATTAGGCTACCTCATAAAAAAAAATGGGGCGATTTTAGACGATTTCGGAATAAGACTATCTAATACAACATTATATGAGGAATGATTAAAATAACTGGAAACCAAAATGCTTTTAACTGTTCATCACTATTTTACATTATACTTCAGTCGCGACAACACAGGAAAAACAGAGAAATGCTGAAAAATTTTATATGTGGAACCTATAATGATTATTGTGTCTGACGCATTGAAATTCCAAAGAATGTTTCGTGGATTTAGTGAATAATGGTCGACTTGATTTTTTTATAAATGGAAAAACTAATATTTTGCCAACTTGGCGCTCGTCGAATCTGGCTACACTGGTTACATTTGGCAGTTGATAGTTGACATGTCTGTGCTTAAACGGTGATCAAGCGAAATATTTACAAAATAATATATAAACTTATAAAACGAGTGACGAAGATACATCCTTGTCTTCCTTGGAGATGCCTCAACGAAGACCGATGCGTGGCAGAAGAGCGTTCGCCCTGAATTATCGAAAACATTAGATTGGATGCAAATATTTCACGCCTGGTATATCTCAGATGCTAGAAGAACGGATGGTCAATGGGGCTGTTAAGTTCTGGAGTGGCGACCGCGTGGTGGAATACGCAGCGCTTTAAGGCCTCCCTCTGTAGACCGATGACCTGGTTAAGGTCACGGGAATCCGATGTATGAAAGACGCACAGGACCCGTTGATGTGGTGACGCTGGGGAAGTCCTGTATCCAGCAGTCTTTCGGCAGAAATGATGACGATGTTGAGTGAGATCTTTAAGAAAAAATTCAAAAGTGCCAGTTCATGTGTTTGTGGTCGCCAGTAGCTTTTCCTGCGCGAAAATCGAGAATGATCAACAGGAACTATGTGAAAAATAATGCGCAATAACCAAGGGACATGGAGAAAAGTGACAAACTGGTACACAAGAGATGGGAATAGAAGCCGTGGAAGACAGTGTCAGAGATGGGAGTGAAATATGGAAAAGACCGCTGGTCCAAGATGTAGGCAAAAAAAGTAGGCGACGGTGCGCTGTGGTGTCGGCGAGTAGCTCAGGACAGACCCCAGTGGAAACTGTTAGTGGAGGCCTATGCCAAGAGACACACTGAGATTAGGGACATTTTATAAACTATAAACATGTATTGTATAGACTACAGTTTGATATCTCTGATTACAGAATAAAACGCTTTGTTATTCCGTTTATTTATTATTATATCTATTTTATTATATTTATTTTTTGTTATTATATCCTAGGTTTTAATTCTCATTGTGTAATTGTTTTCCAAAGTATACTTCTAAATACGTTCAACTATTGAGATGTGATTAACAAATATCCAATCATACAGACTTTCATACCTATATAGAATAGGTATTACTAGGATCCACAAGACAAGAGGTTACAACGATGAAATTGTGTACAGAATTTGGCTTTTGTATGATACGATTTTGATATCAGAACAATAAAAGTTGATAAAAACAACATGATAAGTCTCATTTATTTATTATTTTACAAAGTAAGTAGGCAAATAGTATATTGTTTGTTAACACATATTAAAACACAGTCCTTCATAATATTCGACACATATCCAATGGCACCGACCCTGGCTAATACTATATTTCTTCGAAGGCTCTTCGATAGCTAGCAAAGGCTTTGGTCTTGAAAACCCAGGTCACTCATTAAAAATTGCATCACAATAGTCCATATTTGTTGGTAATTCACAATTGCAACCAGATTCCAATGCAGATGAACAAGGGGCACTTGAGAGATCTTCTGAAATTCTGAGTAAAATACTCTGTAGTTCTATGAGGTATCACAAGAACCAGCAACTGCTCGCTCTAAACACATTCACTTCTAGTAATTTTAAGCTTCAATTCTTGATTTTGGCAATAACAAATTATATTAGATATTATTTTCTTTCGATAAGACATCATTGACAAAATAAATACGGTTGCCATGACAATTTTGAAGTAATTGACTAGTGCCTACGATCCATTTCATACTTTCATAATAAGGTTTTATTTAAGGAGGTTTCGTCTATTAACTATACAATTGAATATACTAAAAAAAAAAACCTATATACAAATATAAAAGTGAGACGGAAAAGAGCTCATTGTGCATCAAAAATTTCGTCCACATCGATGTCAACGGGCAACGTGCCCAGAACGCAGAACGGCAGCATTGCCACGTTGGATGGCAATGCTGATTCTCTGGCCAAAGAAAAGGCCAGCCCTCTGGTCACGTGAAGAGTCGACGAGCTTTGTGCTAATTTCTCGAAAAACTCTATGCATTAGGTTTATGGGGTGCGCACTCGGACCCCATGGACCTAATGTTTCAACTCCAAACGGCTCAAACATATAACTTCCAATAAGGTTGTTATATTTGCGCCGTTTTTCTGCACCGGCAGCAGCCGCCCCAGCACAGCCCGCCGTGCTAAGAAGATGGGATGTTGAAACATGTTGCATCCCACACCAAAGGCCTACCCACCTTCCAAGGCATTATGGTCATTCCGACTGGTCTCTTCCCATCGTCGCGTGCCAAGCCATTGGGTTCTAAAACAGCTGGCACCCCGGCGGTGACATGAGCCCGATGTATGATGTCATTAATGCTGGCGTGCCGTGCTATCCGGCCAGCGCTCCTATTGCAGGATAGGCCATGGTGATAAATGTATTTTCTCCGCTTTTCTCCCTTGAAAATACAAGAAATTTGGTCCAAAACAGCAATACCTAATAAAAGTAAAAGCCGAATGAAGGTTAATTTTGCTATCAATTAATGAAGAAAAACTGTCTTCCAAAATTGGGGAACCTAGGAGGTGCAGTGAACTTTTATCTAAAATTTTAATCTCTGGGGCTATTGCATAGAATTTCTGTAGGGTCGGTTGTCTGTCGGTATTGTCACTAAGAAAAAATTCACATTTAGAGTGGTTGAGGTCTAGGCCGATGAATTTAAACTGCTCTATCAGGAATTGAAAATCTGCTAAAACAGTGTCTACGTCACCTCCTAGTGTTCCATCATCCAAATACCATATGTTAAATTTCGAATTTAGTTTCTGAATAATGGGATGAATAGCCAGACTGAAAATGTCTGGCCCCAGAGGGTCACCTTGTTGGCAACCAACTGAAGATTGCAAAACATTTTCTTTGTAGAATAATTTTGATGGGTGCCTATAGCATTGCTACAAGAAGCCGAAAATTTGTGGCAGCTCTTTTTTTGCTTCAACCAACAAAGTATCCCTGTTGACGGAATTGAAGGCGTTTTTAACGTCAACAATAAGGTTGTATACATTTCAATCTTTCAAATTGCTTAAATATGAAAAATCAAGTTATTAAAGATTATAACATCTTTAATAACTTGATTTTTTACTATTGAATGAAGTAATATAATACTGATGTACTTTTTATGGCTGTATAAAATTTATATTAGTAATTTTTATGCAATCTTGTGATGTGTCCGATTTCTTTTGTAAAATGGAACGTAAGGGTGAAAGAGAAAGTGAATGGAACTTTGACATATACATAAGTAGGTACTTACCTAACTGATCTAGGTAGATTCTCAATTGTGAAACGTAAAATACTCAAATGCTTCCTAAATTATTTGACAATACTCAACTGATTATTGCTGCTTTACTTAAATCAGAAACCGGCCATAAGTCAACACGCCTCAGACTCTTGAAGCCCTCAAGAGTGATGGCAAATTTCAAACACGGGCCCAAATGTTTATCAATTCTGGCATAGCGACGGCCACTTAGCCGTATGATTTTCTCGACTAAATGGAAAATAAATTAAGACACCAAATGAATATTATCCAAAAGCAGACACAAGGTTTTTAATTCATAAAAAAAATTACAGCCGAACTACAGACAAGTAGGATTCAGAAATTGAAAGCAAAGTCCAATATTTGTATCTCCCTGTGGAAATCGATCCTACGAGACCTCCGGAATGAAAGTATAAAATAGCTCTAGCTATTAGAACAGAAAGTGCAGTTTATGCTCATTTTATATCAATATCCACCCTAATTTTTAAAATTCGATAACCAATAATGTTTAGCAAATTTTGTGGTCTACGCGAACAAAGACGCGGGCGGAAAACTATGTTTGGATAATAATTTGCAATATCCCACCAGAACTGATAAAAAACGTAACAGCCAATATCGTGTAGTCCACGCAGGCGAAGCTGCGGGCAAAAAGCTAGTCTATCAATAAACTAGTGTAAACCAAACCAGTTAAACAATGAAGCTCTGTAATTCCAAAAATGTGTTTGAGCAGAGTTATGTCCAGTCAAATATGAACGCGCAAGTCTTGTTAAAATAGTTATTTATGCTACAAGTGCAGAAAGTAGGTGATTTCCGATGAGTAGTATTTTTTAAATCGACACGAGTCGGAAATCATCTTACGTACGTGTACCATACAACATTTTACTATGTATTGTGCGAGGAAATAAAAAAATATATCTGAACCAAGCAAGAAATTAATAAAATGGCTAATATCTACTCTCATATCGTAAAATTCGAATTATAAACTTCAAAACAAGTTTATATTGACATACTTTATAAACACAATACCGAAATTTAAAAATAGAATCTCACTAAAACACTATTTCTCTAACAAAATAATCCTATAAAACATTTTTTTTCTTTTACGATACAGGACAAATCCAAGAAGTTAATCACTAAGGAGTTTCCATCAATATTTTTTTGTAATGCCATTTTAGTACCTATTATAAAAAGATTTGATTCCAATTTTAAATTGTCTGTGACAATGCCCGCTTGAGGCTTAGCACGCACTGCGATTTTTATTCGCGCGAATTTTGTCTCTTTCTAGCTGTTCATAGCGCTCAAAATATTCGCGTGAATTTAATTCGCGCCGCAGTGCGGTGGATTCTGTTGCAAAACACGGATTTCATGCAGTATTGCCGCACGATTTTTTACCGCAATGCGAGCAGCTTCATACAATTCCATAGGTCGCAGAATAGGCGGAAAAAAATCTCGCGAATAAATATCGCAGTGCGTGTGCTAAGCCTTAGCGCATGCGCGGATAATGCGATGATGTGCTGGGTTTTGGCGCCATTCATTCGTTTTGTTTTTAAAATTCTTGCTTAAAATGTCTGATATTAGTGAATGTGAAGAAAATTTGACTTCACCAAATCTATATATAAAAGGCAATGTCCCGACTGACATATCAACGCCCAGCCTAAACCACTAATTATAGAAGTTTGAAATTTTGAGAGGATGTTGATTTTATACTGTAGGCGTCATTTAGGAAAAGATTTTTTGAAATTCATTCCCTAAAGGGGTAAAATAGGGGTTAATAGTTTGTATGCAACTCTGTAATTTTTTATTTAAAATGTATGAAATGTGGTATTTAGCCTCTGAATATAAAATAATAAAATATATCTTTAAGGATGTTTTGAATTTCATCCTTTAAATAGGTAAAAAGGGATATTAAAATTTGTATGAAAAATTAATTGTTTATAATCAAAATAACTTGAAATTTTGTATGTATGCTCCTTAATACAATTAAAGAAAGACGTGTTTAAGGATTTTTTGAATTTCACCCCTTAAATAGGTAAAAAGGGGTGTTAAAGTTTGTACGAAAACTAAATTGTTTATTACAAAAATTACTTAGAATTTAGTATTTTTGCTATTCAATACAATTAAAGAAACAGTTATTTAAGAATTTTTTGAACTTCATCCCTAAAACAGTAAAAAGGAGTGTTAAAATTTGTATGAAAACTAAATAGGTTATTATCAAAATTACTTCAAATTTTGTATCCGCTCTTCTATACAATTAAAGGAACACGTCTTTAAGGATTTTTTGAATTTCATCCCTTTTAGGGATAAAAAGGGGTTTTCAATTTTGTATGAAAACCTAAAGTTCTTATTATCAAAATTACTTTAAATTTAGCATTTCTGCTCTTCTATACAATTAAACACACTATAATTTAGGAATTATTTGAATTTCATCCCTTAAAGGGGGTAAAAAGGGGTGTTAAACTTTATGTGAATGATTACTGGATGTGCTGGGGGGAAAATAGTTTTCATAACTCGAGTACCACTGATACTCTCTGACTATGTCCTTGAGATTATACGATTAAAATTCCTCTTAAGTTCTGGTTTGCAATGACCATAAATAAATCTCAAGCTCAGTCATTATGGGTGGCAGGCAATAATTAGATTTATGGCAAGATTGCTTCCGACACGGGCAATTTTACGTTGCCTGTCCCAAAGTCAGCACTAGCAGCCTGGTCATTTTGTCACCGAAAAAACACCAATATGATATACAAAGAAGAGATTTATCAAATTCTAACTTCTTGATGTTTGTTAGTGTAAGCTAATTGGAGTACAGAATTATTAATTATTATCTAGAATGTACAGGTTGGCGCAAAACTTATCACTCTATCAGAAGATGCTTTTATTTTTGCAAATGGCGAAAATTATCAATTCTGCTTCGAAATTTGTGAAGTACTAACAGATGCAAAATATAGCTGGTAACCAAGCGGGTGTCAACTACGTTAAATCAGTCTAAATCGCGACCACAAGGAAGACAACTTTTCATCGAAAATCATCATGAGGAAGCTCTGCCAATATGTGAATCAGCAAAATTATCACCTCTGTGGACCGAAAAGCCGCGTACAATCCAGACAGAGTCATTACACCCGCTTGAGCGGGTGTAGTATCTTTGAAGTTACTGCATGGTGTGTGTTTTTACGCTGGAGGCGTCATCGGGCTGCTAAACTACTACTGTGGTCGACGAGGTCACAGAGTCATGATTAACATATTTTGTTTTTTATTTAAAAGCAATAAATTTGAACTAGAGTACATAATCGTTCCAACAGGATAATGCAACGGCGCTTACTGCACGAGCCGCAACCGAAATTCTGAGGGCAGCATTACCCGGACTTGCACTGGCCAGTAAGATCGCCTGATGTAACTGTTCCAGACTTCTTTCTGTGGGTTTTTTTATGTCACGAGACTAAGTCAACAAGCCTCAGACTCTTAAAGCCCTCAAAGATAATATGCGCCGAAATTTCTGGCAAGAGTGATGGCAAATGCATTAAACGGGCCCGAATGTTTATCAATTCTTGCGAAGCGGCGGCCACTTAGCCGTATAGTTTTTGTCGACTAAATGGAAAATAAATTAAGACACCAAATAAATATTATCCAAAAGCAGAAACAAAGTTATTAATTCATAAAAAAAAACACAGCCAAAGAACATCTGGTGATAACTTTTGCGCCCCCCTGTATTAATTTTCTATCGTGTCGGTAGTAGGATTCAGAAATTGAAAGCAAAGTGGTCTTCCAATATTTGTATCTCCCCGTGGAAATCGATCCTATATGAGACCTCCGGAATGAAAGTTTAAAATAGCTCTAGCTATTAGAACAGGAAGGCCACTTTGTGCAGTGACTGCATAAAGTGCATGAAGTGCAGTTTATGCTCATTTAATATCAATTTACACCAAATTTTAATAATTCGATAAAATAATAATGTTGAGCAAATTTTTTGGTCTACGTGAAAAAAGACGCGGGTGTAAAACTATGTTTGGATAATAATTTGCAATATCCTACCAGAACTGAATAAAAAAGAAAGAGCCAATATCGTGTAGTCCACGCAGGCGAAGCTGCGGGCGGAAAGCTAGTATTTTATATGCAGCGAAGGAAATTACTCATAATCTCTTACCAGCAAAGTCGAGGTTATTATATGATGCATTCATCACGACGTTATGGCATGGAAAATGCAAAAAAAAGGTATTTAGTAGGTTCAATCCCAAAATGTATAAGTGTAGATATAGTAGTGTATGAAACTGCACATAACTACGTATTAATACATTCGTGTGAATACTATTAAGAACCTCGCCTACGGCTCGGTTTTTAAACACACACTCATGTTTTGATACCCCTTATTATGCAACAGTATCATAAACTACTATTATTTAATTAAATACACGTGTGCTCAGCATGAGCGTTATAATATGAAGAGAAGAACACTTAATTAAATCTAAGTTATATGAGCTATTATACTGGTGGAGTTTACAATTTACATGTGTGTTTCCGTGTCTGGAACTCACAGTGAGTCAGTAACAGAAAGTCACACGCATTTCAGGTCCTTAGTGCGAGTTTTTACTCAAGCTCAATCGCGTTAACGTAAACGTTAATTTGTGTTGAAATTGGATAAGCACCGTCTGGGAACGGTAAGTTTACGTTATCACGAGTGACTACGTTAAAAATCTCGAAATAAGCACACAGATCACAATTCTAATTGTTTAGCAATCCTTACTTGGTAATTTATTACAAATATATCGTAATCTTTAATTTCACTAAACAGTTGTTTGTTTATCATGTTACCTCTTCAAGTGGTCATAACTCAAGTTTTATTAGGTGGTAGATGCAACGCGGGTGGTCGATCATATAACTGCCAATGGTGTATAGTAAAAAATAAAACGTGTGCCATCTATGTAAATTCATGAATGCATGCTGTACAAAATATTTACTAATTGATATGTAGCGACTCCATTAATTGTTTATTAATAGAATACATATTACTTTAGGGAACTTGCATATAAATAATATTTTAAGTTAACTGTTAATTACCGTTTAAGGATTCTCACGGCCTGCGCGCAGATGTTATTGCATGTTATAATAGTTTATGGTAATGTGCAAGGGACCCTCCTTTGGAACGATAAGTTCATTGTTTTAGTTTTAAGAATGTAGCTAAGGTTTCTGTGTGATGCCGACGGTTCTTTTGTTAATGTATAACTTTCTATATTTATTGTGCAACCCATTATAGCTGTAAAAACCTTTGTGTAACGTGCCGCCTGACCAGATCCTAGTTTTCAACAATTGTGTAGAGGCATTCCTTCAGTCTCATTCGGTCTAGGGAAGCGGTCGGTCGGCAATCTTACTCTTTGTAATTTATCTTGAATAAACTAACTCCAACACGTTAACCAAGTACTCATTTTCGCGATTCCCGTAACGCCGATATAGCTAAGTAACGATACGTGCCCGAAAGTGGTGACCCCGACGTGATCTCTGTCGTTAAGAGAACGGGTTACCTAGTGCTTCGGTTAGTGCGCGGATCGCGATACCTGTGCGCGAACGAGTGTTAGTTTTTCATTAACGGAAGAAGTAGGTGTCAACAACAAAATGGCCGGTGAGGACCAACCCCAGCCCGCTGCAAATACACGTCAAGTTATTTTAAAGCCTTTTAATCCGGCTAAGCCGGAAATATGGTTTGGCGGAGCAGAGTGCTTAATGGCATTGGCAGGAGTAACGTGCCCGCGCTTGAAAGCTGAATGCGTGAAACGCGCCCTAGACACGGAAGCGATGGAAGAGCTCACCGACATACTAGCCGAGTTTCCGGCTTTTCAAGGAGATGCATACCAACATGTCAAACAGACAATGCTGACAAGGTTTGGTGACTCACAGACGAAAAAAACACGGCTTTTGCTCGAAGACCAGGCGATCGGTGACCGCACGCCATCACAGTTTCACACATCTAAAGACTCTTGCTGGGTCTTCGGTAACGGACGACGTCCTGCGAGCAATATGGATAAAAGGTTTGGCTCACGACATGCAGAACGTGGTGGTAACAAAGACGGATGCCTCATTGATTCACCTTGCGGATGTGGCAGACCTCATTAACGAAAACCACCAGCTACGATCTAGCCGAAATACCTGCGCCACTGTAGCCGCTGCGCAACAAGAGCCCGCACCGCCGCCTGAAGGACGAATCATGTTGCTATTAGCTGAAATGCAGGCTCAGTTAGACGAGTTACGCAAGTCCCGACCACGCAGCCGCTCCAGAGAGAAACCAAGTCGCAGCCACTCAAGAAGCCAATCAAGGTCGAGACCAGAAAGGTGGAAGTGTTAGTACCACCATAAATTCGGCCCTGCAGCAGAGAAGTGTGTGCAACCCTGCGCATATAAAACACCACCGGCGGGAAACGCGAGCGGGGGTCATTAGTGGCGGATGACGCAAACTCCCAGCCACCCACACGCCGCATTTTTATAACGGATAAAAGCAACAAGGTAGATTTTCTTGTAGATACCGGTGCAGACCTATGCGTTTATCCAAAGTCGCTGATTCATACGGCTCGCCAAATGTCAGCCTATGGGTTGGTGGCCGCCAATGGCACACAGATCGCTACATATGGTACGATCCCACTCACGCTTAACCTAGGTTTACGCAGAGATTTCCCGTGGATGTTCGTGGTGGCAGATGTATCAAAACCAATCATTGGAATCGATTTTTTAGCACATTATAATTTAATGGTCGAAACGCGCAACCGACGACTTGTTGATGCTACCACCCAGTGTACCGTTAAGGGGCAGGTAGTTGGGTGCAAAACCGAGTCAGTCAAAACCATTAACGGTGAGACGCCGTATCACCATCTGTTAGCACAATATGTCGACATTACTCGCCTTGATGGGACTATGCAGAAATCGGTCAAACACAATACTCAACACCACATAATTGTTACACCTGGTCAACCAGTTGCGCAGAAGCCTAGGCGTCTAGCTCCGGACCGCCTGATTGCAGCGAAGAAAGAGTTCGAGTCGATGTTAAAATTAGGCATCGCTCAACCGTCGAAAAGTTCATGGGCTTCGCCGCTACATATGGTTCCAAAATGTGAAGACGAGTGGAGGCCGTGCGGTGATTATCGTGGTTTGAATGAAAGAACCGACCAATACCCAGTGCGACATATTGAAGACTTCGCCCAGTGCTTAAGTGAAAAAAAAGTGTTTTCAAAACTAGATTTAGTGCGTGCGTTTAACCAAATCCCTATCGCCGAAGAGGACATTCCAAAGACAGCAATAACTACGCCCTTCGGTTTATTCGAGTTTAAGTTTATGACTTTTGGCTTGCGTAACGCAGCACAAACTTTTCAACGATTTATGGACGAAGTGTTATGTGAACTTGATTTTGTGTACTGCTACATAGACGATATTTTAATCGCGTCTAGTGACGAAACGGAACATTTAAAACACTTAGAGACTGTATTTGATAGGTTAAGGAAATACGGTGTAGTAATAAACCCCGCAAAGTGTGTATTCGGGCAATCTGAAGTTGATTTTCTGGGTTATCAAGTGTCATCAGCAGGTACACGTCCGCTCCCCGAAAAGGTTGAAGCAATACGTACCTACCCCTTGCCAACCACCGCGAAGCAGCTACGCCAATTCCTAGGTATGTTGAACTATTACAGAAGGTGCATACCTAATGAAGCGAGTAGCCAAGCTAATTTACATGAATTACTGTGCGGCAACAAAAAAGGAAAAACACCTATTACTTGGAACGACCAAGCTAGGCGTGACTTTAAGACTTGCAAAGACAGCTTAGCTGAAGCAACGTTATCAGTGCATCCAAAGCCCGATGCCGAACTTGCTATTTTCTGTGACGCTTCCAACATGTCCATAGGCGCGGCTTTACAACAGAAAATCGATAATGAATGGCAACCAATTGCTTTCTTTTCTAAAAAACTTACGTCCCCTGAACAGAAATATTCAGCCTATGACCGCGAATTACTCTCAATATACGCTGCAGTCAAACATTTCAGACATTATGTTGAGGCGCGAAATTTTACAATTTTTACAGACCACAAACCAATAACTTACGCTTTTAGGAAGAAAAATCAGCAATGTTCCCCTAGGCAATTTAGATATCTAGACTTTATTGGACAATTTACTACAGACATACGTCACATCAAAGGAGAGGACAACATTACGGCCGACTTACTATCTCGCATAGAATCAGTATGTACTGAGATAGACTGGAAAGCTCTTGCATCTTCACAACACAATGACGCGGAGCTTAAAAGCTTAATTGACAATAGAAACTCGTCCCTTAAATTACGTCTTGTTCATTTGCCAGAGTCAGACAAACCAATTTTTTGTGACTTCTCTACCCTAACAGCAAGGCCTTTTATTACGAAACCATTCAGAAAGTCCGTTTTCAATGTGCTTCATAATACCTCCCATCCAAGTAGCAGGGCAACGACTAAGCTTATCACTAAACGATTTGTTTGGCCCTCGATAAATTCTGATTGTAAGTTATGGGCCAGAGCATGTGTTGATTGTCAACGATCAAAAGTGTCTCGCCACGTCATTACAACACCGGGAACATTTACACTTCCGTCATCTCGATTTGAACATGTGCATATTGACATCGTAGTTATGCCCTATTCTGAGGGATACCGTTATTGTCTTACTTGTGTGGACCGATTTACAAGATGGCCGGAAGCGATTCCCATTGTCAATCAAGAAGCCGACACAGTAGCTCGTGCATTTTATTCCAATTGGATTGCTCGTTTTGGCATACCACTTAGAATCACAACAGATAGAGGAAGACAGTTTGAGTCAAACCTATTCAGAGATCTCAATACCCTGACCGGTATGGCTCATTTTCGAACGACGGCTTATCACCCTGCAGCTAACGGCATGGTCGAGCGTTTCCACCGTCAATTAAAGAGTGCACTAAAGTGTCACAATGCAGCAACCAGTAGTTGGACGCGAATTCTCCCTACCATTTTGCTAGGAATTAGGTCGTCTTGGAAGGAGGACTTGAAAAGCACATCCGCAGAGTTAGTTTACGGACAGAGCTTACGCCTCCCCGGAGAATTTTTAGGTGACAATCCGACTAACAAAACTACGCAGGCTGAATTTGCTAAAGAGCTTCGATCGCATTTTAATAAGCTCAAGCCTGTCGCTAGTACCCAACACGGAAAGAAAAGCACTTTCATTTTCAAGGACCTTATTACCTCTACTCACGTGTTGGTGCGGAACGATGCAGTCAAAGTTCCATTACAGCAACCTTATGACGGCCCTTATAGAGTAATTTCTAGGAAGGATAAAACATTCGTATTAGATATACGTGGCCGCGAGGTTACGGTATCAATCGATAGACTAAAACCAGCTTATTTCTTAAGGGATGCTAATTGTCATCCAGACAGCGCTACTAATATTGTCGTAGATCTCGCTCCCGAAATCACTTCACGTTCTCAAACCGCATCTGAATCAGTTCCCCAATGTTCACCATCTGTACCTCAGGTTCCTGAACCGCAGGGGCCGCGAAAGTCTGGTAGACGTGTACGATTTCCTGATTACTACCAGGCCAATTTTTCGTGATCTCGATCACTGGCAGGGGAGTACTGTAGCGACTCTATTAATTGTTTATTAATAGAATACATATTACTTTAGGGAACTTGCATATAAATAATATTTTAAGTTAACTGTTAATTACCGTTTAAGGATTCTCACGGCCTGCGCGCAGATGTTATTGCATGTTATAATAGTTTATGGTAATGTGCAAGGGACCCTCCTTTGGAACGATAAGTTCATTGTTTTAGTTTTAAGAATGTAGCTAAGGTTTCTGTGTGATGCCGACGGTTCTTTTGTTAATGTATAACTTTCTATATTTATTGTGCAACCCATTATAGCTGTAAAAACCTTTGTGTAACGTGCCGCCCGACCAGATCCTAGTTTTCAACAATTGTGTAGAGGCATTCATTCAATCTCATTCGGTCTAGGGAAGCGGTCGGTCGGCACTCTTACTCTTTGTAATTTATCTTGAATAAACTAACTCCAACACGTTAACCAAGTACTCATTTTCGCGATTCCCGTAACGCCGATATAGCTAAGTAACGATACGTTCCCGAATGATACATATTTTGTGTTCTATTAATCCTTTGTTCCACATTTGTAACCGTAATTCTGTTTTATAGTGATAAGTAATTGGAATGATAATAAGCGTTTGTATCGCTACCTTCATAATAGGTAAATTATAATTAATCCGTTTCTCGCGATAACAAAGGCATTGTCAAAGTGGTGATAGGGTATAGCGACTAAAGCTTCGTTGACAACTAAATTATTCCTATTTTGAATTGGAAAACTTCAACTTGGATGAACTATTTAATGATTAAAAAAAGGATCTTCTCTCCACTGAATTTTACCCGTTACCACTTCCATATTAAAGAAAACGATTTGGTTAGTGTTAGTTTAATATTCTGCAACAACACTCAAGACTTGTTATCTCACCCAAACAAATGTTATGACGCAGCTAAAGTATTATGGAGAACATAAAAGTATCGCCCCACTCGAAGCGCAAAAAAAATCTTTTTCCTGTAACATAACTGCTACTTCTTTCAAGAAAAATCGTTTGCTTTTCCCAAACAAAGTGGCTTTATTACAAATTATTTATAGCATACATTTATTATGACCAAAATATGTTATTAAATACCTAAATCACTGTCCCTAACGATAAACTGTGAAAAAAACATGGTGACCCGTCCGTGTTTGTCCTTTGAAAGTCGGTATGTCTGGAATTTTAATTTGCAGATGGCAGCAATATTTGTTTTTTGGTGACACGAAACATTTTCGAAACTATTTCCTGAAGATGTTTTGTCTGTATTCGCAGTTGCTTGTTTATTCAGTGTTCTTCATTAATAAGAGTAGATAGAAGACTTAGACTGTATGTTCACTTACCGTGCTCGATGATTTTCATGGAAAATCTACCATATCCGGCAGTCATTGCTAACAAAAGAAGCAAAAAAGAGACAGTCGTATAATAGTTATTTATGCTACAAGTGCGGGCAGTAGGTGATTTCCGATGAGTGGATAAATCGACACGAGTCGGAAATCATCTTACGCACGTGTATCATACATCATTTTACTATGCATTGTAATGCGAGGAAATAAAAAAATATATCTGAACCAAGCAACAAATTAATAAAATGGCGCTCATTCAAGGGCGCTCAGCATATCCACAGATTAACTAATATTTCATAGTTCCTCGGGCACATCTACTGCGCATGTGCAAATAGCTGTCACGTCGTAAAGCAAAAAGGCACGAGCAAAATATTCATTCTGCCAAACATATTTAATGAATATTTAAAATTAATTTATTGGTCAAAATCTAAATCTAGAGTAATTAAAAACGCCTTTAATAAATTATTAGTTTTATTTTACCTTTTATATGAATGATAATCTGTACTTAACTAATTTTTAAAACTTTTCTCAAATAATAAAAACTCTATACGGTGGGCTGACGTTGGAGTTAAAAATTTAAAAAGTACAGCAAAGTAAAAAGAACTAGTAAAAAAAGTGACACTTTCCGGAGTTTGGCTGCTTGGAAAACGCTCTTTTTGAGGATATGCATTGTAATAGTACATTACGATATTAGTGCGTTAAGATGGTTATAACATGCGAGACGGAATTTCAGCCCGAGCCGAAGGCGAGGGCGTTATTGAGCCGAGCATGTTATAACCAATACGCACGTATATCGTACGACGTTTTTTAACACATTTGCGAGGAAACAGAAAAAAAAAAATATTTTGTTCATTTTTAATTATTGAAACAGTTAGTGAAGTAACAATTATTAAAATGATACGTAGTTGTAGTTGGTTTTTTAATTATGTTATTATTATTATTACTATTCATGTCATTGTTTTGTGTTAGGGTAAATGTTGGAGACGACGAAACTTCTTGAAAGGCGGCAGAAGAGCATTGTAATTCGTCATTAGTTGTAAATAAAAAAGTATCATCAGTAGAAGTAGAGGGGCGCGGCTCAGGGCAAAACTACTTCGTTTGTGGCTCCAAATTTATTGCCCGAGTTATTTTGGCACTTATATTTGCTTTGTTTTGGATGGAATCTTCTACATAAGATTATGCTACTGAGTTAGAACGCCACCCGCCATGCCGCTTTAAAGTCAATATATCAGCTCCCGAATCAGCAAGTAATGTAGCTGACGTTCTTCTGAAACTGTGCCCTGTATAACAATCAGCATCCGGCAATCCTAAAAACTTGGCGACTTCCTTTGGCATGGCACCGAATTTATTTATGCCAATAGGTTGCGCAGTACATTTACCTTTTTGGTAATTCTGAAAGAAATGATTATTTTTTGTCTTAGTCGTACGCAGAGCTTCATATTTTTTTTTTTTTTTTATTATCTATAGGCTTGCGCTTGACCACTATCTCACCTGATGGTAAGCGATGATGTGGTCGACGATAGAGCACGCTTGCCTAGAAGAAACCTATTCACTCTTGATTTAAAGACCCCTAGATTGTAGCTATCGGGAAACACAGATTCCGGCAGGGAATTCCACTCTTTAGCTGTACGCATAATAAAAGTGTCCCCAAAACGTTTTGTGCGTATGGGTGGGATGTCCACCATGTACCGATGACGCATCGCCGTACGTCTGGTAGTCCGATGATGGAACGGGCTGGGCGGAATTAAATCATGTAATTCCATCGCACACTCCCCGAAATGTAACCGATAAAATACCGACCGCAACTCGGCGACGATGTTCAAGGCTAAAAACAAAAGGCACGTCATAAAATGGGCCGTCGATAATAAAAGATCGGGGTATTTTGTTTTTAGTGTTTGGGATTTTAACTAAAAGCATTTTGCCTTGATTTGCAATGTCTTTTGTGGTAATATTGTGAAGCTCTTGCCGTCTACATGCACCATGAATACCAAATATTAACGCAACCTGAAAAGAAATAAAAATGTGTTAGATAAGGTATAGGTACTTAGCTTACAGACGGTCGTTAAAAAATATGTAAAAGAGTATGTATGTACAGTAGGTAGATCAATACATAAAATAAGGAGGCAAACTGACCTTTGTTGTAAGGTACTGGCTATCTGGAGCATCTTTTAGAAACTTTTCGACGTCATTTGATGACAGTACCTTAGATTTTTTCTTTATAAAACCATCAGAGCGTCTCTTTAAAAATGCAATGAGATTTGTATATAAATTAATGTCGACACCATTTTTCATCTTGAGGGTACTTTTCAGCATAGAATATGTTGTCCACAACGAGCTAGGCTTATATTTACTAGCTAGTTCATTAAAATACGCCAAAATTACATTTTCGGAAAATGACTTGGCATTTTTCATGTTTTTCCACTTCAAGAAATTTTCATACGTGGTTATGTATCTGTCCTTGGATATTGACGGCAGCAAGCTGTCGCATGCGGTTCGCGCTTCTGTTAGTATATCCGGTGGAGTTGAAGTAATATGTTGCTCATCTTCATTATTGAAAGTTGTCATTTTTAGATATTCACAAAACAAGTACAAAGAAAAGAAAATTTGAGAAAAATGGCGCGAGGATTATTTTCTGCCGTGGCTGCGTGAAAATGATGGCAAAGACGCTAGAGCATGTAGCCAAGTTTTTAAATTACCGAATAAACTGTTTTTTTTTTATTTTAAATAAACTCAATCTGTGAATGCACACTGTTGCTTTCCCGCCATTTTAACAGCGCGCTAGCGCTGCCTACTGACTGGCGCCGCGCGGCGATTAGTTCGAAATTTGAATAGCAACAGCGCACTGGTGACTAGCTGGAGTCGTGCGGCGGCGATCAGTTCCATATTTGAAATGGCAAATAATACTGTTATGGAATTTGTATGGACTATAACTTAACTATTTGCTTTGGTAACACACGCGTTTTTTATGACCCGCTTTACATATTTAAACCGGTGGAATTACATCAGCTTGACGAGCAAGGGTGTTAAAAAGATATTAACAGCTGTTAATGTTCTTGATTCAGAAATGGTATGTGTAAACATATTGGAGTGGCGTGTAAATAGCCAACACCTTTTTAGTACTTGCGTACTGAATCAATTTTTGAGAATGCTTATAAAAATGGCTACCCCTCACTGTGAACTTATAGGTAGGATCTAACAAGAAACATCAGTATCTCCATAGTGCAGTATTAAATGCGCTCACTCACCTTTGTCATCGAACTAGTGTCGGTTCCAATACTCCTCGAGAGAAGACCACGAGGATTAGCAAGACTCAGGAGCTACGTGAAATCGCCGGCGAACAGTCCAAATGACGAGTAGCAGAGAAAGCTCACAACCACCAGTAATATCAACTAAATTAAATTCACAAGGCACGGCCGCAGTATTAATAAAGCCGTTAGCAATTGTTCACGTACAACGTGCCGTAGCGTTCACACAATATCAATCCTACGTATAAAATAGTGTGAAACTGCTGCGTTGATAGTGCCTTGATGGCTCCTAGAGAAAGGCTGACGCGATATTTCGATTGTTCTAGAAATTTATTTATTTATTTAGACTTCATGCGGGCATACAAACGTACAAAGGCGGGCTTAATGTCTAAGGCATTCTCTACCAGTCAACCAAGGATGGTGGTGAAGAGACAACATGGCCGGTGCATAGTTTAATAATAAAAAGCTAGAAATTAGGTAAAATACACGTACATATATATTGAATATAATATATACCAAACCACATAATTGTACTACGATTCGCGTCGCTCTCGTCTACGTGAGCCTCAAAAGACTGGCGTGCGTAAAACCAGAATTTGTGCACAAGTAAGAACTTACTCGCAGTCCTTAGTTCCGCCGAACAGATTCCAAAACCTAATTAGCATTTTATTAACTGTGTCAACTTTTGGCTCTACTTCAAATAAAGAATAAATATTATCTCTCTTGCCAATAGCGCGAACAGTAAAAGTGGCTACTCACGATGCAATTTCGTATTCAATCCGTCAATTCAATTTGTTGAAGTCGGGTTTGACCGTACTCTACTCACAAATCAATCCTGCTCACAATTTAATACTGTTAGCTGCAGTACAAGCGCGCTTCGAGAGCAGCATGATTCTTTCAAAGTACCATAAAGCTGGAGTTGCCTTAGTTATTGCATCAACAATACAAAAAAGAAAGAAAGAAATAAGATGATGGGTGAAAAGGGACTATCATTACGTTTCATTATTGTTCATTTTTAAGCAAAAAGTTTGACGACGATGATATAGCGTAGCGGAAGTACCTACAAACTTCCGACAAGCAACGCATCCCGAGCGCAAATGTCATCAAATTGCATCAACCGCGATAGTCAACATTAAACATGCATTTGTTAGAATCATGAATGGAAATCTATATACAAATATTGATATCTACCAAGATAGCAAGCTTTGAATGTCAAGATGGTTGTTGGTTATTTACTGTGTATCAGAGTTCCAATGTATATGGTGTGTAAGGGAAGGGTTTTATGAATAAAAGTACAGAAAGACAAGACCAGGTATTTATTTAAATAAGGCTTGTCAATTAATTCATATTTAGAAGGCTCATCGAGCTTACTGCCCGCTCGCTTGACCTAATTCTCGTGGGGAAGAAGGGCAACAAACCCCACGGAAGCTATTTCATAGTATTTATCGATATCTTTCAACAACCACAAAGTGTTTACAATATTATAGAATCAAAATAACAAGGATAAGGAAAAGGACACAGACTAGCCCTTAAATCAATATTACATATGAGGAATAAAGGCCATAATATGATATAAATACACTATCTCCTCTCGTTCAGTCCATCCAAAGGTTGTCTGGAAGAGATTGCCCTGTGCGATAAGACCGCCCATTGTACACTTATCTTTAAAAATGTTTTCTGTCCTGTAATTATTTAAGTGGTGTACAATAAAGTATATAATAAATAAATAAATAAATACAGTTTCAACACAACCATTAGCAATAATAAAGTTATAATATCAAATAACTTACGTTAGCCTTGTGTAGTCGATCTTACACCAAGTATTAATGATAAAGGAAATATAATAATATATCTGGCCTGTACTGGCTTGTAGTTCACAGAAAAGTAAGTCGGCTTATCCATTACACAATATTTTATAATCTCGGGTCTATCAGTGTCTCAATACCTCCAATTTGAGAAAATGGCGCGTTATACCGCCATTTTCTATATTGCTTTAAATAATCTCACAATTAGGTGAACAATAATAAAATATCATGTAATGAATCCATTTTAAAACGTAACAAGACAATTAAGGAATTTAATAACACCTCTTTATACATTCTTAATCAATATTTGAAAGCATATTGATACTAACAGACACTATTGTACTAATTGTTTTAAAGGACTTATAATACTAATATAGCAATATAAAATCCAGGATACATCACAATAATCATTACAAATTACGTAATAATTTATAGGAATATCATCAATGTGGCTTAATACAAGTTTAAGAGTTATTTCCTGTACACAACAATATTTACTTAGGTGGATACTCTTTTACATTTGTAGGTAGTTGACAACACAATAATTTAGGTCGGTACTTAAACATTTGTCGGTAGACGCTTAATAAATTTGACAGGTATGTATTATGTAGCAAACCATTGCGACTTGAAAAATTAAAATTCATGATTTAATGACGTCACACATACTTCAAATTCTAACACATTCAACTCGTTGAATGCTAGGACGGTCGACTCGACATGAAAACAACATGTTGAAAGTAGGCGTCAATTTGCATCCTCACCGCGCAATTTGTCAAATCAACTCAAGTTGTATCGACGGATTGAATACGAAATTGCATCGTGAGTAGCCACTTTTAGATAATAAATCTTAAATTGAATATTCAGCCCTTTTTAAAATGGAACGAGGACAGTCATGATTGCAGTTGAAAACCATTTTAAAACGGCAAACGGTAGTTCAGTCGGTTTGTATGTCATTGAAGCTAATTTCCTTGCGTCTCCAGGTACTGGACAAATATTTGAAAAGAAAGTTCGTGATTTGGAGTTTTGCTTCCTGTAATCCTAAACGAATTTGAAAGGAACAATATTCGAGAAACCTCGAAAAATAACAACAAACCGTAAATGTTTTGAAAGACTTATAATTACAGAGTATTTATAGCAAAATTTTTGATAACTTGTACAGAAATTCTGTCACTTACACAGTATAATAACGTTATTGATCACATCTGTGTGTATGATTGTCTGACAGATATTGCGGTCAGCGATAAGACTGCCATTGTACACATGTAATTAAGTTATGTAAAAAACATGAGCAAACAACTATTTTAAAGTCGAGAGTGTTTTTATTAATCCAGAGTGGAGCGAAGGATTCTAGAGTAGATTTCTGAGCGTATGAAGGGATTCTAAAGTAGAATACTGAGCGCAGCGGGGGATTAAAAGTACTTCACTCTAGCTTAAAATAGTGTTGCTCCCGAGGTGGACACTACTTTTTATCACCCTCTATGAGAAAATAAATAAGTGCAACTTATGAACAAGAACGTTACGTTTATTTATTTACATACAATGAGGAACCATAATATAGAAATAATTAGAGGCTAATGATCTCTTTGCAGATTGGAACATCTATCTACTAACAATATCACCACAACGTTACCCAATTCAAATCACTTTTAGTCCCTAAGGGATTAATAAGCTATTTTGTGCCCTGTTTACGAGGAATAAACTAGCTCTTGTTTAATAGATGTTATGAAAAGTATATTATATGCCAAAGCTCGTCTTGAAATATCTATATTATAAATAATACAGCAATATGTTTATTTAAAGCGTGTACATACTTATAAGATATCATAATTATTCATAAGTAATATAATATAATGCCCTGTGATAATAAATTCCGTTTAAAATAAGATTTCAGGTTACGTGTAATAAACTAAATTAATTATTTCTTGTATTTGATTTATTTTACATTCTTTCGGGAAATCCATTAAAATTTTCTACTTACGAATATTATAAAAGGTCTATAAAATATTATATAATAGTCTTTGTAAGGTTTATCTGTATCTTGATTCTCAATATTAACTTAGAATTTAATTTCCGGTGGTGGAGTGGAACCGATTTCCAGTAAGCAAACAACAGAAACAAAATAACAAGCAAAAAAATAACAAGTATAAAATAAAACTTTAGTCGAATATAATATATCTGTTAAATCTAGGTGGACCGATGACCTGGTTAAGGTTGTGGGAAGGCGCTGGATGCGAGACGCACGGGATCAGTCAATGTGACGACGCCTGGGGGAGGCCTATGTCCAGCAGTGGACGTCTTTCGGCTGAAATGATGATGATGATGTTAAATCTAGGGTATTGAAATTGTTACAAATTTGTCTTACTTCTTATTAATCCTAATACTGCTATAAATACGTAAGTTTGTGAGGATGGATGAATGAATGTTTGCTACATTTTTCTTGCAAAAACTATTGGACGGAACATCAGAAACACCCAGAGGCAATAATTTCCAAAGACATTGGGGAAAGTACCTACATGCGGGCGGAGCCGCGGGCGGAGCCGCGGGCGACTGCTAGCATTATAAATGCAAAAGTTTGTATGTATGTTTGTTACTCAATCACGCCAGAACGACTGAACATATCTAGGTGAAATTTGAAACAGAGATAGATTATAATTTGCATATAGCTTGCTTTTTACCCCGGTATAATGATCCCCTGGGATGATAAAACACGTGTGCGAAGCCGCTGGCAGAAGTTAGTATTTACATATTTTGTAAACACTCTATAACGAATAAATGTAAGAGGGACGATGCCTTTACCTTTTTAAAGACGATACCTATTTCCTTGTTTCAGGCAGTGGTCTTCAGGGTGGCTCGAGGGCCATTCATCGAAGAGTTCCACCAGTGTGTGACCCACGGGTTCTACACGCAACGCTGGCAGGAGCAGGCGTACACCACGCTGTCACTGATCTTCATGTTCATACTGCCTCTAGTCATATTAGTGTCCACCTATGTCTCCACAGTCAGAACTATTGCTAGTAAGTATTCACTTTTACTTTAGACGATACTTTTCAATTTCCCATTTGCGTATCAGTCGAATCTTTTGATCGATTTTTCACCCATTTCCTATAGGAAATCGGTATTCCGATTTAATCAAACCTATCTCTATATTTTCACTGTCAATAGGTAGTAAACAAGTCAACAGGAGAGAGAGAGAGAGGAGTTTTTAGGTCGACTGATGATAACGACGTAAAAATGTTCTTGACGTTGTCTTGAAGAATTTGAGATAGTAGGAAAGGTAAGTGAATGTGAGTCATACTGTGTACATCAAAGTAGATTAGTTTAATCCCAGTAATTAAGTGTAAAACTAGTGCTACTGCTAGAACTGAGTTCTCTGTGCAACAAATGAGTTTAGAACTTGCCAATTTGCTGTTTCAACTTTAGTATTAAATTAACAAGAATAAAGTAGCTAACTTGTGTAGAATTTGCGGTATGTGATTGGGTGAACTCATTACGTACTCTTCTTAAAGATACATTTATGTAGGTTCTTGTTTTTGTAATTTAACAAAGAAAGAGTTGCGACTACAAGTAAATAAACGTAGTGTCGCGTCTTATCGCTCCAGGCTACCCTGAAATACGCAATTATTTGTAACAATCCTTTTCTTTTTGCTTACAAATAATTGCGTATTAATTATTTGTAAGCAAAACGAAAAGGATTGTTGCGGGGTAGTAAATTACGTATCTATTAAACACAAAATAAAAACCACTACCTTCTTTGTTTTATAAATATTTTTATTTTAAATCGAACAGCTGTATACAACTTCACTGTCTGTTAGTTTTAAATAAGTTATGACCAAAGTCAAAAAAGGAGGTATATATTCCCTGAAAACGGTAACAGTCAGCCTCTCACCAGGTGCACCGATGACCTGGTGAAGATTGCGGGGATCCGCTGGATGCAAGGCGCATGGGACTGGTCAATGTGGCGACACTTGGGAAGGCCTATGTCCAGCAGTGGACATATTTCGGCTGATATGATGATGATGATGATGGTAATAGACCTCCTGTCATGATAGAAATAAACTGTTAACAAAATTTATGTAGTGTAAATAACAGCTAAATCCAAAGCAACTGTTCGTTATTAAAACTAATATTTGCAATGTCTGAATGAACTACTATGATGCAATATATTTATCAAAATAGTTATTTAATTATTGTTTATATGACAAATAGTTCTCTGCTTTGTCTTCAATAATAATAATATTGGTCTGGGTGAAGTTTCTAGGAATTATAAATGCTGAAATAATTTACGTTAATATTTATTTTTCGGTGTGGGTTACATTCTTTAAAATGAAAGTAAATTAGGATTCCAAAAGAATATAAAATTAGATCTTTATTCAAAGAGAAATAAAAACTTTCTCAAGTTCTGTTTAAATTTGGTGTGGGTTGAAGATAACTTTTCTTGAACTACATTATATTTATTTACGGGACTTATTTCTGGACTTTAAAATGAAATTAAATAAGGATTCCAAAAGAATATAAAATTAGATCTTTATTCAAAGAGAAATAAATACTTTCTCAAGTTCTGTTTAAATCCGGCGTGGGTTGAAGATCACTTTTCTTGAACTACATTATATTTATTTACGGAACTTATTTCTAGACTTTCCTTTAAAAATCTTGTAATTAAGTTGACTTTCGTGAAAACTTCTTGTTACAAATCTTTGTGTTTATTAGTAAAACTAATTAAATATATTAAACTACAACGCTGCATGATACAGCCATTACTCATTTATTTATATTTATTTATATATGCTTTATTGTAGGTACACCAAGTTAAAACAAAGAAAAGGAAACTTAACGCATACCGCGATCTCTTCCAGGCATTTTATGCTAGGAGCAAAAAAACCTTTGATACCGTAAATAGAAATAAGAAAAGCCCACATTTTCTCAAAAAGGTAGGCAAAATGCGAGATTTGTGGACCTTCATAGTACTTGGCTAACAAAATATATTCTGGTAGTAAACTCTTTGCCTCGCAAAAGTTCGGGTTATTGGAGGACTCGCCCGAATCGAGTAAATTGTCCACTATTAAAATATTCATTTTTCTGTGTCGATTCGCCCGAGGTTTATTTATCGGTGTGTGAATTGACCACTCCAAAATTATTTAGTAGGCGATTCGCCCGAATTTTATTTTAGAGAACAAAAAATATAAAAGTACAGTCGTGCTCACCGGTCTCGGAAATAATATGAAGAATTATTCGAAGTTTATAGTTATTTTACTAGATTCTAGGAAAGCAATGCATTCAATAAGTAATTACCACTTAAAACGTGAGATATGACAGTTAGATAAGATAGACAGGCAACAAAATAATAAGAGGGAGACAGCAATATTCGCTACAAAAAAAATAAAGAAGAAGTTATATACGCTATCCGGTCATTCCGGTACCGGTAAAGACTAACTTAAGTACCAGGAGATTATAATCAAGAAGAAGCTAGGCTGCAATCATGAGCAGTAAAAAGAGTACCGGGCGATTTTCGATTCTGAAGTCTTAGTACTCCGTTAGTCTCTACCGCTTATGATCCTAGGATCATAAGCGGTAGAGACTAACGGAGGATCTTCTGGCCTCCTGGTAGTTTGGGTATAAATGCTTATAATGTCAACATCTACCTAAAAAAGCAAAAGAATAAGTTATATTTTTATCATGTCATTAAACTTTGTACTGAATTTAATAGAATCTTTGATTAGCACCTACTGATCCGTAGGTGCCATTTAATTTTGTGGAGTATAATTGCGAAAAAGAAGAATATCGATAGGTGCCGTATATGGTATACCTCAGGTGCCATTCAATCAGTTTCCATTTAAGTGGGTGCCCAAAGTAGAATACGTGCTCAAATCATAAAGTAGTTATTTTAATAAAGGCACTTTTGATTAATTTGTGTCTCATTTCATTTCAATAAAAATATATAATGCTTAATACTTCTTCTGCAGTGGTGGCCCAGTGGTATCGGCCGCGCCTTACAAGTTGTAGGTCATGGGTTCGAGCCCAGGCAGGCGCTTTACTTTGTGTAAATTATTTAATCACCACTGCCCTCAAAACGGTGAAGGAAAACATCGTGAGGAAACCGGCATGTCCTAGAACCAATAATTCGAAGACATGTGACATCCACCAACCTGCACTGGGCCCGCATGGTGGATAACGGCCCATTCCCTCTCACAGAGAGGAGGCCTGTGTCCCAGCAGTGGAAACATTAATAGGCTGATGATGTGATGTGTGATGTGAATACTTCTGTACTTGAGTTTACTTTATCTTAACGGTATTGCATAAAACACAATTCGGGCGAATCACCTACTAAATAATTTTCGAGTGGTCAATTCTCCCGCCGATAAATAAACTTCGGGCGAACCGACACAGACATATTTTTAATAGTGGACGAATCACCCGATTCGGGCGAGTTAAATTCGGGCGAGTCGTTCAATAACTCAAAGTTCACGAAAAGCATCCATATTAGGTACCTCTCAGAACTTATGACAAGCAATTCAGTACCCTTCTCTGGTTACTTTTTTACCCCTACGTTGACAAACGAACTTAATAATTTGTAAGTCACGATTTTTATTAAAACTTTTTGCCGCTTTTAATTTCAGTTTCAATTTTCAAAAAGGTACAATAAAACATTGATAAAGTAAAAAAATGTACCTCTGAAATTATTCGACTTTAAAACAATTACAAAGTGCTGTGAATGAATATCATAACGAACTTCCTGTGGTAAAAGTATTTCGAGTACTGAAATATCGTTAGAAACTTTGGGCGGTCATTAATAAATAACACTGGGAAGATGAATTATGGAATGCCAACGTTAGATTGTTTGATAAGTACCAAAAAAATTGTCGGTACAAAAATTTATTTGGCAAGAACTGTTATTTTCGGTGTTCAATATCGTTATTTTATATTTTTATTTATATAATTGATCATATTTTTTATTAGATGTCAATATGCTAAAAAATATGCTGAAGAGCGTAAAAATATCTGAGCTATTTTAATAAAATTGGAAATACGATGGCGTAAATATTTTTATTGGTACAAAAACCTACAGAGCAATTTCATTCGTAAAATATGAGTACATATCTATGTTCTGATGAAAACGTAAATTTTGGTATTTAAAATGTTATCACAATATTTAAACGTCGTCGGTATTGAAATAATAAATTTAGTCTAGGGCGAGACGGTATTAAAATTTTCACTTTCAATATTTTTATTGTTGAATATTGTTTTTTTACAACATGCTATCATTAATATTTAAAACATAACATTCAAACTTTATTACAAAACGAACGCAATATCTCACAGTATTAAAATGTCTGGGAATTGATAGAATAAATTACACATTTTTGGGCATTAGTCTAGGGCGAGACGGTATTGAAATTTTCACTTTCCTTTCAATATTATTATTGTTGAATATTTACAACATGCTATCATTGACATTTAAAACATACTTTTTTTCAAAACAAACGCAATATCTAACGATAAGAAACGGTTTATGAAATCGGAAAGTATTTTAAAATCAAAGTAATTTTATTTGCCTTCCTTCCCCGGAATTCCGAAGTTATTGTGTCTACTTTGATTAAAAAGTTTCGTTGCAAATATTTCTAATTTTTTTTTCAGAGAGTGAAAAAATATTCAAACCTGAAGTTCGGAGGCAGGAGAAGTACTTTACTCCAGACATGAATCGAAGAAGACTTATTGATAGAGCGAAAATGAAGTCCTTGAGGATGTCTGTGGTTATAGTGGCTGCTTTCCTGATCTGGTGGACCCCTTATTATGTTATGATGATTATCTTTACATTCCTCAATCCTGATAAAGACGTAAGTACCTTGTTGACTTCGTGCTACGTACTCGATCCTATAGAAAATATGACATAACATCGTGCTACCGCCTCGAAGAGTTACGCAGGGGTATAGGATTAGAGATGTGCCGACTATGACTTTGACCGACTAGCCGATTAGAGGCAGAATTACTCGGCCAAGCTAATAACGGTTTCGGGGGTATTATTTATTTATTATTATTACGGCACACCAACAAATGTTTCTCAAAAACATTGACAGCAGATTATTCACATTTTTTGTAATAACTACAGTGAACTATTCGCTTAAATGTGTGCACAGCACTTACATATTTAATTACCCAGAATACATGAAATGTCGCTGAATACACACTACTAAAATGTCAATTTAAGCAAAATCAATAATAACCATTAATCATTACCAATCAAAATATAAAAAACAAAACATAGAATTAAATTACCATGAATAACAAAAAAGTAATGAAAAAATAATAACAGAATACAATAATTATAGAGTTACGAGCAGTCAATTATGGAATAAAACTATTCATTAATTTACAATGCATGTCCTCGAAAAGAGCGTTTTCCAAGCAGCCAAACTGTGCGGAAAATGTCACTTTTTTTTACTAGTGCTTTTTACTTTCCTGTACTTTTTAAAATTTTAACTCCAACGTCAGCCCGCCGCATGGATAGGCTGGACTCGGGGTACGTCCAACACTGGGTCAGGGCCCATACGGTGAAATAAATGTCTTTGTTTTCTTTAAGTTTAGCTACTTACCCTATTTGTTTGTTTTGTTTCTGTACTAACATTCTATGGATTCCGTAAATCTGAAATAGTTTTTATTTTTTATTTATTTATTATTTTTATAGAGTTTTTATTATTTGAGAAAAGTTTTAAAAATTAGTTAAGTACAGATCATCATTCATATAAAATGTATAACAATACTAATACTCCATTTAAGTCGTTTTAAATTACTCTAGATTTAGATTTTGATCGATAAATTAATTTTAAATATTCATTAAATTTGGCATTGTTTGGCAGAATGAATATTTCGCTCGTGCCTTTTTGCGTTACGATGTGACAGCTATTTGCACATGCGCAGTAGATATGCCTGAGGAACTATGCACTATTAGTTAATCTGTGGATATGCTGAGCGCCCTTAAATAAGCGCCATTTTATTAATTTCTTACTTGGTTCAGATATATTTTTATATTTCCTCGCACAATGCATAGTAAAATGTTGTATGATACACGTGCGTAAGATGATTTCCGACTCGTGTCGATTTATCCACTAACCCGCTTCGCTCGCTCGTGAATAAAAATACCACTCATCGGAAATCACCTACTTTCCGCACTTGTAGCATAAATAACTATTCTTGTAGTTGTTGAAAAAGATGTCTACGAAATTTGGTCATGAATTAGGCAATTTCCGTGGCCTACAAAGGGTAAAAACGGGACCTTATTACTAAGACTCCGCGGTCCGTCTTACTGTCTGTCTGTCTGTCCGTCTGTTACCAGGCTGTATCTCATGAACCGTCATAGCTAGACAGTTGAAATTTTCACAGATGATGTATTTTTGTTGCCTCTATAACAACAAATACTAAAAACAGAATAAAATAAATATTTAAGTGGGGCTCCCATACAAGAAATGTGATTTTTTTGCTGTTTTTTCGATAATGGTACGGAACACTTCACGCGCGAGTCCGACTTGCACTTGGCCGGTCTTTTTTCGTTTAAGGCACCAACTGCCGAAAAGAAACTTATATTCCGCTTATTTTTTTTGCTAAAAGATTTTTTATTTTTACTTTTTTAGTTATGGTACCGTATATTACCATGAACTCGTTATTAAAGATAACTTAAAATCTACTCGTCTGATTTTGATCAAATTTAAATGGAACCACGTGAAAAGCATCAGCTTTCAAATAAAAAATAAATCATCAAAATCGGTTCACCTTATAAAATTTTCTGAGCATTTAAACTAATGATCACATACAAAATACAGTCGAATTGAGAACCTCCTCCTTTTTGAAGTCTGTTAAAAATTGTAAGGAGAAGAAAATGTAAGTACTCTACCAATATGTTTCTAACAAGGTTTTATATGTTTACATGCGAGCTCTTCAACTAATTACTAATTTTGTTGTGCGCACAACGAGTTACAAACTTTGAATATATTCCAGTTAAACTTTTGGGATTACCGAGTGAAATTCCGTATTTTTGTCACCGAATCATGACCCAGTATATTTCCGACTCCAATTCAAAGTTATTTTAATCCCCTCATATATATAACGTAATCTCACGTCTCTTTCTCATAGGGGCAGGCAGAAACTACAGAACACACAAAACTTACTACATCTTCTTTTGCTTTGTTTACAATTATGCCCCAGACAAGAAGATTTACTAGTCTATGGCCCAGATCTAAGGGCATACGATAATTTTACACTGGAAGTAAGTTCACGCAGGCGAAGCACCTAGAAACAGCTAATCCATGGTAATTGAAGTAGCCGGTAAACATTTGTATGACTGGCATTCTTTTTAATTTTGGAGGCGTATTAAAGGAATTTCGATTACTCGTTCGATATTAATGTTCATACAACAAGCCAAACAAACTGAATAAAAAAATATATTTTATCTCGTGTACACCATATTTTTCGTTATTTTGAATAGGATAATATAACTGTCTGTACATGACATTTTATAGAAATAACAAACTTGGGGTAGAATAAACACCATTTTAATATTATATGAATATGTTTTAGTAGGCCATAAATACGTTACGATTTCAACGATACGATAGCTTTGTTTTGTTTTATTGTCTGTACTCCATTTTTTCAAACCCTTCATTTTATTATACACTAATTGTTGCTTGCGACTTCTTCCACGAAGTTCGTAAAACTGAAAAAAAGCATGTGATTTTTTTTACGCGCAACCGTACTTCTTAGTCTAAAACAAAAGTAGCATCCGTTACACCTTATAAAGTAACAACTGCTATCTGCCAGTTTAATTTGTGTCGAAATCGGTCCAGCCGCTTCGGAGATTAGCCGGAATAAACAGAGAGACGGGCGAATTTTACCCGACTGCCGAAGGAGGGTAATGTGTTTATCAGTCTATGTATGTATGTATGTTTGTTCCTATGTGGCGTTCGAGAGACCAAACGCGTTGGCCGATTTAGATGATTCTTACGTCAATCGATTCGTCCTAACCCTGCGAGTGTCACTGGCTACATTAAAATTGGAAAAGAGAAAAATGGCGGATTTTGGGCGCCATTTTGTAAGGCAAAAAACATTTTTTTTCTTTTAACCCATCGTGTGGGGTATCAAAATAAAGGGTTTTAAGAGGTGATTTAAAAAATAATATTACTTGAATCTTTAAATGTACCTAATTAAAAAAATAAATAATTAAAACGTTGTAAATAAAAAAGTTAACTCAAATATTCAAAATACCCGACTGCTTCAAAAGCGAACTAAAAAGACGAAAACAAGAAGAAAATCATGCTGTGCAGTCGGAGATACATCTGGTTTTGGTCTGCCAGCTCGCGAACATGTATCCTCCAACTACACAGCTTGATTTTCTTCTTGTTTACTTAAAAATATATATAAATAAAGAAATTGACATAATATGGGTATACTAGTAAAAAGCTATTATATTGACATTACAAACCTTGCTTATTGTGTCTGTCTGAATAGCCGCGTCGTGATTTTAAACCATGCAACAGATTTTGATGCGGTTTGCATCACCAAATAGAGATTTTATTCTAAAAAGTTATGTGTAAAATACACAAATTTTATCAAATTAGGTGCATGGAATAAATCGTTGCTTTGTCTAGTTGTTAAAACCATAGGAAGCAGGGGCGGGTCGCTAGTGCTAAACACTTTGGTTATGATAACGACAGTATATTAGGAACGACTTTTGTAGTTTTATGAATGTGAATCCCAGTTTTTCGTACCCTAGTTATAATTTTCCAAACCATAAAAATACTCTGATAAGTTATAAAACTCACATTTACTATGTTTTAATAGAGTACTTTCAACGGACGAATATGGCAATATTTTATCGTCTAAAAAGGCAACAGAGCAGAAATATAAGTTTATTCTAACATATATTACAAAACCGACGTCTAAGTAGACATTTCAATTTCAGACCACAAGTATATAACTTATGTACAAATACAACACATAATATCACTTTTCAAGTGCCTGCTACCTCGCAGCCAATTATGATGACGTAAATAAACTGCCTTCTTGAAGAAAATAATGTTTCTTACAATCTTTTCATGAGTACTATTGCTTGTTGTATTTATTTTTTGTCAAATGCAGCGTACCTATTACGTATGTTTTCATAGTCCTAATTGTGAGTTTTATGCTGAAAAACTTAGCTAGAATGTCTTTTTCTTCATCGCAGAAACGCAAAACTTTAAAATATTATTTTGAGATACATAACATTGAGAAGACATAGTGTAAAACACACATTCCAGTTCCCAGTGGCACTGCAAAATTTGACGATAAATTCTTGTAACCAACCATGCTAGTAATTTTCTCCCACAAACATAGCAACATTTAATGATTCATAATAGAGTAAGAGCCTGCGACGATCTGAACTTCGTCATTTTGTAAAAGCTGAAAGTTAAGAACGAACCCTGAATATGAAATTGGTAGCTTTGGGAGATATAGGCATGTCTTTTTACCGCAAAAAGGACTCATTTCATTCAAACGCCTACTTTTCGGGGTGCATCTGTTCCTGTAACTGAACGGCTCGAGCTCCTTGGGATGGAGTTGACATCCAGTCTCAACTTCGGCGCCTCCATCGAGTACAAAGCCCAAATTGCGGCAAAGAAACTGGGCGTCCTAAACAGAGTGAAGCGATACTTTATGCCTGGACAGCTATTAACTCTTTACAAAGCGCAAGTCCGATCCTGCATGGAGTATTGCACCCACCTCTGGGATGCCTCAGCTAAATATCAGCTTGCCGCGCTTGACTCGGTGAAACACAGAGCTAAGAGACTAATTGGCGACGTCAAACTGGTGGATGCCAAGGTTCACAGCTTAGCTCATCGCCGTAAGGTTGCCTGTTTATCGGTCTTCTACAGACTGTATTCTGGCGAGTGTGCTCATGAACTCCACGACCTCATCCCACCGACCCCCTTCTACCATCGGACATCTAGACGCACTGCAAGTTACCAGTTACCATCCTCACCTAGTTGCTATTCCACCAATTCGCACCAAGCGCTTCCAAACATCCTTCATAATGAGCACAGCAAAAGAGTGGAACTCACTGCCTGCGTCTGTGTTTCCGAACGCATACAACCCGAATCTCTTAAAGTTAGAGTGAACAGGCTTCTTCTGGGTAAGCTCACTCCATCGTCGACTTTGTCTCTGTCACCTCTGACCTAGACTAGAGTCAAGAGCAAACCCATCACAAAAAAAAAAAAGATATCTGACAAAACATGAAACAATTCCAGAACCATCAATTTCAATGCTAAACGGAACTTTTGAGCATCAAAAACATAATTTAACTAAGCTTAATTACCACACGTCCAGATTTAGTACAAAAATAAACAGAAATGAATTTACACTAGCACAAATTTCACTAAATCTAAAACTTTACGAAAATTAAGCTAAAACTGTCTTTTCGGCCCTTTGACAGCCCATTTTATTATTTGCTCTGATCTAAGTAAAATCGCAACATTACGACTACCATAATAAATATTATTCCGATGAAAGTACTTAGGATATTTTCACAGAAAATGTTTTTATTTTTTGGGCTACTACAGTAGACTTTCAATGTCTGACAAGACGTGAGAACCATCGAAACTGACTGACTGCTGAGGAGACATCTTTTGATAGTGCCCCAAGTAACATACCTATATAAAATTCAGCTTTTATACTATGACGAAAGTTTAATCACAATTTATCATACTTTGAGGGTGTCTGACAGGGAGTTGCCACCAATACACGATGTGATTTCAAATGTTATTCAAAATAAAATATATTAAAACTGAGCTTTCTATTTTAACAAAAGTGAGGTGCAATTTTATATAATTTTAGTAACTGATATCTCCCAAAGCCACTCTGATCCAAACTTCATATTCGGGGATCATTCTTACCTGTATTGTGCTCAAACACAGATAATCTTTTAGCTTTTTTAAAATGACGATAGTCGGATCGTCGCAGGCCCTTGGGATAATACGTTTGGGCACAATTTTGTTATAAATACAAACATAAAATTACGCCTGCATTTCACCAGCAATGTTTAAGTTCCATTCTATTTATTTTACTTATCAAAAAATATAATTGAAAGCTTTTCAGTTTTACGGTTCTCAAATATTCTCATTCTACTAATATTATAAAGGCGAAAGTTTGTGTGTGTGTTTGTATGTTTGTTACTCCTTCAAGCTTAAATGGCTGGACGGATCTGGATTAAATTGGGCACAGAGATAGATTATAGTCAGGAATAGCAAATAAGATACTTTATATCCCGGGAATATGTTCCCTCGGGATAATTTTCGACATTCAAGCGGGCGAAGCCGCTGGCAAAAGCTACTAATATAATCATTTACTTCATTTCAGTACCGAAATAGACACCAGTTAAAACTTTTTCACGGCTAATGGAAAATCTGAATGTAAAAGTTTTTGAAATTCATTACAAGCATAAAATGAAATGCTTATAAATATTTGGCAAGTTCGGCCTGCTGAATGTCTTAGATACTTAATTTCCGTTTGAAAATTATAATTGTCATGGTTTTGTTTATTTTATTTTAGCAATTGGGTTTTAAAAGTTAAAACTTTTCGTAAATTAGATTGGTTGGGTTACTATACTAAGTCAATCGCAAGTCCATGTAGGCACCAATACACCTCCGGTGGGTTCCCGCATTGGCGAGGCCGGTGGGGTCAGGAGCCGTGGCTTGGTCACCCACGCTGAAGCAAAGAGGAAACCGAGGAGGTGCCGCTCGTTAGGGTTTTTGCCGATAAGCCGTCGACGTAGCGGCCAACAAGTAGGTTGCGGTGCCGGTTGGCAGCAGAGGTGACATCGCAACTGAGGCGGGCTGTGATAACGTATAGGCGGCATCGCAGTTGCGAGGAGTGCCAGTATTGCGGTGCGCCGCTCTCCCTACCTACCGGCCGAAAAATGGTAGTAGACGGGGTCACTGACCTGACCCGTCACAAAGGGACCAAGGGTGTCATACACGGGGTCATCTGGCGCCCATTTGCTGGTTTGATCCCTGGGGTGGTCACGGCGTACAATGTGTTCTGTTGCGCCGGTGATGGGGGATACTCCCCAGAGGAGGGTCCGGTGACGAACAGCCGCTGCGGGTTCGCGGTGAGTGCTAACGCGTGCCCGTGTTCCCGTAATAAGGTCCGTTTACATCTACAGACACTGAGCGTGCCAGACACGTGCAGTGGCAGACACCGACAGACACCGTTTATTTACATCTAAGCGTGCCAGACACGTGTCAGGGCAGACAGCGTGCCGTGTCAGACATCGACAGACAAGATGTCAGCGTCGGGCCGGCTCTATCAGTTTATGAACAGCTTTCACAATGTTCAGACACTTCTCTGTGGATGATTTATTCATAATTGCGTTTTTGCTAGAAGAGTAAGAGCAAGGTAGAACAAAAAAAAGATAAAAACGCATGGCCGTACATCCTATGCAGAAGAAAAGAAAATTAGAAGGAGAATATTGGACACTAGCTACAACGTTCGATACACGTTGGATATTAATAAATAAATATGAGTGAATCCAGTGGTGACAGTCTGCTAGTTAACACCGGAAGAATTTAAGCAAAATGTAAACAATGCAAGTCGCGAAAAATATCTAAAAGCTTATGATATTTTTCGCGTTTTTTTCATTTTTTTAATGTAATAACTCGATGTTGGTAAATAGTAAATGAATCATTGTAACAAGACTCGAATAAACATAATGTGTGCCCGGTTCCGATGCTCTGTTCACACTGCCCGGTAGATAGCTACAGACACGTACAGACACGTACAGACACGAACCGTACAGACAAAATATTCTTTCCGCGAATACTGGCCGTGCACGGCCCGTGTCTGTTGGTGTCTGCGCAGCCGTGTAGCGGTAGATATAAATACGTTAGTAGGCATTGTATAAAAGAATATTATTTTGACTGCTACGGCACGTGTCTGGCACGCTCAGTATCTGTAGATATAAACGGACCTATAAGCGGCACAGGAGGACACCTTGGAGTTTTAGTGGGTTGGACTCCCAGATAACTGCACTTATCCCCGTGGTAGTGCAGTATGCAAAAGCGAAATAAAAATTATTGGTACCAATTAAATCAAATATCCTAATAAAAATCAATTTCTAAAGAATAACCCAAAAATTGCCAGTTTCATAATTAATTACTCTTTTAATTACTCTCTTTAGAGTCCCCAATTATTGATTGGAAACAGTCTAGGTCGTTAGTGGTTCTATTTATTAATTGTAATGTTAACTAGTTTCGAATTCTCCACAGAACTACAAAGTAAGCAATATGTGTATATAGTGTCGGCAATATTATTACTTTTTTCGTTGTCTGCACGATATAGGAAACCTTTGTAAAAAAATTAAGTATTCTGGTTCCAAAGATTTTGGGGTAGGGCGTTGATGAGTCAGTCAGTGAGTTAGTTGGGTGAGTGGGCTTATCTTGTTATTTATCTATTTGTTCATCATTTAGAATTCAAGGTGTAATTTATTACTAACAAGCTTGTTTTCGTTCTATTGACAAAAGTCCGATTGTAAATATACAGACTCCGGAAATCGATTGCTTCAGTGGAAGTTTATTCAGGATTATTACAATCAATTCTACAAACAATAACGACATACACACATGGCTAAAACATTTTTAAGATAAATATTTTATGTATCAAAGTCTTACACCATTTATAACTCGAGAGCGGCTGGATCGATTTTCATGATAGATTTATATAAAACAAAGTCGTGTTCGTTACACCATTTATAACTCGAGAACGTCTGGATTGATTTGCATGATCTTTGATTTGATGGATTTATCGCTGTCCCAAATAACAGAATAAATATTAAAATATCGGAAATATTAACGAAAAAAAATTATGAAGAAACTTCATTTTCCCATACGTTTTGCGAACACAGCACCATCTCTGATATATGATAGAAACAAAACACAGTCCAAAATGAGCATAGCGTTGTATATTGGTTTCGGTAATGCCAGTAGATGGCGTTGTCGATTATTCTGAAACTCAAAACAAAGTCGGGTTAGTAACACAATTTTCAATGTTACTGTGACCACACTTGTGACTACTATATTGGGGAGATAAGTAGGTACGAGTGACGAGATAACTACAAGTACATTATTATAAAATCTTAGTACCTATTCTACAAAATGTTATTACCCATTTATTCTGAATATATCCAGAGATACCCGTCCGAGACACGTATCCGTTCTCCTTGTTTTCAAACTTACTTGCCGTGTACCAAATTTTCAACCACGTTCAGTAATCTGATTGGGTAAATCACATTGGTATTGTTATGAAAATGTGTTGTTAAAGTACCATATCAGATTTAGATATGGAGACGAAAGGGTTTTCCGCTGGGACCCTCTCGTAAACTGAAGCCTTTTTTGGGTTTTAATCTCGAATGGCTATGAGCGCGATTTCTGTGCATAAGGATTTGAATTTCATATAAAACATGAACAATTATAGGCTTGCCCGACCCCAGTATTATCTACGTGGGATTACAATAAATTGTGGGTGTACTAAACACTTCTACCCACTCATTCTACAAAAGCAGTAATTGCGCTAATTTACATTTTCACTTATTACATTATAATTTTTGTGAACATTATTATTCTATTTATTTTGTTGTTGCAGTGTTGCGTGTTGTTGTTGTGTTTTGTTGTTTAGCCTCTCCCAAAACGCTCTAGGAACTCTATATTTTTTATTTTTTTCAGCAAAGTGAAGAGCTCCTGAGCGGGATCTTCTTCTTCGGCATGTCGAACAGTCTAGTCAATCCCGTCATATACGGAGCCTTCCATTTGTGGCCTAAGAAGAATCGATCTCATCGACACAGTGACAGGTATGGAAAACTTTTCACGTTATTCTTAACTTCAGCCAAACTCGATGCGAAATGGAGGAAGGTAAACAAAAACTTTAGAGGATTCCTTACGTTGAAAGGAAGACAAAACTTAATCACAACACAATTATGTTATCTTTGGTGATGCTAATTGTAGATATCCATAGCCGACGGTAACCATTTACGGACAGGAAAGCCGCCGGATTGTTTGAAAAATTATAAAGCAGAAGAAACACTTTGACTAGTGTTTTCAAAGTAATGGGTATGTGTGGTGCGGCACCTTGATCGTGCAAATCTGAAATTTGATAGTGCCCGCGATCAGGCGTGAGGTGACAACGCGTTTTCATAGAATACAATCGAACTGATCATAATCAGTTTCTCGGAAGTGCTTATGAATTGAATCCAGAAAATAATATTTTACGGTAATAAAAGCACATAGACTTAGACTAGAGTATTATCTATAGTTTCCGAATGGTTAAATCTCTGATTAATATACGTATATATAGTTCAACTCATCTTTGCGCGCGGCGCTACTTGTGCGTAAGCTTGTGTGGGTGGTGCTCGGACGACGATTGCCGCGTCACTGCCACACAAATGCAAAATGTATAATTATAAGCGCAAGCACAACGCAAGCACACATGGCACCGCGCGCACAGATGATTCAAACTATCTATACCTACCTACTATAGGTGTCATTTTGAGACTTTTATTATGCGTAGATAGGAAAAAAATCACATATTTCAGAATTTTGCGCGCAAATTTATGGCTGCCAAATAAAGTATTCACCTATTTTGAACATTCAAGTAGGTATCTAATAGTCATGTTTCCAGCGGGATGTTTTTTAACATTCTGATATCAGTTTATGGGAACAAAACCGGTTTTCATACCTCTTCCATAACACAAGTACCTAGTCTGCTTTGTGGGTCAAAAAACCGGTAGGATGGGCAAAATCTTTTCATAAATTCTGAATAATGAAAAACTTCATCGTATAAGTCCTTCTAAGTTCTGACTTAGTAGGACTTATACGATGAAGTTTTTCATTTAGAGTTGGTTCAATATGGTGGAACTATTGTACTGACAAAGTAATAATATTTTAAAAGTTGTTGCCTTTATTTAGTTTATTTGAAAAGATTATATTTATATCATACTTGCTCGTAAAATAAATTCGTCTCCATTCCATTATTTTCCATTTCTATGAAAATATGAATAGAAGCAGCTTCATGGAAGTTTTCTATGTCCATCATTTATTAGGTATTCTATTGTAACACATGAATATTTTATAGCATATATTCATCATTTTGAAAAATCTATTTCATTCTGTCTTCTTTTTTGCTTATTTTTTTTGTGGTAAGAGAGCCTTTATTTGCTAATATACCGTATAATAATTTGAATAAAAATTGTCGTCATAATTATATTTATCACATTGCGCGTTTATAGTGTTCACAGTTCATTACCAATGCAATTAATCATACCCGTACTGAAGCCCTAGCACGAGTTTCTGCGTAATTGGATCGACTACCTTAACGTATCGCCTCCGACAATTTTTGTATGCAAAATTAAGCAGTAATAGTAGATTATTGCATCGAGCACAAATTAATTTATTATTGCACCGAGTGCCTGATTTAACTCTAATCTAACAGGCACGAGGGCAATATAAATTACTTAAGGCGAGGTGCATAATCTGCTTTTCTTTCAACTATTACCTATAGGAATAGTAGATAAAATAAACTCATAACAAACAGTTAAAATAGAAGTTTAATTATTGAAATTAAAAGTTATACTTGAGCAATTATTAAACGTAAAGTTAAGAGTTTTGTTGGGAAAATTTATATTTGTTTGTTTAACTTGGGACTGAATAATAATATCAGACGAGGTAGATGGGCCTGGCTGATTTGTTACAATGAAGTCATTATCACAGGAAGTAGATGGGCGCGGCGATGTCGAAAATCACTTTTTTAAATATCTTTCATTTTTAAATCAGAGTTAGCAGCAATATTTTTTTAAATTTGGAACAAGTATGATAGAAACGAATAATACGTAAGTAAAAAAAAAGTATTGATATCGGCTGGCTGAATAGAGCTAATCCATTGAGATTGGCAGCTTTTGGTGCGATTAAAAAAAAACTGTGCAATAATGAAATTTCATACATTTTTATTGCTCTAGAGCATTAAAGACTCGCTTTGTACTGAGTTTTTAGTGTGATTGTGATGAAATTAAAGCATAGTTGGAAGAAAAAAGTATTAATATAACATGTTCTTCAGCAGGTCTTGTGGCAATGGTTGCAGTATTTTAAGTAGCAAAAACCGTAAGCCGTTCTACAAGTCTAGCTAGTCTGTCGATGTGAAACAGAGAACTAGGACAAAAATGAAATAGAATCCCTTCTCAGCGTGACGAACGGAAACAAACGCTATTAGATTCTCGGCCTTAATTAACCATAAAACAATTACTACTTCCGAGTAGCCGCAAGCCGTTTTTTTGAACTCGTGCCTGCAAAATAACTTTTCGTAGCGTCAAGTTCGTTTTCGTCTGGTAAAAACGTCATGATGACGATACGAATACGTTAAATACCTGTGCTAGAAGACTATGTAATTTGCGTTCCCAATTCAAATAGGTACAGAAATTTTAACTCACCTAAATAATTACACACATCTGCTTTTAAATTAGGAATATCATCAACGGAGATTTTGGTAAAAAAGATCCCCCTTATACCTACTGCCTACTCTGTGGTAATTTCAAAATAAATAAAATACTTTTTTAATATTAATTTAATTAAAACATGTCATTTTTGTTACTTATTCAGACTCGTTCTATTTATTATTCTATTCCTATTTTAATTTTAATCATTTCGACCCTTTAAAATAAATTTGAAGGGTCTGAAAATTTTCACTTAGAAGTTTACAAAGGCTACCAAACCCACAGGAAAGGATAAAGTTTTTACACACTATTTATTTTATTTCCAAAAGGGAAGAAAACGTTTTTCTTAGAAGGCTATTCTGTAAATTTGCTTAATTGTAAGTTATACCTGGTGAAGGTTGCGGGAATCCGCTGGTTGCGGGACGCACGAGACCGGTCAATGTGGCGACGCTTGGGGGAGGCCTATGTCCAGCAGTGGACGTCTTTCGGCTGATATGATGATGATGAAGTTATACCTAGGTACACAAAGCAAAGTAAATAGTTTTGCAGGGCACACTAACATATTGTTCATGTGCGTAAAATTAACAGGTGTATTACTTCGCCTATTTATTAATGTTTGCTTCACAATATATATGAAGAAAAGAATATGAAGCATTAATTTAACTATGTAAATAACTGGTACCGTGGCATGAGTGTATAAGCAATCGTCTGGTAAATCAAATGTCTTAGGATCGAATCTCACCAACGTGTCAACTTTTTGCAATATTAAAAACCATTTTTTTCATTCTCGTAAATTTTTTGTATTTTATCTGATAATAAGTAAAAATTAAACAATTTTTTATAAGAAATCAACAATATTTACTGACTAGGTTGTTTTAGAATTATGATTACAAATGATAAAATTTTGTGCATGACAAATATTCTAAGTCGGACAAGAATTAACGTTATTTTTTAAACTCAAGTGGGTAATATATGTATAAGCTTTAAGAATAAACATGTTAGAAAGTTAGATTTTAAGGTACAGGTATCCTTAATTATTGTTATCTCTTTAACAATAACATCACTCACAAATAACAAATTTAATCACCCCCTGATATTTTTATAAATAGCCGATTGGTGCACGATTTTTTGATAGCCATTCAATCTCAGTAAAATTTTCTTGGATATTTAACCAACCTTGCATAAGTCGCGCGCGATGCACAGCGCACTTATCATGCACGAAGTAAATGTATTTTTGCGGGTATGCGATGCGCATAGTTGGTAACATCATGTTTTGTAAAACGTCCAAGTAACCTTGACTGGTATTGCGAACCCCTACTGCACTAATTCACCGGTCACCCATTGATGACATCCATCCGCAATATCCCAAAGTAATGCGGGCACTAGACCTGCATTGAATAATATTTTTTTTTATAAAACGCTCACCATCTTTTCGCCACAATATTTTATATTATTATTTTATATTTTGCAACCGTCCTTGTTTGACTTAAAACATTTTTCACCGCTAAATATAACCTTATTATTGCACCAATCGAAATCCTAATATTCAATTCGAAGCGTACCCGGTTTTTTCTATGAATATCTAACAGTAAAATTCTCATGTTTTCTTGGTTGGCCTACAACACTTCACACCAGCTTCACGCAAGTGGTTCGGTACGGTTTGTAATCACACGTCATGTTTAGTCGCTCTGGAATGAGTAGTGAACTAGTGAGGAAGGGCTCAGCTATATGCGAAGCAACTATATCACGGTGCAGCGCTTTGGCATCTGTGTATGCAAATCCAGCCTTTGGTCCCGGTTGGCGAGGATCAATGCTTCGCGAATCTGCATAACGATGGAACCACAATTGCACAGTTCTTCTCTGTGAACAATAATAAAATATTATTACAAAAACAAGAATCAATAACATGTGGATTATTTAAACACAACAACACACACAACTTCAAAACATAATTAAAAAAAAATTGTTACTCACCGATGGCGATATCAATAAACGCCTCGCAATATCACTAATTGAAACGTTTTGCTCATGCAAAATAATTATCTCAGCTCTTAAGTGTAGTAAAGTGATTCAAAAATAAAAGCATTTCTCAAAACTTGCAGGGTACAATGTCTAAAACGTAATGAAAGCCCCATAGTCAATAGCATTATGACGATGAACAACTACTAACTTACACATAATTTGTCATTTTTAGAGGGTAAACTATTAATATATTCCAACCCAAATATAAAGAAGACTTTCTAATAGTTTAGCAATGAATTAAACAATCAAATGAAAATATTTTATTAAAACACAAAAAAACATAAGCTATCGGCAGTCGGATTCAATCTTACGGTGCCATACAGTAAGGTATTATATACCGCACGCTCGACTAGAGTGCCTTGGAGACGATTGTTGCATAAGCTAAAATGCTTCATACTCCCTGCAACATTAAAGTGACAAGAAATTGCAAGTGTGTGTGGGCAACGGATTATTGTGAAGCAAACACAAATAAATAGAAGAAATACACCCGTTGATTTTACGCACACTAACATCTATGTTAGTGTGCCCCGCAAACCTTTCTGATTTGCTGTGTGTACCTAAGAAAATTGAAATAAGGTTTCACAAAACTGTTTAAGACATATTGTAGGTATTAATTTGCATATTTGTATTTTTTTTCGAATTATTTAAGGCCTGTCACTCAGTCTTCAAATACAAAATTTCTCGATTATAAATAAAGCAAAAGAAATAAATAAGCGCTTAGTTAGTTATTTAGCTCATAGTTACAATATTTAAATTTTTTGGAAAATACAATTCTTACCTAATACCTTTCAAATAAACTGCATCAAAATACTCGGTAACTTTAGAACAACGGGTTCCATATTGTTTACTGAAATGTAGGGACGTTTTATTGGTGTAAATGGTAGTAGTAGAGTCTAGTGTCGGCGTCTTGGGGACCATGCAGACATGTCTTGCCCTCAATAATAAAAATTACGGAAGCTATCATTTAAAAACTTCTTTAAGCTTTGATGTAGTTTCTTTGAACGTCAGTGTATTTTTAGTAAAGTAATTTTTAATGAAATGAATTATTGAAAGATTGTATCTGAATACCTATTACGTATATACTTCTGTAACACACCTCATTACTACGAACCTTATTATTCATGCATAACGTATCTTACAACTAGCGCCATCTGCGTATAAATCTTTAAACTGTTATCGATTACGAGTCCTTTGAGGAATATAAGTAGTAGAGGACTCACTTAGTCAATTTCTTTTACTGCATTCTAAGTGGTTCGCAGTATTATTACTAGATGTCGCTGTTTATTGGTGTCTTGATCCTGAAACGCGGTGTTAAAAATTACCCCCATTTACGTAATTTGCCTCACCTAGAACATCCCTGTCAGTTGGACTTTTTGGATTAGAGGGCTAAGTACCCCGCCTTCGTCTGAGCGGACTTGGCCGTGTGTACTACGCCTTATTTTAAATATATAGTGTAAACTAATCCTGTAACTTCAGTACTTCAAATAAACACATGCAAATCATCTTAATGTTTCCTTCGGACCTGTGACGTCAACAAGACCTACCCCTACACTTCTTAATAAAACGTGGAAATGTATCACCTAAAATTAATTGCATTTCTGAATCGACGTCATAAAAGAAGCAAAATATAAATTCAACCATGATTTTGCATGAAGTGTCGTTTTATCTAATTTCCCTTTGAGAGTCTATAATTAAACAATCTAGTAGCTATCAGAAATGATTATAAAGTACTCAAATATCTCAAATATCCGATCGTTAATAATTTCCTTTTGGCAATAACGATTAATTTTATGTTCATTAAGAAATGAAGAGGTGGAGAAGTTTTTCGACGCCATATTTTGAATAAGTTTATTTTTGATTTTAGTGTATATCACTATTACCTATACATTTTATAATAACATAGGTATAGTGATAATTTTCATATTTCACCGATGTATTTTTGGCATCGGAAATTATATCTGCTCAGATAAATTATACTCATTTTGTAAATCAGTTAAAATAACACTTTTTTTGCAAATATCTCATATCATATTAAACAAGATGAGGCTGGCATTTCCTAGCTGACTGCTCTGAAAAGAAAAACTTAAACAAACAGAGGATTAGTATTGACGATGACGTGCAACTATTTTTGTTCTTGTTTTCACAATGCATTGGCACCAAGCCCGATAAACTGATAAACACTGTCCAACTTATAAGTCAAAAAAAAAAAATACTACCTCTCTTCTCCACATACCTCATCGTCATAAGGTTTTACTAAGCATTACAAACGGATAAGTTTTTACCAACAACTTAGTAAACGTTGACTTCAATTGTACTCAGCATAAAATAGTAAGCTAAAGGGAAACATTCAGCCTTTGTATACATAAGTCACGTTTCATTCCTGTGGATAGAAATAAATAGAAATATAAGCTTAACTTTATAATTTATTAATTTTGTTTCTTTAATATTTTGACTTGGTCTAGTGATTTGTTTTATTAAAATAATTAGCTAGGTTTTGCATGCTCTATCTGTGTTATGGCTCTTACAGACAGGTGCAACGCGACTACGATTTAATAACGCGTTTTATAAATATTGTTCTTTAAACACAGAATTATTTACTTTTATAATAAAAACATATCGGAACATCGTTGTCGCACCTGTTTTCAATTTAATTAAATATTTTCAAATCCATGCATTCAAACTTTTCTCGCAAATTATATTCAGAGAAATAAAGCTTCATTCAAAATGCCGTTTAAGAACTGTCCGAAGTAATTGTACCAAAGAACTTGGAAATGATGAGATTTAAAAGATTTTCGTTTCTCAAGTTGCCGTATCTTGTCAAGCAGTAGAAAATAAATGGAAAACTTATCTAGTTGTAAAGTCTGGGACACTAATACTTTTTGTTGCCACTCTCACTACTCACAAGTAGATATAACAACGTACTTATTAATTTGACTTACTCATTTGCATACAAAAATTACCAGGCTATGTAAGTCCTAATTAAGATTGAAAATAAAGCACGTTTTCATAGAAATTATTCTAGGGCTATTAATATACTCCTAGAACTCTGTCTGTAGAAACCTTTATATAAATAATGCTGAATAAAGGTAAATACATTTTTGCTACTTTGCTTAATAGCTTGCCGATTAATCACTAAGTGAAAGCAGTTAACTATTTGGTTAATTATTATCGTTTTAATTAATATTACAACGATTCTGTAGCTTTATCAACGCGGTAATTTGGTATACCCTTTTTTATATTACGTAGGGAATGAAGTGGTTTGTTTCACTACTAGTATGCTGATTACGAATATTTGTCTTGACATAAAGATCATATCTATTATATTTCACAAAATACTCGAAAATTGGCATAACTCTTTATCTAAAATTAAGAATAGAAAAATAGTGTAATTTACGTACAATAATACAAATATTCCATTAGGGACAAATAAACGTATAGGTACAAATAGACGTTTGTACGTCTAATTTTAATCCGCATAAATTTGTAACAGTCACGAATAATAAAGTAAGGCACGTTCTTGCAATCTGGGACTAACAGTTTCGACCTAGTTTTATCGCCAATTCCACCCTTTTTATTACTTTTAGGTTAGTAAATCCAAAAGCTTTATAGTTTCAACGACGCGACGTTAAAACGCATCATTAACTTCATTAGAGTAATGGCTTGTGACAGAGACGTGGTAGCTTAAAAAAGGAACAAGAATTGCCTACGCAATAAATAAGACTGGGTCTTCTTCGTTGTTTGTGTTAGTTGTTAATCTATATATAGATTAACTCCTTTTTGGTTATCATTAACAAAGAAACGTTGATCATAATAAATGTGTTTTTTTTTGTTAAATGAACAACATATTTATTTAGCTCAAACTTTAATTCAGCCGATCATAGACTACGCCGATGCCTGCTATCTGGATGCCACTGAGGAGCTCTTAAATAAGCTTGAGCGCTTGCAAAATCTGTGCATTCGTTTTGTCTTTGGTCTGAGGAAATACGATCACGTCTCTCAGTTCCGCAAGGATCTCAAGTGGCTCCCTATCCGTCTTCGCAGGAACACTCGAATATTATGTCTCCTATATAATATCCTTTTTAACCCTGCATACCCTGGCTACTTGCGCGATCGTTTTTCTTTTACTCGCCCTGCTGATGCTCTGTGCAGATCCCGCCTTAAACTACATCTCAATTTCCCATCCCATAAAACCCATTTCTATTCCCACTCCTTCTCTGTCCATGCAGTACGATTGTGGAACTCACTTCCACCTAAAATCCGAGACTCCCAAAATGTATCTTTATTCAAAAAACTAGTCAAAGATCATTACCTCTCCACCATCTTGTAATTTTATATATTAAGTATATATATATGTATTTTATTTACTATATTTATTAAGTTAAGGTATGTATTGTGTAATTTATATGATTAATTAAGTTATTTTTGTCTATTTGAAATTTCCTTATTCTTTATGCACACTGTGTCTTCGTTTATCATCCAACTTTCCTGTCGCAGGTCTGCTGGAAGAAATTTCTAATGAAATAAGCAGTACCTTTGTGCTCTTCAATCTGTATTATTTTTTTTCTCTGTAAAGTGTTTTTTGTGAGTACATAAATAAATAAATAAAAATTAATAAACATATTATACAGCCTATCCACTATCACTACGAAGATATGAAGGAACTTCTAGTAACATAATTTGTCGTTGAAATCAATACTAATATTATAAAGAGGAAAGATTTTGTTGTTTGTTTGTACCGAATAGGCTCCGAAACTACTGGACCGAATTAAAAAATTCTTTCACCAATAGAAAGCTACATTATTCCTGAATGACATAAGCTATTTTTGAATCCCGAAAACGTGTCCTGTGGGGTGGAGCGAAGCCGCGGGGAACAGCAAGGCTCTGGCATATCACACTAATATTATAAAGGTGAAAGTTTGTGTGTGTGTATGTTTGTTCACGCTCAAACGGCTGGACCAAATTTGACACAGATATAGATTATAGTCTGGAATAGCACATAGGATTTTTTATCCCGGGCATATGTTCCCTTGGGTTAATTTTCGACATTCACGCGGGCGAAGCCGATGGCAGAAACTAGTTTATTTTATAATATTATTATCACCATCATTTCAGGGTAAAGACGTCTACTGCTGAATAAATAAAAGATCATGAAAATGGACTGGATGGGCCTCGTTCAAGTTTCGACACATCTATCGGCGGTATTGTCATAATATTGTTCTATCATAAATTATTAGGCTTATGATCTTCAAAAGGATAGACCCAATTTTAGTAGAACCAGACAAATATCTCAAACGTGCAACCATTTTGACTTATATCCACGGTATTTCTAAATTGGATAAACCCAATACATTCTACAGCTATAAATTACAGAAGTTGTTACTCATGTATTTGTTCCAAAACAGTGCAGGGTTCAGTAATTGATCAAAAGACGTGTTCGCATTTGTAATCTTTGAAGTTAGGTTTGGGACATGCGGGAATGGTGAACAGGAATGAGTTGATGAGAGGGTTTTTGAGTTAAGGTATTATCACTCAGTGAGCATATTTTTTAATTCTTATATGTCTGAGCAATGCTTATGCCCAATTATATGCTTCCAGGACCCGACACACAGTCGGATCGTTGAGCTCACCAACATAGATTTTATCTGAGTTAATTCATTTGTGCACTCTGATAGGATAGGTTTACTTAGACGGTTTTGAGGGCTTTCTCAAAAAGCCAGTCGCTATCTGCATTTTAATCCAGACGCTATCAGCATTTTATTTCACGACATTTTGGAACGGAGTTCCTAATCACACGTTATAGTTCTGATCTGTTTACGCACTGAGGAGCTAGACTAAAAAAAACCGGCCAAGTGCGAGTCGGACTCGCGCACGACCGATTCCGAAAAAAACGGCAAAATAATCACGTTTGTTGTATGGGAGCCCCACTTAAATATTTATTTTATTCTGTTTTTAGTATTTGTTGATATAGCGGCATCAGAAATACATCATCCGAGAAAATTTTAACTGTCTAGCTATCACGGTTCATGAGGCACAGCCTGGTGACAGACAGACAGATAGACAGACGGACCGCGGAGTCTTAGTAATAGGGTCCCGTTTTTACCCTTTGGGTACGGAACCCTATTACTAAGACTCCACGGAAATTTTTCAGAATTTGATCCTTAGTAGCGACACTCTTGTATTGTGTAATAATCAGCGAATTTACTTTTTCAAAGTCAACGGTTTCCTGGCTAAATAATGCTGGATATTGAGTTTCAAAAAATCCTATAATTCAGTTTTAGTTTTAATCAAAACGGTCCCGAGACTCCTTTTAGTGTTTGTAGCTTTTCCTCATAGTTTCAGATTTGGCCCACTTAAAAAATTCAACCTGTATACGACTATTTTATATGTTTTTGACATTCCCGTGACTCACATTAATGAGATTAATGCAATAGTAAATCAGAGCCATATATCAAATACATTCTGCTATATTTCTAAATGTACGCCATGGGTATGGTTTCCATACTAAGATGCCCATATTTCCATACCTTTGCAAGAGTTATATTTTTTAACACCGTAAATAGATTACACAGTCTCAACTTGTTTCCGCATTGTTGCTATTCAATTATAAGTATTTTGTTTAGTTACATTTTTTAAATAGATTTTAAACCTGTATAAGATAACATTGCCAATTTTATTATTTTCTTAAGCCTTACAAATAAACAGATTCTGTGAAAAGATTATTTGCCATAAATTAATTGTTTTGTCACAAGTGACTTTGCGGTAAATATCGTGAATGGCAAATTGCTAGGTTATTTGAATTATTTCGCTTGAAACTTTAGAGCGAAACAATTCTAAAATAAGTATTGGCGTAAAATATTCCAAGAATTTGGCTCTCCTACTTAACTTGCCTATAGGTATTTGATAACAACGTTAGAACAAAGTGGAGTAGTATTAATTTGATACGCGAAATCAGAAAGATGTAGCTAGTTGCAAAAATATCATTAATTAAACAATTATTATAACAATGTTGAAATTATACACATTTACGTGCTATATGTGAGATTATTCGACGTGCGACATAACTTTTTGATCTCACGTATACATGCGAGATCGGGTCAGTGCCAACTCAACCCGAAGAATAATACCTGCAAATTTTTGTTTGGGTAGGCGTAAAAACGTCAATGTACAGTCAGGCAAAAAGTGTTGATTTAACGCTTGCATCACATATAATGTAAAATTTAAATAATGTTAGGATAATTAAATAAATAATTAAACATGTAATCGGGTTGAGTTCGCACTGACCCATCTCACGGGTCAGTGCCAACTCAACCCGATTCGACTCAATCCGATGAATAATACCAGATTTTTACTACCAATTTAGTGCCATTTGTACAGTCAGACAAATAGATATTTAATTCTAAATAACTTCATAATTTACTATACATACAATATTTAATATTTTATTATGATAGATAATTTATCCTGGTACTTAGTGATTTCGTTACAAAAATGTAGCTTTATAAAGATAGCTTGTGCGGTCGTGAGAAAGTATTTTAGGTTGCGATGAGAAACCACACAATTGGGACTAGACCTGGAGATGGTCTAGGCGATAAACGAAGACGATTGTTCCACGAAATAAAGCAGTAACAAACTATAATACGTGTACGTACCTTAATTTGCTATATCTGCTTTCGCTGCCCGCCTTTCGTTGATATTACACCACAGTTGAGTTTAGGATGATGGTCACGAGCTGCTTAGGTAGATATCATGCAGCTGATCCGGATTAATCTCTCTGCCGTAGAGATCACGAGATATGCGCGTGCGTTCAGAGAGACGTTAAAGTGACAGACGTTTTTTTTCTTTTTCTTTGCGGTTGTGACGTCACGTATGACAACTGTAAAGACAGTTGCGATTGCCACTGCATAAATCGATTGGAACATCGTGTGTTGCCCGAAAAAAGATAAATTACGCTATACGATGACGAAACATAGCTTTAAGTTTTCTAGTCTTTTATTTATTATTTTAGATGTCAGTACCTAATTGTTAAACTAATCATTTTAATCACGTATAAAGACTGATGATCCAATAAATACCACCATACCACTAGCTTTAAGATTGTAATGATAATTAACAATAATCTGTGATTTTTACTACAAAGTACATATTTACTACTTTTTATATATTAAAAAGCATAAGCACTTACATGTTTAATTATTTATCCAAACATTATTTAAATTTTACATTATCTGTGATGCAAACGTTAAATCAACACTTTTTGCCTGACTGTATGTACATCGACGTTTTTACACCTACCCAAACAGAAATTTGCAGGTATTATTCTTCGGGTTGAGTCAAATCGGGTTGAGTTGGCACTGACCCCTGACGGTGCCCATTTGTAAAATTCTTCTTTTGTTTGAAAAAGTATACTTTCCAGATGGTCCCGTGGTAATCAAGTGAGGATCTGATGATGGAATCCTGGAGAAATCTAGGAAACTCCTCAAATTTTATAGGCATACACATAGCAATTTTTCTATTTTCATCGACATGGCAAGCACTTGCATTCAAAAAGTACTATTTGGTGGAGTTGAACTGATGAAGAAGACCACAGATGGCCACTGGAATAGTTAAATTATTGTGATGAAGCAAATTTAAATTAATGGTTCTAATGAAAATGGTACCATCTAACTGATCTGGTGATGAAGCCGTATGGTAGGCACCAGAAATCCGTAATAAAACAATGTATCCTAGTCATCTATAGACTTTTTGGCATTGTTATGAGAAGCACTCTGGCTATAAATGATTTGCATGGTAATGTAGGGTACCAAAACTAAAAAGAAAAAAATAAGAAAAACCTTTTAACTAAATAAATTAACAGACTTTCAAAAAAATACTACAAAGCAAAAATTAACTTTCTTTTCGGAAGTCGGTGCCAAAATCGAAAAAAAATATGTACCAAAGCCACCGACTTCGAAAAGAGAGTATTTTTTGCTTTTTAGTGTTTTTTTCTGAAACTCGGTTATTTTTTTTTGTTAATAAGGTTTTTAAGTAAACAAATTATGGCAAGATGTGACATGTATAATCAATAGATATACCTTTTGAAAATCATAAAAAATACCATGGCTGGAGGCTTTAATTTACTGAGAGTGCCTCAGGATAGTCCACTTAAGCAGTCTACAGCGTCACAGGTTGGACTGTGAGAGGCCACAAAAAAAAAAGTTTTGTTTGACAAAATAACTTATTGGTAGATTTATAAGCGCGTGCCAACGTCCCCAGGCCGAAAATCCTTAAATAACGAGATGAAAAATTGTTTACCGCTTTGACCATTGAAAATTTCAGTATGAGAAATTCCTTTTGAGTTATTTCCACAGATATTTTCATCACGTCCTACTTCGCGAGTTTACCCCCGTTTTCTCAAAACTCAATTATCAGGCTGTTACCGTCATCATCATCAACCTTTTTAACGTTCCCACTGCTAGGACACAGGTCTCCTCTCTGCGAGAGGGAATGGGCCGTAATCCAACACGCGGGCCTAGTGCGTGTTGGTGGATGTCACATGTCTTCGAATTTTTGGTTCTAGGACATGCCGGTTTCCTCACGATGTTTTTCTTCACCGTTTTGAGAGCAGTGTTGACGAAATAATTTACACAAAGTAAAGCGCCTGCTTGGGTTCAAACCAACGAACTTGTGAGTCGCGCCCGTTTCCACTGAGCTACCACTGTTCCAAATCGATAAATATTCGCCGGTTTTATGCTGTGATTGGCCGATAAATCACTCAACCAATCAGATCAGATAACGCGTGCTTGAAAATTTGTTTCATTACTTTTTTTGGTAATTTAGCGTTCTGAATACCGGCCTAAGGCGTATATATTCCCCAATGTTAACGCAGTACTGCCCCCGCACCATGACGTGTCAAAACTATCATGGTTCGACAGTGAAAAGGGAAAAATATATACAAGTCATATACATCTATCCCTTACGTACACTCAAAATAATCTTGCTCTAAGAGCTTACGGCCCCCCGGCCGTGAGCCTGCTCGGTGCCAGAATATCAATATTGGACCGCCTTTTGGACAGTATTGTTGCAAAATATTAAATTTAGGGTTCCGTACCTCAAAAGGTAAAAAGAGGAACCCTTATAAGATCACTCTCTTGTCCGTCTGTCAGTCTGTCACCGTGTTCACCATTCGTGTGTCACCACCGAACAGGTCCGTTTCTGTTTAGGTTTTGTTGTTTACATGTCTCTAGATAATTAATAAGTTACAAGAGTGGATTTTGCGACGATTTTTGACGGGATATACCTCGCAAACGGACCGCCGACCAAAGATATTATGTACGAAACCCTACCTTCATTTTAAAATCCCTGTTCAATGATACCACACATGTTGTGGTAGGGTGAAAATTTTTTTTGTGAGTTCGTGCCCCCTAGAGGGTGCCATATTCAATTTAATCAAAATCAAAATCAAATATTTTTATTTTACATAGGACTACATGGGCACTTATAAAACGTCGACAAAAGGTGCACGGTTCGGGTTAGTCGTTTCCTATGGAGAAGAACCGGCAAGAAACTCCATGGTTACTCTTTTAAATTGTTTTGTTTACAATATTTCCATGTTACAGCGTACTTGAATATGCCAAATTTGACAACGTAGGCCCGACAATAAGACGTACGAAATTGAAAAAAAAAAACAAACAAAAAAAAATAATGCACGAAATAAAAAGTTAACAAATGTTAACAATCATCTAGAAAACTAGAAAGCCTACAATGTTCACACATATACAATAGGTAAAAGAATCTATACAAAGGTAAAAAAAAAAAAAACCACAACACAAAATTTAACATGTGGCACAAATACTGTAATCAGTGCTGTAACTATTCTTAGCAAAGGGCTATAATGATGATTGAAAAATATTGTAAAAAGTCTAATTAAAAGAGAAAAAAAAAATGAGATTGAGAATAGTTAGAGATATCCATATATTTGTGCCGTTTATGAGTTACCAGGGAAGCCGCATGCGCAGAGGGTGTCAAAGCCAAATTTTTTATCTTCAACGTAGTCCTTGATTTTATAATATGCTTTTTTAACAAGGACACGTTTGATGTAGTTTTTGAACTTTCCATCGGTCAGTTCTATAACTGACTTAGGCAACTTGTTATAAAAGCGTATACTGTTTATAAGAAAAGACTTGCTAGTTTTCGTTAATCTGAATTTGGGTATTACAATTTCGTGCTTACTGCGTGTATTTAAATTATGGAAGTCACTTCTAGTTTTGAAAAGCCCTCGATTTTTGCGGACATACAAAATACATTCCAAAATATAAAGTGAAGGTAGAGTCAGTATATCAATCTCTTTAAATTTTTCTCTGAGGGACTCGCGAGGACCCATTTTATAGATCGCGCGGATTGCCCTCTATTGTAAGATAAAAATTGAGTCAACGTCTGCTGCTGACCCCCACAGCAGAATGCCATAAGACATAATACTGTGGAAATAAGCATAGTATACTAGTCTAGCTGTGGCTACATCGGTTAACTGCCTTATCTTCCTTACTGCATAGGCAGCCGAACTTAACCTGCCCGAAAGAGTTCTAATGTGCGCGCCCCACTGCAATTTTGGGGATTTCTTGTAATCCCCAAGAATACAGTTTCCGTTATTATTTCAAGATTTTTGCCGTCAAGATTTAGATTTAGGTCACGTTGAGGTACATTTGGTAAAGAGAACTTTAGACATTTTGTTTTTTTCGCATTCAGTAAAAGATTGTTAGCTGCGAACCATTCCGAGAGAACAATTAGACTTTCATTGACATGTAAGACATCCGTATATTTCCTATCTATTTTAAAAATTAGCGAAGTATCATCAGCAAATAGAATTATATCCGATAATTTGGCCATCATAAAAGGGAGATCATTAATGTAAACAAGAAAAAGGAAAGGGCCGAGAATTGAACCTTGGGGCACGCCTATTTTGACTAGAGACCCGGAGGACGTCGCCCCATTAACATTTACTTTTTGCTGTCTGTTTGATAAATAGGAAAGCACAAGATCAGCAGCTTGTCCTCGAATTCCGTAGTGTTGTAATTTTCAGATCAGTGTGTTGTGGTCGACGCAGTCGAACGCTTTTGACAGATCACAGAAAATGCCAATGGCATCCTGGGACTTCTCCCAAGATTCCAAGATGTGGCTGATGAGTTTTACTCCCGCGTCCGTTGTCGACCTACCTTTCGTGAAACCAAACTGCTGACTATGCAGGATCCCATTTGAATTGAAATGAGACAACATCTGGTCCAGCATGATTTTTTCATAGATTTTACTCAATGCTGGTAGCACGGATATAGGTCTATAATTAGAGGGATCGCTCTTACAGCCTGATTTGAAAATAGGTACTACTTTACTGTGTTTCATTAAGTCAGGAAACGTGCCGCTGTCCAAACATTGATTGAATATGCCTGTTAGGACAGGAGCAATTGAGTCAATAATATCTCCAAGAACCCTAACGGATATCCCCCATAAGTCTTCAGTGTTTTTTTATATTGAGACTTTTGAACGCGTTTTTAATTGTATCAATGCATATTGGTTTAAATTTAAAGGTTGGTATGTCTTTAGTAAAGTATTCCTTAAGAAGAGCTGCAGCCAATTTAGATGAGGAGGGAAGTGACTTCGTAACCTCTAACGGAATGTTGGTAAATAAATTTTCTAATGTCTCAGCGACTTCTTGCTTATCAGAAATGGTTTGATTAGATATTTTCAAAGACAACTCATTCTGATCGCGTTGTTGTGTCTTTCCAGTTTCTCTATTAATTACTTGCCACACAGTTTTTATTTTATTATTAGAAACACCAATTTTGTTAATTATTATTTGAGATTTTGCTTGAGCGCATAGTCTTTTGAATATTTTGGAATAGTTTCTAACATATGTGTGGAAAACTTGGTCGGTAGTCAAAGATTTTTCGTAATATAAATTATATAAATTATCTCGGCTTTTTCTTATGCCCACAGTGGCCCATTCACTAAATTTCGATTTGTAATTGTTGACTTTAACTGTTTTTATAGGACACGTTTTATTGAATTCTTGGCAAATTGTAGAAAACAACGTGCCGTAATTTATATTGGGGTCTTTTAAATCAAAACTGGCGTTACAAAGGTTGCTAAAAACATTATTATTAAAAGAATTTAATTTATTTTTAGTAAGAGGTCTTAATCGAATTGATTTAGCTAGGTTATTTTTTTTATCTGACTCAAAAGATACTAGCTGACCAGTATGGTCTGACCTAACGCCACTAATTAAAAACGATTTTTGTACTTTACAATTAGTGAATACATTATCTATGCACGAAGCTGAAGTTGCTGTTATTCTTGTCGGTTCATTAAATAAATATTTTAAGTTAAATGATTTGAACAATGAAATGAGCTTACAGTTTTCAGGTGAATTGACTAACAGATCTATATTTAAGTCACCACAAACAAAAACTAATTTATTATCTCTGAAAAGTTTACTTAACAATTCTTCCATTGTAATTAAAAACAATGACAAGTTTGATGCTGGTGGTCTGTAAACACACAAGATAGTATGCCCCTCGACCTCTGCACATGCTACCTCACATAAGCGATCAACAGAGTTACGTCACATAGCGTATAACTAGCTAACAAACAAGACGCTTCCAACGAAACACCGTTTTTCAAATTATGATAAGTAGTTTAGAAGTTCTGAGGGAACTGATGAACATACATACATACTTACATACATACTGATCAAAAACTTTCCATCTTTTTGCTTCGCCGTAGTCGGGTTTTAGTTTTATGAACTTATTTTTTAAAACTTTTTAACCTTGCCGTTACTAAGGAGTATGCTTTAGGAAATAACCTTCTTCACGCAATGTTTTGCTCGATCAAGTTGTTTCGATTATTTGTCTGCATTTACGAAAAGTCTGATTCTACGTGAAACAAAATATCTTCTCGTTGGTACTACTACAACTTGCTTGCTTGGCACAACAATATTATGTACTCGTATGTATAAAAATACTTGTACAAAAAAATGCGTTGCACTCGCTTGAAGACATAAATTCTTAGGACAAGCCCTTACTTTTCGACACTGACTTTTCAAATCTTAGCATTAAGCAACTACTTCCGTATAGTGTTTATTTACATCATTTAAAATTGATTTCAGTCGATTGCCGTCCCAAATTATGCGTCATTTTTAACTCTAATTTTCCTTACAGGGAATCCAGAGGTAACCACGCGTCGCTTCTCCGTCGCGGAGACAACAACACCTCCTCGTTTCGACTGACTATGAACAACCGTTCCTTGAGATCTTCAGTCAAATACTCCAACGGGCATAACGTCAGTTTGTTATAACCATTGCGAAAAACTACGAACAAACGGGTCTTAACAATACCCGAAGAGGCAATGAATATGGACTCAAGCAGACAGATAACTTGTGTTGTGTGTACCGAAAGACAGCGAATGAGGAATCGGTATGATTATACCGATTTTTAAGTGCAAATAAATTACTCGTGTTAAAGAAAAAGTTAATAAGTTAAACGATAAAGATATTAATCTGCTTAAATTTCAACACAATAGATGGAACTTAAGGTAATGCCAAATTACAGGATATTAAGAAGAAATAACGAACCTATGACCAAGTATATAGATATTTGTAGCTGAAAAATGTAGAAGCCAACAGGCCAACAGGTTTATATAAAAACGCACGACACTTTTGAATCCTAGAAGAGAACGCATCAGAAAACGTTTTTGATAGATATTTATATGCGTAAGTACTTTTGTGATAACTCTGCTACTAACCCATCTATCGTGGAATTTGAGCTATTACTATAGAACAAAAGCTGGGAACAAATTATCGCACGCGGCTGACGGATGCGACTGACAGCCGTTACTTATAGTGTATCTGGGTATTGAATGTACAATAAATTGTCCAAACTATCGGACGTAAGTTGCGGACGTGACTTCGAGCGTTCGGACATGTTGGATGACTTTGTCAGCCGAAAACGTCCGCGTACGGTGTGCACACGATGCGGGACGCGTCCCTTGCGTCAGAACAACTCAGACTACGTGACTACTTGGTGGACAACATAAAGCAGCCGTCCCTTATGCCAGAAAATCGCCCTCATTATTTCTACTCGCCATGTTTCTTCGTGAACATATCTTCGTTGAATAAGCGCTCGGAAAAGTCCGCACAGTCGCAGCTGTGATTCGCGCCTTCCGGACACGTCCGATAATTTGTGTCCAGCTTTACTGATGCTACGCAAAGACTGGCAGTACAATTCCACAACCACTTCTTTCTTTTCTGGCTTCACGATTTCTGTCACATTCGTATTTAATATTTATTCTTATTTAGAAATAATAAAAATAATTCCATAACATAAAGTCACGTCTTATTTCTCGAAGGGTTAAGCAGAGATGCATCTAATAGCACGGGTATATTATTAGGTGTACAGCATGACCCTTGGCGAAATGTGGCTACATTTAACCAATTACTTTTAGTCGTTTATTTTGCCAGCCATTGCTGTCCCACTGCTAGGCAAAGGCCTCCCCCAAGTTCTTCTAGACATTCTTATCCCACGTCGTCTTGAACCAGTCCTCATGGTACTCCAATGGTTCACGCCCCCTCTTTCTGAGCTGGCCTCCCCGGTGCCTTCTATTTTCAGGAACCCACTGTGTAGACTTGCCCAGCGATCAATCTGCATGCTACTTAAATGTTTTAAAATATTTGAGACATTCCAAGCTGTAATTTTTTGTTGTGGCAGAGTTTAACTTTGTTTTTCTATTTACTAAAACAAACTTAAGAATATCTTTCAGGAACAAGAAATTAATTAACCCTTTTAATTTTAGTCGTTCGGAACGGGCGAAGCAGAGGCTAAACTTTCTGCATCCCTGCAGCTGCTGTACCTACTCCGCTTTCATCTATTACGCCTTACACCTGGTGGGTTTTGTTTCTTCTTTTTCTTTGTTTTTGTTTCTTTAGTTTTGTTTCTTCATCGAAATTATCATATATTGAATTGCTTTCCTGGGTGAGATATGATTTTGGTTTTGAATTTGATATTGCTTTACTCTTGATTTTGCTGCCTACTATACTTTCCAAATAATAACGTCAAAACTTAGACCCATCAGACCAAAACTGACTAAACAAAAATTGTGGTTTTTATTTTTTCTTGTACAATGTTTAAAGTTTTCACAATAATAAAATCTTAAATGCATCAGTTGTTCATTACTTATTTTCTCATTTCCAGAAGCATTACATCCGTGGCCACCAAACTCAGTCTGCTGTTGGCGGGGTGAACGTATTTAGCTCCCGAAAACATTATAACGCATTTGCCGTCTTCCGCACAGCCCCCTCGACCTAGCTATGTACCGCCTTCTAATTCTGAACTTCTATGCTGAACTATAGTCGATGAAACTAACTCAGCACCCGTTCTCTGACTCCTCCTTCAAGACTTCACCCGAAAAAGGTTGCCTGGGAAGTTGTTTTACTGTGGAACATCTAAAGAAACCAGTTCAATGATCGCTTTTCAGTGAAAATATTGTGTTATTTGGGTCAGTCAACCATGATTGTTTCTACAAAATAACTCACAAAAACTAACATACTTTTGGTATAACTAACAATTTTATCTCGTGTTTTTTTTTCTTTGTAATAATATTGCTGAAAACGATCAATTAACCATTTGAAGACTTTTAAAAATAATCTAGTCACTAAGATTAATTGCTTTATAGTCTCCTTTACTTGGGAGATCTTTGTGGGAATCGCTGTAGGTGAGCAGCATTACCTAAAAAGTGCCAATACATCCTCTGCTGTACTCGTGGCGGAGTAGCCTATAAAGCAGAGCCCAAGCCAGTCCGTTCATCCACATCCCCGTGGTTCTCCCTGGGACCTGCTACGACCGTGCAACTACGCGTCTCAGTTACAGCTGAGCTAACGGATGCAGGACGAAGGCAGAATATTCTGCGCATTTAAACAGAATCGTCTCACTAGGGAGTGTTTTAGTCAGTAAAAGTCTGACATGCCCTCCCGATTCACCCAGAGCGGGAGAAGTCATTGGATGAATTCCCAACCCAAGAATAAAATGGGAGGGTGGGTACCAGAAACAAAATCGAGCACATCCGGAGGCTCTAAAGTGGCGGCCCCGCTAATGGTTTAAGGTACAGCGGGTTAATCACTTGCTTATCCAACAATCATAAATTCCTGAAACTGAAACAGTAAGAAACCGGACTCATCATTTACCAAAGACTTATGGCATTACGGACACGAATTGCATTTTGGAATGTAAATACACTGAGCAAAGACAGTCAACTGGCCCAGGCAGAAGCAGTGATGCTTAGCTACAAGCTGCAGATTCTGTGTCTAAGCGAGGAGAGAAAAAACGGGTTTGGTTAGCTACTCAGGTAAAGAAAGTGCGGAAGATATGCGCAAGTATGATTCCTTGTTTCTAATGAAGCTAAAAAAAGCCTTGTGGACTGGAAACCGTACTCCGGAAAACACCCTTAACACTCAAGAAGCAAGACATAGTCATAATGGGACTTAAATGGGGGTTGGAAGTGGTATATTAGGCCTGAAGATCGAAACCGCTCATTGAGCATAAAATGCGGAATGTGCTGTGACTTCTTCCAAACGCCTACAAAACTTTTGAAACCGGCCACAACGCATTGTGGCAGTGAAGAATCAATCAAACATATTTGAAAGTAATACCTACAAATGAGACCCAATTTTAGCTTAAAACCAATTATTTATAAAAAAGTATTGGACAAAATTTTGTTTGAGACTCATAGAATTTGTAAATAATAAGTTAACATTACTAAGACATTACGTATTAAAAAAATGTAAATACTAGTTGTATGTGAAAAAACTAATGTAAATAAATTAAAAAAAAATTATACATGCAGAATCGTTTCGAACGTATACTAAAATTTGTAGTTGTATACCAACGCAATGTTCTGTAAACTAAATAAATTAAACTTGTGATCTTTTCTGATGAAATGAAAGTGTTCCTAAGTTTTAGATTATAATCAATTTATAAATACTTCTCGTTTTAATTTTACTTACACCTATACATAAAGTTGAAAATAAAATAAATACATTAATTTGGTGTACGAAATTATTTTTATCCCGTTGTAGAATTGTACTTAGATCGCAGAGTCAGAGCACAACCCATAAAATATACTGTAATTTGTATTGACAAATTACAGTATATTATTAATATGTTTATTTTTATTAATAATAAATAATTTTAGTACTTTACCGTAACATTTGACCGATTAAGAAAAATTGAGTCGCATCCTTAAATTAAAAGTACCTCCCCAAAGAGAACTATGTTTACCGCTAGCGAACTGCGTCATCTCGTGGAAAACTCCCGTATAAATATATACCTCAAATTTTTAGTAAACAGTAAAATATGAGAAATAATAATTTTATAGCCGTGTAGTTCAACAGTGTACGGTAGGAGGCCAGTAGTCCTCCTAAAGTTAAGGCAATCGATCCACTAAACCTCATCATCATCATCATATCAGCCGAAAGACGTCCACTGCTGGACATAGGCCTCCCTCAAGCGTCGCTACATTGACCGGTCCCGTGAGTCCCGCAACCAGCGGATCCTTGCAACCTTCACCAGGTCATCGGTCGACCTGGTGGGAGGCTTCCAATGCAGCGTCTTCCGGTTCGCGGTCGCCACTCCAGAACCTTTCTGCCCCATCGGCCATCCGTTCTGCGAGCAATGTCCCTGCCCACTGCCACTTAAGTTTGGCAATTCTTCGGGCTATGTCGGTAACCCAGGTTCTCTTACGGATCTCAACATTTCTGATACGATCACGCAAGGAAAAGCCGAGCATAGCCCTCTCCATTGCCCTTTGAGTGACTGTAAGCTTTCTGATGAGGCCCATAGTAAGCAACCACGTCTCAGAGCCATATGTCATCACTGGCAACACACACTGGTCATAGACTTTTGTCTTGAGACACTGTGGTATGTTGAACGAGAAGACACCGCGCAACTTCCCGAGCGCTGCCCAACCGAGTCGGATTCGATGGTTGACCTCTTTCTCGAAGTTGACCCTACCCAACTGGATCGTTTGTCCCAGGTAGACTTAGTTGTCCACAACTTCGAGTGTAGAGTCTCCAACCTTGATAAGAGGATTGTACATGTTCATTTTCAGACCCACTCTTTCGGCAGCTCTACTGAGGTCATTGAGCATTGTACTGAGGCTCTCCATGGTCTCAGCCATGACCACTATGTCGTCGGCAAACCGAAGGTGAGTGATGTACTCGCCATTAACGTTGATGCCTAGGCCCCTCCAGTCTAGAACCTTGAATACATCCTCCAGCGCAGCAGTGAACAGTTTCGGACGTCTCCCTGTCTCACGCCACGCTGGAGAAGGATTGTTTTCGATGTCTGAGCCTGAAGACGGACTGACAAACGTAGTCTGGCGATGCGATCGATGTATGTTCAAAATAAAAAATTATACCAATTTGTCTCATCATTATGTAGTCCTGTATGGAAATAAATAAGTAAACAAAAAAAAAATTGAAAGTTATGAGCGTCGAAAGTTCCATATTTCAACACTAATTTTAACGCATCTTTGGGCGCAAATAAATACCATAAGAAAATTTTTTCATGATATCTAGACTCCCAAAGGTCTGTTTATAAAATTTCATTCGCTTGTTTTCGTCCTAAATCATCATCCATTTCGCTGCAAACTTGCAAAAGTGCTAATTCGTACGCGAACTGCTCATTACAGCATCTATCTCTTTCGCACGTGTTGTCGGATGAGATAGCATGCATTTTAACCCCACGCACAAAATAGATCGTGCCGTCGACTAAGGGAACCTTAAGATAAGAATTCCACACTCCCTGGTCTTTCCCCAAGAGCCCAGGCGCCTTTTGAAGGTTTCCCCCCGTAAACAAAAAAAAGGGGGGAACCTTAAGAGGAAATGCGGTCGCAGACATCCGACTGAATATCCTAAGTAAAAAGTCGTAACTCGAGGTCTCGCCTATTTTCTCCTCCAATATTGGACCAATTTAAAAGATATTCCATAAACTGAAAATGAATGACTTACACTATGCCCTATGTTTTCTTTTTTGATTATACATTATCTTAAGAAGCACTAGAACCCCCAAATAATGCTCAAAATAACGATATCAATGGAGGCCTATTATACAAATTTGACAACTATAAATGAAAAAAGAAAAATATATAGTCATAGTTTATATCTTTCTTTTCCAGCTTTAAATTGGTCCAATATTGGAGGAGGGAATAGGCGAGAGCCAAACCTCGAATTATGTCTTTTTACTTAGGAAATTCAATCGGAACCGCGTGATTGATTCATTTCTTTGGCATAAGTGGGCCATGCGACGTTGACGACGTTCCAACCATGTCTGCTAAGTGTCCAGACTCCAGAGTGTTACTCTCCTTAGCGCCTCCTCGCGAAGATGCAGCGGGCGTTCTACTATTGTTTGTCGAGCCAGAACTTATAAATAGCCTAAGATCCCACTGCAAAATCTGCAGGTAATTTGTTTTTATTGAACTAAATTTTCATGAATGACACTTGATACTAGAATATATTTATGCAGGGTTACCTTGAAATATCTAGCCATCATAACATTGGGTCCAACGTTATTTGAAAGAAAGTGTAGTGAAAAGAAGTTTAGAAAATAGGAAACAATTAAGTTGCCCGCTCTCCGTTATCCGCTCTCCGTTATGATGTTGCATACGCACCCATGATACAGAAGAGGTTGCTAGTGTAAGTAAAAGTTACCAAAAAATACAAGATGTAGCACAGTAATCTAATTCAACCATCAAGAGTGTTTCATAAAACCGGCCAAGTGCGAGTCGGACTCTCGCACGAAGGGTTCCGTACCGTTACCGCAAAAAAAAACACGTTTGTTGTATGGGAGCCCCACTTAAATATTGATTTTATTCTGTTTTATCATTTATTTTTATAGCGGCAACAGAAATACATACATCATCTGTGAAAATTTCAACTGTCTAGCTATCACGGTTCATGAGATACAGCCTGGTGACAGATGGATAGACAGACAGACAGACGGACGGCGGAGTCTTAGTAATAGGGTCCCGTTTTTACCATTTGGGTATAGAACCCTAAAAATCATGATTTATCAAAAATAAAATACTTGTAAATTTTGCAGTGGGATCTCGTACTAAAAAATTCTTTGAATGAAAATTTCTTTGGATATTTACTATATTTTTAGTAGACTGTGCGATGCAATTTTTACTCTCCTTTGTTGAATACAGTGAAACTCAAAATCACTACACCAGATATTAGTATCTACATGACATGAAACAGCTTTTAAGTGTAAGAATTGCCTCGGGATAAACAGATTTTTATAGAGTTAGAACATGCTTTTTTTTTCCTTATCTTATAATCCTTTGAGCCAACTTTTATACTGTATAACGCATTCATATTGTTAAAACAGAGCAGGGACGTCATATTATTCCAACTCAATAATATGTTTCGATGAGCTATCTCTCTCATATCGTTGATGCTGTTTGTAGACAAAATGTGGACTGTATTAAAACAGGCCGATAAAATTGTGAATCGCTGACGAAACTTACTTTTATTTTGACAACATAATTATAAAAAGGTGTGTCTAAAAAGGTCGCATCACTGTAAGAGTTTGAAAGACGATTTCTAAAAGTAATCAAGTAACAATTTCTTTTGCTGAAACACAGTTTTATTTCATCTAAAACTATCTTGAACCACAGCTGCTTTCAATTTCATTTTCAGCCTGACAATCAATCATTTCAAGAATGTTCCTTCAAGAAATCTTCACACAGAATTCAGACAGCTCTTTTCAATTACTTCACAACAATAACCTGAAAGAAAAATATTTTCTGATGAAATGAAAGTTTATCCAAGTTTTGGATTATAATCAATTAATAAATACTTCTCATTTTGATTTTATTAATTTGAATAGTTGAAAAACTAAACGACAACGATGAATGAAATAATCGGTAGGTACTTTAATTGAAATAAAAACTGCCTCGTTGTTTTGTGGTCGCATGTGCCACTGCAGCTGCGCATGAGACAATTTAATTTAATCCATAATTATTTATTTTTTTATCACATTTATATCTGTAATATTTTTTTTGACATTTAATCCGTAATATAATATATTTTTTGTCATAATTTTACAATTTTAATTCCAAAATAAATATTTCAATTTATTTAATAAAACTTCGTATCTTCTTTATATACACGCCTGTTAAGTTTTATCAATAGCACTTAATCATTTTCATAAAATTTTAGTTTCCAATTGTAAGCGCAAGTCGTATTAATTTTGTAAATGTCGCTGGGTGCACATTTGTTTTTCTTTTTGATTAAACTTTATGTGTTGCTGTAGTGACCACTATCTCGCCTGATGGTACGCGATGATGTGGTCGAAGGTGAAGCACGCTTGCCTAGAAGTAACCTATTCACTCTTGACTTAAAAACCCCAAGGTTGTAGCTATCAGGAAACAATGACTCTGGCAGGGAATTCCACTCCTTAGCTGTGCGTACAATGAAAGTATTCGCAAAACGCTTTGTACGTATTGGTGGGCTCTCCATCATGTACCAGTGGCGCATTTCCGTACGTCTTATTGTACGGTGATAGAAAGGGCTAGGCGGAATCAAATTGTGCAGTTCCATCGCATACTCCCCGAAACATAACCGATAAAAAACTGACAGACTGGCCACTCGGCGTCGATGTTCAAGGCTCTGGAGCTTTGAGAAGACCAGTGCATCGTTGTCGATAAGCCTGTTTTACCAAATAAAATATATGAGGTATTGGGTTCGAATCACGGGTTGGGCAAAATTTTATTGGGTTGATGATGAAATGGAATTTCAAAATAGCAGGCTGGAGTCTAGACTTGTGTCCGGGTGATGACTAGGTTGTATGGCTTTGATATGGATCTTAGACATTACTGACAAACTGCCTCACTACTGACCCTTCAGAGAATAAAGGTCTGTGTGATATTATGTACGTTAATAACTAAAAGAAAAACATGGAAATTAGAGGTAACTAATATTATACAATAGGGATTTTAACTGAAATCCGATGAAATCCAATTACCGTCATCCGCTCTACGACCACCCAACAGCTCCAGGTAGACTGAAAAGTTAAAAGAGCTTTCTTTGAACCACACAGGCGATCCAGGACGGGCCGCCTAGGAAGAGGAGCAAACTGTGGCAAGAGAAGTAACTGCATTGGCCTGTGTGGAAGGCACTGAATTGGTTGGCGCACCCAAGTAGGCCGCTACAAATATAATTTGGAAAATTGGGGGATTATTAGTCCTCCTCCTGTACAGACTATTCTAACAAATAGTTTCTAGACTGTCCCGACTGTAAATTCACTTGCACCTTGGATGACCTGCATAATGCCTCTGACGCTACAATAAACGTGACCACCTACTAAACCCAAATAGTTTGATCAAATATACCATCGAAACGAAAAAGAACGAGCAATGAAAATTTGTTTTGACACGTAAACATATGATGAATTCCTTCTTCAAAAAGCGTGTACACAGAAGGTGGACCTGGCAGAGCCCCGATGGTGCAACAAAAAATAAGATCGACTTCATCATTTCAACCAAGAAGCAAATGTTTAATGATGTCTCTGTGATAAATTCGGTAAAAACCGGATGTGATCACCGCATGGTAAGAGGCACATTGAACATTAATATTAAGCTTGAAAGGTCTCGACTGATGAAGTACACGCTCCGTCCAGCACAGATCCAGGTCCAAAACCCCGAGAGCTTTCAGCTCCGTGGACGAATACAGCGAAGGGTTCGTGGAAGCTGTCCATACGGTCAGGTCTAAGTTTTTCAAGACCCGTCGTACAGATAGAAACAAAAAGCTCTCTGACCTTACTCCCATGCTTATGAAGGAGAGGCGTAAAATAATCCTGCAGTCTTCAGATGAGGCGTACAAATACCGGCAGATCAATAGACAGATCTAAATCCTTGAAAAGAGACCTCCGCCGAAGACGCGATTGAGCGAAATAAACGATCCAAGGTTTTTTCAAGGGATCTGGCTATTGGGCAGAGCCAGCTCACGAAACAGAAGACCGACGATGGCAGGATCTTATCCGCTAAACCGGAGCTTATGAGGGAGATTGAGACATTCTATGGGCAGTTGTACACATCAATCAGCAATCCCGTTGCGAGTCTAGCAAACGATCCAAGAGCTAGATTGACCCGACACTATACCGATGACATCCCGGAAGTCAGCCTGTACGAGATTAGGATGGCTCTGAAACAGCTTAAAAACAACAATGCGCCGGGTGATGATGGAATCACGGCTGAACTCCTGAAGAGTGGCAAACTTGTCCTTAAGGCCCTTCAGAAGCTGTTTGATTCCGTCATACTCGAGAGCAAAACGCCACAGGCTTAGTGCAGGGGTGTGGTGGTACTCTTCTTCAAGAAGGGCGACAATGCCCGGCTGAAGAAATATAGGCCCATCTCACGTCTTAGCCATGTCTACAAGTTGTTTTCAAGAGTCATCACGAATCGTCTCGCGTGCAGGTTTGACGATTTTCAGCCTCCCGAACAAGCCGGATTCCGAACAGTATTAAATTTATTATTAAAAATTTAACCGACGAAATACGGAACTGAAAAGCAAAAAATATAAAATAACTTTTAGTCTAGCATTTTTAGGCGGCGCCAAACAAACTATCAACGAAGATCAACCTAGCACCAATCATTCTGCGGTTTAAATAATAAATTTGCATATTTGTTTGTTTGGCGCCAACTCAAAATGTTAGACACAATTTTTTAATTTTTTTGCTTTTCAGTTCCTTATTTCGTTGGTAATATTTTTTGTAAAAATGTTTTTGTTACGTTCTTATTATTCACAATCTGAAAGCCACTGGTTAAAAAGCTTCCCCGAAAACTGTGGTAAACAGAATTTGATTTTGATAAAGTACGTCTATCGCTTAGAAGCTTTCCATTCATACTCCACTTTGTAGATTAACTTGTGTGTTAAACGAATGTTCATATTGCTAGCGAAACTTTTGAATCTGTTTTTGTTAGAAGTTGGTTAGACAAAAAACCTAAAAGTGTGAACGTCTTTTAGCTGAAATTATGTTATTTTGTAAAAATAACATAATTCTCATAATTCTTTTTAATAATGGTTGATATAAATTTGTTAAATGTCAAGCATCAAAAACATTTAATCATTATAAAAACAAATAATCAATCTAAATTAAAGATCAAGTATCGAAAAAACTCATAAATATGATGAAATATCGCTCTGAGACGTGGTCGCTTACAATGGGCCTCATCAGAAAGCTTACAGTCACTCAAAGGGCAATGTAGAGGGCTATGCTCGGCGTTTCCTTGCTTGATCGAATCAGAAATGTAGAGATCCGTAAGAGAACCAGGGTTACCGACATAGGCAGTGGGCAGGGCACATTGCTCGCAGAATGGATGGCCGATGGGGCAGAAAGGTTCTGGAGTGGCGACCGATATCCGGAAGACGTTGCGTTGGAAGGCCTCCCACCAGGTGGACGGATGACCTGGTGAAGGTTGCGGAGATCCACTGGTTACGAGACGCACAGGACCGGTCTATGTGGCGACGCTTGGAGGCCTATGTCCAGCAGTGGATGTCTTTCGGCTGATATGATGATGATGATCGAAGAAACTTATTGTTGTTAATAAATGATGATACCTGTTACAATGGTAAATATAGATCTATTGAATGTTAAGCAACAAAAACATTTAATCAGTCTAAAATAAAGTATGAGTATCGGACAAACTTGCCTAACCAATACAAATATGAAAATGTTAACCTTTAGAAAAGTAATCAAATTGACACGATACTATGTGGAATATACCACATAGGAAGGTATATTTACAGTTTCTACATTACAATTTTTTTATCTAGCAATTCCATCAATTTCGATGTGTCATTTCTACTACGATGTCGGTCTCGGCGCATTTTATTTTTACAAAAAAAATTAGATTTATTAAGATAATTTCGCTGTAGGTTATTTGTTTAAGTCCAGATGTTTTTACCTTCATCAAACAAAATTAAAAAAAAAATGCTTGTATTAGGTATTTCCGCTCTTCCGGTTTACATTAGCAATACATAAGTGAGAAATTTAAACAATAAATTCAATTAAATTAAAATCAAAATTAAAATCAATTGGTACCAAAATAAAAATAAAAATAATTGGCAAAATATTAATTAAATCAAAATTAAAATTAATACTAGAACTAAACAGCTAATAAGTAATGTTATTGACTGCGGAAACAGAAACAAATCACATCAAATCATTAGTTATAAGACGATAGAAACGCAGCGACTAACCCCTTTTGCTCGCAAACAGACATTAATTATAGTAAATTCCAAAGGAATCGTCATAAGCACGTTCTACGTTTATTGGAGACGAAGAAATTCTCTAATGTTCACTCTAAGGAAATGTACGTGTGCAAAACTAACTTAACAAGACTGGCAGCTATGCAGCGACGAGTAATGGGAAAACAAAAATGAAACTGGAATATTGCAGCGCGCCGGGAAGACGTAGGAACTATGTAATGTCAGTGATTTTATTTTAAAAAAATCATTTAAATAATCTCCCTTTATTTTTATTTGTTTACTGAGAGTATTATTAAGTTGGTTGCATGCTTTCTGAAGGTTTGTTGCGATAATGAATGCAAATTGAAGTTTGTAGGTTAATTACCCGTCAACTCTTTTCAAGTAATATGTGGTTCATATTTTTCTATAGGTAAGTGGTACAAAGTGACTTTGATAGCTGCATAATATATTATTATTGTATTTGTAGTTATCTAAAAAAGTAAGTTTATTTGTAGATTGGAGGGTTGCGTAGGTTGGTACGGGTTTGTGAGACTTATACGGAGGCCATGTATTTGACTAAGGAAAGCCAGTTGTTAGTTTTTTTTAAGGGGGCTGGCAAAAGCTACGTGACTCTCAGTCACCTTAGCAGGAACAGCCTTAATCAGAGTCACACCGTTCAAGTATCTGGGCCACTGGGTCTCCGAAGTCCGTAAAGAAAACACAGATGTGGAAAGGGCTGGTAGGGTGTTGGTTGTCCAGTGTAATAAAGTATTTTTTTAAGTCTTATTGCCATACACTTGAGACGTGCAGCCTGTGGTTTAAAAAATACTTTGCCTGTGTGGAACTTACAAAAGTGTGACGAATCAACTTTGTAACAAATAGACAATAACCCACTACATACTGAGAATATACAACGTCTTGCGTGTTCTATACTACATCGCGTTCAGGTCGCTGCTGGTGCTACCGCGATTCTGCAGTGTGCAGATGGCTTTCATGCTCCAATAAGGAAACAAGGTGCGTTACTGCTGCGTCGAGTTAGGTCCAGCAACAACAGCTTACAAGGCGTGGTCACAGACATGTGTGAGTCTCCATTGCTGTGCCACTAGATGCACTTGCCCGCTGCCTTGTGAGCAGTGTAGTGCTCTTCTGTGTTGTCACTGATATCTTATTATTTGTATTTTTTTTTTTTCGTTGTATTTTGTGTAGTTTATTTTGTACAGTTTATTGGTGTCGTGTGTTTTGTATATTTTGTTCCATAGAACAAAATATACATAACATATTTTGTAAGTGTACCTATGGGCAGAATGTCTGAAATAAATGTTATTTGAATGACAATTGTTAGAGTTTCTGGCAGGGGTAAGTTACAAAAGTACTTACCATTAATTCTTATGAATTCGAATTAATTGAGAAGCTACATAAAGTTAGATTTTATGAATAAGACGAACAGTTTGTAACTATGTTTTTGCCTTTGATTAAGAGGCATAAGAAATAAGAGGTAAAAAGGAAATTCAACTTTTTTTAAACGGCGTACCTTCTTCTGGGATCCGGTATAAAACAGTTTGAAAGTTTTAGATTTACCTATTTATTACTATCATTCAATATTTTTAGGGTTCCGTACCCAAAGGATAAAATTGGGATCCTATTACTAAGACTCCACTGTCCGTCTGTCTGTCACCAAGCTGTATCTCATGAACCGTGATAGTTAGACAACTGAAATTTTCACCGATGATGTATTTCTGTTGCCGCTATAACAAAAAATACTAAAAACAGAATAAAATAAATATTCAAGTGGGTCTCCCATACAACAAAACTGACTTTTTTGCAGAGTTTTGCGATAATGGTACGGAACCCTTCCTGCGCGAGTTCGACTCGCACTTGGCCGGTTTTTAAATATGCCTTTTTTAAACCAAGTTTTAATTTTTACGGTGCACTGAATACAAACGGTTAAAAATTCAAATGCTCAGGCAAGCATATAAAGTTGTTTAGAACTCATTGGTCATTAGACTGTTAAAATCTAGAACAAGCTATCTGTGTAAATAACTAAAACTTCAAACAATCACGCCTTTAATAAATCCTCCAAAAACAGGTCACACCAAACGTAGAGACAAATATACGGTTTATCACATTATGCGTAGACAAAGAAAGGGATTTATCTCATTCTTAAGGCCGCATCAAACACATAATATTACTTGGTAAACACAAAGAACATCAATATGAAATATGAACTCTTACTTACCTGTTCATGACACTCTAGACGAGCAACTGAAGTTGCCCAATTTTAAGCAGCACCGGGCAATTTTTCTCGAGAAGTAACGTTGTCTTATTGCACTATTCGTATTTGTAGAATGTGTCAGAATAGATGGCCCAGTGTCTGTAGGCAGTGGGAGCCAGAGGACGGACATCGTCGCCGAGGAAGGCCTAGCAAATGTTGTCGTGATGATTTGGAGGTGTTTGCGACGGAGAAGGCAACACAGCGGGACGAGTGCAAAACTATGGGGAAGAACTTTGGCGAGTAGTTGGATAGCATAAGTTGACTGAAATAAGGTGTCCACATAAATAGCTTTCTTCTTTCCCCGCTTTCAGTTTTGTTGACGTCAGAGTTAAGACCAAACAACAGTGAACGCTTTCTTCTTAATTATGATGTCTGTTCTTGTGCTCCAAATCATCATCATAGTTTCAGCCAAATGGCGTCCACTGGTGGACGTAGCAGAACTCCATGCATTTCCTCATCGACATCGTCATTCTCAAACTTATTCGACAAATTGGTGTCGACAATTTCTTGTGTGGAATCGCTCGTGTGAAAACACATCCTAAACAAATCTTGTACGAGTACGAGCACACAAGTACTTCTGTGAGACGTGAGGTAATTTGAATTTTCTTCAGATAAAATTGTACATTGGAATTTTTTATGAAATCTGTACGAAACAAGTAGCAAAATTGTCAACCTCATTTTTATTTGGTAAAAGGTATGGTATGACTTAGAATAGTATTCTGTTTGCCTTGACACGTCAGTTTTGGCACATATTTTCAAGCACTTGCATGCCATCACCACCAAGCATACAAAACAAGGACTGGTGACTCGGACTGCACAGACGGTAAGCGTATCGAAAGGCAGTAAAATTGCTGCCCGGCCCATATTAAATAAATAAGCAGCACTTACTTATTTCACAAAAGACGATGCGATTTGCATCAGATAAAATAAAAGGATTGGATGGTGATGAGATATAAAATCCGTGGCTGAGTTAGTAAATTAGGTGGCAATTTATAAATAAGAACGACATTTTAAGATAATTGTTGATCTTTACTTGACGTTTTCCATAAAATATTTGGTTGGCGTTGTAAAAACGACGAATATGTTTATTAAAGGCTGTCTCATTTTCCCATTGCTTAGTTATAAAATAAGATGTTTGATCCTGTGGCCAATAATGAAATGTGTGGGTTGACTTATAATTACTCTTAAAAAAATACTTTCAATGTATGGAAATTACAAAAGCGTGACGAATCAACTTTGTGGCAAATCGACAATAACCAACTACATACTGAGAATAAACAACGCCAACGCCAACGCGTGTAAGTAAATAGGTAAATCTAAAACTTTCAAACTGTTTTATACCGGATCCCAGAAGAGGGTAAGCCGTCTAAAAGAAGTTGAAGTTCTACAAGAAAGTAATCTAATTACTTTGGTTAGCGCTCAAGTTCTACTTCTTATCTTTTGCCGCTTAATGAAAGGCAAAACCATAGTAACAAACTGTTCGTCTAAAATTGAACTATTTAGCAGCTTCTCAATAAATTCAAATTCATGAGAAGTACTTTTGTGACTAAACCCATGCCAAAAACTCTAACCGTTGTGATTAAATTAAATTGAAGTTAATTTCAGACTTTCTGTCCATAGGTAAACTTACAAAACATGGCACGAAATATACAAAAAAACAATACACTAATAAACAATACAAAATAAACAACACAAAATACAATGATGAAAACATTTTTTTTTTTCTCAGTGACCTCGATGTGTGATAGCTCGGTCATAGTGACTGGCTCAACCGTACTTCCCTGTGGAGACTAAGCTAGTAGCCTCCAGCCAGGCACACATTTCTAAACCTAAGCGACAACGCTGAGGGCTACCCTATTTGGGGTCAAACCTCGGCTCAGGGCGTCGCTGGGAGACAAGCAATGGCTGGACCTTGACAAGTGATTTTACCATCCGTTCGGAAACTACCTACGTGGAGAAGAACAAACAAGAAACTCCTTTTAATGTCTAATGATTTAACTAGTGCTCAGCTACGCGGGCTGGCGGGATTTTATTGAAAGAATACGCGGCGGACCTCGGCGGCGAGGACGGGACGAATCGGTTTGTATGCTACGTTTGTTCCTACTCCCTAGGCTCTTACGGAGCACAGTGGAGATTATGGGGGCAGGGATGAGCCTCAGTTGGCGAAATCGTGATTTGATAGGGCGAAGGGATACGACTTATATGCGCAGCCAATTACCGTTTCTATTCTTTCTAAAAACGAGGCTATCAAGTTCCTCGGTTATATTTGGGTACAATAATAACACATAGTGAGCAGTTGTGGCCCAGTGGTATCGGCTGCGACTTACAAGTTGTAGGTCGTGGGTTTGAGCCCAGTCAGGTGCTTTACTTTGTGTAAATTATTTCACCACCACTGCTCTCAAAACGGTGAAGGAAAACATCGTGAGGAAACCGGCATGTCATAGAACCAAAAATCCGAATTTATTATAAGATATCAGTGACAACACAGAAGAGGCCACACATTCAATTTATCGAGGAACTGTCTGTGCTCACAAGGAAGTGTGCAAGCGGATTCAGTAGAGACTCCCACATGTCTGTGAACACGTTTAGTAAGATGTTGTTGCTGGACCTAATTCGACGCAGCAGTTACGCACCTTGTTTCCTTATTCAAGCATGAAACCCATCTGTGTGCACTTTTGCGACCGTAGTCGAAGCATTGCAGAATCGCGGTAGCCCCAGTAGCACCCTGAACGCGTTGTAGTATTGAACAAGCAAGGCGTTGTTTATTCTCAGTATGTAGTGGGTTATTGTCGATTTGCCACAAAGTCGATTCGTCACAGTTTTGTAAGTTCCATACATTGAAAGTATTTTTTTAAGAGAAATTAGAAGTCAAGTCACACATTTCTTCATTGGCCACATTGTAACAATTATAAATGGCATACTTATGTTAGCGACGTCTGGTGCCCTTTTGCCAAACAATCATCGATTAGATGTGTCGCTGGTTGATAGTTTGGTAATTTAGGTACTAGATGGCGCTGACATATGTATGGCATTGATAAACGTATCAATAGAATATATCCTATTTGTGTGAAATAATTTAATTCGATAAACACACAAATTCAACATACAAAATAATAAATTATTAAATTCTTTTCAAATTAGTTACATAAAGGATACTTTAGAAAATCCGTCTATGGTTAAAAAATCAAACGTTCAAGGTCTATGGTTGAGATGACTGTCGCGGCTTTTACAAGAGTGCACTTGAGGTCAATGATACCTGAGAATTTTCTTAACCTAAAATAAATAAATATCTTTGATGTTGGGAAGGACAAAGCTGGCTAGCGTCAAAATGAAAGAACCAATTGTTCAGTAGGCGCTGGCTCCAAATTATCCCCTTAGGAGTATTTTACATATAAGTTAAATTAAATAACGGTCAACTAGCAGACATAGCTACAGCAGGTTTCGAACACTCCTGATGATACAATTTACAAAAGTTTGAGGACAGCTACACAGGATAACGGTACTGTTTGGGGGCTGAGTCACCCACGTCCGTAGGATTGTACCCTATTCCGATACCCTACACGTGGTCCCCGGGTGGTGCAAATCAGGTGACAAAAACTGGTGGTAGGCTTCGGCCGAAGGCTTGCGACCACCCACCGGGAAAAGACGTACCGCCAAGCGGCTTAGCCGTGTTCCGGTACGATGCTCGGTGTAGCCACAAGAGGAGTTGGGTCGAGATAGCTGTCCCACTGCAGGCTGACCAGCCTGACGCGCGCTGGTATGGGCGTATCGGGAGACTGGTCTCGGAGGGTAGCGGGATCCGAGGCACGGTGCGCCGCTGGCCGACCGCAGGTAGTTGGGAGCCCAAGTAGTGTGCCAGCCACACATGAAAGGCTGCCCCGCCAACTGTCGAAAAATCCCGGGATGCGCCATCGTGCTGGTTGGCGACCACATGGGGAGGGCCCGATGGACATTCCGGGGGGGCTCGGGCGTCCCCGCAGTCTCCGGACTAGTGCCCTAATGATGCTGTCCTTTCAGTGCGTATCTGAAGGTTAGCAGCGTGGAACCTCGTCTCACTTCCAACTCCTCTCCTCCATTCACTCTTTATAATGCCAAGGAAAAGGAAATATACGAAATTTAAACAGCGGCTGCACTCCCTCCCCCACAAAGTGCACCTCACCAACATTCGAGGTCTGCACTCAAATCTCTCTGCAGTCCACTACCACCTGGAGACTGAGAAACCAGCGCTGCTTTTGCTTACGGAGACGCAGATAGCGAGTCCGTCAGACGTGTCGTACTTATCTTACCCAGGGTTTACCCTGGAGCACAATTTTAAACTGCGCGCGGGTGTGTGTATGTACGCCCGTGACGACACTTGCTATCGGCGTCTCCGTTACCTTGAGGACTCCAAATTTACAACGCTCTGGGTTCTGGTGGACACAGTTCTGGATAAAATTATCTACGCCTGTGTCTACCGTTCGCACAGCGGAGATCAGGAGACAACCAGGCTCACAGAGTACCTCAGTGAGGCCGCTGATTCAGCACAGCAGCGGTACCCTTCCGCCCAATTAGTGTTACTGGGGGACTTTAATGTCCACCATCAGGAGTGGCTCTTCCCATACCAGTGCACTGACCATGCTGGACGGGAGATGCGTAAGCTTTCGCTATCGCTAAACCTCACCCAGCTGGTCCAGGGGGCAACGAGGGTACCGGATGTTGATTCGCACACAGCAAATTGCTTGGACCTTCTGCTGACAACAGATCCAGACAGATACTCTGTGTCGATAGGTTCACCCTTAGGTAGTTCCGACCACTGTCTGGTGAAGTCTGTATCCGTCTATTTCCCGCCCGATCCCAGCCCAAGAGGCACCCGGCGGGTTTGGCGGTACAAGTCAGCAGATTGGGATAGAATGCGATCTTTCTTCGCATGCTATCCTTGGCAGCCTTCTTGCTTTTCTTCGACTGATCCATCGTCGTGCGCGGACGCCGTGACGGATGTGTTGCGTCAGGGAATGGAGTACTACATTCCGTTCTCTGACGTATCAATGTCTAGCGAAGACCGGCCATGGTTTGGCGCCGAATGTAAGCACGCCCGCACGTGGGTCTGAAGAAGAGGGCCTTCAACAGGGCTGCCAAGTCCTGCAAGTTAGTGTTGCGAAGGGCTCGGTTCGACCACATTGGCCGAATAGGGACCAAACTTGTTTCTTACCCAGCAGGTAGTAAAGCGTTTTGGTCTCTGGCTAAGTCGGTCGAGTCAAACTTCTGCCGTCCCTCACTACCACCACTGCTAAAACCCGACGGGTCGCTGACCCACTCCGCTGAGGATAAGGCAAATTTATTTGCCTCTCTTTTTGCGGAATCTTCACGTCTGAATCCTGGTGACGCGCCCCCTCCTTCTCCTGATGGATGCAAGACGACTATGTCGGACATTCGTATCCATCAAAAGGACGTCCGTAGGGTGCTGCGCAACCTCGACGTGAACAAGGCTAGCGGCCCTGACGGAATACCAGCAATTGTTCTTAGAACCTGTGCGCCTGAACTGTCTCCGATCTTGACACGCCTCTTCCGCCTTTCGTATAAGGCTGGAAAAGTGCCGAATGCTTGGAAGCAGGCTAACGTACAGCCCGTGCCCAAGAAGGGCAGCCAAGCTGACCCGGCCAACTACAGACCCATATCTGTAACTACTCAATATTAAGCTCCTGGCATACCTAGAAACTAACGATATCCTGAGTGACCGCCAATACGGCTTCCGCCGAAATCGGTCTACTGGGGATCTTCTAGCGTATGCCATTCACATCTGGAGTGAGGCCATCGAGAGGCATGGGGAAGCGCTTGCCGTCTCCCTCGACATTTCGAAGGCTTTTGATAGGGTCTGGCACGAAAGCCTTATTGGTAAGCTTCCTTCATTCGGTTTGCCCGGTGGTCTGTGTGATTGGGTTGCAGACTTCCTGAGAGATCGATCCATTCGAGTGGTTATCGATGGCTGCTCTTGGATCACCACTTGGATATTAATGCCGGTGTCCCTCAGGGGTCAGTAATCTCAGCAACTTTATTCTTGCTGCACATTAACGATCTGCTAAAACCCGGTACCTTTGGGTATGCAGACGACAGCACTGTTGCTGAGAGATACTTGTCCAACGCTCGTACTACCGGGCCTCAGGTCCAGTCTCTCCGGGAGGCCATGGTGGAGCGCTTAAACCTGTCCTTGCAGGCAGTCTCCGAATGGGGCGATGCCAATCTGGTCAGGTTTAATGCTGCTAAAACCCAGGCGTGTCTTTTTTCCGCAAAAAAGAGTCAATTTCACCCGGCTCCAACTTTCCGAAGTGTGACCGTGCCATTAACTGACCATCTTGAGCTGCTTGGCGTAACGTTGACATCGACTCTCAATTTTGGCCCATACATTGAGGCAAAGGCTCAGCTGGCTGCCAGGAAGCTGGGGATCCTTGCAAAGGTGAGAAGGTACTTCACGCCAGAACTGCTGCTCAGCTTGTATCAAGCGCAAGTTCGATCATGCATGGAGTACTGTTCTCATCTCTGGGACGGCTCTGCCAAATACCAACTTGATGCACTAGAGTTGATCGAAAAGCGGGCCAAGAGGCTCATCGGCGATGAGACATTGGTTAAGTCAAAGCTCCAGAGCCTTGAACATCGTCGCCGAGTTGCCGGCTTGTCGGTTTTTTATCGATTACATTTCGGGGAATGTGCGATGGAATTGCATAATCTAATTCCGCCCAGCTCGTTTCATCACCGGATTACCAGACGTACGGCGATGCGCCATCGGTACATGGTAGACATCCCCCCCATACGCACTAAACGTTTTGAAAATACTTTTATTATGCGTACAGCTAAGGAGTGGAATTCCCTGCCGGAGTCTGTGTTTCCCGATAGCTACAACCTAGGGGTCTTTAAGTCAAGAGTGAATAGGTTACTTCTAGGCAAGCGTGCTCCATCATTGACCACATCATCGCTTACCATCAGGTGAGATGGTGGTCAAGCGCGAGCCTATATAAGATAAAAAAAAAAAAAACTGTTTGAGAAAGCATATCTCCAGTATTGGGAATTGATGGTAAAATGTATTCCTTCTGAAAGTGAGTTGTTTATACCTATATTTTAAACATCAAGAAATTGTGATGACGGACTGTGCTCAGAAAATTAAATTAGTTGATTAAACTGTGTGACTTTTACTTTAATCAACTTCATGTGAAATCATCCCTGCTATAGTCTCATGCAGAATACCTACCCCTGAGCACGCTGGTGAGTAAGGGTGAAAATTCTACCTTACAACATGATCGCGGCTGCTGAAATGCTAATGTTACCGTCTATTAATAGTTGTATCTACCTACTTAGATGTTTATAATTGATACCAAATGTTTATAAGACGAGCGCTAATCCTGCCGACAAACTGTCACGCAGTTTGGCAGGTTTATAATGTATGTACAAATGTTTGGTCCGAAATAAACGTTTTTTTTTCAAACTTTATAACTAAGCAACGGCAAATTGAAATAGCCTCTAATAAACTAATTCGTCATTTTTACAACGCCAACTAAATATTCTATGGAAAGCGTCAAGTAAAGATCAACAATTATCTTAACATGTCGTTCTTATTTATACATTGCCACCTAATTTACTAACTCAGCCACGGATTTTATATCTCATCACCATTTTACAATTTACAGCTTCAACACAAGGTCCTCAAAAAAATATAATTCAAGCTTCTATAGACAACATCATTTATTATAACTTAGCATGTAAAATAAAACATCATATTCTTTTATCGTGAAAATAGCAACAACAAGATTTGGCGCGAGTGCGCGAGACGACAGCTACCGGTCATTTGCACAAACCAGAGACCGCCATTCGATTCATGTACCGACGAGTTAGTCACGTGTATATGTTTATTGTCATTCGTGCGTTCGTAATGCAATTGTTACATCTGTAATTAGTTTATTAGAGGCTATTTCAATTTGCCGTTGCTTGGCAAATTGAAATAGCCTCTAATAAACTAATTCGTCATTTTTACAACGCCAACTAAATATTCTATGGAAAGCGTCAAGTAAAGATCAACAATTATCTTAACATGTCGTTCTTATTTATACATTGCCACCTAATTTACTAACTCAGCCACGGATTTTATATCTCATCACCATTTTGCAATTTACAGCTTCAACACAAGGTCCTCAAAAAAATATAATTCAAGCTTCTATAGACAACATCATTTATTATAACTTAGCATGTAAAATAAAACATCATATTCTTTTATCGTGAAAATAGCAACAACAAGATTTGGCGCGAGTGCGCGAGACGACAGATACCGGTCATTTGCACAAACCAGAGACCGCCATTCGATTCATGTACCGACGAGTTAGTCACGTGTATATGTTTATTGTCATTCGTGCGTTCGTAATGCAATTGTTACATCTGTAATTAAATTAAAGTTTTTGAAGAGTTTTAATTAGCTATGACGTCGGTACTGAAACGTTTTGCCAACAGTCTTTTGGTCCCTGAACCGTTGGTCAACATTACCTTTAATCCATTAACGTTTAATCCAAAGGACTCTTCACCCAACGAACAATTGGCCAACATACACCGACATAGGTGAAAGTGCAATCAATTGGTCCTTTAGGTTACTTTAGACCCCGCATACAGAAATAGAAGTCCCGCGTAGCTCCACGACTTAGTTGCTTAAAAACTATCATATATTTTAGGTAATTTATACAACCTTTAATTTACTTTCACCTGTCCCGGTGTATCTTGGCCAATTGTTCGTTGGGTGAAAAGTAATTGGTCAAAACATTCTGTTGGTTAAGCATTCACTGACGTAGAGTTAATGGCCATTATTTACTAATTGATGTCAATTTTACCTAAATTTTGACGATCAATTAATGTGGGATAAGTTACATTTTAAACGTACTGTGTTAAAAAATTAGAAGCTTATAGAATATCTTTTTGATGTCATTTTTTAATATTTTAGAAGTCTACTGCTTGAATGCATGTTACAAATTTAGTTTCGAAAAAATAACTACCATGCTGAGTTTTATTGAGAGTGGCTTAACTTTAAGATAACTAGTGGCTAAAATAGTATTTATAATTCAGACGCTCGTTAATTGTGGCTGACTTAGTTAATTTAGAAGGCAAAGTAGATTTTTAATGCGAATAATGCTATTAAAAAGAAGTGTTTAATTAGCACCCTCTTTTTTTAAGCCACAAGCTGCACGTCTAAAGTGTTTGGCAATAAGACTTAAAAAGTGTAACTTTGACTTGATTACTGCTACGTGCGAACCTGCGGGCCAATATATTACACTGGACAGCCAATACCCTACATACCTTTTCCACATATGTGTTGTCTTTAAGGTCTTCGGAGACCCAGTGGCCCAGATAATTGAACTGTGCGACTCTGTTTAAGGCTGTTCCTGCTAAGGTCACTGAGTACAGTCACGTAGTTTTTGCCACGCCTCTTTAACACTTACAACTCACTTTTCTTAGCATTGTATTTGAGCCCATGGGCCTCAGCATAAAACTCACAAACCCGTACCAAATTACGCAACCCTCTAATCTACAAATAATCTTTTATTTTTTTGGATTACTAAAAATAAAAATACAATAAAATATTTTGCAGCTATCAAAGTCACTTTGTACCACTTTTAGAAAAATATGACCCACATATTGCTTGACAAGAGTTGACGAGTAATTAACCTACAAACTTCAATTTGCATTAATTATCGCAACAAAGCTTCAGAAAGCATGCAACCAACTTCATAATACTCTCAGTAAACAAAGAAAAATAGTTTGTTTAAAATAATTTAAGAAATAAAATCACTGGCATTACATAGTTCCAACATCTTTCCGTCGCGTAGCAATTTTCCAATTCCATTTTTCTTTTCCCATTTCTCGTTGCTGCATAGCTGTCAGTCTTTTTAAGTTAGTTTTGCACCCGTGCATTTCCTAAGAGTGAAAATTATTGCAGTTTTTAGGGTTCCGAAGTCAACAAGGAACCCTTATAGTTTCGCTCTGTCCGTCTGTCCGTCCGCAGCTCAGCTCAGAGAATCTAAGTACTAGAAAGCTATAATTTGACATGGATATACATATTAATACATGGATTACCTCCCATAGACGTAAAGTGGGGATGTATTTTTTTTTCTCATCTGTCCCATGGTGTGGGGTATCGTTGGATAGGCCATTCAAAAATATTATAGGTTTGTTAAGACCATAAAATTAAGCTTGAAATTGCTATGAAAAAAATCACGGCAGTAGTAAATATAACGAAATTAAAAGGAAAACTATCACGGATAAGTAGGCTTTACAAGTTTACGAGTAATAGTCGACCAACTTATAAAATATACTTGGAACAGTAAAAATTTTGTACAAAACCCATTGAAAAATTACTTAATTAACGTTGTTAGCTGTGTAAAACAGAGTAAGTATGTAGTTATGAACCATGTAAAAATATACAAAAATAAAATCTTAACAGCCTTTACAAGTTTACGAGTAATAGTCGACCAACTTATAAAATGTACTTGGCACATAATTTTTTTTGTACAAATTCCATTGAAAAATTACTTAAATAACGTTGTTAGCTGTGTCAAATAGGTAGTAAATATATGCTTATGAACCATGTACAAATATACAAAAATAAAATCATAACATCCTTAATAATAATGATTTCAAAATAAATAACGTTTAAGCTCGAATAACGCATTGGAGGGGCCGGAGTCGTTGGCAGTCATCATCATCATCATCATATGAGCCGAAAGACGTCCACTGCTGGACATAGGCCTCCCCAAAGCGTCGCCGCATTGACCGGTCCCGTGCGTCTCGTAACCAGCGGATCCTCACAACCTTCACCAGGTCTGCCGTTGGCAGTACCGCAGGTTTATTACGTATCTTTTGCAAGAGCAAGACGATAGGGATTTTTGTGAAATAATTGCTCTTCAATACAAAAGTTTTAGAGTTGTTGGCTGTGCATTTGACAAACAGCGAGCGATTAGCAAACGATTGTGTAGGACCTACCACTGCAGGACATTCTGACTTTTATGACATCGAGCGTTTGATCGCTATCGTTTTGCTCTTGCAAAAGATACGTAATAAGCCTACAGGTCCGTAGTTCATACCTTCATACGGCGCATGAGCTTTGGGGAGTCTATTTTGTGTTAGTGTAGAAGTATTTTCAACGTTTTGTAATTAAAAGTCAAATTAGATTCGATAGCCAAGCAAGTGACTTATTTTCTTTTGTCGATATCCATCTATAAAGTTAATATTCGACCCGACTACATCACTAATTGAGCAGCGTAAAACTTTCCAGAACGAAATAGTGAATACCCCAGATTAGAGGTGAATACGTACGAAATTTTTCAAATTCCGAAAGACAAATAAACAAGGAGCGTGAGCACAAGGATCCAAAAACGAACCATACCATTCCCCGTGGCTGTAACGCGCGCTCGTATCGCAATTCGCACCCTCGGTGGTACTCAAATAGATAATATTTTTCTAACTTCAGTTGCGAAGTTGGATTTTATAACTCCTTCTTCATTTACCAGTTAGTCCTTCTTTAATTTGAGTCAAGAGTGAATAGGTTACTTCTAGGCAAGCGTGCTACACCGTAGAACACATCATCGCTTACTATCAGACGAGATAGTGGTCAAACGCGAGCATATAGATTTAAAAAAAAGTCATCCTTTGTGGGCCAATTTAAGACGAGTAATTTTGGGGTGGTATGGGATCTACCTCCTAGTGGTCCACTCCGGGCAACGGCACCACGGGCTTGCCTGTGGTACGGCTGAAAGATCCCACTTAAGCGGTGGTAGGCTCCGCAAGGGACCGCCTGGCTCGCGACCACCATCCCACCGGAGTCCGGAACCAAGCAGCTTGCTGTATTCCGTTGGTGTGTGGGAGTGCCAGTGCCTTTGGGGGAGAAGGAGGTTGTCAGTTGCGCTGCTCAGAACCGGTCGTGGTCTCTGAGAATAACTTGCCGGGTAGCTCATTCTGGAGGGTAGCGGGATCCGAAGCACGGTGCCAGCCGTTGGCCGACCGCAGTCAGTAGGGGGCCCAAGTAGCACGCCAGCCACGTGCCAAAGGCTGCCCCGCCAACTCGCGAAAAATCCCGGTATGCTCCACCGTGCCAGCTGGCGACTGGATGGGAGGACCCGGTGGCCATATCCGGGGGGGTTCGGGCGTCCCCGCAGTCTCCAAATGAGTTCCCCATAGGTTGAGTTAGTTTTAGTGGTCCACTTGGTTATCTGAGCAGCGCCTCGACAGTTCAACTTTTTCCCCAGCAACTCTAACAATATCAATGACCAAAGCAAAGAAGAGAAATAAGGTTAAACAACGGCTGCAATTCCTCCCACTTAAAGTGCACCTCATTAACATCAGGGGGTTGCACTCCAACCTTGATCCGGTCCACCACCACCTCGAGACCGAGAAGCCGCACCTGTTCTTCCTAACGGAGACGAAGATAACAACCCCGTCGGACGTGGCGTACCTCAACTACCCGGGTTACTCTCTTGAACACAAGTTCAAGAAGCAAGCTGGGGTCTGTGTGTACGTCCGCGATGACATCTGTTGTCGTCGTCTCCGTTGCTTTGAGAAATCGGGTTTTTCTGCCATATGGCTACTTGTGGACACAGGCGTGGAGAAAACTATCTACGTCGGCGCATACCGATCCCATAGCGGTGACCAGGAGTCAACAGCGCTATTTAATAGCCTTGTAGAGTCGACTGATGTAGTCCAGCAACGATACCCAGCAGCGAAGCTTGTTTTTATGGGGGACTTCAACGCCCATCATAAGGAGTGGCTGTTCCCGTACCAGAAAACCGGCCATGCCGGGTTGGAGGCGCGCAAGTTTGCTTTAACGCTAGATCTTACCCAGCTGGTGAATGTGGCAACGCTGGTACCGGATGTAGACGGCCATACGCCCAATTGTTTGGACCTTCTGCTGACAACTGATCCGGGCAGTCATTCAGTGTCGGTCTCAGCACCGCTGGGAACGTCTGACCACTGTCTGGTGAAATCCGTTTCGACCTGCTCTCCTCCAGATGAGAGTCCTAGAGGCACGAGGCGAGTATGGCGATACGAGTCAGCAGACTGGGATGAGATGCGGCACTTTTTTGCGCCCTATCCTTGGCGGCATGTGTGCTTCTCCTCGGGTGACCCCTCGTGCTGTGCTGACGTGGTTGCGGACGTGATTCGGCAGGGAATGGAGTATTTTATCCCATTCTCCGTCATCCCGCTCGGTTACAAAGCCCGGCCTTGGTATAATGCAGAATGCGCCCACGCTGAGGCCCGAAAAGAGTCTGCCTACCAAGCCTGGGTCAAGGCCCGCGACCGCAAAATTAGAGCGCGCAGGGTTCGCGCGAGGAAAAGAGCCTTTAATTCTGCCGCCAAGCTCTGCAAGCGGGTTCTGCGTCGGGCACGTTTTGACCATATTGGACGTATCGGGGCCAAGCTGGCATCGCACCCCCCGGGTAGTAAACAGTTTTGGTCCCTGTCTAAAGCGATTGAAACAAATTTCTGTCGACCCACTTTATCTCCAATGCTGGAACCTGATGGGTCGCTGGCTCACTCTGCAAGTGAGAAAGCAAATTTATTTGCATCTCTCTTTGCAAGCAATTCACGTCTGTATGCTGGCTCTAAGCAACCACCTAATATACCTCAATGTGACTCTTCGATGCCGGAGATCGCAGTTCACACTAAAGAGGTTCGGAGAGTACTGTGCAGCCTAGACGTGAACAAGGCCAGCGGGCCTGACGGCATTCCAGCGAGAGTATTGAGGCAGTGTGCGCCGGAACTGTCTCCTGTATTGACACGCTTGTTCCACCTCTCTCTTAAAAAAAGAAAGGTGCTGAAATCCTGGAAGCTTGCAAATGTACAACCAGTACACAAGAAGGACGACCGTGCAGACCCTGCCCACTACCGTCCGATAGCCATTACCTCCATACTATGTAAGGTAGAGGTAAAGGGTACTGAACAGTAAGTTGCTGACCTACCTTGAAGACAATGAGCTCCTCAGTGACCGTCAATATGGCTTTCGCCGGGGACGGTCAACTGGAGATCTTCTTGTATTTGTCACGCACTGCTGGGGCGAAGCCATCGAGAATCACGGCGAAGCACTTGCCGTATCGCTCGATATCTCGAAGGCCTTTGACAGGGTCTGGCACGCTAGTCTACTCAGCAAGCTTCCTGCTTATGGCATCCCAGCCGGTTTTTGTAGCTGGATATCAGACTTCTTCAGTGAACGGTTGATCCGAGTAGTCGTTGACGGCTGCTCCTCTGACCTTAAGACTATTAATGCCGGTGTTCCTCAGGGGTCTGTTCTCTCTGCAACTCTTTTCCTGCTGCACATCAATGACCTACTTCTGCCTGGTATTGTTGGGTACGCAGATGACAGTACTGTTTCAGAGAGATACTTCTCCAGCGCAAGAACCGGCGGGGATAAAGTTCGTTCCTTGAGAGAGGCTATGGTGGAGCGTACTGATTTGACCTTAAGTCTTGTCTCCCGTTGGGGTGATGACAATCTGGTCTCTTTTAACGCCACCAAAACACAGGCATGTCTTTTTACCGCAAAGAGGACTCATTTCATCAGAACGCCTACTTTTCGGGGTGCATCTGTTCCTATAACTGACCGGCTCGAGCTCCTTGGCATGGAGTTGACATCCAGTCTCAACTTCGGCGCCACCATCGAGTACAAAGCCCAAATTGCGGCACAGAAACTGGGCGTCCTAAACAGAGTGAAGCGATACTTTATGCCTGGACAGCTATTAACTCTTCACAAAGCGCAAGTCCGATCCTGCATGGAGTATTGCAGCCACCTCTGGGATGGCTCAGCTAAATATCAGCTTGCCGCGCTTGACTCGGTGGAACGCAGAGCCAAGAGACTAATTGGCGACGTCAAACTAGTTGATGCCAAGCTTCACAGCTTAGCTCATCGCCGTAAGGTTGCCTGCTTGTCGGTCTTCTACAGACTGTATTTTGGCGAGTGTGCTCATGAACTCCACGACCTCATCCCACCGGCCCTCTTCTACCATCGGACATCTAGACGCACTGCAAGTTACCATCCTCACCTAGTTGCTATTCCACCAATTCGCACCAAGCGCTTCCAAACATCCTTCATAATGCGCACTGCAAAAGAGTGGAACTCACTGCCTGCGTCTGTGTTTCCGAACGCATACAACCCGAATCTCTTCAAAGTTAGAGTGAACAGGCTTCTTCTGGGTAAGCTCACTCCATCGTCGACTTTGTCTCTGTCACCTCTGACCTAGACTAGAGTCAAGAGCAAACCCATCTCGAATAAAAAAAAAAAAAAAAAAAAAAGAGTGCCGCTGAAGACATTTTAATGTTCTTGTAACAACAACAAAACCCTCTACTTAGTCCGCATTATTATGCAACTTCGGAACCCTATTACTGCGCGTGGCCCGACACGCACTTGGCCGGTTTTTCTTCGTCTCCAATAATCGTAGAACGTGCCTGTGACGATTCCTTTGGAAGGAATTTACTATAGTTAATGTGTTTGTGAGTGAAAGGGATTAGCCGCTGCGTTTCTATCTGTTTCTGTAGGTCGTGGGTTCGAACCCAGGCAGGCGCTTTACTTTGTGTAAATTATTACATCACCACGGCTCTTAAAGACGGTGAATGAAAACATCGTGAGAAAACCGGCATATCTTCGAACCAAAAATTCGAAGACATGTGATATCCACCAACATGCACTAGGCCCGCGTGGTGGATTACGGCCCATTCCCTCTCACAGAGAGGAGGCCTGCACGTACAACGGACCAAATGCGAGTCTAAGTGCGGCAAATGGGTCCATTTATTCTATCCTATTCTATCCAGTTTCTGTTGCCGCAGTCCAGTACATTACCTACATATTAGCTATTGAATGAAGGCAAACAAAAAAAAACTTAAATAAAATGATAACCTACAGCGTATCCTCAGAAATCTATTTTTTGTAAAAAATTAAATGCCCCGAGACCGACATCATAGTAAAAGTGACACATCAAACTTGATAGAATTGCTAGATAAAAATATTGACTAGTAGAAACTGTAAATATACCTTCATATGTGAGTGGAATTGTGTCGTCTCAATTTGATTACTTTTCTAAAGGTCACAATTTTCATATTTATATTGGCAAGTATTTTTCAGACATGATTCGTTTGAGTAGTTTATGCGGCCTACCCGAATGTCCTTTCTTTGGTATTGTTCGTCGAATCTTTGAGCTCCTTAAATTCTGTGTTGAGCTGCTCGGTTATTGACAAATGCGTGCACTGACTGGACAGGTCCCCTCAATCTGGCTGGTTATTTCCTCAAAAGACCATTTCAGACATCAATCTACATAGTCTTCACATGATCTAACCAAGATTTTTGTTTTTTCTGGACTTTAAAAGAGACTGTGACCTCTGAGTTGGTTTCGGAAACGCCGACCTCATCTACTTTTAAAAATACGATCGACATGTAAAAGTGTTTGTACAAACCAACTTACAGAAATAAAATCATTTTTCATTTATATTGTTATGACAATTGTATCACCCCCTTTTTTGGGGCGGGGGTTATATCCCCTATATTCAAAAAATATATAGCCTATGTCACTTCCACAATTGATACGAATCCAACGACACTAGCATTATGTCATCCGTCAAGCTGTTTGGGCTGTACAGCGTATTATAGAAATCGGAATACATACTTACATATATAAATGCGCTCGAAAATCATTACTCTAGCGCCATCGGGTAAAAATGTCGCGTTCTTCAACACTGTTAAAGAGTGTAAGAAAACATTCCCAGCCGTTATCTTATCTTATGGTGGGGCCGAGAAATAACTCGGATACTTGGACCCATTGGGATCTATTGTGGTCCCCTAGATAACTTACTCCGCCCCAATCCCGTTGAAAACCGTTTTACAACGAGATTAGGAGATATGAGCCTGTAGTCTTCTGGTTTTGGATATCCAACCCCTAGGAGACTCATTCGCTTACCAGCCAGTGCATCGTATGTGCACAGAAGGTGCTCCATGCGTTCCGTGTATTCCCCACACAACCTGCATATGGGTGTCGCGGTTAGACCCATCTTCATGAGCATGTCATTGGTTCCAAAGTGCCCAGTAAAGTCCCCAAGCAGGTAGCGGATTTGCCCCCTGCTCATGTTCCAAATGCATTCCCGGGCCTTGAACGTAGAGCCTAGGGAATTTTTTGGAGTGTTGTAGACCGGTATTAGACTGCCAATAAGTTCGCTGTCTGTGATCTGCAAACTCCCTAAATGCGGCTTTTACGAGACACGTTGAAATGCCTACACATGGTTCTGGACCCACAAAATAATTTGCTGAGCCGTCTCTTGCCAGTTCATCAGCCACTTCGTTACCATGGAATCCTTAGTGCCCAGGAACCCACATCAGTCTTACCCTGTTGTGCTTCCCAAGCCAGTTTAGCGTTTGGATAGCATCCAGAATAAGTCCGGAGTCCACTTTGTAGGATGCCATGGCTTTGATTGCAGCCTGAATGTCACTAAGAATATAAATGGATTTACCTCTGGTTCCTCTATCAATATTCTCTTGAGCGCAGGTTATTATGGCATATGTTTCCGCTTGGAATACAGTTGCCATCTTCCCTAAGCTTTTGCTACATTTGTAGCCTTTTGCGTATATGCCCGCTCCTGTACCTGATTCCATTTTGGATCCATCAGTGTACCACACCAGACTATCTTGTTCTTCCCTTTGTCCAGTCCTCTATTGTAGGGATTTGGCCCTTGAAAGACCTTTCGAACATAGTTTGCATTTTATCGGATAACATGCTTGTTACCCGATCCAGGCATTAATTCTCGTCGAACTTTGTATGGTTAGTCTTTGGCTTAGAGGCATCCCATAGTCCAGCAACAGCGAGACGATGTAATGTCTTCCTTGTCTCGAATTCAACCATAATATGCAGAGGCGGGATATTGAAGTTTCTCTCAATCGCTGCCGTAGGTGTTGTTCTGAAAGCACCCGTGATGCCGAGACACACTGTTCTTTGTAACCTGGTGAGTGGCGCTTTGCACGAGGCAAGCTTTGTTCTTGGCCACCACACTATGCTGCCGTATGTGATAATAGGTATTATCATTGTCCGGTACAGCTATCGTATCACTTTGGGCTTTAGATCCTAAGTTTTACCGAAGGTGGAACGACACATGCCGAACACTCGTAAGGCCTTAGTCGAAATATTTTCCACATGAGTTTTGCACCTGAGTAATTTATCAAGCGTTACACCCAAATATTTAACTTCGGTGGACCAGGGCAGCTTTATTCCATTGAGGGAGAGCTCTCCTAGGTTTCCTAATTGTCTCTTCCTCGTGAATGGAATAATGACTGTTTTGCTTGGGTTGATAGAGAGGTGGTTGTTTGTACACCATACCTCTGTCATCCTCAATGCCTGTTGTAATAATCCGGAGACTATGTTCGGGAATTTACCATTGACCATTATAGCTATGTCATCTGCATAGCCTACTGTGTAAAATGGTCTGGTATTGAGTTTGGTAAGTAGCGAGTCTACTACCAAGCACCACAATAATGGTGACAGCAATCCGCCTTGTGGACAACCTCTTGTTGTTTTTGCACTAAGTCTGCCTCCCATCAGTTCCGATCTGACTATTCTGCTTCGCAGCATGTAGTCAATCGAGTTGCACATGGTACGTTGATACCATGCTCATTTGCAGCAATGCGTATGGACTCAAATGTTGTCTTGTCGAAGGCTCCCTCTATGTCGAGGAAAGCCCCGACACAGATTTCTTGCCCCTTTAGCGCAGCCTTGGCTCGACTCGCAACATAGTACAATGCCGTTTCCGTAGATTTGCCAGGGCTGTAGGCGCATTGTAGTTTATGTAGAGGGAATACTTTCAGTGGTCCCTCTCTTAAGTACCTGTCTACCAGTTTCTCCAGAGCTTTCAAGAGAAAGGATGATAGACTGATGGGCCTGTAAGCTTTAGCTTCTTCATAAGTCGGTCTACCTACCTTCGGTATAAAAGTGACTTTGACCTCCCTCCATGCTTTGGGTACATACCCAAAGGCTATGCAGGCACTGTAGAGCTTACTCAAATGGGGTATCAGAACAGATGCCCCTTCTTGCAATAGTATTGGGTAGATGCCATCCGGACCAGGGGATTTGAGAGGCCGGAAGCCCGCTATGACCAGCTTCAATTTATTTTCATCTACCACTTTCTTTGCCGTGAGCCAGTTATTTTTGGACGTGTGCCTTGTGAGCTCGTCCCTTGTGACTGGTTCCTCTTCATCGCTGTCGCGCAGTATACATTCTGGGAAGTATACTGCGCGGGCGGGTGGGTGCGCAAGTGGGTCCTAAACATCACGCCCAGAGTGTCCTGTCCAGTTTCCGTGAGATACCCATTCTCATCCTTTACGATAGTGGGTTTGTCTTAGTCATGGACGTTGCTTTGCACAACCTCATTCCATTTGGCAGAGTTTCGATGGAGGTGCATTGCTACCGCCAATTAGTACTTTTGGCCTTGTGTACTGCCGTGTTATACCTCGTTAGCATGCTGTGATAGACAGAAAAATCTTGCCTGGCTTTTGCATCATTAAAGGCCTGTCGTGTTTCCTGACGTATTTTAGCTAGTTCAGGAGTCCACCATGGTACCTTTTTGCAAAAGGCCTTTTTCTCTGGGCATTTATCTGCCCATGCACCGATGGTGGCCACCTTGATTCTGTCCGCTTCAAATTCTATATCTAGAATGGAATTAAGCCTTACTAAGCGGACGAGTCCCAATTTGTATGCCTTGGGTTTCCCCTTCCTCTAGTTTCGGAGTCTCCCGCCGTCCTAAACCTAAAGCATATATAATTATGGTCAGACCGAGAGATTTCGTCCGATATATGCCAATTTTCAATATGAGCGCTGGCCCTGTTTGAAGCCAGTGTCAGGTCAATAACTTCAGTTCTCGCAGAGGTCCTGAAATTAGGTTTATTGCCTGCATTAAGGATTTGTAAAGAAGAGCTTCCCACAAAGTCCAAACAAAAAAACAAACAAAACAAAAACAAATCAAAACAAATCCTCCCCACGTTTGTTGACATCCGAGCTGCCCCAAACGACGTAGTGTGCATTCGCATCGCAGCCAAGTATCAGATCGAGGTTTTCTTGATTGCCGTAGTCAACCAGTCTTCCCAGTCGTTAATAGTGTTAACGAGCGGGAAGTACCCACACTGTGACTTTGATAACCCTTTTCTCGTAGTCAACAAAACTTCACTCGTCACTGATTACTAGTTTGGTATCATTAGACAGTGGCCAAAACGATTACAATGTAGCACAATGCACACCCATATTTTTACAGGTAAACATTATTAAAAAGGGTTCAAACCGGGTGCGGTGACTTGGCTAAGACGAAAATGTAGAGTCGTTGTTCCTCAATACTAACATAGGTACACGTTTTCATTACAATAAGAATTACGAACATAATTATGTATTTCAATAAACCCTGTACTTTGTGGCTGACCGTCCAAAAATCTGATAATAGATAACTAGGGGAACCGACCGGAATTAAATATTTTAATTAATTTTTGATGACCCTGCACGGTGGATCAGACCGGAATAGAAAATATTATTTAAAAAAACTGATCTCCCAGGGGATCCGACAGCAACAAATCTCCTTTTTGACGACAGATCCCTAAAAAGGTGAGTCAATCAATCACATCATGAAAGAACCTTTGTAGGAAATTGCTAATGCGGGTTTTAACAAATAAACTCACGGTCTAGTAAATTTCTAAAGTTCAAAACTAGGCATTAGTGAGAGTGACTACACAATTTTATCAAAAGGTATGTTATGGTTTTTGTTACATTTATATTTAATCCATTAGAAAGATGTTACAGCTATGAGCCATAAATCTTTCTGTTTAACAAGGTTGAAAAATAGGTAAGTAAACGTTAGTATTTATTTATTTTGGTTAATATGATCTTAGAAATATTGCGTAGTCCGCGAAGAGTAATTCATCAGAAGATTTTTGTGAAATTGGGTATGTTTTTTTGTACCGTATTAAGATCATTTTCTGAGGAGCTCGTGGCTAAATAATAACAGCCGCACGGGTCGATCATCAAGGTTAAGCAACGCTTGACGAGGTCGGTCCGTGGATGGGTGACCATTCCAACATACCGAGTTTCCTCCGTGCCTCGGCAAGCACGTTAAGCCGTTGGTCCCGGCTGTTATTTGAAGATCTTTGACAGTCGTTACGGGTAGTCAGAAGCTTGAGATCTGACACCAGTCTTGTCAAGGGGTACCGTGTTACCCAGTAACTGGGTTGTGGAGGTCAGATAGGCAGTCGCTCCATGTAAAACACTGGTACTTAGCTGAATCCGGTAAGACTGGAAGCCGACCCCAATATAGTTGGGAAAAGGCAATGCCTATGATGATTAAGATCATTTTCTGAGGAGCTCGTGGCTAAATAATAACAGCCGCACGGGTCGATCATCAAGGTTAAGCAACGCTTGATGAGGTCGGTCCGTGGATGGGTGACCATTTCAACATACCGAGTTTCCTCCGTGCCTCGGAAAGCACGTTAAGCCGTTGGTCCCGGCTGTCATTTGAAGATCTTTGACAGTCGTTACGGGTAGTCAGAAGCTTGAGATCTGACACCAGTCTTGCCGAGGGGTACCGTGTTACCCAGTTACTGGGTTGTGGAGGTCAGTCCATGTAAAATACTGGTACTTAGCTGAATCCGTTAAGTCCGGAAGCCGACCCCAATATAGTTGGGAAAAGGCTAGGCAGGCAGGCATTAAGATCATTTTCTCTGTTTTCATGAACTCTATCACTAAGATCTTATCTTCACACTATCATCTCTATGCCAACGACCTGCTGCTTTATCGCCACTTCAAAATAGAAGAGCACACTGGTGCTGTCGATGCCATCAATAATGATCTTAAAATATCTATCAGTGGGCTAAAAGTTTTGGACTTTTAGTGAATCACAAGTTCACCAACTAAATCACAAGCTCTCATTATTGCTGGCAGACATTTCGTCAATTTACTGAGTAACCAGCATCTCTCTCCAGTTTTGTACGATTCTGTCGGTATGACCTATTCCAAAAAACAAAAAATCTTATGTATTTTCATAGACTGCAACCTATCTTGGAACATTGCGAAAGTAAGCAGGAGGACATCCTCCTGCTTACTTGTACTACTTTGTACTACTTTGCACGTTTTGTTCTCTGAAGCGTCTCCAGAAGTTCCTGCCTTTCTCAACTAAAGTAAATCTTGCTCAGTCTCTTATTCTTCCTCTTCTTGACTATGCTGATGTCTGCTTTCTTTATGCGACTGAGAAACTTCTTAATAAGCTCGATCTATTGCAGAGTTTGTGCATCCGCTTCATTTTTGGCCTCCGAAAGTACGACCATGTGTTGAAATTTTGGAGGCTCTTGAAGTGGCTGGCTATTCGGCAACGCCAAGATACACACACTCTCTCTTTACTCTTTTCGGTTCTTCACAACTTTACTTCTCTTTCATATCGTCGGGAACGCTTTGAGTATCTTGTTCAGAGAGGAAAAACTTGCTTTTCCTCATTAGTAGGGTAGAATTGGGGGTTCTGGATCACTTGCTCTCGCTTTGCTCGAGCGCATGATCCAGAACCCACACATAAACACAATATCATTTTAAGCTTAAACATTTTTAGTAGTTATAGGACAGTTATTTATATAATTAATTAAAGAAGGTATTTCATCTTCTGGCAGTATCTGGTAGCATAGAATGTCTTCTGAATCAGGAAACACTATATCACGCACTATACTTCTTGTTATTAATTTAGTGTCAGGCACAGCTGCATGTGGTGACCTTGCAGCCAGTTTTTCAGGACCAGGATGTATGTTGCCAACTTGACCAAATGTAAGGAGCTCATTGCGACCTCTCTTGAGTGTTAGATATGTCATATTTTCAATGGTGGATTTTACTGAGTTTTGCTCTGTCTTGCTTGTATTGTCCTGAAGTTTTGATGAACTGGTGTTCATTATTTTTTGGTCACTCATGTCTTGAGTAAATAGAATCTCCCCACTAGTATTCTTGAAAATAACTTTAGAAATGCCTTCCAAATCAAATTTCGATGAATGAAACATATTGTGAATAATATTAATTTATTATTTTTCTTGATATAACAAGCGTTGATTAAGATGGAACCATCACATTACAATGCTAAGAGTTTAATGCTGTGTTCAAATAAACACAATCAGGATAATGTATAGCATGTTGCATCCAAGGATCGTCATAAATCTCCCAATCTTCGATAACACCTCCGCATGAGAAACATGCTGCAATATCATTTATACTATTTCCATAGTAAAAGAATCCCGCGTCAGCCATTTCCATCACTAATCTTTTCTTTTTATTAAACACCCCCCAGTAATAATTAAATGAAAATTCACGCATTTTAAACTTGTTATACATGTCATATCGAGGTTTGTATTCATTTTGAGACATGTTCTATTCACTTTCTAATTCAATTATAAACGTATAATGATATCATCTACCTTTTGTCAACAACTTATAAAGACCGGACAGCGGTATGTGGAGGGGGTAGAAAACTAAGATGCGTTTTACCTAACTATAGAAATAAAACAAAAACAATATTTATTTTAGAATTTTATTATCTTTAACCACAACACTTTTTCTGAACCTTTAACGTAGATACATTTATCTCTTAAAATATCTATAACCAAATTCTGATAATTAGAATAGGGTAAAAATCCTTCACGCCAGTGTATCTTTCTGTTACGTTCTATCCAACAAACTTGTTTTTTTTCTAGTTTCGTTAATTTTGAAAATGGAAATGGTGGCTTTATTAAAAACACTTATAATTTTTTATCATACAATATAGCGATTTCTTTTATTATAAATTCATTTGTCTCTGTTTTAAAGCCTTGAATATCCACAATAGCAATCATGATAACCTGCGCACAATGTTGCTGAGAGGTTTGTATTCCACAAGTCGATCGTTTATAATCAAACAATATGCAGTCGTCTTATCTGGTATTGCCGTAGAACATTCAATTTCCAACCTCACGTCCACTGGACCTGTTTTCAGGCTATCGTTTTGTCTTGAGCAGTCTAAGATAAAGAGAGGAGCTTTTTCTTTGAACTCCTTTAGATCAAGCAACGGGTCTATTGGACAGTTGTAATACGACTGACGAAATTTCACAAACATTTCGTATAATATACTATATTTGTTCTCAGAAAACTTTAAACCTAAAGGTTCATATGGATAATATTGAGAATTCAAAAAGAGCGTAACGTTTGTTACTTCACAATGATCGAATACTGAACCGTCTTTAATTTTATTATTTTTTCGATTAGTTTGTAAACAAAAAATTACAGATCTAGGTTTTTCCAATTGTGAAGCAGTTTTAACTGACCAAGAATGCTTTGTTGTTTTAGGTAGTAACGGATACTCATATAAATCCCAATTTCTAAACGCCAACTGAATAGGTTTATCTCTTTCTAAATGTTTTAAAAGTGACAGTCGTTCTCGGTCTGATACTTTTATATGCGGCACCCTCCACTGAACTCTTTGTACATCTATTTGAAAATTAACAATATCATCAGTAAGGATAACGCTATTTAAATTAGTGTTACTCCTGTTCAATATAAGTTCATGTTTACAATTTATCACTATTTTATTATAATCCTCTGCAAATCCTAATACCTTATTTAATGGTATCACCGCACTAAAATGCCCATCACTTTCAAATCCCTCTAAACTCCAACCCCATAGGGCAGCAACTTTATTTTCTGCTTCATTTAATGAAATGTATGATTTTATTGTTGATGTTATTCCAGAATTTTTTATGCGGTCTATTTCAATACCATTCATTTCGTATCTGATGTCTTGAAACAAAAACATAACAGAGTTATTAGTGAACGTAACATTCTTCTTGATTGGATTCCCATCTTTACCGAAGAGCTTCGCTTTTCCTTCGATGTAAATTGAACTGGCTGATGGTAGCACGTATATGTCTTGCTGGTGGATGGGAATTCTGATTTCATCGTTTTCTCTAAAGCTGTTATTGTAGGGATTGTATGAATGGACTTCATAACTTTCGATCGAAGTGTCGAAGTGTGGTAATTCAGTAATCTGTAGTATATTCATACTTTAAATCCTAGGGCTTTTAGAAAATCCTTATTTGCTTTAGTCAATTTCTTAACTTTTTCCTTGCGTCTTTGCACCTTAACAATCGCAGAAGAACTAAGACGTTTTTCATTCGCTTGAGTGTTTTTATAATGTACTATCATTTTGTTTTCCTTAAGTGAAGACGTAACTGAACTTGTTCCTCTCCAAAATTAATACAGTGTCCAAATTGATCTACAATCTTAACAGATACCGATGGAATTATGTTTTTATTTACTGGAAAGTAAATAACATTTTGCGGTATTTCCATGCACTGTTGACCTGGAGTAGTATCAGACACAAATTCATGAATAAAATGAGTTGGTAATCCGTTGCAGTACGAACCCTGAACAAGATCACATTCGATTCTGATTACAGACAGACCTTTGTTAATAATGGGAATATTTGGTCTTGATTTTAATACTGAAAAAAGTATATCAAACCGCACTCATATTGATCTGACAAATGCAATGGTGGTTGAAAGTATGAAACTAGTTCCGATTTTTTCCCAGAGATGGTAATCGTAGTAGACATACTTCTATACTGACAACTTTCGGCAGATCCTGCTTATTTTATTCCTTTACTACACCAAAAATTCTTCAAAAAGTTTAAACTAAGATGTCCACAATTAAAAGGGTGATCACGCTGAATATTATCATAATTATAGTGTACTTTGGATCCCAAGTATTTTATAAATTCCTTAGGAGGCTTGAGATTTCCGTAACTATCAAAATACTCAATATAATCGTTGTATTTTGCATAGGCTACCCAATGAGAACCAGGATTTTTAGAGCTATCTAAATTTATTACTCCACATTCTTTTTTAAAAGGATGTTTAGGGAGCTTATCTCTCATAAAGACACCTCTGAAATAGGGAATATTATTTCCATACTTCAAAATGTCTAAATTACTCAAGGCTCGTTCGGGTAGCCAATATCTTAGTTTTTTTCTTTTGATACAAAAATACCGAGTCCATCTTTATGCGGTTTAAGCTGTATTCCTTTTCCGATGCAGAGAGCTTCCATCTTTTCATTGTGTCTCTTCGATTCAGCCCGTAACTTTTTCGCCATCTTGAATTCATTTATGGTTTTAGCAATACCAGCTGCACCGCCTGCTAAAGCTCCCACCGCAGATAATCCCGCAAAAATCGGAATCAACGGCAATACTCCACCAGTTTTTGGTATAGGAATAACACGAGGAAGTTTAATGGCTGAATCACCAGCTAATTCTCTGGCAGCGGCCATAGCTAATTCTATTGCCACTTTCTTGCATTTCGGTTTTAATTTTTTTATATGTTTCCCCGTTTTTCTAATTACATTTTTAAATTTATTTTTTAATCCTTTTCCACATTTAATTTTAGGAGAACTCTTTTTGTCGTCTTTTTTTAGACCAAATCCAGTTTTAATTTTTGCTGTCATAGCACTGCTTACTAAGCGTGCTGCCAGTTTTTCCCCTACACTCGCATCTGAGGCAAGTGCTCGCTCTTTAGCCATATTTAACAAAACTAAATCTGCCTTGTGGCGATCCTTTAAGTTTGAAGACTCGTGATAAGCAATGTCGTGTTGTTTGCAATATTCGTCTAACTTCTTAACACCTTTATCTCCACGTGTAAGCCTTTTAATTAATTTAGTGCCAGGCCCACAATAATTGTATCCCGGTAAATGTAATTCAAATGGTAAATGATTTATAATCCAATTGAGAAGACTACTCTCTTCAATACACATCATAAGACTGACACATTTGGACTGAACACTTAATAAATATTCGATTTATCAATCCAACTGTTTTCAGAAGAAGGCAAACCTAACCATTTTACCAAAACCCTGTTTCCTTTCCTTCTAAGAACTTTTTCAACCAGATACATGTGAGGATTTTTTGTCTTTTGAAGCTCCTGTACATAAAATGCTCCTAAAATGGGTTGGCCTCTGATTGCATCTTCAATTAAGTAGGTGATAGGAGTTGTATTTTGTTTTTTTCGAACTTTAAATATTTCTGTCGACCAATTGGGAGTATATCCTTTTTCAAATGTCCCCTTATACTTACTAATGCGTACATAATCACCCTCTTTAAACTTGCTTTTCAGACTAATAGTTTTTACTAGACTGAAATATCTTTGTAATATGTGTTTTTTATTAGTGTTATCCACGTTTGCTGGGATTTCATCAATTGTACGATGATAGGTGTGATTGTATTCATAAATAACATTATTAAGAGTACTGTCTATCCAATTATAGTTACCTTTTAAACTAAATTCCTTGTACAGTTTCGATTTCAATGTTCTAATAAATCGCTCGACTATTGACGCCTTTTTTGTTGAGAAGGTTGAATAATGGTTTATGTTATAAGATTTCATAAGGTTTTGAAATATGTTATTATAAAATTCTGTTCCATTATCCGTTTGCAGATTTTTGGGAACACGCCCACTAACCAAAAAAATCTTGAAAGAATTGCATACACTATCCTTTGTCTTACTTTTCAAAGGAAAGGCCCAGGCGTATTTCGAAAATGTGTCAATAACAGCAAGAATAAACTTGTAATTTTTATTTTCTTTGGAAATTGATTGCATATCAATTAAGTCTGCTTGCCAAAGGTCATCTATATCTTTCATAATAACGTGTCTTCGTGGAAAGTGTAGTCTTGCATTTTTATGTATTTCGTTGACTACGTCGGCTTTACTCATATTTTTAATTCAGTATATCAACATTTGTCTTGAAACCACCAATAATACTGAATGAAAAGCATACTATCTCCACTATTTATTCTCTAATTATATCAGCTTCTTTTAATTCTTCAATTATCGATAAAATTTCATTATCATGATTTGTATTGCCAGCATCTCTTGAAGCGACTAATAACTTTAATCTCTCAACCAATTCATTGGGATCATCCCAATATACCAAGTCGGTATTGTTTTTGTACTTCTTTAACTTTGGCAAGTTGCCTCCAAGTTTGGCGTGAATGTTATCATTTAACGTGTCAGTAAAAAATGGTCTGATTATTTCACGATATTTTATTCCTTTATCACCTTTTATTTGGCCTTTAGGATTAAAGTCTCTTTTGTGAGCATTTGTGTAATGCAATATATCCTTGTAGACAAGTTTATCTTTAGGGGATACTAATTGTAAATCAGGTTTTTTTCGAAGTAAAAGTTCTTTCAGGCCAGGAGTTAAATTGTAAGATTTATCACCGATTTTAATCAAAATGACGCTATCGTTGTTCAAACTATCAATTTTAGAAAATGATACTATCGAATTACCCATAAATAAAGTTTTGTTTTCACTTCTTATTCCAAACGGTATATTTACACCATCATAAATATCATAATCCTCTAATGAAATCTCTAAATCATCTTCCATTTTAGGAGACTTTTTAACCAAGTGTGTGGAATTTTGATTTGGTTCGTAACAATCCTCAAATTTTGTAGTCGACCTACTATTAATTTCATCTAATTTAATATCTCCAGAACATGTGGGGGTTGTATTTTGTAACAAAAATATTTTTTCCACATTTGTGTTGGAATCAGCTAGCGTTTTAAGAGATCTGTGACAGGTTTAAGCATTTTATCGAGTGACAAGTTCATTGTGTGTTCCTGGTTCTTCATATGTTTTATTTTATTCTTTATGGAGTCTACGGACTTTATTAATTCTATCTTAATATTTTTCTCCATATTTAATTATCAACTGCGTTCAGCTAGTGAACAAATCATACTGAATTTGTTTTCGCATGTTAATTACTTATATGTATAAACAATAACATGGGGCTTAAACATAACTGGCTATATGTGGGTGTACTATTAGGGTATGCCTCTGCATAACCCTTCGAGGATTACAGACATGATGTATATAGGAACAATCAATCAAATTTAAAAAAAGTATCGAAGTTCTGCCTGTACCTTCCATTATTTAATGACGATTCTTTGTTAATAAGTAGAAAATTATAAGGTTTACTCCAAACAGTTTGACAAATATTTTTAAACTCTTTCCATTCTAAATCAGAACTTACATGCTCTTCATAAATATGCTTTAAATTTACATCGTCTTGTTTAAATATTATAAGAAAATTTACATTATCACGTAACAATTGTTTGGGAATTTTGGAATAGGTTTGTGATAGGTAGAAGCAATCGATTTGCTTATGTCTACCCATAGAAAAATAATTGCGGATATTAATTTGATTTTGACATGCTACATCATCAAAAATAAATACCGAGTTAGTTAAAGCTTCACTCGGAGATATTACATCTTTGTCATCATTAAACTCGTAGAACTTTATTTGAGGTACTCTTCTTAATACTTCGCTTAAAAAACGATATTTTGTCTGAAAACTGGTTTTTGAGTAAAGATAAAGATTCTGAAATTTCAGTCCATTTTCATGCAGAAGTAAACTGATCATCACGTTTGTTTTACCACAGTTCGAAGGGCCGCATATTATACAACGAATCGTATTAGGCAGTAAATTGCTGTGTTTGATTTGGTGAGCAGAGTCACTAAAATTTATATTATTATTAACGTTCAGAGATATGGGTTGTTTAATCAACTTCATCTTGCTAATTACTTCAATTCTTTACAGACCTTCATATTTATATACACGACTTATATGGTAAGTAACTTTATCCCAATCCTACAACAAGTTTAGACTTGATTATTTGCATCGTAAAAGATAATATTAAATATGGTAAGTGTAACTTAATTCCTGTACCAGTTTCAATTTAGTGAAGCAACAAAGCTCATAATTCAGTTTATTACTATTCTTCCAATAAGTAGGACCTATTCAGAATTAAATCTTCAAGGCAAGTATTTCTATAATTCTTTAATTTATTTTCTTATAATTATGATATCTCAATAATTAATTATTAGAATTTATGTCTAACCTTTTTTTTTTCGTTTTTACAGAATTATGTCTGTCTCCCCAACGTATAGTCCTGTGGAGAGTGGTTTTCTTGCGGTGCGTATTTAATTTATCGTTATTTGAGCCATTTGTAATTTACTTATGTTATAATTATTTTATGTTATTACAGGAAACGAATAATCTTTGTCCAGACGACACCTACTCTCTTGGAAATCCGTTTCTTTTTGCGCAAGACAGGGAAACTTTTTATAACACAGAAGCAGAACTAGCACATCAAGAGTATCTAAATTAAAAAAAAGAAGAACAGAAATCTGTGGAAACTAAAGACCATAAAAGAAAGAAATCAAATATTAACAAGAAGGTCATGAAAAAGTATCCTACACAGTCTTCATCTTACGTTATTCGGAAGGAGACAGGAATACCTCATCATTTGATTAAAATACTTATATATGATCTTACCAAATGTGTTAAAGACAATAAACAAAATTGTGAAATTGACTATGATGTGGGTGACAGCGCTGACGTAAACATCCAATACCTTGTAAAAGATGATTATGATGACATTTTAGATGAAACTGAACATCTAGTCGGCAAAGTAGTGAAAAAATTAAGTAATAAGCAGTTTTAAATGTGTGTAATATAAAGAGTTTGTTTTGTGATTGTGAACATTTACCTAAGTGCGTGTTTTGATTATTTGACTATGTTAAATTATGTATTTTGTTTTTGTAATATTTAAATCTTTCTTTTTGTCTCATGTAAATATATGAATCTGAAAGTTTAATAAATATTATGATTTCCAACTTAACTAGTTTCATTTTGTGTTAGACTGCATGGGTAGTAAAATAACATAATAAAACACATCACACAATACTCATTCATTCCTAGAGTTTATTCGTACATTCATATTCATTCATCCTTTGTAAATGTCATTCGCATTGCGCCCATATTTTGAAGTTTTGGATGCAAATTGAAAAATACATTAATCGATGAGAACGAGCCTCATAATGCATGCCATCTATAATTTAAACGTGAAATTAAGTTGGACTTGACTAACTATCAAGTTCATCACTTAGTAACTAGATGGCTCACTACAGTAAAACATTATCACATTATAATAAAAGTCTAGCCTATTGTCATTTCCTCTGATAAAATAATAACTTTACTAAGGATTTCGGAGTAAAGTTTAAAACATTAATTTGAACTGAGAATTGAACTCAGACTCAGGTTAAAGGTACTTTAGACAAATGAGTATATTTATTACATAAAATGAGAAATAAAACAAGAAATATTATAATACATGAGATTTTATTGTTCATACAATGATATATTATTGTAACATTATAAAATAAAATAAAGTAAATAGTAGATAATAAAATTAAGCAGGTACATAGTCCAAAATAAACATCTTAGAACATAGTACGATGATGACCCCAAGGTACAGTATCATTTTTATTTTTTCTTATTTGACGTTTGTCATCATTTCCATTAAGTACTAATTTATTAATTTTCTGTGTATACAACTTATGATTTTTAGATCGAATGACATACATAGTATCTCTGAGATTTATGTCATTATTCAAAGTATTTTTATATTTCTCAATTGTGAGTTTATTAGAAACAGATTTTTTAACTCCTTTAGCTTTTTTAATTGTGTTGTTTAAACTATTTATACAATATAGTTTAGCCCTCAAACCAATAAACTCAGTAATGACATCTCCACCCATCTCATCTTTAAAATAGCCAGGTATTTGTTTATTCACTTTCGGAATACCATAAATATTATTTTCTTCAAAGTTGCTAGTATCAAAATATTTTATATTTTGTATCATGTCTTTATAAAAATCTTCTGTATGTATTAAATACAAGAGACTATCAGTATCAGTATAACAAAGTTTTATGCCATCTTTATATATTTTCTTCATAACAGAATAGTGAAATTTATATAAATGACACTTTGCTAATTCCAGTATTGTAAAACCAATGTATATTGGTCTATCTAAAACAACTTTAGCAGGCTCTAATTGAATAGCAACAAGGTCCTCTGAAATAATAGCCATATTTTTAAAATTAGGGGCACTTACATATTTTTCTGCCCCCTTTATTTTATTGGTCTTATTAAAGCTATCTTTCCACACATTAACTAATTTAACATCTACTTGTTTCCTTTTTGTTTTCAATTGTTTTACCAAATATTGAATTATTTTGCTTCTTGAAAAAATCTCTTTCGAAATCTGAGTTAGCTTTTTGTCTGAGTACTGTATTAAGATTTATGTATGGTTCTAAGATATTTTTTTGAGTAAATGCTAGAATTTTGTGGATATTTAATAATATAAGACCATTCTTTAAACATTCTTGTAAGTGAGCATAGTGAATGACATATCTATATTTATCATACAGATTAGCAATTAGTTTTGTGTTTTTGCTACCAGATGGAATAGGAACGGATAATTTTTCTGGCGCAAATGGCAAATCAGAATGCGTGTCATGTATATCAGGAGGATAATGAATATCAACTTCAAGTATGTACCCTTCGTCACTATCAGCAGAAACGGATGCAATTTCAAATAAAGCTATTTCAGATTTTGTTAAAAATCTAAAATTGCCAGTGGGAAGTCTTTATTTCATAGCATGCCCATACAAATTGACACAATCTAAGTAAACTAAAAAAGTGCTTGATTCTTTTTCGTTATAGTCTGACAAATATTTATTATTAGCCTTTGCATACCGCAGCGAGCATTGAGCAAGACCTCCTCTGATACCTTTTTCTAGCATTTGATATATTTCTATATCAGATATTAAATCTAATTCTACTTTAGTTAACAAGAGCATCGCGTCCCAGCTTAATGATGGTGATGAAACATAATGGCAAGGGTCAAGCTCATAATGACGTAAACTCATAGATCGGAATTTCTCAAATATGTCACACAATAGTAAGACATCACATTTCAAATATAAATCAGTATATTCACCTAAATTCTTAATACCAAATTTAGACCACACATTTAAAGCGTGATTGTAATCGTCAGTAGACACTGTATCGGATGTGAGTTTATTAAAAAAAATTGAGCGATCTGGTAACCGAGTTTCCGCATATCGTTCCCAGGAGTCTATATAATCATAGCAATACACACCTTTCCTGAGGCATAGTCGAAATAAATTTTCATTAGTGAAAAATGATCGTAAATGCTTTAAATCATTGGAGTCCAGCGTCTTTACTAATTTGTCTAAACTCGAACTTAAGAAATTAAAAGAATCTATAAATTTTAATTGGACTACTTTCTGAGGATTAAATGGGAAAAATTTAGTAAAAGAAATATATTTTTCCTTGGTTCTTGGAATTAAATTGATTCGACCGCAAACACTTGAAAGTTCTTTTATAAATAAATGGCAGTCATATCCTGAAAGATTATGAAATATTATGGGAATAAACTTTACAGACTTATTATTTAAGTTGCATGAATTATGAGCTGGACCACGATATTTACCGGTGAAATGATCATGGTCATGAACGATAAGATCATTACTAGAAATTTTTTCTTTACAAATATGACAAACTGCAGCAGTCTTAAATGAAAGAAGCTCTTCATCATTCAGCGGGGACATGTCTCTAGGCAAAGATAAAATATCATATAAACTTTCTAAATCCTTAGCAATAGATTCTACAAATTTTTTTGAACAATTTGGACCTCGATAAGATACTAAATTATTAAGTTCTGGATTAGTCTCGCAGCATATATAATAGGCAAAACATGTTGCTTCATGAATTTGTATGTTTTCAACAAACTGACTTTTATTTTTGTCTGAATATTCTCGAAGTAAGCTTTCAAAGTCTCCATAAATTACAATAGGAATTCTTTGAGTCCTTATATAATTAGAAAACCGAAGCTTGCTATTCTCTTCTGGGAGCACTGTTTGCATTCGTGCACAATTATGATTATCTAATTTTGCCTCTGAATCAAAGTATATAAAACATTCGTCACATAAGTGAATTTTAGATTTGTGTTTTGTTAATACACAAATCTAAAAACAACGAACAACAACAAACAAAAACAGCGAACTAGTCGCGCAAAATTCTTTATTAAACAGAAATGATTTTTGTCTCCTCTTTAAATTAATAATAAATTTACGTGAGCAAGTTTCCGCTGTAAAGTTTTGTATAATGGTCCAGTAATAGTGTTTTTTTTTTTTCTAAACCATAAACATTTACACTTATATGAGGATTTATTTATTCGAATTGTTTTATGTCATCAAATGATGGTGGGAAAGATATACCATTTATATTTAATAATTTAGAGTAATGTGGATATGATGAAACTCTATTACTGTTATAGTGTGCTGGATACATATGAGCTACAATACACCAGAGAAAGCAATGTCTATCTTTATTGCAAATATTAAGACATGACTTTGTTTTAATAATTTTTATCGGTAAAGATATGTAACTGCCAGCTTTTAAGGGATTATACTTTACAATATTCATTTCCAAATGATTAATCAACTCTATAGCCCAACCAGATTCTGATAATTCAAATTCTGTGCACTTACACAGTATTTTTTGCACACATTCTTCAAAAACTAATTTTACATTAGTATTCTGAATTATCACATAATACTTTGTATTGAAAGATTTCAAAGACAATTCGTCGTTTTTAGGTAACTTGTATAATACAAAAAGCTCAAATTGAATTTTAATCGCTCGATGTTTTAATCTCAATGTATCAATAATCTTGTAAATCATGCTAGAAATATCTGATAAAAATATCTCTGGTGATATGTTATCTAAACTTATTGGATTAAATCTGTAACTAGCAATTCTGTTTTTGAAAGCAGTAGCTATTATTTGTACATTATCAAAATCAGTACTCAACAAACAGTTTGATTTATGTATATTACTTTTCTTATGTGATGAATATTTTTGGGTATAAACCTTACAATCTGGGCAAAACTTCATGTTTGATTATATTGAATAAAAAACAGTAAAACAATAGTCCATTAATTTAACCTTAACTATATTCACCAAAATTAAAGTTGTTTCAAGTTTTGTTCTTCAAGGTCAAAATTACTAGTATAGAATTTATAACTTCTTCAAAATTAAGTTTCAAGGTCACAATTACTGATCTGGATTTTTTAAATATTTAAAGCATCAGATTCAAGGCCATAATTACTGGTCTAGTATTTTAAGCTTTGAGATTAATTATTTCGAGTATATTGGCTTTTGGTTTTTAGTTTTTTGGCTTTTGGTTTTTAGTTTTTTGGTTTACTGAAAGAAAACATACATATAATTATATACAAGTAAGTACTTAAAGCATCAGATTCAAGGCCATAATTACTGGTCTAGTATTTTAAGCTTTGAGATTCATTATTTCGAGTTTATTGGCTTTTTGGTTTTTAGTTTTTTGGCTTTTGGTTTTTAGTTTTTTGGTTTACTGAAAGAAAACATACAAATAATGATATACAAGTAAGTACTTATACTAATCTACTTAATCTACGGCAAAAAAAAAACATTAAAAAGAAATATCAATTATAGACTTCATGGATATGTACTTACTTAAATTGTAAGTTTAGACAGTTTATTACTGTTTAATATTAGACTGATAAAGTGATCGTTACAACTTTTTCTGTCTTTAAAAATTGTGGTAAGAGACGCTTACCTACCTATTTTTTAAAATAAGTTAGACTGATAGAGTATCGGTTGTATCTTCCGATAATCTTCTTTAGCAGAATTCACAAGTTTTGTGACTGCTTTCCATACCGGACTGCTGTCATCAACAGCCGATTTGAAGGTAACTAGAGCTCGTTTCCAGCGGTCGGTGCCGAGCGCCTCCGCTTCCCGAGCGTTGTAAACACGCAGTTCCACGTAGTAGTTGCCCTGCCGGGTGGGATCCCGCTGGAGTGTATAACCAGAACCGCTACGTCTTGACAAGAAGCTCCGCAGTGCAGCCGCGCGGATGGGTTCACCACCAAGTTCTTGTTCGTTCTGAAATTAAAAATGATTATCATTAGTGACCTAGTGGCAAAGACCTTGATTCACATGCTTGAGGTCGTGGTTTCAAAACGGGCAAGTTCCTATGCGAATTTATCAAATTCATTTGTATTTTATAAGTTTATCTTGGATGGCCCTGACAACGGTGAAGGAAAACATCGTGAGGAAAACCGGGACTTTATAGTTAATACCTATAAGTTTGAAATCGCAAACCCGACTTGAGCAAGCGCGGTGATCAATGCTCGGGCCTTCTCTGTATGAGAAGAGTGGTTTGCCCTGCAGTGGGGGGTTCCTTAAAAAATAAGTAAACTTTAGCATACCTCTGAATCCGACAGCTTCCTTTTTTTGGCCGATGTCGATGGCGCCGGCAAATCAACATCCGACTCCGTGTCGGACCCAAAAAAGCTAGATTTTACCACTGGAGCACTGGAAATCTTCTTTATTGCAGGTTTATTTGTTTTGCCGGAAACCTTTTTCCTTGACTTCTTTTTCTCTACCGATGGTGCTGGCTGAGATGCTGGTATTTCACAGTCAGAATCGAAGGGATTTGTCGACCTAAAATTAAGAACACCATAAATAAAGTCACTCATAAATTCAATTAACTATTACATATTATAATATATCGAATTTATTATTCGATATTAATATTATTTGAGTTATACGCACATACTTGAAGTTCTATTGATCACAATAATATTGAAAAAAAGCAAAAACCACAAGTACTCGGGATGAGTGCTAATTAAAATGAAATTATTGAATGCAGTCATATTTATAGATTACACGATTTAAAGCAGTGATTACAGTTACAAATCGCTAGCAAAGTGAGAAAGCGTTTTCGACATGTGTGCTAAAAGATTAGTTCTATGTCATCAGCAAATAGGGTCTAAAATTCATTGATTGTTACTTACTCAATATGATCGCATCCTTACTTTCCCTATTTGTCGACGGCGCCGCTCTGTCGCGTATACCTGAGATGATTTTCTAAAAAGGAAGTGGTATGTACTCTCTCAGAACAATAAGATTGATACCTATCACTTGGTAAATTTGTGTGGAGAAAGCGAGGAATATGTTTAGAATCGGGACTTCTCGCAGTTTTATAAATTGGTTGTAAATGGTATGAGAATTCTTGACACTCTTTTACGTGTAATAATTAACAAGAAATTAAGAGAGTAATTATAATCTTATTTTTATTCGTACTGTGGTGAATAATAAAAAGTATAATATGACCAATAATTTTAAGCAGATAATATCACATAATTTTGTATAAAGTGAGCTAATTTTACATAACAAACATCAAACGAATAAGACACGTTCGACAATTGTCTCGATGCGACATTTATTATGATCAGTCGTTGTAAGCAGACACGCTTTGAACTATAACTGCTAACAATTAAATAATCATAACATCATCGCACATCTGAGTCGATGCAATCAGATTCAGATGTGCGATGATATTTGTTTATGTGTGGAGAATTGGGTGTTCTGGATCATGCGCTCGAGCAAAGCGAGAGCAAGTGTAAATAATCATAACATCATCGCGCATCTGTGTCAATGCAATCAGATTACTATACGCATTGTATTAATCATGTGTGGAGAATTAGGGCTTCTGGATCATGCGCTCGAGCAAAGCGAGAGCAAGTGATCCAGAACCCCCAATTCTACCCTACTCTCATTATCTCTTCTCCTTTGTTTTCCTCCCCACTCCTCAAGTCGTTACGGTGGATCATTTACTGTTCGTGCTGTCCGCCTCTGGAATAATCTCCCCCACTCCATACGGGACCGCATTTCGCTGGGGATTTTCATGAAAAGAACAAGATAACATTTCCTGTCAGCATAACGCATAAATAGGTAGGTATGAATTTATTAATTTAGGATTTTAGTTATATTATGTATTATGTGCCTCTCTCGAGAGGATACCTGTGTCCCAGCAGTGGCAACGTTATAAGGATGATGTATTATGTTTATGCAATGTATGCTGTACACGTATTTGTTTAGTTTATTTAGTTAATAGGAATTTAAATGTTAAGTTTTATTGTGCACTTGGGTATACTGTCCTCGTTTAATCAAAAATCTCTATGACACTGAGGTTTGCTGTAAGAGAACCCAATTATGGATTTAGCTCGCTTTAGTACATAAACGGTCCTACTGTATTTGTATATGTATGTTTTTTTTTTGTACAATAAATAATATGAATAATTAAATTAATATTTAACGTTAGCAACCAGACTATTTCAAAATCTAGTTGCTTCAGTCAGTCACAGTTTTATTAATCTCGGCTCGAGACAGTACTCAGGGCAGATTTCTCAATAGTCTGATAATTTTGGCCGTTTGACATATTTTCTACACAAAAGCTGTCAAAACGCCATTTTTATTCCTCACTTAAAAGTTAACAGACTATTGAAAAATTGGGCCTTAGTCTTGAGCCTGAAATACGTCATTCCTCTGACTAATTAATAGTCTAGAACTACAAACATAATTACTATATGCGTAAAATAATATTAATGTTAATATTCTATCTCAGAGCCTATATGTGACTTTGACTTGTATGCGTATGAGTAAAGTTTATGTGGTGCTGACGCCACAGACTATGAATACTGAAGCCATCAATTTCATATTCGTTTCGATCGCCAAGATTTTGTAATAATTTGTAAAAGTTGATTCCCAAAACCATATATCTGTCAAAGTGATGGTTAAAAGGTTTCAGGGTTTGAACGTGGCCGCGCCATTCAAACTAGGCGAACCGCGCGGAGACCTTTAAAACTAAGCGTTACAGAAACCTGAAATTTAAGTAAATAACAGATTGAATTTGTAAATAAATTTGTAAAAATGTAGAAAAAAATCCTAGGTTTATATATATTTTAGGAGCTGTAAGACTAAAACGCCATGGCCTCGCCATTGAAACGGTGAAAAACACGTTATCACCGATATCTCACTGAAAAAGCATCGCAGACGTCTGAAGTTTAAAACTTTTTAACCATAACTTTGACAAATTTACAAAATCTTGTTCTAGCTTTTTTTTTTTTAAATCGCCGTGGCGACGAAACGCTCACATTAATTGCCGCGGGTGTAGTTGTGCCAATATCAGATAAAGGCATGAAGTTTTACGAATCCCGGGCTAAATAAATTGGTGACAGTGATAAATTGTCGTTGAGGAAATCAACGATACAGCCATAAAGTGACATTTTTTTGGTCTCGAAAAGTGTCTCCTGATTTGCATTTGTTTTCAACACAAGCAATATTGATGTGTTTCCTTTAGAAGGGTTTGGTTGGAAGATTTAATGAATCTATTCATGCTAGCATATCTATTGTGAACTGTCCTGTTTACATATGCAATAATGACCACTTACCATCAGCATCAGTTATTCTCTAGGCTACCACACGATGGGACACCACATGAAAATATATTTAAATAATAATTTAGTAGAAGAAAAAATCAACGGAAATCGTAAATCTTGTTTCAGAAAGGCCTAACTTTCTGAAGATTTACGATTTCTGTTTATTTTTTTTACACGAAATCTTAAAATGCAGGTACCATATCCTTTTAATAACTTTATTCACGAATTAATTACCTAAACGTTCAACAAAACTTTCAAAGGAAGAACATGTAAAGTGTAACAAAAATGTGAATTATTTTGTGGACTTCCCATTTCTGTATATGAATATTAATTAAATTTATATAAATTATAAAATAACATACTTAAGTCGCATACAAATGAATAATAAGACTCTCCAAATAAAATATACATATAATTAATGTTTAAGAAAATGCACTGAAATCCAAAATCCATCTAAGAAAATATTATGCAAATGCAAAAATGTTTTCAGTATGTGATGGAAGTAAATTCTTATTGGAAAACTCCTAGTCTAACTATAATAAGTCTAACTAGATTTTAATTAGATTGTGTTAATTATGTTGTTATCTTGTTCTAATTTAGTATTAGATTCGTATGAGTTTATTAATTTGATCATTAAAGATCATCATCATCATCTCGTAGGGTTTAGCCAGCGTTTGTAATGTAAGCGCAAAAAAAACATTTTTTGGCAACGACACTACCAGCCGAACAAACAGTAGTGTCGTTGCCAATTAACAGTTTTAAAATCTTAGCATACATAGGGACAGACAGACAGCGAAAAGCGACTTTGTTTTATACTATGTAATGATAGTGATATGTTGATAGTGATATGTAAAGTTTTTTTATTTCAGTAACCCAATTATGACAGATTATGACGGATAGAGTTCGGATGTAGTGCGTATGCTTCCCTACAAAAAATACTACAGCTACTTCAGAACCGAAATTTTACGAACACAGATCATATGTAGTGCGTAACCGCCCAGAGCCCCCGTCCCATTATTGGTGAGGCTTTAGCTAGAGAGTGCACTGTAGGGATTAATCCAATTTGCTTAGACTAACATCATGAACTCATCGTATCGGCATCTAGGTAAAAGCTATACATATGGCTGCTCGGTAATGGCCAGTCAATGGCTATTAGTCTTGTAGTTATTGTCTACGGAGGTAGCGTTATTATATTTGCAGCTAGAACTCCTAGTTAATTTAGTAGCCTGTTAGCCTGCAGGGCAAAGACTCTGTTCTTATATGGATAAATCACGAGCATTAATGAACTTGCAAGTTCGTGGCTGATTCATCATCATCATCATCAGTCTTTTAATGTTCCTACTGCTGGGATACAGGCCTCCTCTCGGTGTGAAAGTATGGGCCGTAATCCACCACAAGGGCCCTATGCATGTTGGTGGATGTCACGTGTCCACAAATTTTTGGTTCTTGGGCATGCCAGTTTCCTCATTATGTTTTCCTTCACCGTTTTGAGAGCAGTGGTGACTAACTAACAAATAATTTACACAAAGTTAAGCACCAGCCTGGGTTCAAACCCACGACATATTACACATAAATCGGGGCCGTTACCACTGCGCCACCACTGCTCCTGTTTTATAAGTGACTAGCTCCTGCCAGCGGCTTCGCCCGCGTGAATGTCGAATATTATCCCAAGGGAACATATACCCAGGATAAAAAGTATCATATGTGCTATTCCAGGCTATAATCTGTCTCGGTGCCAAATTTCATCCAGTACCGTCCAGCCGTTTGAGCGTACAACATACACATAACATACACACTCACAGACTTTCGCCTTTATAATATTAGTGTGAAGTGTGATTAACGATTAAAATAAAAAATGTAAGTAAAATTTAATTTTTAAATTAAATTAAACTTACATAGATAATATTAATTCTAAGTCCAGATTTTCTTACGACGTTATCTTTCATCGATGTCGATGATATCCTAAAAGCTAATCTTGGAAAAATTGGGATTTCCCAGTTACAAACTCTCAGTTGCAGGCTGGAATCTTGCAATTAAAAGTGGGTCTAGATAATGAGCATTCTCTACTTACCTTTTTTGCAGGAAAAAGGGGTGTTATATTTAGTTCAAATATATATATATATATATATTTAAATTAATTTAAGCGTTACATTATTCCAACCTACTATAAAAGACCGACTATAAAAAAACATGCTATGCAGTCGGAGGATAATATATATATTCGATGTTAAAGGATAATATCGCCTTATCACACATTACTGTTGCAATTACTAGGATAATAGAGAATAGTGTTATTTAGATCAGATTTTCTCAAATAGCATCATTTTTATCCTAACGTTAAATAGGCCATTAAAAAGTCGTTAAGTTCGTACTTTCAGTAAAAGGGCACATCATGATCATTCTATACCAGTTTTCTGCTGGCTAATGCTTCTAGAAACTCACGCCATTAAAACGGATTCTCGGCAGCTGCTGCTTTTAACAAGGACTCGTAACAAAGGTTAGCTGAGAATGTTAGACACAAAATAAATAAAACATCAATTTCAGCGAGCAATCTCATCGATCCAAAAAATCTGGTCCTAAATAATTCTTCTCGAGTTTAGCTATTAAAACCCCGGTTGCAGACCAAGAGCTATGCTAATTTTGTTTTGAGTTAGCTCGCAAAGCCAAGGTAAAATCAAAGTCAAACTCAAAGTCAAATCTTTTATTTCAAATAGGACACTAAGCGGCACTTTTGAATGATAAAAGTTTAAATAAAAAATAGGAAAGTTGATTCTACTGTCCTATGTAGTTTTTCATCATGTGTGCAGACCGCAAACATAATGGAAAAAAAAACCTAAGTTATGCGAACTATGCTAAACTAACTTAGCTTGATATAGACAAGAAGTGACGAGCCATCTCAGTGCGCGGCAACATGCTAGCCAGATGGCTCGGCCGCTGTAACGACGTCGTGAAAGCGCAGCGCTTTATAATTTTATCTACTTCGGTTTCGTTATATTCGAATTACAAAATTGACAGCGGTTTCATTATGATACACATAACGACATCGGGTTGCATTATGCGAATCGTCATAAATTCTAAAACACAAGCAAAGACATTCTTAACATACAGCCAGGTACCTATAATGTTACTTCGAAATCGAGACAATGTAAATGATGTTTTAAAAATGATACAAGTTTAGATCAAAAGTATCGTATACTATTTGGCTGTTGCAGCTACAAGATCTTTGCCTTATACCTAATAAAGACTAAATAAAAAAATAAGTTTTAAATTTTTATTAAAAATGTCTTCAACATCAAGTGATATTGAAAATACTCCACCAGAGATAAAAAATAGAGCAGTTGCGGCTACAAATAATGTTTACCAGAAAAATCAAGACATGTATATTAGAAATGTTATGAAGATTTCGTGATATGACGGGAACGTAACAACATTCCAAGCACATAATTTTCTGAAAACGTCTTTTTGGTATATTTTGAGGAAATCTCAAAAAACTTTAAACCATCCTCGGTTTGGACGCGCTACTTTATGTTAAGGAACATGCTCAACATTAAACACCAAATTGACCTTTCAAAGTATTATCATTATTGAAAAGAAAATCTGAAGGAAATAAAGCGAAAAAATCACAAACATTCACACCAGACTAAATAAGAATGTTCCTGTATGAAGCAGCTACTAAATATCTGTTCATGAAGGTAAGAAAGTAGTTTGTAAACTTATTATTTAAAGAATGGTTCTCTAAAAAAATCATTGGTAACACTATGTTTTAATTTGCAGGTTGCATTCATTATTGGATTGATGGAAGCCTGTCGTCGTGCTGAGCTAAATCAGCTGGAATTTCAAAATATGAAACAGTTGGAATCAACTCTTGTCGTTACTATTCCTAATACGAAAACAAAAACTAAGCGAACTTTTACTATAACAGCAAAATATGCAGAAATTTGTATAGAATACATGAAACTTCGGCCTAAAAATAGCGAAAGTAGCTATTTTTTTTTTAACTATGTGAGTGGAAAATGCACACGACAACGGGTTGGCATTAATAAATTTGGCCGTTTAGGTAAAGAAATTGCAATTTATTTAGAACTTCCCAATACCCATTCATACACGGGCCATTGTTTCCGCCGAAGCTCTGCCATTATCTTAGTAGATGCTGGAGGTGATATTACCAGTTTGAAACGCCATGGAGGGTGGAAGTCCACGGCTGTAGCTGAGGGATATATTAATGAATCTATCCAAAATAAAGTAAAGGTGTCAAAAACAATATTTAATTCTATAGAAAATACTTAAAACGAAGTTAACATTAATGTACCGCAATGCATGTCTCCAGGCCCATCTACAAGTTCAGCCTATAATTCTGCAATTCTTGTTTATTTTAATAATTGTACAATACTAAATCTACATATAAATAAACAATAGTCAGTGTGTAGTTAAGTTTCTATTAAAAATACTTATTTGTCTATATCTGTATTTTATTCCTTCCTTCGTAGATAAAATCTTGTATGCAACTGCACGTTATTGGTCTTTTAATAACTCGTGCCCACCTATTTCGGTACGCGCTGCGCTTGTACCGAAAAATGGCACTCGTATTAAAAGACCGTCCATAATATAACAGTTGCATAAATAGCTATAATGATACAAGCGTCTACACAGTCAAGCTGTGGGCAAACTACACCAAAGCTGAACTGAGTGAGATGCGAGTGCAATACAACGACACGTGGCGCGCGATGTTCCGCCTGCCTCGGTGGTGCAGAACATGGCGTTCGCGCTGCGAACGCCATGTTCTGCACGGACCGCGCACCCGGCTTGCCGGCACTGTTGAGGAGCCGCTCGGCCTCGGCTCGGCTCTCCTTGGTGGCGACGGTGCGAGATTGGGATCACAGCCCCCTACATCAAAGGTGGCAGACCTACCATACCTAAGTAATAACCTAATTCGCAGCGTCATAGTTTGTCATGTATTCATGCAAAATGTATTTATTTCAACTTCCTATGTATTATTTATTATTATTGTACTTATCTTATGTTTTATCACGGGGTCTCATTGCTAATAAAGAAAATTTGGTTCAAATTAATCTCACTAGATGGCGCGACATGTACACACAATTCAATAGAATATAATAATTGTTTGTAAAATTAACATTTTCTGGAATTGAACATAAAAATTGTATGTTCTTGTTTAATCGCCTCTCCTAAGTACACAATTATGGAAAATTGGGCTCCTAATTCACATTTCAAAGATTATTTTAACGGATCATTTAAAATTGATGCCAGTAGATGGCGCATTTTTTAATTTCTGAGGCATTCTACCCGATTTTTTAAATTTGCATTGTAACACATTTTGGTGCAAAAAGACTGTAAAAACGTGCAAAAAAATACTACAAAACGAACCTTCACTTTATTTAAAGAAAAAAATATTCACGAACCTAGTAAACCCTTTTACTTGCAAGTGGCTGCTAACACCATCTATTGCCGTGAAACGGGATCGAACGCGATTGATGTACTTACAAAAATAACAAGATTAATCAGATGAAAAACGCTAGTTACGTCGGCACGGTTTCTTTGTATGGGGTGAGGCATCTGTATGCTAGTATTATATTATCTGTGGTTTTATATAATTTTTATTTGAATGTAAATCTGGCAATAAACAATTTAATTTCATTAGCTCTCGATCTTCAACCAGCTTAAGGGGTATATGCCTAGTTATTAAGCACTTTGTATGTATTGCAGCTGATACAAAAACTAATTAGTTTTATGCCAGTCGTTCCGTGGTATAAAATAATAGCTAATAACAAGCATACTTCATTAATTTTCCTAAGCTCCTTGGGACACACAATTTAGCGTCCACAAGAACCCTGAGCCTTATATTTTGTACACGTACATTACTGCGTAAATATTTACCGTCCTATTAATAAGAAAGGACGTCTTAGTCCCAAAATATATAGCTCCAAGCCGACTTACAACAAAGTTTATTTTTGGATTATGAATTCATTTGTGGATCTTTATTAAGTTGATCCAAAATCTGTGGTTAAATTTCGATCATTGGATTTCCCAATATAGATTTTAATATTTTGTTCTGAATCACTCGCCGATGACTAACCAGATTTTGGTATCAGTAACTTTGGGTTCAAGCTTGTTGCGATGACGTAAATGGTGGACTTATTTTAGTACTCTATAGTTTATCAACACGACAAGGAGAAGTAAAAACAGAGAGAAGTATGGGCATTGACTAAATTAATAAGATAACTCCTGTATGCCTAAAACGTGGATCTACGCGAGACAATGGCTTTTTCATTGTTTCGATAATTAAGGCGGCATCAAACGCTTCACTCATGTGAAAATTCACTCGAGCGAATGCTTCATTTTTCTTTCATTCCATGTTCACACGGCTTAGCTGGAATTACATAGAAAGAACATACATCTGTTCTTCGTCTTCAATACGTCCTTCTGCTACAGCATTCAAGACAAAATTGCCATATCGAGTGAACGTTGCATCTGTGTTCAGGCTGTTTTTTTTTCGTTAATTCGGAGTGGAGTAAAATATGCTAAGTGCCAATATCCAACATCGTTGGATCGCACTCTTGTTTCATTTTGTGCTCAAAAGTTTCATATCGAGTGAAAAGTGCCGAATGAAAGACGAAAAATTAACTGTCTAGTTTCACCTTTACGGCACACGAACGATTAATGATGAAACCTATATACTTGTAAACTACATGAATGCAATAAATGATGACTATGATTAATATCATGACTTGCATCAGCTTACAAGATTCAAGCGCTTTAGATCGCCCACGTAGTCATTTCCATGTCTAAGGGAATACTAATGCTTTAAGATGTGACGCAAGTCATTGATGGAAATAATTGCTTCACAAGGGTTACAGTTAGGTACTTCCATCTGACCCTACAATGTTTATTTCTATACAAAGGCAGGTTTAATAAAAAAAAAAGCTACCTTCGTAGACAGATACACTTTTGGGTATAAATTTCAAGAATACGAATGAACTCATTTACATAGCCTCATTTGTTACCTAAAATCGGCTGATTCAACACAAAGTTTGTGGTTGGCATTTACTCTCCCACGCAGAATAACAAAGTACTCTGTTTTTCTTACAAACACCCAAATTTCAGGTAAATATCGATGGTAGGCGAGAACGTGGACTGAATACCAAGTTAGCTTATTTATGGGTAGGTAAGCGAGTGTGAAGTGGTGACGCTAAGTAGCTCAGTATTTTTATAGGGTCCCCTAAAGTAGTTACGAGCTCGCAAGTATTAGGTCAAGGTTCTACTTACAAATATTCGAATGCTTTTATAAAATATTTCAATCATACAAGTGGAAGTCGGAGGCCTAAAAATATTATTGAAGATAATGTTGATTGCGCTTCAGTCTGTGCTTTTTAAACTTTACGTCAGCTTGCAACCAAGTTCGTGACTTTCATAAACTATACCTACAAACTGTCTTGCTATACAAATTGGTCTACGGTTACTTGACAAATACACCTTAAAAATTGTATAAATAGTCTAAAAGGCTCCCAATATATGTTTTTTTCTTGATTTTTGTCGTCGGTTACAATTTGTTCAATTATTTTGTTCCATTTGTTGCTCCAATTCCAACTGAAATACTTTTTCCAAAGACCTTCCATTAATGTGTCTAGACGGTATGTTAAAACAAGTATAGTGACTTTCCATTCTGGACAGGAAATAGCTGTCATTGCGCTCACTGTGCATCCGTGTGTTCGCTTCAGACTGATGCTAAAGATTTTTCTCAAACATGCTTGGAAATTTGAGCATTATTTTGACAACCTTCTTCGAGATAAATCGAAATTGCTGTACTGACCAAATACATGCGAGCAGCGGCCGGCAAAATTTGTATGAAAATCCATATCTGACGTGGTTAGCGGCCAAATAAATTTAATTACATAGTAAACTCATATCTGTCGTGTAATTTAAAAATGGAATGATCTTTTACTCCGAAATATGGCAAACAAGGAGGTAACTTATCGAAGGTTTTAATTTAAATGTTGAACTGGCTTGCAAATAGAAAGCTGTTTAATGAAAAAAAAAACAAATTAACAGTTTAACGCGAGCAAAATTATTGTTGTTTTTTGATCGTCATTGATTTTGAAAAGTAATTGTATTCGACAAAATGAGTTCAAGTGAAGACAATGAGTGTGATGAACTTACTTCAATGCCACCTGAAATTCAAGAGGCGGCAAGAGCCATAATGGAAAACTTGTTACCGCCAAAATCAAAAGAAGAATATTTGGAAACCAATGAACATTTTGTTCAATGGATAAAGATAAAGATATATTTATTGCATAACTGTGTACATTAAGTTCTTATTAATAAACATTATTATTATTTAAGTTTCAACAGTCTACCCAAGTCGGATATGCAATAGTATTTAGAAATAAGGTACTTACAAGTATTATTATTTTTTATCAAAAAACTCGTGCAGATTATAAAATACATTATCAATTAACATTTTTTTCAATTTATTTTTAAACATATTTCTATTTAATTGCTTAATTGCTGGCGGTAATTATTGTACACACGAATAGCAGTTACATAGGTACTTTTATAATACATCATATTGTTAATAGACGGTATAATTTACCGTCATATGTCATATTTATATTGTTTCCGAATGTTTCTTTTTGAACTTGATTTGAAATCAAAATATTGCATATTATTTTTAACAAATAAACATAACTCCAGTATATAAATACCAGTCAGTGTCAGGAAACCCTCCGTTCTGAAGACATCTCTTAATGATTCCGTACTATACATGTTATATATTGTCTTAAGACATTTCTTCTGAAGAATAAATGTGGATTGTACATTTGTCGAGTTCCCCCAATATATGACACCATAAGTTAACAGTGGGTACACATTTCCAAAATACGCATTTCTAGTAACACTCGGATTTGTAGTTTCTGACAGAACTGACAATGCGTAGCAGGCACTGGATATTTTTTATTAATCTTTTCAATATGTTCCTTCCAGTTCAAATGTTGATCTATTCTAACTCCTAAGAAAGTTGTGTCTTTTACTTCTTCTATCGCTGTATCAGACATGGTTACATTCAATTTAGTATGTTTACTTTTATAATTTCTAAATTGAATCAATTTGGTTTTTGAGATATTGACTTTTAAATTCATTGACTGCAACCAGTCAGTCACAGTTATTAATGTTCTATTTATTTCACTTTCGTAAATAATATCATTGGCATATTCATTTGAAATAAATATAGTTGCGTCATCAGCATACATTACGCAAAGATGTTTAATTATATTTGGAAGCTCGTTAATATACAAGAAGAACAAGGGGGGTCCCAATATACTGCCTTGCGGTACACCTAGTATTACAGATTCGAATTTAGATTGCACTACCTCCACCATTTTTGTACATTCATTATATACTTCAATGACAGTGCCCTGCATTCTATTATTTAAATAATTCTCAATTAATTTAAGTGCAATACCTCTTATTCCTATACCTTCTAATTTATCAAGCAAAATGTCATATTTTACACAGTCAAATGCTTTTGACATATCAATAAAAATAGCAGCACATTGTTTTTTATCATTGATTTTATCCCAAATGGTATTGAATCATTTATATATTGCCAATGATGTAGTTTTATTTTTTTGGAATCCAAATTGGTTGACATTTAAAATATTATTTACATTTAAAAACTCTGTGATTCTAGCATAAATAACCTTTTCAAATATCTTCGAGAAACTTGGCAACAGTGCAATTGGCCTAAAGTTATTAATGTCGTGCCGTGATCCTTTCTTATATAATGGCTTTATGAGAGCTATCTTTAGGGTATCGGGAAATTTACCCGTTTCTAACATAAGATTTAGAATATGAACCAGTGGATCAACAATAAATGGGATACTTTCAGTTATTTCACTTCTGTCTACTGGGTAAAAGAAAATACTGCCTGAGTTAGAGATTGATTGTGATTTGTAATTGTTATTGTCCGCTGTAGTATTGTTGAGATTTTGGTTAATGTAGAATTTGTAAAAATACTAGCTAATTTTACTGTAGATTTTATTAGATCGTTATTGTGCAGAATGTAGTCTATTGTGGGTTGAAGGACATTTGTAGTTTGTGTTTGTCGTTTTATTAATGCCCATGTGGCCTTAGTTTTGTTGGTACTGTTTGAGATGAATTTCGCATTTGAATTTTTTCTTGATTGTTTAATTACACGCTTTAAGATTTTACAACAACGAACATATTTTATTTTATGTTCTTGAGACGTACTCCTTTTTGTTTGTAGGTACATTTTTCGTTTATTTTTACTAGAAATTATGATGCCTTTGGTTTTCCAAGTTGTATCTTTTTTATAGTGCATTTTAACTTTTTCGACTGGTATACAAATATCGAATATTAATTTAAATAGGCTAATAAATTCTTCGTAAGCTGTGTTTGCACCAAAATGATGGTACACATCTTGAAATTTAATTTGTGAAATATATCTTAAAAATATGTCGATGTAATAATTTATATTTCGTCGCATTTTGAACCAGTATTTTTCTCTAAAACTCAAATTACACGGTATCTTTATTACTTGATATGTCCTATATTCCTAGATCCCATATATCTGCTTTGGATTTATAATGATTTGTGATTATGTTGTCTATGCACGTTGCAGAATGAGATGTTAATCGGGTTGGTTGGTTTAGGGTCTGATGCAAATTGAATTTTTTAAAAGTATTTTTGAATAAAGTACTTTTTTTGGTACAGGCAAGTGTGTTTATATTAAAGTCACCTAGGATAAATATTTTTTTGTTTATGGATCTCAATCTGATGGTTAGTTTAAATAATAATAACTCAAGCTTTTCCATAAACAGATTAAAGTAGCTGTTCGGTGTTCTATACATACACAATATATACCAATTAGTCTCCGGAATTATTATACCATAGCATTCAAAATGAACTTCAACCGATAGATCAGATAGCCATTAACTTTTTTTGTAGTTGATTGAGTTTTTTACATAAATACACACACCACCACGAGATTTATTTTTCCGGGAAAAATACGAACCCATTTTATAGTTCGGCAACTGTAGTGTTTCTGCCCTCTGGTCACGAAAAAAAGTTTCACTCAGACAAAGAACGTCGATGTCTTTTGACTCAACTAGCAATTCCAAATCATTTATTTTTGACCTTATGCCCTGTATGTTGCTGTGTAATACAGTAAAATTATATTCATTCTCGAAATAAATTATTTTCAGTTTGAGTTTCTACTGATATTTGATCTGGTTTTAATAACATATCTGTCTGTGTGTAAATCGACACTGCATTTTTGTGTTTAATATCTCTAAAATAAGACTCACTATATTGTTTATAATTTTATTTATAGTTTAGATGCAATATGTATCTCAACACAAACCTGCATAGTACCAAAAATAATGAGGCATTCGGAACTTTATAGTTGATGTTAACAAATACACTGTGGCTAAACTGGGTACAGATGTGATGGAATGTTTTACATAGTTTAAGTTCACTTAGGAATTTACCACTTTTTGGATTACAAAGTAACACATTCGTATAAGCAAGTTTATCCAAGTAAAAATATAGAATTGATTGAACTCTTAATGGGTCCATATCATTATTGCCACACATAATTACGACATTATCAAACTTATTAAAGTCTTTACACAGATCTAGTGCCGATTCGAGTAGTTTATCCGTAGATGCACCAGGTTTGCTAAAAGAAGACACGATGAAATTTGATCCGATCAGATTTTGTAGTGTGTTTCTCATATGTGTATGTTCGTCAGAGAATATTAGAACCCTATTTCTGTAGCCATTGGTTTTATCTACGATTATTTCTGTTTTTCCTGCCTGGGGGATATTTACTTCATTTATTATTTCCTGATTCATGTTATCTGAAGGAGTATTATTTGAGATAATTATATCATTTAGCTTCATATTTGTAGTAGAAGTCCTCTCATTCTGTTGCAAGAGACTAATCGGAGTCTCCATAGTGGTCTCAAGGTTTATATTTAAATCGCTATAACTTTCATTCAAATATGAGTTACGTTTTAACTTCGTAGATTTGCGTTTTTTTGAGGATACTGTACTGTTATTAATACTCCTGCAAGAATCCGTACATAGCAGTTTATACTTATCTATTTTGTTTTGTTGAGAAGTAGTTTTCCGAGTTTAAATTATCTACCTCGTTCTGAGATCTTTCTGAATCCATTTTAAGATTCATTATTTCATTTCTCAACTCTTCTACTTCATGGTTAAAAAAACAAAACAAAAACAAAAATTCATTTATTTGCGTAAATAAGGTACAGAAGGTTGGTAAAATGTACAAAATTGTTCTCTTACTCTGCCTTTAATTTCGGCGTGCAAACATAAAATAGAGTTTAATGATCATAATCATGCAGTCACCAAACAGATAAGCCCATTAAAATTGTATTAGTGAATTAAATAAATGTCAATATACTATGAAAAATTAATAAAGATAATATTCACAAATGTCAATAATGGGCGAGATTCACCACACAATAGTTATAACCAAATACAAAATAATAACAATCATAATTAAAAATAAAAATAAAATAATAATAAAGATAAGGCCCTGACCGCCGGTAGCTTGGACCCTGTTCCCGATACCGGTGGGCCTCTATTTTTTATATTTTTAAATGTTTTTGTTTTTTAATTTATTTTATAAAAATATTTAAAAATGTAATTAATAAGTAATCTAATGAATAAAGGAAATAAAGATAATAATCAAAATTGTCAATAACAATCATGTCAATAATTGGCGAAACCCGCCACACAATAACAAAAACCAATGACAAAAAAATAACAATAATAATTTAAAAAAATAATAAAGATAATAATCATAAATGTCAATAATATTCATGTCAATAATGGGCGAAATTTGCCTCACAATAATAAAAACCAATGACAAAACAATAACAATCATAATTTAAAATTACCGTGGAATTTACAAAAAACTTACAATTTATACTCCAAAAACTCATGTACACAATAAAAGCATTTTTCAATTAGAAACCTCGTCAAATTATTTTTAAATCTAGAAAACGGTAGCATTTTTATGAAATTTGGTATTTTGTTATACAATTTTATGCACATAATGTAGCTGTTGTTACTCGTTAATGTGAGATTCGTCCTCGGTTGAAATAACTTATTAGTATACATAGATCGCGGGGCATAGTAGTTCGTCGCCTGCTGAAAAAGTTTCTTATGTTTGAAAACAAATATACAGGATTCTAATATATAAATACATGGAAGAGTTAATATTTTATATTTCCTAAAGAATGGACGACATGACTCTATTTGTTTCAACCCAAATATAGCTCTTAGACACTTTTTCTGCATAACGAATGCTTGATCAATCTCCACACAACGACCCCACAGGATAATACCATACCTTAGAGTGGAGGTTATATAGCCATGGAAAGCCGTTATTGCGGCACTTCTAGATATCTCGCAGCTAATACGCCTCAAAGGGTATATGAATTTATTTATTTTAACACAAATTTCATTTATATGATTTTTCTATGAGCAAAATGTATCTAAATTTATTCCAAGAAACTTAACAGAGTCAGTTTCTGCCAGGGCAACCCCTTTATAAGATATATTTAGGTCCAAGGGTTTTGATCGATAAGTGTGAAATTGCATAAATTTTGTTTTATTAATATTAACTTTTAAATTATTAGTCTCTAGCCACTCTATAGTTTTTTGAAGAGCAATATTTATTTCTTGTTCGTACGAACTTTTATCATGTCCTTTGATTATGATTGTAGTATCGTCGGCAAACAGTACACATTTATGATTTATAATTTCTGGGAAATCGTTTATGTAGAGTAAAAACATTGGCGGTCCCAAAATACTGCCCTGTGGCACGCCATATCTGTTAAACATAAACGAAGATTGGGATGATTCTAAAGTTTTTGTTTGTTCATTATAAATCGTTATTTCCACAGATTGTATTCTGTCAGACAAATATGATTCCATCCAGTTATATGCCGTTCCTCTGATTCCATATCTGGAAATCTTTTCCAATAATCGTTCATGAGCAACGTGATCAAACGCTTTACTCATATCCATGAATAAAACTGTAACCGGTATTTTCTTGTCAATACAGTCTGTTATTTCTTTTATTAATTGAAAGGCTGCCAAAGACGTACTTCTATTTTTACGAAACCCATTTTGTTCGTCCTTAATAATTTTGTGCTTTTCAATGAAGTTTGCTAATTGTTATGAAAAGCTTTTTCAAAAATTTTAGAAAAAATAGGTATCAAAGTCACGGGTCTGTAATTGTCCATTTGAGTGCTATCACCTTTTTTAAATACTGGTTTCACCAAATATTTCTTTAATAAATCGGGAAATATTCCTTGCTCTAAAGAGAGGTTAACAACATGTAGAAGTGGCTCTAGAATTATATTGACTGACAGTTTTATGATGTCAGTGCGAATATTATCATAACCAGTAGCTTTGAAATCATTTAGAGACATCACTATTTTTTTAAGGTCACTACCATCCAGTGGGTACAAAAATATTGAATTACTGATTGAATTAATATGATTCATTTGCTTTAATCTTGTATCTTCTTTATTGCCATGGCTATCATTGGTAACCGAGTTAATGAAAAAATCATTGAAATGATTTGCAATAGAATCAGGACTTACACAGTCAATGTTGTCCATAGTAATTTTTGGAATACAGGAGCGTTTTAAGTTTTAAATTTTAAAACGCTCCTGTATTCCAAAAATTACTATGGACAACATTGACTGTGTAAGTCCTGATTCTATTGCAAATCATTTCAATGATTTTTTCATTAACTCGGTTACCAATGATAGCCATGGCAATAAAGAAGATACAAGATTAAAGCAAATGGATCATATTAATTCAATCAGTAATTCAATATTTTTGTACCCACTGGATGGTAGTGATATCCAGATTGGTCGGCAAAGATCATAACTCTCTGGGTATCATTTGACTGAGGTTGGTGTTTTAGTGTTTCCTGCCCGTCGTTAGATGTTTGTATATTACCTATTTCCAACTTCTTCTCCGAGGTCAAAGATGTCTGTTTAGTTAGCTCGTAGTCGACGGCATCATTGTCAATTCGACCCATACAGGTGCTGGAATTTTGAACGTCATTAATCGATTTTTGCGTTTTTGCCTCGAGTATTCCATCAGTACCGCAGATCGATCCTGCTGTGTTTAACAAGCTGTCTCCCACCTCTGTCTCGGTCGCGACGCTGTCAGGTTGATGAGTCGTAGGTGAAGAACTCTTATTCGGGGTAGAAAAGCAACTTGTTTTTAGAGTTTTCTTTTTCCGTGCAGAAATTGGCGAGAACTTTTTTGCATCAATTAAATTCACCTTTTTATAGGTTTCGATAATTTTCTGGTATTGGCCTATATCCATTTTTAAGCGAAAATTTTCGCTATTTAAGTTGTCGATCTCTAGATGAGCACTTTCCAATTCCATTGTTAGCTTTTTTATTTCATCTTTAAGGCTTGAATATTCGGTGTCATTTAGTGAAGCATTCGGTAAGCTCAACATTGTGGCGTCTAGTAACGTAGAGCTTGTGCTTAAATTATTATTTAAAATATTGTCCACTGACTTTGCTCTTGATGTTTTACGGACAGTAATATTTTCATTTTCAAAATTGTCCATTATGACAATAAAGATTTCGAAAGTATAATTCAAATAATATTTGACGCTTTTTTTTTGTTGAAATGGATGTACCAACAGTTTTTAATCCGCTTGTTTAAAAAGAAAAACAAAAAGTCATAAATGCAAAAAGTGACTTTCGTGGGTTTCGAACGCGCAACTTCTTCGTTAACACTTCACTTATGTGCGCGTTGCTTAATAACTGTACCACGGCGCTCTGTTGTTGACTTGTCGAAATAGTGGAGTAGTCTATTGTATCCAAGTGAATAGTAATGGGCGTGCGCTCGCTCAGTGACCATTTAAGGTAATGAGCCGCAAAAACTGTTTGTCACGATGAATCACTCTGAGTCACACTGAGTTCACAATTGTAATAGAACAAATTCTTGCTGTAGTGATTTTTATTTTGTTATTTATTCACAAACCGTTTGATTTAATTGAATTTTGTTTTCGATAACGTTACACTCACACGGTTAAGCAGTACTTTCGATAGATCTGGCAAACTACGTGCGGTATCTGAGAGGTATATGCTAGATGACGTGGTTATGGAGTTATCAACAAAGCTGCTATGACTGCTCACACCTTTAGGTTGTTTACGCCTCTGCGTGATGTTATTGTTGCAAGAATCCATTATTTGTTGTTATTATATTTACGAAGCGTGGCATAAGCTAAGTCTGCTATAAAAGCGTAGTGTCAGCTCAAGATGTTGAAACAATCGCCTACTAGTGTATGAGTAAGCGTTGAGCATGTGTGCGTAGAAGCGGCCGATCTGCGGGTTGCCCTAGGTCAGGGACGCAAGTCGTTGTTTTTTTTTTTCTAAAAGTTATTCACTGATTACTCACGGTACCGATGGAGTCCAGATGTAATATATATATATCACTCTTTAGTCCGTTTCACAAGCTTTACATTGACATACAGCACTAATGAATTGAACAACTTTTAACCATTTTTTTACAGTTTTTACGGAGACAATACAAATACGGTGCTCAATCTTTGAATCTCAACCGACTACCTAGAAGAATGAAACAAAATTTAAATCCTTACTCGAAAACGTTGTTTTGGCTTATTTTGGCGAACTCACCAAGAAAGTTAAACCGAGAACGCTATGGGTCATCTATGCAATGCTAAAATGAAGTTTCAATGAAACATAATGTGAATTTATAACAGTATCCAATCCTAACTTCAATGCTCAAAAGACAGTCGGATGGATACAAATGTAAAAAGTCAAAAATTTTCACCGCATCAAACGTAAAAACGTTTTTTTTTGTATATGGACTTTAGGGTCGGTGCACATCTGACGGAAGATGCGTCGAGCGTAGTCAGTTAGTACAGTAAACGCGCTAACGCATCATCGGTTGAGTGTGAACGGTCGAGTGTTTTTCTATACATTTGTCTGTTCTGGCGTTACGCGACCGATAATACGCGACGCATGTTCCGTCAGATATGAACCGACCCTTAAAGTAAGTTTTACTCTTTATAATATTAAACTCCTTTTTTTTAGGACAATTACCTATGTGAACGTAAGCTATAACGTACTTTGATTTTGTTGCAGTATATACTTATTTTCGACATTTTTGGTGCATGCCGATGTAACGAAATTACAAATATTAATATAAAAGACGTAAAAAATTACGACGGTGTGATAATTGTAAACTCGCGTGATGTTAAAACAAAGATCAATCGCACATTTGTTATCAGAGATGAATCAGCTGGAATCGTACAAAAGTACATAGCGCTGATGAAAGAACGGTCTGTGTTTTTTTCTAAATTACATAAATGAAAAATGCACAAAGCAAGTAATTGGAAGACACAAAATTGCTGCAATGCCAAAGGTCATTGCTACCTATTTAAACTTGACAAATCCGGAATACTATACTGGACATTGCTTTCGTCGATCTTCAGCGACTCTTTGAATTTAATTACACTTAAAAGACATGGCGGATGGAAGTCTGACCGGGTAGCTGAAAGCTACATAGAAAAATCTATTGAAAATAAAAGTAGCATTACACGTAAAATCAACGAAAGTATCCAATCTCGACTATCGACCTGCCATCAAAGCTTTGAAATACAGAATCACACTGAAGAGACTACTATACAACCAACTTTGACCTCTTTAAAATTATCCCAAACCAACATAATCCCCGGTAAGTCCACTTTAAATTTCAAAACTTGTACATTCAACAACTGTATTTTCAAAGAAATTCTGCCTAGGTACTACTTAGTTTTAATTTCCGCGCATTATTTGAGAAAACTACTAAACAAGCCATGGCCAGAACTAGGCATTGACTGACATACGTATGTGTGCTCGTCTATCAATGCCTCTTTTGCTGGCCGCTGCAGTAATGTAAAATTATTATTCGTGATTATATACGTAGCTTTCCACTTATATAATCACAAATGATACTAATTAAATAGTTCTATGTTATGTTGGGCTATCATAAAACTGTAAGACAGAAAATAACGATGACCTTGAAAATGGCAACGGTGTTTGTCTGTTGATGATTCATCTGTTGTTGGACTGTCTGCCCTTAAAGGCACTCCAGATTTGGAAAACTTTGAATCGACTTGGAAGAGTACAAAAATTGTATTGTTACAGATTGTTTTAGAAAACCTTACTTAATCTAATGCTATTTCGAACACACGAACTATGACACTTTAAGTTGGAGTCTTGACCACTTGAGACTGTTGACCACTTAAGAATGTTGTATATTCTTACTTATACTTTTTTCAGTCCTTCACTATTATTGTCTTTGTTCCCTCCCCCATTGTATAGTTATTTTAAAGAGGTAGGTAGTTCAAGTATCCTTCTTTCATGTGAATTTGCCTTTATATAATTGAATATATCTTTCACTGTAACAAGAACACCACTCATTTCAAATTCGTCCTGTCTGAATCATTTACATAATCATTGACTGAAGTATACTAGATTAAGGACAAGAGTGGGTATCAAAGCCGGCCTTTTATATAACCCACTCTTGTGTTTAATTAGTACGTCGTCTTAGTTACGTCATCAACAAGCTTTTCTATTGTTTCACTAAAAGGGGTCAAACAAACATATATCTCTAAAAACATCGTCTTTTTGTTTACAAACCACTTATTTTTTACTAGCTTCTGCCAGCGGCTTCGCCCGCGTCAAAAGTGTTTTATAATCTCAAAAAATCACTATCCCGGTATAGAAATTTGGACTATTCACGACTATAGGTTATCTATCTTTGTGCGAAATTTCATCTAGATCTATTCAGCCGCTCTGGCGTGATAGAGTATCAAAAATTCATCCATCCTAACTTTCGCATTTCTATACTAATATTATAAAGAGGAAAGATTTTTTTGTTTGTTTGTACCGAATAGGCTCCGAAACTACTGGACCGATTTAAAAAAATCTTTCACGAATAAAAAGCTACAATATTCTTGAGTAACATAGGCTATTTTTATCCCCTATGGCCCACGGGAGCGAAGCCGCGGGGAAAAGCTAGTATAATATAAGTAGGATTTATTAGTCATTTTCAGCCTGTTCTGTTCCACTGGCACGCAGGCAACTCCTCCTTTTCTTCCTTGCATTTGATATTCGAAAAACTCAATGTAACATTCTTTATTGAATCTTTATAGAAGGAAAAAAAATAGGCAGGAAGGATAAAAGTCTAAATTAGGTAACTTGATTCTAAACCAAATTAAAAAACAAAATCAATGGTAAGTAGGTACTGAGTTACGATATCACTTTTCTTTTTTAATGCAATCTCTTCAAGTCTTTCATTGATAAAAAAACTATCGGTGAGTGTTTTTATATAAAAAAACACGGTTCTTCTGCGACAGTTCACGGGATTGAATCAATTTGATTTATTCATAAAATAAATCAGACCTCATTTTTTCGACATTATTTAACCTACCGAATGAACTGAAAAACGTTTCCTCTCAGTTAACCTCACATTTCCTGTGCAACCCTAATAAGGAAATAGTTAATTAACTTTAAAGCTGTACAAAGTGTAAATACTAAAGTAGAAACTGAAGACTATTAGGCTGAATTGTGTGGTGTTTGTCATCTGTTGAATCTCAATTATAACTTGGTTAGTGAACAAACAGCAGACAATATTGTCATAGTTTCAAAACAGTGTTGTAATTTAGGTTGAAGTTAAAAACTAGCCTAGTTTTATTAAAACGTTACTTAAGCTTGGATACCCATCCATGCAAGCTATCACGTTTTGACGTTCTATATTGATTAGAAATTTATTGGCGAATGCACTTCACCATATCCCGGGCCAGAAACATTCATATTCATAAGCTTGGGGAAGTAGACGTTGGCTTGACCATTGCTTGGTTTCTGAAGCAGGCTGGAAATCGCTTGAGAAGGTTGAAGTTTATCATGATGTGTACTGGTCTGACCACTTTCCGCTTGTCATTCATGTTAACCTGGGCCTGGACGAGCCATCGGATGCTTCAGTAATACCACGTAATAACTGTGATAGGGCTATATGGGGTGAAAGAAATGCAGCCCAAATTGGCTGTTATTTTAGGCTATGTATGGAAAATCTGAAACATATAGACTTCCCAGATGAATTGTGTGATTGTTGTGATAGTTTTTGCCAAGACAAGGACCATAGAATAGTTATTGACATCATGTATAACAATATTGTCACAGCACTTCGGCAAGCGGCGGAAGGCAGTTCTGGCTTCGTCGGAAATAGGGGAGGTCGGCGTACAGTCGTTGGGTGGAACAGCTATGTCAGGGACGCTCATGGGCGTGCAAGGAGGGCCTTTCTCAACTGGGTTTGGAGTGGAAAACCTCATTCTGGACAGCTTTTCGTTGAAATGAGGGAAGCGCGAAAGGCATTTAAACGAGCTTTGAAGTTCTGTCAGGAGAATGAAGAACAGGTTAGGATGAACATTTTGGCTGCGGAACATCAGAGCAAGCGATTCCAGAAGTTTTGGAAATCCACCCAGCGTTTGAGCCCGAAACTTGTTGTTCCAGTGAGCGTTGATGGCAAGACGGGCGCAGGGAAGGTGGCGGACATGTTCATGAGGCACTTTCGGGTAGCCTCGCGACTTCCATCGAAGGCGAGGGATCGTGACCCCAAAAGACAAGTCTCTGAGGTTCCAATTAGCATTTTCTCAAAGGAAATCAGCAAAATTATAAAGTCTATGACTAGGGGCAAGTCACCGGGTCACGATGGCCTTAGCATAGAACATTTTCAGTGTGCTGGTCCGCATCTTCCTAGGGTCTTGTCAATGCTATATAACTTCTGTGTCAGGCACTCCTATCTTCCCACAGAACTGATGAGGACAATAGTTATCCCCATAGTCAAGAATAGAGCCGGGGATGACTCGGACGGACATAACTACAGGCCCATATCCCTAGCGACTATAACTGCAAAGGTTCTGGACGGTGTGCTTGAGCGGAGAGTAACTCAACAGCTCAGTCTGCAGGATGCTCAGTTTGGTTTTAGGGCTGGGCTTTCCACGGAGACTGCTATCCTGGCGGTAAAGCACACCGTCAGGTACTACACTGACAGAAGCACGCCGGTGTACGCTGCCTTCTTGGATCTATCCAAGGCATTTGACCTGGTTAATTATGACATACTGTGGTCAAAGTTACGCGAACAGGGGCTAGCTGATGACCTAGTTGACCTTCTGCAGTACTGGTATGACAACCAAATTAACCAGGTCAGATGGTCGGGTGTATTGTCCGGGACTTATGGTCTGGAGTGTGGGGTCAGGCAGGGAGGTTTGACCTCCCCAGCGCTCTTCAGCCTATACGTCGATAAGTTGATTGAGGAGCTCAGCGGTACAGGTGTCGGATGCTCCATTGATGGGCAGATGATAAATAGTATAAGTTACGCCGATGACATGGTACTGCTGAGCCCTTCAATTAACGGACTCAGACGGTTGCTTGAGGTGTGTGAAGGATACACCGAATCACATGGCCTCCTGTATAATGTGGGGAAGAGTGAGGTTATGGTGTTCAGGGTGGGTACCAAGAAGCCTAGGGTAGTTCCTCCAGTGTGCCTTTATGGTGTGCCACTAAAGAGGGTGACAAAATTTAAATACCTAGGTCACATCCTAAACGAGGATCTGCACGATGACGATGACATCGAGAGGGAACGGAGGGCGTTGTCAGTCCGATGTAATATGCTGGCCCGCAGGTTTGCACGATGTACGAGGGAAGTGAAAATTACACTTTTCAAGGCGTATTGCCAGACCTTCTACACGTGCAGCCTGTGGGTTAGACATACGCAGAGGGCTTATAACGTGCTCCGGATCCAGTATAATAACGCATTTAGGATACTGTTGGGGCTCCCACGTTTCTGTAGTGCATCGGGGATGTTTGCAGAAGCAGAAACTGATGGTTTTCAGGCGATAATGCGTAAGAGGTCAGCATCCCTGATGCACAGGATGCGGGGGAGCGTAAACGGTGTCCTTAAGGTTATTGCGGATAAACCGGACTGCCCTTTCCTGGGGTACTGGACCCGCTTGCACAGCGGCGGCTCCAGTGCAACGGGAAATAGGTACATGAACTGATGTGGATTATTTATTTGTTATTTTATTTTTATTGTGTGTACCTATGCATTATTGTTTTCATTAGGTACACATTATTAATTTATGTAAATTTACTAACATAGTCATAAGTGCTTACTAAAAAATTATGGATCATGGTCCGAAATAAATGATTAATAATAAATAATAATAATAATAAGGTATTCTACGCCTTTTTAAATGTCACTGACCCGTCACGTCTGTAGACAGCCCATGCCCATTTCAAGAATCACAAATCATTGTACTTAAGAGGCTTTCGCAAATGTTTGGCAAACCCTGGAACACTCAAAACGACACTTAAGGACTTTTTTTAAAGTATGTCGGTCTATACATTTTAAAATGACTTTAGGCAGCTTGTGTCCTCAGTTTTTTTTTTTTATAAAATGTTTGTCACATCTGATTTTAAACAACAACGTTACCTTATTCCATTGAAAGGAGTATGGTAAGATGGTTTGGTCATATTGAGAGGATAAACAAAAGGTGAGTAACGTAAAGCTTATACAAGGCAGACTTAAGTGGAAATGCCAGTAAGGACATACAAAGACGTACATCTCATTGGTGATGTTCTTTAGAAAGGCCAGGTGCACAGTACTCATAACCGGCTTGCATGACTGGATGTATATGTAAATGAAACAAGCGTGCGAGCAAACGTCAACGGGGGTAGGCAGTAACTACAGCCACCTGCTACGTACTCCTACCTGAAAGTTTTATAAATACCAAAAAGGGGTTTTTGGTATTTATAAAACTTTCAAACGATTTCACTCTATTATATACATTTCTACCCCGTTTCTGCCTTGATAAAATTACATTTTTAACTGACTTCCAAAAAGGAGGACGTTCTCAATTCGATTGGTATTTTTGTATGTATGTACACCGATTACTCAAAGACGCCTTGACCGATTTGGTAAATTCTTCTTTTGTTTGAAAGGTTATACTTCCCATTTGGTTACATAGTCACCAGGTCAGGATCTGATGATGGGATCTTAGAGAAATCGAGGGCACTCTTCAAATATTCTAGACATACATATAGTGATTTTGGCATTTTCATCAACAATGCAATCATTTGCACTCAGAAAGTATCATTTGGTAAAGTGGAACTGGAGAAAAAGACCACAGATGGCCAATGGAACTCCTTAATGCTAAGTATGTCACGGGTCTACGATATCTCGAATAGTTAAACGACTATGATGAAGCAAATACTTATAAATTAATAGTACTGATGAAAATGGTACCATCGAACTGATCTGATGATGAAGCCGGCAGGTAGGCACTGGAACTCCGAAATAGAACAATGTATCCTTGTCGTATTTGAACTTATTGGAATTGTCATGAGATGTATGCATGATTTTTATGGCGATTGGAGGTACCTATCAAAACTAAAAAGAGATAAATAAAAATACTTTTTACCAAAAAAAAACAAACCGATTCCAAAGAAAAACACTATTAACTGATATATAACTTTTTTTCCGAAGTTTTCCGGGTTTCAACACCGACTTCGGGGTGTTTAAACACGGAAAAAATAGGTACCAAAGACACCGACTTTGGATAAGAAAGTTATTTTTCACTTTGTAGTGTTTTTCTTTGGAAGTCGGTAGGTTTTTTTTTTGTTAAAAACTTTTTTGTAATATAAAAGAATGTTTACAGAAACTAAAGACGCTAAAAGGCGTCTTGGAAGCTTAGTGCAGTTTGTTATTCATTTCGTTCGCATTTTTCGCGTCGCCGTTGGCAACCATGATACTTTCTTAGAAATATCGATTTAAGACATGCTTTAAAACTATCTATCTTAAAACAATAGTAGTTTAAGTAGAATTTTCAATGTTAATGTGAAGAACGAACTATATATATATTTTTATGGTGAACTAGATTTTGTCTGGGGCCCATTCCGGGTGATAGTTGAAAGTAAAAAGAACATAATTATTTATGTAAAAAATATCTAATTCAGGCGTTGATCTAACGTTTTCCGATTTTCATTCAAAACCCGTATATCTCGGATTTGAATGTCATCAGACAACAAGACGAACGGTGATGTGCCATCGGTATACCTATCGACGGACATCCCACCCTCTCCCATTCCGCACAAAACGTTTTGGAAATATTATTATATGCGTACAGGTAAGAAGTAAAATTTCCTGCCAGAGTCTGTGGTTTCTTTTAGCTATGACCTAGGAGTCAAAAGTAAAGATTACTCTTTGCAAGCGCACTCCATCGTCGACCACATCATCACATGCTACCAGGTGAAATTGTCGTCAAACGCAAGCCTATAATTAAAAATAAACATAATGAATACCTGGTCCCATTATTTACGATCGGGTTTCCTCACTTTCCTGTGCCAAGTTTTAATTGGTATATTCATGGGTATCTATGAAAACACAAAGGACAAAACCAAAACACGTAAATTATATCACCGTAAGTAACTCTTGTTTCACAGACATAATTACAGTTACTAAATCAAATAATACCTCTTTGATTCGGCTTTGAGACTAACTACTTCCGTAATTAAAACCAAAGCAATTACTGGTAAGAATATGGTTTGAGAAAGGAAGGATGTGAAAGGATTAGGTATCTACAGAGTTCGTTTCGTAACGATCGATTAAGGGTACACTAGTCGATAATTCTTCCATACAAACGTAGTCTAGGGATTACTCCACTGTTTGACGATGTACATCCAAAATAAAAAATGATTTCAATTATTTGTCTCATCATTATCTAGTCCTGTATGGAAGAAAAAAGTAAAAAACATAATAATTTGAAAGTTATGAGCGTCGAAACTTCCATATTTCAAAACGAATTTTAACGCATCTTTGGGCGGAAATAAATATCATCAGAAAAAGGCATATTGCAAAACGGCCTCCATACAGGGATAGATTAGTAGTTCAAGAATTCAAATAATTTTATTTTGAAAATATACTTTTAGTGGTTTTTTCATGATATCTAGACTCCCAAAGGGCTGTTTGTAAAATTTCGTACGCTCGTTTTCGTCCTAAATCATCATCCATTTTGCTACAAACTTGCAAAAGTGCTAATTCGTACACGAACTTGTTTCTTACTGCTCATCACAGCATCTATCTCTTTCGTACGTGTTGTCGGATGAGATAGCATGCATTTTAACCCCGCGTACAAAATAGTTCGTGCCGTCGACTAGTGTAACCTTAAGGAACACTTTCGCCAAACTCACTTAGTTTATTCAATGCGGGAAAAAATAAATTGTTGCCATAGGTACTTTAAAGGTTTCCTTTTAGAAGGAACCTTACAATAGCATGCTGGTTGGTAGAAAAGTTCTGGCTGAATACTCATTCGAATTAAGAATCGGTTTGAAATTGTAGGACATATCGATTGTTTAGTACGGGTACGTTTGATTGAAGTGTGCTGGTGTAAACAAGTTTGATGAAATATCTATTAAGTCAGCCGTGTTTTATTTTATTTATCTACGGGAAAATTGCATTACACGCTAATTCATTCAATTAATAGCAATCTCTTTCATTTTGTCAATTTATCAATTCATTGCTTTATTACGTTGTTGAGCATACGATTTTTTTTTCTATATTTTCTTAATTAACGGAGTTTGTTGAAATTGTTCCCTAATGTATAAAGGTGAAAAATACTCGTAATCATTTTAATACAATTGAGTAGCGGAATTCTGTGCCGAAGTTACTCTGCGACGGCTGTATTCCATAGAGTTCTACCTATCTAGTGAACAGTGTAGAAATTCACCAGTATGTTCAAGCACGTTATCACACTATCTTCTTCTCCATCATACCCTCCATGAGAGAAAAAGCAGCCAAAATCCAAACACATTTTTTTTGCTAATATAACCTAGTAGCATAGCAGCAACATTTCGATAGAATTTTTAAAACGCAAACCCTAATCCTTATACTAACATTAACATTCGAAGCGGGCTATTTACCATGATTACTGTTTGTTGCGAGTTTCCGATATTTCGATGCCGTTTTGTATGCACCATGATCACGGTTAAACAGTTTATCCGTGATTAAAAACCTTTCCATTCCATTCTGAATTCAATGTTACGGAATACGTTTATCGTCAAAGCACCAGTTATTCTAATGGAAATGTATAAAATATTACTTCAAATCCCTCTTGATTCGTCCGGTAATCAGTCACTGCCGGATTAAAGCATAAGTAAACCCTGTAGGTACGCCGTGCAGAATAAACGTAAATTTAATTTACTAATGAGCATGCTGGTGACAGCAATCTTTTCAAATGGCTGAATAAAAAAACCGGAAAAGTGTGAGTCGGACTCGCGCACCGAGGGTTCTGTACAAATATTCACTAAAATAATTTGGTAATATTACGGAAGTTCGTAAACAATGAAATCAAAGGATTGAGGAAAAAAATATATTTTGCCATTGGAAAACTGTTGTCCCCAAACATTGACATATGTCGGGTTCAGTTTACCTATTCAATCTATTTATATATATTATCATTCAAATAAGTTAATAAACTCTTTTTTTCTTTTGGTACAAATTCATGGTTTTCGGATTTTGTTGCCTTTACTTGTGCTATAAGACACTGTTTTTGGCAAATTTCATGATTCTAGCTCTAGCCTGTAGGTTTTGATTCCCTTGAGATTCGTCAAATTTGCAATTTCAACGACGGTATTTATTGATAACGTTGATCCAGCATTACTTACGTAGTTCTGTGCCCAGAATTAACTAAAAATGGGCTTTACCTAAAGCAACCTGCGAGTAGGTATGAAGAAGGACATTTTGGTTGTGAAACGTAAATTATTTGTAAATTTTCACCGGTGAAGCCTATAATCGACAGAGAAATTCAACAATGCAGTGTAGAATATTGCCGATTTATGTCAGCGCCATCTTTTGACCAACAGTGGAACTAATGTAATTTTTGTTGATGATTTCTGAATAAGTGTGCTTTAGAGACAATGTTTTACTTTTCCTGTAATCTTTACATAAACTTCTATCACATAGAATAATTTCCGATTTTGCTCTATTCAAACTTCGGAGATAAGGGGAGAGAGGGAATGATATATTTTTTTAAATTATTCGTCAAATGTTAAAATCTATTCGAACTAAAAAAAGAATAATATTTGAAAATGTGCAAATAGCGCTCTTTCATATGATAGCGCACATGCACATGCCCTCACTTCGAATTTTTAAGAACCCCTTTTAGTCACAAAATATTGCAAAAAAATATTATACATTATTTTTATTACTTCTTTATTTGCTAGTTGTACAAACGCCATCTTAAACTATTCCAAATTTAAAGTTGATAACATTATTAATTCTTAAGATATCATTCTATGACAGACGGACAGACAGGCTGAATCGCACCATAAGGGTTTCTTTTTACCATTTTGGTACGGAACCCTAAAACGGTCTTATATTTAGAAATTAATTAAAATATAAGTGCCTTGTACAATTAAATGTGCTAAGCTCTTTTATCTAAAAATAAATGTCAAAATAAGTTAAAGTAAAGTAAAAAACATAACCCTTTCCGCCGCATGGAAAGATTTATGTTTTTCAGCTAGTCTGAGGGCTAGCTGGAGCGATGATCTTCGCAGGGTGGTAGCAGCTGCAATTGGAGAGGCCTATATCCAGCAGTGCTGGCCCTGTCATAAGTCATTTATACCTAAACAAAATACATTGTGTAGAAAAGTAATAACAAGTACAAGAAGTCAAACATAGAACCTCCTCCTTTTTCGAAAGTCGGTTAAAAATATAGACAACACCATATTAAAGTCCGATTAAAAATACTGGTAAATAACAATATCTCAATAATTGACATTACAGTTATCCAACAACAGAAGAGAAAAAAATATGATTACAATAATCCAAATTCTGTGGTAACAGCCGCGAGTAAAAAGTTGTAGGTCGTAGGTTCGAACCCAGGCAGGTGCTTTACTTTGTGTAAATTATTTCATCACCACTGCTCTCAATATGGTGAAGGAAAACATCGTGATGAAATCGGCATGTCCTAGAACCAAATAAATCGAAGACATGTGACATCCACCAAACAGCACTGGGCCCACAAGCTGGATTACGGCCCATTCCTTCTCATAGAGAGGAGGCCAGTGTCCCAGCAGTGGGAACAATATAAGGCTGATGATGATGATGATGTGATGATGATGTCCAGCTTTGTTATATGCTCGAAGACCTCAGTAGAGCTTCCGAAAGAATGGGTCTTAAAAAGAACATGGACAAAACCAAGGTCATGGTGAATGCCCATGTAACACCCACTCCTATCAAGATCGGAGACTCTACGCTCGAATTTGTAGACGATTATATCTACATGGGACAAACAGTCTAGTTGGGTAGGTCTAACTTCGAGAAAGTGTGTGTTGCCAGTAAACACCCATGAGACCGAGACGTGGTCGCTCACAATGGGCCATATCAGAAAGCTGAAAGTAACCCAAAGGGCAATGGAGAGGGCTATGCTCGAAGTTTCCTTGCGTGATCACGTCTGAAATGAGGATATCCGCAGGAGAACCAAAGTTATCGGGATAAAAATAGGTAGCCTATGTGCTTTACCTGTCAATAATCTATCATCATTTCGGTCGAAAGACGTCCACTGCTGGACATAGGCCTCCCCCCGGCGTCGCCACATTGACCGATCCCGTGCGTCTCGCATCGAGCGCCTTCCCGCAACCTTAACCAGGTCATCAGTCCACCTAGTGGGAGGCCAATAATTTATCCCTATGCTAAATTTCATCCAGATCCGTTGAGCCGTTCTGGCGTGATTGAGTAACAAACATACATATACACTTCGACACAAACATTCAACCAAGTTTTCACATTTATAAAATTAGTAAGAAGTAAGATACTCGTATTAGTAAGAAGATTATACGAAAAACCATAAGAGCAATATTGTGCCTTACTTCAAACTTATGGTACCCAACCATTCCTATTACAATGAGAGTTGGATACATAAGCGGGTAAAACGGATCGACACCAAATTGTCTCATGTATAGGTACCGGGTAGATTTATTCTGCGTCTTTACCACCATTTACGAATACTTACTTTCATAAGGATACCAGATGATAGCACTCGTTTCTAAGTTGCTTCATACTAACGCATTATATAGCGATTTCATAGCTGCCATAATAGTAACTTTTTTAATATTCTATAGGCTCGCGCTTGAGCACTATCTCACCTGATGGTAAGCGATAAGCGATGATGTGGTCGACGGTGAAACACGCTTGCCTAGAAATAACCTATTCACTCTTGACTTAAAGATCCCCAGATTGTAGCTACACACACGATTACATAAATGCAATTGGAATAGTTTATAAAAAACTCAAGCTACGCATTTTTTGTCATCACACAGACCGACATCGAACTTTCAAAGAAAAAAGTGGGTACAGATAATAAGACGTATTCCACATTGGGCACATGTTTTAATGTCACATGAGATATTCCATATACGGCACCTGTCTATATTTTTCCGGGTGCCATTAGTGAAATAAATTTTATTTAATATTTTATTCCACATTTGGCACCTACGGATTAGTAAGTCTAGTACTTAGTTGAAGATTCGGGCCTCCCAATAGTTTGGGTATAAATGCTTATACTCGTAATGTTCAATATCTAACTAAAAAAGCAAGTTATATTTTTATCATGTTATTAAACTCTCTACTGATTTTAATTGATTTTTTGATTTTGACGTCCTAACAAAAATAAACTTCCCAACATAGTACCTACTAATCCGTAGGTGCCAAATGTGAACCAATATTTAAAAAAACATTTCACTAATGGCACCTGCGAAAAATATCGATAGGTGCCTTATGTGCGGCGCGCCGCCGCTTACGTACTTTGTGCTGATGTGGAATACCTCAGGTGCTATGTGGAATACGTAGATAATTAATTTGAACCGAAAACTATTTTCGGCTTGTTTGATTATTGAAAACTTTTTGCGGTAAAGGAGAGATTCTGAAATTTAAATTACTTAAGAATACTTAGAGTCTGGCAAACGAAATTAGAGACTGAAAAAGCGCGGCAAATTTAAAAAATATCAGCATAGCAACCCCAAAAACTAGTATGCAATACCTGGCATAAACTAATTTGATACTTTAGAATTATTGATATTAATTCGTCTTAATAAAAATACTATTACGTAGTACATTTAGGTAGGTAATACTTTAGATATCCAATCTGAATAAAAAAAAGTTACAGTATTCTATAATAATTGTGGTTTATTCACTATCAATTAAAATCTGAATCTAACACTTTCATGTGAATTGATTCATAAGAGTCACAGGAATCATTGTTTTCTACATTAATAATGAAACTTTTTAAATAATTTAATAGAGAAAATGTTTTTACAAAAATATAAATACTTATTACGAATTAAAACAAACTCAATAGCGTCATAATGGAAAATTGGGGTTGACATTAGTTTATCATTGCCATATAAAAAGTTTGCAAATAATTCCAGTGTCTACTTCCTTTTGCCAGACTCTAGTAACATCGATTCAATTTTGGAACCAAAGAGGTTTTATAATACCTTGACAAGATTTTGGTTGTTAATATTAGTAATTATTTTTCATAAAACGTACAAGATTATTGTTTTATTTCTTGCTTCAAGAATATTTCAGTCATTTTGATGGCACCTCGAAAGTAGTCAGAATCTGTTATTTCTAGAACAATGATTTCCATTCCATTGCTTTGGTTCGAGCCTGCTCACGCAGAAATAATGATAAAAAAGTGTACAGGCACGTGCAATGATAAATAAAAATTTTCCATAATATCAGAAGAGATTCCCTTCTAACGAGATTGATTACGTGCCAAAACATACTTACATATTTTTCCTCAACATGACTTCCACACAATCATTTATGTACACGTGCTCAGTCGTTGCCTGTCTTTAAAACACTTATAAAGGAACATTACCTGTCTCTGTGATCATGTCCTTGTTTAATCTGTATTTTTTTCTTGTGTGTATATTTAGATGTATTTATGTATCTATTTTAGTAGTTTGTTTTTAGTACTTAATTGTACTTAGTAATACTTGTATGATTTGAAATTTGCACCAAATGTAACCCCATGTCGTCTCCAGGCTATCTTTATCCATTCAAGGTTGCCTGGCAACTATCCCAGAACGCGATAAGGCCACCTGTTGTATGTTTGTTTTAATTTTAATGTTTATGTTGTATGGTTTTATCTTAGTGTACAATAAAGTATATATATATAAGTAGTTAAGACTAGACTCCCGTAATTCAAGGACACTTTTGTCTTTAATGCCGTCTTACCTGCTCATATTATCTTAATTTTCATTGGTGTGAGGTTGTAGTATGGTTTGCTTAAAAAAATAACCGTAATACGTACGACTTATTATTACTTACTACATGGTTAAACTAGCACCGAACGAATTAATTGTTTTACTTGTCATTGGTTAAGTTTTAATGAAAAAACCCAATTTGGATTTTCACCATTCAATTTAAAGTGCTCTAATTGATTTTCTCCTTTTTTTCATTTTATTAAATTTCGTAAATTCTATCAATTCTATTTGTATTTTTTGAAATAGAATGATGAAATCGAATAGAATGAGTAGATAAAACCATGAAAAATAATAGCAATCTTAATTCAAATGAAAATAATTTTAATACTAAAATATCAATTTCTAGCTCGTGGCTGAATAATAACAGCTGCATGGGTCGATCTTTTGTCCATCATTTTGTGATCGGTGACCATCTTTACATAGCGAGTTTCCTCCGTGCTTCGGAGAGCACCTTAATTCGTCTGTTTCGGCTGTCATTTGAAGATCTTTGAAGTCAGATAGGCCGTTCCATATAAAATACTGATACTCAGCTCAATCCGGTTATACTGGAAGCCGACCCCAACATAGTTGGGAAAAGGATAGGCAGATTGATTGTTCAATAAGAAAGCAAGCAAATACCATGGAACAATTATTGTGTATTACTAATTATTTTTTAATATTAAGTCGGTAAGTGTCGGCAATGGTCGCCACTGTTGATTCTGGCTTTCAGGAGTTGCAGTGGGTTGGGAATAGTGCGGTGGGATTGAACCAAAAAAATTATATGAATAAATATCTAAAGTGGGGAATTCTATTTTTAATTAAGGTTATACCCTACACTGTTCTAACGATAACTTGAACTTACTTTGATCTAGTTCCCTAAGGTATTGATTTTGGTAAAAAACTTGTCAACCCAGGCGAGCCTTTGTCAAACACTCTCAAAGTTCCAATCCAATTGAGGCTAATTGGTTGTCCCTAATAACCTTATTTATATTCTTTACCCACAACACAAATAATAAGAAAAGCTGACGTCTTTGTTCTAGTAATAAGTAGCGACCCTTTGGATTATCCTCAATATATCTTATGATTGGTGAGAGAATTTCTCCCCAAAAACTTATGTATGCAGAACACGCTTCTCAATAATCCGGTTTTTGTGTGTGATACTGGATCGCATTCTTCCGTCACAACGTTTTTGCTAATACTATCTAGAGGAGTCACATTGAATTATTTTTTGGCTGAATAACTCTCGATAGTATTTGCCTTTAGAAACATAATCAGGAGGAGCTCGTGGCTAAATAATAACAGCCGCACGGGTCGATCATCAAGGTTAAGCAACGCTTGACGAGGTCGGTCCGTGGATGGGTGACCATTTCAACATACCGAGTTTCCTCCGTGCCTCGGAAAGCACGTTAAGCCGTTGGTCCCGGCTGTCATTTGAAGATCTTTGACAGTCGTTACGGGTAGTCAGAAGCTTGAGATCTGACACCAGTCTTGCCAAGAGGTACCGTGTTACCCAGTTACTGGGTTGTGGAGGTCAGATAGGCAGTCGCTCCATGTAAAACACTGATACTTAGCTGAATCCGGTAAGACTGGAAGCCAACCCCAATACAGTTGGGAAAAGGCTAGGCAGATGATGAAACATAATCAGTAAGTCTAGGTCTCACATTATTATACAAATATAAGTATTTAGACGTAAATAATACCACATTAAGCTATAATCATGAACAACTACTGGGCCCAAACTATATATAAGTAAGTTTTGACCATTGACACAAACAGAAGAGTATTACAACACATATACAACTGAGATAAGTTTCTTCATTTAGATATTACTGTAAAATGTCTCAAGACTTCGCCTTACAAAGACCGCAAATTTCACTAAGAATAAGCATTGAATTTCTTGAATAGTAGAACCTCGAGACAGACTTTGTAAGTATGGCTTTACTTCAAATGATTAAATAAAATCCAAAAGAAAGCTTCATAACAAACTTTAATAATTCTACTAATCTCAGATCACAACATCAAATGGCTTTAGTGTTTTTACACATCTAAAAACGACTACCGGAATAGCATGCTTCAAGAAAATCGCAACACTAGCGATTTAACTGACGAAGATGGATGTGTAGCACTCTTACATTATAAAAACCTTATTTACACCTCGTAGAATATATTTTCAAAATGTACACATTAATCCTTACTTATATTTACAATTATATATATCTACACTTAGAAATCGGTATAATTACACCGATTCCCCATTCTCTGTCTTTCGATACACACAACACAAGTTATTTGTCTGCTTGAGTTCACATGCATTGTCTCTTCGGGTATAGTTAAGACCCGATTGTTCACAGATTTTCGCAATGGTTATAACAAACTGACGTTATGTCCGTTGGAGTATTTGGCTGAGGATCTCAATGAACGGTTATTCATCGTCAGTCGAATTGATGACGTGTTGTTGTCTCCACGACGAAGAAGCGAAGCGTGGTGACCGCCAGATTCCCTGGAAGGAAAAATAGTGTTAGAAACGTTGCATAATTTGGGAATAAAATCTACTGAAATCGTGTCCATATAATGAATAAAATGGCACTTTGTAAGTAGGTCGTTGCGTAATGCTAAGAGTTGAAAAATTAAAATAGAAAGTGAATGCTTCAAGTAGGTCGTATTTTTTTTATAAGTGCGTCCTAGAGAGTTAGAAATGAACTTTGTATCGCCAAAGCACAACAAAATATCTTCTTTTTGGACATAAACCAACAGTAAGATATTTTGCTTCACGTTGAATCAGATTTGTTCAGAAATACAGACAAATAATCGAAACAACTTGGTCGCAAATAAAACGCGTGAAGAGGGTTAGCCTTCGGAATTTTCTATTAAAAGTAATTCAAGCATTATAAAAAAGCAATTCGTTCAAATTTTCTAGGTTATCTCAAAATAATTGGATGGTTTTGTGAAGCTCAGATGCGATCTAAAAAACAGACTGGATTGAGAAACGTTTCTGGTTATTGAAGACGCTTAAATTTGATTTACATACATTGTTTTTAGTCAAACAATCTGGAATATCAATATTCAAAATAGTGGGTAGAAATAATCACACAAATCACAATTTTAATCCTGCTCCTGCTTGAGGTCGTGGGTCTAAATCCGGGCAAATATCAAAGAGACTTTTTAAATTGATATGTATTTTCTAAGTATATCTTGAATATCACCGACACCGAATAAGAAAAACCTCTTGAGGAAACCTGGCTTATAAGTTTGACATCGCCAATTCAAATTGAGAAAGCGTGGTGATTAATGCTCCTGTCTTCTCTGTATGAAAAGAGGCCTTTGCCCAGCAGTGAGATGGTAACAGGCTGGTTTTATGCATGCAAGGCGCATGCCTGAAGTTTGTTTTTGATTATATTAAGACAAAGGTAGCTTTTGTTCGGTAGCATATAACTAATCCATGCACATCGCAGTACCTTTAAATTAACAAGAGAACATTAAGACGTTGAAAATCAAATTAAAAGGACTTGTTTGTCTTTAATTAAGTTAGACGTGATATAGATATATCATGAAATAAGTCAAAAGGCATTTCTCATACGGAAATTTTGAAAACCCAAAGCGGCAAACAATTTTTCATATCGTGATTTATGGATTTTTGACCCAGTGACCTTGTTACGCGCTTATAAAGCAAGCAATATGTTATTGTGACAAATTTTATTTCATGGTTCATAATAGCGACACAAATATTGCGTTTCATGAGCCTTTTTTAATTGTTCCCACTGCTGGGACACAAGGCCTCCTCTCTGTGAGAGGGAATGGGCCGTAATCCACCACGCGGGCCAATTGCGGGTAGGTGGATATCATATGACTTCAAATTTTTGGTTCTAGGACATGCCGGTTTCCTCACTATGTTTTCTTTCAACGTTTTGAGAGCAGTGGTTATGAAATAATTTACAAAAAGTAAAGCGCGCCTGCCTGGGTTCGAACCCACGACCTACAACTTGTAAGTTGCGGCCGTTACCACTGGGCCACCACTACTCAATATTACGTTTACATGATAAGATTAAAAATCTGTGTCAAAAAAATTATAGATTTTTTTGACACAGATTTCAACTACCTAACACACTGGAGAAGTTTGTTTCAGAACAGTTGAACTGAATGGAGTTAATCCATGCATCGTATTTACAAATGGGCACCGTCAGTTAGGGCCGGCCATGTATAATACGCTTTAGCTTAGTATATATTTTTTATTTTTGTAAAACAAAGCTCACGTCACGTATTTCTAAGTCGGTCTCACATTTATGAATATGTATAATTTCAATACTGTTAACATTTTTTTAACTAGGATTCCATATTTTCTTGTTCTATCTTTTCCACAAAATATATGCTTCGGAGCCCTAAACTATCTTTATGTATCTGACTGACTAACTCTTTGAAATACCTACTTAGTTTTAACAAAATAACTGCTATGGTTTTGAGTTTGGTTAACAAATTAATACTACTCCACTTTGCTCAAGCGTTGCTATTAAATACCTACAGGCAAGTTAAGTAGTAAAGCCAAATTCATGGAATATTTTACGCCATTACTTAATCCATTGAAGTGGAATGATTCAATTTACCTAGGAATTCGCCATTCACGGTATTTAGAGTAAATTCACTTATAACAGAATAATTAATTTATGTAAAACAGTCAATTCGAAGAATATGTTTGTTTGTTAGGTTTCTGGAAATAATAAAATAAAAAATGAGGTCCTCGGAATAAAATCTATTTCTTTCTATAAAAATATTAAACAAAATGTTTTTAATTAAGTAGCAACAATTTGGTAACAAATTAAGACTGTACCTACTTTATAATGACCTGGTTGTGATCAAGGGCCTAAATCGACTAATACTTCGACCCATTCCATTCTTTGACCACAAAAGATCTCAATGGTTCGAAGTGTCCCGAGTTATTTCTCGGCCCCACCATAAGATAAGATAACATAAGGGCCTAATTCACAAGGCGGCAATACTGCCCGATACGGCTCGTTTGCTAGGCGGTTCCTGTAACTGGAGCCGAATTGAAATTATTATTCTGTAAATAGGTTACAAAAATTACTTTTACAAGTTGTTTTTTTTTCTTTTAAGCTAGATGGAGTCGATGTTTCCTACCTGGTTATGCCTGAGGAGGCTGGCAAAACAAACTTCGGGGTAAATACAAACAAACAGGTGATTAATAAGAGTACAAAATAAAAATATCTTAGTCCTTAGAATTTAGATAAAAAATCCCTGAGTACGTTCATTAGAAATAATTCCAAGATTATTTATTATGTTTTCAAGAAGTAAATTACTATTTGTTAATTCTGATTCTGTACATTAAGAATATATTTTATAACACTACAATATGTTTTTATTCCCAAAGGTTTTATTTCAGGATGAAATATCATGTTTTTAATGTGATTATGTCAAAAGTGGGCTAAATGGATTAAGTGGTTTATTGAACTGTGCCATTCAATTGCCTCTTTAAAAATCCAGACATCATAAAGATATCGTGAAATGAAATGCAGGATAGCGTTTGGACTGGCTTTTTAAGGAAGAGCCATAACGGGTTGAATAAACCTATCTTACCAGACTACACAAATGCATCAACTCAGCTCAATTCTATCTTAATAAGCTAAACGACCCGACACATACTGAATACCATTGGGCGACAAAATCGGTCGTCAAAATTGCTCAGACATAATAAAAATATGCTAACTAAACGATAATACCTTCATTCAAAAGCCCTCTTATCAACTCATTCCTGTTCGCCATTCCCGCATACCTTACTTCAAAGATTATAAATCCGAACATGTCTTTTGATCAATTATGTACTCAAATACCCTGCAGTGCTTTGGAACAAATACATGAGTTACAGCTTTGTAATTTAAAGCTGTAAAATGTATTGGGTTTATCCAATTTAGAAATACCGGGTATATAATTCAAATTGTTGTACTTTTGAGGTATTTGTCTGGGTCTTCCAAAATTGGGTATTTAATTTTGAAGATATTAAGACAAAATATTATATTTAAAAATAATTATTTATTAGTACATTTATATTAAAACTAGATTCTGCCCGCGGCTTCGCCCGCAAAAAAAGTGTTATATCATTTCAAGGGTATACAAATGGTATACCCTTGACATGATAAACCACCTCTAACCAACCTCTAACCTCTATGCTAAATTTCACGTAAATTGGTTCAGTAGATCCAGAGATTAGCCCCTACAACCTCACAAACTTTACCTCTTTATATAATACCAGCTTCTGTCCGCGGCTTCGCCGGCAATCAAAGTTTAAAAAAAATACTGCAATCGCCACCAAACTTTACAGGATTATCCGCTGAGTCAATCTAAAGATTGTCTGAAAATTTCATAAATCGGTCCTGCCGTTTTGGAGTCTATAAAGAATATACATACATACATTATCTTTTATTTATATAGAAGATAGAAGATTAGTGTAGATAAATAAATTTTATACATAGGGACAAAATTGAGGTTTATATTTTAATAGAGCGATATTATAAAAAAGTATGATAGAATAAATATTTTAAGAAAGTATGCGAGTGCCAAAATATTAAATGGTTGCGGAATAAGATAAATAAAATAAGAGGTAGGTATTCCCTCAAATCATGCCGGGATTTATTTCAAACCTATAGAGCAGTAAAACAAAATATAACAATAAAACAAAATATATAACAAAATGAAGAAGCAGAGAAGATGAAGAGCAGTGGTGGCCTAGTGGTATCGGCCGCGACTTACAAGTTTACTTTGTGTAAATTATTTCATCACCACTGCTCTCAAAACGGTGAAGGAAAACATCGTGAGAACGGCATGTCCTAGAACCAAAAATTCGAAGACATGTGTCATCCACCAACCCGCACTGGGCCCGCGTGGTGGATTACGGCCCATTCCCTCTCATATAGAGAAGAGGCCTGTGTCCCAGCAGTGGAAACATTAATAGGCTGATGATGTGACGTGATGTGATATAACAAAATTAAGCAAGCAAATTGAAACTAAGATGAGAAAAGATCAACAGAAGTTACGGACTCACAGATACAAAAGAGTAGATACCTAACCTCATAGACAAAAAAGGAAAGCCTAAGACGAAAAGACAGGACTTAATATCCATAGCTACAACTTTCTACCGGGACTTGTATTCAAGGAAAACCATTACTAAAGAAACTAATTTAGCTGACTATACCAAAGCACCTGAATTCATGACCCATGAAATAGAAACAGCTATCGAAACTCAAAAAAGAGATAAAAAAACCATAACCATATGACATCTCCTTCTACTGCTGTTTTGTAGACTACAGTAAGGCCTTCGACTCACTAGAACATGAACGAGTATGGATCGCGCTTAAGAATCAGGGAGTCGACAGCAAATACATAAGAATAATCCGAAATATATACAAAAACAGCACAGCTAGAGTCAAATTAGAAAGAGAGGTTGAAGAAATCACAATAAAACGAGGGGTAATACAGGGTGACCCGCTATCACCAAAATTGTTTTTAGCCGTTCTCGAAGAAATTTTCCGGCATTTCAGCAGGGACAACTTCGGTCTTAACATAAACGGAGAGAAATTAACTCACTTGAGGTTTGCTGACGACCTAATAATTTTCGCATCAACAAAAGAAGTCTGTCAAGCTGCCACGGTAAGAAGTATGCTAGGGAAAAGGAGACTGGATAAAATGAAAAACGAAACACTCAGAAGACGAACAAAAATAGAAAATGTTGCACTTAAAGTAAAGACATTAAAATGGAGATGGACAGGACACACAGTAAGGCGAAGGGAGAAATGGAGTAGAACATTGATGAATTGGTTCCCAAAATACAATAAACATGGGAGGACGAACTAAAGGATATCGCAGGAAAAACATGGACAAGGACGGCGAGAGGTAGAGAGGGGTGGAAGAGGTTGGAGAAGGCCTGTGCCGAAAATTAGCAAAAAGATATTATATGTGTCGATGTCATGTAAAAAATATTGTAATAATTAAGTACTTTGAATTATATGAATATAAAGGCTTAAATAAATAAATAATGAGCAGCAACACTGGTAGTGGATTGGCCGTTTATCGTTTAAAGTCGGTCACGATAGGGGTTGTCTTATTTACTGCGCAGGCAATACGGATATTGAAAAATACATTTATTTAGTCCGTCAGTTAGAAAACCTAAAAATATTGGGCACATATTTTATTCTTTTGTACGTAGACATTTTCACGTTACAAATTACAACGATACAGTGGGTTGAAATATCGTGTGACGTCACGGTGTGCTACACGTTATACTGAAAAAGTGACGTCACAGGCCTCCCTCCTGAACTTTGATGCGCTTTATCTTTGTCTAAATACGTGTCCAATATTATTTGATTATCTCACTGCCGGACTAAATAGAATTATATTTTTACTACCCAGGAAACATCCATGTTCTTGTCCCCTTTTAAAATACCTACTTCTAAATACATCACATCTTTATAATAATGTATGTATCCTCCAACTGCACAGCATGATTTTATTCTTTAGTTTGCTTCTTAAGCAGTCGGGGTTTTTAGGGTTCCGAAGTCAACAAGGAACCCTATCCCAGGAATTAAAAGGAAAACTATCACAGATAAGTAGGCTTTACAAGTTTACGAGTAATTGTCGACCAACTTATAAAATGTACTTCAAAAAATTACTTTAATAACGTTGTTAACTGTGTAAATCAGATAGTAAATATATGCTTATGAACCATGTAAAAATATACATAAATAAAATCATAACATCCTTAATAATAATTATTTCTAAATTAATAATGTTTAAGCTCGAATAACGCATTGCAGTGGCTGGACCGGAGTCGTTGGCAGTACCGGTCCGTAGTCCATACGGCGCATGCGCACGGGGGAGTGTTAGTGCAGAAGCATATTCGACGTTTTGCAATCTAAAGTCAAATAAGATTCGATTGCCAAGCAAATTGCTTATTTTCTTCCGTCGATATTCATCTATAAAGTCAATATTCGACCAGACTACATCACTAATTGAGTAGCGTAAAACATTCCAGAACAAAAAGTGAATACCGCAGATTAGAGGTGAATATATACGAAATTATTAAAGAGAAATAAACAAGGAGCGTGCGCGCAAGGATCCAGGATCGAACCATACCATTCCCCGTGGCTCTAACGCGCGCTCGTATCGGCTCCTTTCGCAATTCGCACCCACGGTGGTACTCAAATAGATAATACTTTTCTAACTTTAGTTGCGAAGTTGGATTTTATAACTCCTTCTTCAGTTACCAGTAAGTCCTTCTTTAGTTTAAATCAAGAGTGTATAGGTTACTTCTAGGCAAGCGTGCTTCACCGTAGACTACATCATCGCTTACCATAAGATGAGATAGTGGACAAACGCGAGCCTAAACATTAAAAAAAACATCATTCTATGTGGGCCCGTTTTTAGACGTCGTGTGCCACTGAAACCGTTTTAATGTTCATGTAACAACAACAAAACCCTCTTCTTAGTCCGCATTATTATGCAACTTCGGAACCCTATTACTGCGCGTGGCCCGACACGCACTTGGCCGGTTTTTTTATAAACTTTAAGACTATTATCTTTGTGTCAAGACACGTCATTGCGATCTAATACATTATTTATGAAAAACTAGTTCTTCCTCTATATAATATGAAACGATAGCTAAGCCAAACTATATACAGTATCGTTGTTATATTACTGAAAATTATTTGTAATAAAACGCTTGCTTAATATAACTATTGCTTCCACGTAGTGATTAATTGGCAACTTATTAAACATAATCCTTTTAATAGAGGAGTTAAAATGTATTTACTTATATTCAGCATTATTTACGTAAAGGCTTCTGTAGATAAGTGCGACTTGACAATACGGCAATGACTGATAATCTTATTAAAAGACATTGTTTAGGAGTATAAAATCGTGTCAAGTGTCGACTTCGAAAATTTCCTATGAAAACGAGTTTTATTGACGGTCTTTAATAATAGGTCTTACATAGCCTAGTATTTTTATATGCAAGTGTCTTCACTACTTAGTACGTTGTTTTAGTGTCCTAGATTCTTCAACCAAATTAGTTTTCCATTTATTTTCTCTTGCTTGACAAGATAAGGCACCTTGAGAAACGAAAATCTTTTTAGGCTCTTAATTTCCAAGTTCTTTGATACAATTAACTTTTTAGTTTCAAGACAGTTCTTAAACATAATTCTGAGAGAAGTTGAAGTGGATTTCAAAATAAATAAAATAAAGTAAGATACAGACAGGTGCGACAGCGATGCCACGATATGTTTTTACCCCCCCGACGAAAAAAGAGGGGTGTGTTTGTGTAATTGTGTATCTGTCTGTGGCATCATAGCTCCTAAACAAATAATTTTGATTTAATTTTTTGAGAGTGTTCTTAGATGTTTGATGAAAATCGGTCCAGCCGTTAAAAAGTTATGAACGTTTTACTGTTTGAACCGGGGTGTTTTCGCAAGATATCGTTTCATAATTACGTGTTCAATAGATTGTCGATCGAAGCGTGTCTACTAATAAATAAATTATGAAGCGTGAAATAAAAAAAAGTGGTCGGGGTTATTTAAAATATTTTTTTTTACGAGTTAGATAAATTATTCTGTGTATAGAGAAATTTTAGAACTATTTCTATTGTAAGGTAGAATTTTCACCCTTACTCACCAGCGTGCTCAGGGGTAGGTATTCGGCATGAGACTATAGCATGGATTACTTCACATGAAGTTGATTGAAGTCAAAGTCACACAGTTTGGTCAACTAATTTAATTCTTCGAGCACAGTCCGTTATCACAATTTGTAGATGTTCAAAAATAAAGGTATAAACAACTCACTCTCAGAAGGAACACATTTTACCATCAATTCACAATACTGTAGATATGATTTCTCAAACAGTACCGTTATCCTGTGTAGCTGTCTTCAAACTTTGGTAAATTATATCATCATGAGTGTTCGAAACCTTGCTGTAGCTATATCTGCTAGTTGACCATTATATATTTAATGTTAATTACTAAGATGCTATTAAAGAGACATTTGGAGCCAGCGCCCACTGAACGATTGTTCCTTTCATTTTGACGCTAGCCAGCCTTGTCCTTCCCATTATCAAGAGTATTTATTTTCGGTTTTATTTTAGGTTATTACTCTCACAGGTGCCAGTGACCTCAAGTGCACCCTTGTAAAAGAATCGACCGTCATGTCAACCACATACCCTGAACGTTTTATTTTAAACCATAGACGCATTTTCTAAAGTATCCTTTATGTAACTAATTTGTTATTTTGTATGTTGAATTTGTGTGTTTATTGAATTAAATGATTTCACACAAATAGGATATATTTTGTTTATACGTTCATCAATGTTTTTAAATGTCCAGGTTGCCTGGAAGAGATCGCGGAAAGCGATAAGGCCGCCCATTGTATGTTTTTAGTATTAAGTTTCTTTTTTTCTTGTTTATTATGGTGTACAATAAAGTGTATATAAATAAAAATAAAAATAAATAAATCAATGCCATACATATGTCAGCGCCATCTAGTACCTAAATTACCAAACAATCAAGTAGTGATACAAATAATCGAACTCGTTTGGCAAAAAGGAAACCAGATGTCGCTAACATACATAGTGGTATGTTTTATAATTGCAACAATACCTCCTTTCCCGGTTAAAAAAATTGTGAAACAATTTTTTAATTTAATTACCATCAATATCAATGCACATTATGAAATTACCATGTTCCTTGACAGGTATTGAGGTAGTCAAAAAATAATTTATATTAGAACTACCTACATTAAGTTTTCTGAAAGAAAAATAAGTTCAAAACTTATTTATCAAATTTAAAAGTTTTTAAGTACAAAATGTACTAAACATTAAGACAAAGGACAATGTACTATGTCCAGTTAAACTAACTGAGAAAAAAAATCTTAATTGTTCTCATCCAAAGCTAATTTAACATACTCAGCAATTGTCACAAAACAGATAGCAATGAATAACATACATCTATCACAACACAATTGCCAAGCAGTCTGCTTATTTATAAGTCAAGCCTTTATCCAATTTGATTAAAGTTAATGCTTGATTTACTAAGGATTTTAGTATATTAAAATCAATTTCATTGAGCAAATAAGTATTTTAAATGTTTAAGAGTCGGGTTATAATCCAAAAGATTAACCCATATTTTATTTAAGTGTAGACAAATGTCTAACAAGTTAAGTTTTTTACAACAACAGGGAACACTGCCATTAAAACAAAGCAAGTGCTATATTAAGTACCAAGTTGTTGATCAAATGTAAACAAACAAATGTAGGCAAGTACCACATCAAGTTAAGATACATAATGAAGAGCAACGTTGCTTTTTAAAATAGCAAACGTCACATTAAGTACCCATCCGTTCTATAGATATAGGCAATAATAATAATATATATATATATATATATAATACCCAATCAAGTTAAGATTCGCAACAGAAAGTAAATACCCCCATAACAATATGGAAAGCAATACATTGAGCACCCATTCATTGTATAGATGTGGGTAAATGTCTACTTAAGTTGAATTTTATAAAAAGAAAACTACCAAGTTTTTAATCATATGTGACAAATACCTATTCAAGTTAAGATTCATAGCAAAAAGTAACATTGCTTTTTAAAATAGCAAATGTTACATTAAGTACCCATCCGTTGTATAGATATAGGCAATAATAATAATATATATATATAATACCCAATCAAGTTAAGATTCGCAACAGAAAGTAAATACCCCCATAACAATATAGAAAGCATTAGCATTAGTTAAGATTATAATGAGAACACTACTAAGTTTTTAGCATCATTGTGTTACCTTTCATCCTTCCATATATGTATATGGAAGGATGAAAGGTAACAATAATTTATAGGTTATGTATGTACGTAACCTATAAATTATTGTACGAACGAATGCATTTTGAAAAAAAAATCCTTATACCCTACCAGCATTCATTCATCCCTTTCTTAATTAAATATTTGCACCTCCATTATTGAATTGGTGCAAATATTAAACCATTAAGACAACAATGATTATTAACTAGAAGTCTCCATTCTTTAAATTAGTGTATGTAAATCAATTGAGGACCATTATTGACATGGACAGCTTCAGGCATTCCGTGTACAAGAAACACTAATATTTCATTACAGCATTGTTTGTTGCATTCCGTATAGGAAACAACATAACATATCTACCATAATGATCAGAGTATAATACCACATTGTGTTTCTTTTAGTTGACACCGAAAAAAAAACCTAGTAATCTTATGCATTGTTCACATGTACAAATTTAGGTATTCTGTGTACAAAAACACTAGTATTTTAACCTTAGTAGGTGCTTGTTGCATTCCGTATAGGAAGAAATCAACATAACATAGCTACTATGCTAATCAGAATTTACTATTTATTTGTGTTTCTTTTAATTGACACAGTAAAACATCCTAATAAGTCACTACAAATTGTTTGAAATATTTTATTTTATTTATTTTAAGATAGGGCGCCAGTGAGATCATCATTAAATAGATATATAGATGTCCCACAACTTCTCTTAGCATCAATATCTTCCAAGAGAATTTAGAAATTTAGTTATATTTATTTTTAGTATAAATAATTTAGTTTGAAAATAATCATGTGAGAAATTCTCATTAAGTAATTTTAAAAGCGAGCTACGATACATATAATTGTAAAAGTACCTCCTGAATTTAATTCTTTATTTAAATACAACAGCTCAGCAACAGGTTTCCGAACACATGTGTATCTCATCCGACAACGTATGTGCGGGTTAATCCATTAGTTTGATGCTTTAAATCCAATACAGACTACACAGGAGACGACAATGCTTGCAATCCACGTCTCTCATAAAACCATTTAAGTACATGTTTATTAAGTTCTTCTTTATGAAGATAGTCAAACAAAGTTACTTTATGCATGTTGAACAAAAAACACTTTTTGTTCTAAATATTCAAAACTAATTATCAGTTAAACAAAACATTAATTGGTGAAAAGGTATATAGTTTTAAATAAGAACATGTGACTATAATCCCACTTTAAAATTTATATATAATGTTAGTGTTTTGTTTTTTTTTAGTTTAAAGAAATGCTTTATGCATGTTGAACAAAACAATTGTTTGTTCCATATTTATATATCTAATTAACAGTTATAATAACTATGTTAAATCAGAGTAATTTATATTAAGTTTAACAAAACATTTATTAGTGAAAAGGTTTATAGTTTTTAAGTAAAAAAATGTGACTATAACCGCACTTTAAAATTTTATATAAAGTTAATGTTTTGTTATTTTAAGATTTAAATTAAACAATATTGAAGTTAACCTATAGTTTGGTTAAGTTCTTAAGTATTAAAGTTATTCTAGACACAAAACAAGTAGTTAAGTACTTCAATCAAACTTCATGCTACACGTTGGGCGTACAATTGTAAGGTAGAATTTTCACCCTCACTCACCAGCGTGCTCAAGGGTAGGTATTCGGCATGAGACTATAGCAGGGATTATTTCACATGAAGTTGATTGAAGTAAAAGTCACACAGTTTGGTCAACAAATTTAATTCTTCGAGCATACAGTCCATTATCACAATTTGTAGATGTTCAAAAATAAAGGTATAAACAACTCACTTTCAGAAGGAACACATTTTACCATCAATTCACAATACTGTAGATATGATTTCTCAAACAGTACCGTTATCCTGTGTAGCTGTCTTCAAACTTTGGTAAATTATATCATCATGAGTGTTCGAAACCTTGCTGTAGCTATATCTGCTAGTTGACCATTATGTATTTAATGTTAATTACTAAGATGCTTCTAAAGAGACATTTGGAGCCAGCGCCCACTGAACGATTGTTCCTTTCATTTAGACGCTAGCCAGCCTTGTCCTTCCCATTATCAAGAGTATTTATTTTCGGTTTTATTTTAGGTTATTACTCTCACAGGTGCCAGTGACCTCAAGTGCACCCTTGTAAAAGAATCGACCGTCATGTCAACCACAGATCCTAAACGTTTTATTTTAAACCATAGACGCATTTTTCTAAAGTATCCTTTATGTAACTAATTTGAAAAGAATTTAATAATTTATTATTTTGTATGTTAAATTTGTGTGTTTATTGAATTAAATGATTTAACACAAATAGGATATATTTTGTTTATACGTTCATCAATGCCATACATATGTCAGCGCCATCTAGTACCTAAATTACCAAACAATCAAGTAGTGATACAAATAATCGAACTCGTTTGGCAAAAAGGAAACCAGATGTCGCTAACATACATAGTGGTATGTTTTATAATTGCTACACTATGAAACCGATTTGTCGAACCTTGGTCGCACTGCCGTGTTGCAGGAGTCACAAAACAGAAAGAGAATAAAAACCTAGTGATTTATTTTTTATAGGTCTTTTTTTTTTAGAATATTCGATTGTATATATTATGTTAATAATTATTTCACCTACTCAACTTATTATACCTTAATATTATCAAAGTACCACTTTAACTTTTCTATTGAGGTAAGCATATTTTTTTTAATACATTTTCATCACTATTTCAATTCAAAGTGTTACGTTTATTTTTTGATTATAACACTTGCCTGGAAACATACGGCTGTTAAATAAGGTTGTTTTCAAGGGAAATGTATATTGTTATTCTTGCCATTGACCTCGGTCGGTGAAGCGTATTTGCTGTCATCCCTTCATCAGAATTTCGTCACTAGACTCTTTAGAAACGCTTTCTGACGATAAATCACTTTTCAAAACACTACTATCACAGGTTTTTACAATAAATTGGTCACATAAAAAATACTTGTTTACACTCGAAATCTCATAACGTCAAATGTCACTGTCAGTTGGAGGCGCCCTCTGGCTCATAGTTATGATTCCTAATCGATTATCGATTTTATTAGGTCCTTCGTAATTATTAAATTAATATCGTATAGACCGATTCTTAATAATTTTCGGCTTTTGGTAAATAGAAGTCAAATATTTTATTTATTACAGATTTTGTTCCAGAAGATTCGGCGATTATGACGGCATAGACGACACAGTTTTTAATCTGTGGTCGGAGGAATGTCAGTGTGTTAACACTATAAACATCGTTTCGCTTTAGTATTTTTCTAATAATAAATTCCCAACTCATGGCAGATTTGGGTGTTATAACTAATAAATCGGGAGTTGCCGGTATGGATTGTGTGGGTTTTTATGGTTACCAAGTGTAAGCGCCTTGTGGGACCAGTGTCAGTGATTTACAAGAATTGAATATGTTAGTGTAAATGATTTTGTCGCCCGTGCAGTCATAAGTTTTACCTGGAGCTAGGGAGACTTTCTGCGAGTGTCAGCCCCCCCTACGGCGTCGAGATGAGGGGATTGTCTGTGACCATGGCGGGCATCCGTTCACTTTACGTCCTGCTCGGGTCAGCAGTAAGTCTTCTCCCACATATTAAAAGGTAAGGGTTTATGTGAATCAGGGTTGGAAACTACTCTTTGTGCTGCTCCCCGGTCGTTAAATAAGTGCTTATAGTGATCCCCGCTTATTCGTTACAGGATTCAATGTTTTGAGGAACTCGCGGACGCCATTTAGCGGACTGCGTGCCGAAGCCAGTCGAATCTTGCCAGCAAGCGTTCTTTCTATAGACCAACCGTGAGTATTACACGCCCCGTAAGGGATCCTCCGTTTTGTTGCCCCGGCCAAGGGTTAGACCCCGAAGGGAGTGACGTTGCACACGCCACGTGCGTGTTCGCGAAAATCTATATTGGTCGGCAGTTAGATCGGTCCTCTCCGGCACAAGCATTGTTCCCTGCTTTTCCCTTATATAATAGGGTTCTCGTATTTTCGATTCCAGAAAGAGGCAGCTCGAGAGATTCGTCTCGCCGCCAGGATCGAGAAGTCTCTAGAGCCTGGACGCGAGACCCGTCCCTCAGCTCAATCAAGGCCTACTGCGGAGACGACTGTGCGGTGTCCAGATCCGCCTAGCTTTTATAGCAGGCGGGACGGTTTTTTTTTCTTTATTTATTTCTACCAACTTAACTACTGGAATTAATTTACTACGGGTTCTTATAAGAACCACTTAAATACTGGTCCGGTTTTCAATATAAGGAGCCGGTCTGCAACTATAATCTATCAATGAACCCAGAGTTTGACGCCTACCTTTAACTGGAACGATATTGAACTTCTCTGTCGACTCCGGGATCTGGGACACTTCATGTCCCTGGCGCCCATTTAATAATAATTTACTTTTAAATATAACTGGAAGGTTGTACCTAGATATTTCATTAATATTGTCTTACCCTCATTTAATTAACAATAATTAATTTAAACTTTAAAAAATAAAATCAGGAATCAGTGCTCGGCTTATCTTCCACCCCCCACCACCTTAGTTTTACCGACTGAATTTATCGCTGGCTGGCTTTATAAAGGTGATACCTTTAGGTTACATTCTAAGATTATAGACTTAAGCGGTTCAGGACTATTTGTCCTAGTCCAAAAGCTTAGGGTGTTTGAACCTGTGGGATTTTGTTTCATTACCCCGAGAGGGACAAAATCACACAGGTGCTTTATTTGTAAGTTAATAAACCTAATGGTTGTTGAAACCATCTCATCCTGCATCTGGGACTCGGTTCCATTACCCCGAGAGGAACCGAATCTCAGAGGTAACGGAAATTGTTTTAAATTAATAAACTTATTTAGTTTTGAACAGATTGTTGTTTCCTTCTATTGAAATATTCACCCACCCTACATCTGGGATTTTGTGTAGGTACCCCGACAAAATCTCGTATGTAACACCACCACCACCTTAGTTTTACCGACTGAATTTATCGCTGGCTGGCTTTATAAAGGTGATACCACAGAGAGCCCTCTGTTTGTAATATTTCTAAAAATAGCGATAAAGGTAAGGTTTTACGGGATGAATGCACAATGGCAGGTTTGCCAAGTTAGTTTTTTTATTACTCTATTGGCTCGCGCTTGACCACTATCTCACCTGATGGTAAGCGATGATGTGGTCGACGGAGAATCACACTTGCCAAGAAAAAAAATATTCACTCTTGACTTAAAGACCCCCAGATTGTAGCTGTCGGGCAACACAGACTTTTTTGTTTGTAAAGCGGTTGAAGCTGTAGATAGGACATTACATGATATCAAGCAAAATTACCAAGCCATGGGTGGTATACCAGTACTTTTATGTGGCGACTCTCAGAGCTATTTTGACCCCACGAAATGACCATCGGCAGCAATCAACTTTGTAATTTTAAGCTTTTTTGGGAGATATTGCAGACTATATCTCCATCAACAGAGCTTCTAAACTAAATTCTTCATGAACGAAGTCGCGGGGCAAAAGCTAGTAAAGAATATAATTGGCCCACATTCAAGCTCGCTTTAGATTCAATTTCCTTTTCGGAAAATCATCTTAAATTCTATAGTTAAGCTAGAATTTCTATTTATTTCCTTCCACATGAGTGAGTCGTGACGGATGTAAAAACATAGTGATGCTTTATTTTCTCTTCAGCTTATCTTATATTTTATGCTGACTACAAATGAGGTCAACGTTGATAAAGGTGTTGGTAAAAGCTTATCCGTTTGTCATGCTTAGTAAAGCCTTATGGGGATGAGTTATGTGGAGAATAGGCCTGAATTATGAGTCAATTAATATGTGTTGCTCGATACCAATGCGTTTTGTAATCAAAAACAAAAATCGTTTACGTCATCGAAAATCCTAAGCAGGTTTAATATCGATGTCAAAAATACATTAAAATAAATTATGACTATAACTACGCTTATCTTGATTGTAATTATTATACTATATAAAACTGCATTACCACTGACTGACTGACTCACTGACTCACTCATTGACATAATTGTTCTCCCAGATGGTGGAGGGGGAGGTGGGTATATTTTGACAGATTCGTAAACAAGTAACTCCCGTGAGTATGGGAAAAGTCCCAAACCTCCCCTTTTCCTCCCCCCTCCTCCCCCCCTCTATCGTATCTCGGAAACTAAGGTACCCGTATTTTTTGTTTTTTACGGATTCGTTTAGAGGAGGCTCGGAAAAGTAAAAACCATTTTTCAAAGTTGACCCCCTCGCCCCCCTTCTCCCCCCTTTAAGCGGATCTCGAAAGTTGAGAGACTTGGAACATTTCTTTTTTCAGATTCATATAAAGGGGCAATGCTATAGTCACAAACAAACCATTTTTCAAAGTTGACCCCCTTGCCCCCCTTCTCCCCCTCCCCCCCCCGTTTTGGCGAATCTTTTTTTCGTGTTTTTTTTACGGATTCGTTTAGAGGAGGCTCGGAAAAGTAAAAACCATTTTTCAAAGTTGACCCCCTCGCCCCCCTTCTCCCCCTCTTTAAGTGGATCTCGGAAAATGAGAGACTTGGAACATTTCTTTTTTCAGATTCATATAAAAGGGCAATGCTATAGTCACATACAAACCATTTTTCAAAGTTGACCCCCTTGCCCCCCTTCACCCCCTTGCCCCCCCCTTTTTGGCGAATCTTTTTTTTTCAGTTTTTTTTACGGATTCAGCGTAGGGACCCCGAATGGAGCGAACCTACGAGACCGAGTGCAGCGCAGGGGGGAGGTGGCGAGCGAAGCGAGCCGGCGACCTCCTTAGCGTAACGAAGGTCTATAATAGGTTGAGTAGGTGAAGCGAAACTCAGTGCCTGGCGACGAATGCAAACATTAGGGTTATGTTTTTTGGAACAAAGTGTAAGGTAGGTGTAGGGTAGGTGTAGGGTAGGTGTAGGGTAGGTGTAGGGTAGGTGTAGGGTAGGTGTAGGGTAGGTGTAGGGTAGGTGTAGGGTAGGTGTAGGGTAGGTGTAGGGTAGGTGTAGGGTAGGTGTAGGGTAGGTGTAGGGTAGGTGTAGGGTAGGTGTAGGGTAGGTAAAGGAATACTTCTCAAAAACACGACAAAGCCGCGAGCTGCTTGCAGCTCGCGCACCAAGCGAATACTAGTTATACTATATAAAACTGCATTACCACTCACTGACTGACTGACTGACTCACTCATTGACATAATTGTTCTCCCAGATGGTGGAGGGGAAGGTGGGTATATTTTGACAGATTCGTATACAAGTAACTCTCGCGAGTATGGGAAAAGTCCCAAACCTCCCCTTTTCCTCCCCCCTCCTCCCCCCCTCTATCGTATCTCGGAAACTAAGGTACCCGTAGAATGTTTTTTTTACGGATTCGTTTAGAGGAGGCTCGCAAAAGTAAAAACCATTTTTCAAAGTTGACCCCCTTGCCCCCCTTCTCCCCCCCTTTTAGCGGATCTCGGAAGTTGAGAGACTTGGAACATTTCTTTTTTCAGATTCATATAAAGGGGCAATGCTATAGTCACAAAAAACCAGTTTTCAAAGTTGACCCCCTTGCCCCCCTTCTCCCCCCTCCACCCCCCCGTTTTGACGAATTTTTTTTTTTTTTTTTTTACGGAATCGTTTAGAGGATGCTCGGAAAAGTAAAAACCATTTTTCAAAGTTGACACCCTCGCCCCCCTTCTCCCCCCCTTTAAGCGGATCTCGGAAGTTGAGAGACTTGGAACATTTATTTTCTCAGATTCATATAAAGGGGCAATGCTATAGTCACAAACAAACCATTTTTCAAAGTTGACTCCCTTGCCCCCCTTCTCCCCCCTCCCCCCCCCCCGTTTTGGCGAATCTTTTTTTTTTGTTTTTTTTTACGGAATCGTTTAGAGAAGGCTCGGAAAAGTAAAAACCATTTTTCAAAGTTGACCCCCTCGCCCCCCTTCTCCCCCCCTTTAAGCGTATCTCGGAAGTTGAGAGACTTGGAACATTTCTTTTTTCAGATTTATATAAAGGGGCAATGCTATAGTCACAAACGAACCATTTTTCAAAGTTGACCCCCTTGCCCCCCTTCTCCCCCCTACCCCCCCATTTTGGCGAATCTTTTTTTTTTGTTTTTTTTACGGATTCAGCGTAGGGATCCCGAGTGGAGCGAACCTACGAGACCGAGTGCAGCGCAGGGGGGAGGTGGCGAGCGAAGCGAGCCGGCGACCTCCGTAGCGTAACGAAGGTTGAGTGGGTGAAGCGAAACTCAGTGCCTGGCGACGACAAGCAAACATTAGGGTTATGTTTTTTGGAACAAAGTGTAGGGTAGGTGTAGGGTAGGTGTAGGGTAGCTGTAGGGAAGGTGTAGGGTAGGTGTAGGGTAGGTGTAGGGTAGGTGTAGGGTAGGTGTAGGGTAGGTTAAGGAATACTTCTCAAAAACACGACAAAGCCGCGAGCTGCTTGCAGCTCGCGCACCAAGCAAATACTAGTTATTATATTATATAAAACTGCATTACCACTCACTCACTGACATAATTGTTCTCCCAGATGGTGGATGGGGAGGTGGGTATATTTTGACAGATTCGTAAACAAGTAACTCCCGTGAGTATGGGAAAAGTCCCAAACCTCCCCTTTTCCTCCCCCCTCCTCCCCCCCTCTATCGTATCTCGGAAACTAAGGTACCCGTAGAATGTTTTTTTTACGGATTCGTTTAGAGGAGGCTCGCAAAAAAAAAAAACCATTTTTCAAAGTTGACCCCCTCGCCCCCCTTCTCCCCCCCTTTAAGCGGATCTCGAAAGTTGGAACATTTGGAACATTTCTTTTTTCAGATTCATATAAAGGGGCAATGCTATAGTCACAAACAAACCATTTTTCAAAGTTGACCCCCTTGCCCCCCTTCTCCCCCTCCCCCCCCCGTTTTGGCGAATCTTTTTTTCGTGTTTTTTTTACGGATTCGTTTACAGGAGGCTCGGAAAAGTAAAAACCATTTTTCAAAGTTTACCCCCTCGCCCCCCCTTCTCCCCCCCTATAAGCGGATCTCGGAAGTTGAGAGACTTGGAACATTTCTTTTTTCAGATTCATATAAAGGGGCAATGCGTGAGTCGGAATCATTTTTCAAAACTCCCCACTCTCCCCCCCTTCACCCCTCCTCTCCCCAACCTCCCCGAATGGATCCCGAGTGGAGCGAACCTACGAGACCGAGTGCAGCGCAGGGGGGAGGTGGCGAGCGAAGCGAGCCGGCGACCTCCGTAGCGTAACGAAGGTTGAGTTGGTGAAGCGAAACTCAGTGCCTGGCGACGACAAGCAAACATTAGGGTTATGTTTTTTGGAACAAAGTGTAGGGTAGGTGTAGGGTAGGTGTAGGGTAGGTGTAGGGTAGGTGTAGGGTAGGTGTAGGGTAGGTGTAGGGTAGGTGTAGGGTAGGTGTAGGGTAGGTGTAGGGTAGGTGTAGGGTAGGTGTAGGGTAGGTGTAGGGTAGGTGTAGGGTAGGTGTAGGGTAGGTGTAGGGTAGGTGTAGGGTAGGTGTAGGGTAGGTGTAGGGTAGGTGTAGGGTAGGTGTAGGGTAGGTGTAGGGTAGGTGTAGGGTAGGTGTAGGGTAGGTGTAGGGTAGGCGTAGGGTAGGTGTAGGGTAGGTGTAGGGTAGGTGTAGGGTAGGTGTAGGGTAGGTGTAGGGTAGGTGTAGGGTAGGTGTAGGGTAGGTGTAGGGTAGGTGTAGGGTAGGTGTAGGGTAGGTGTAGGGTAGGTGTAGGGTAGGTGTAGGGACAACAACACGCGAGCTGCTTGCAGCTCGCGCACCAAGCAAATACTAGTTATATTATATAAAACTGCATTACCACTCACTGACTGATTGACATAATTGTTCTCCCAGATGGTGAAGGGGGAGGTGGGTATATTTTGACAGATTCGTAAACAAGTCACTCTCGCGAGTATGGGAAAAGTCCCAAACCTCCCCTTTTCCTCCCCCCTCCTCCCCCCCTCTATCGTATCTCGGAAACTAAGGTACCCGTAGAATGTTTTTTTTACGGATTCGTTTAGAGGAGGCTCGCAAAAGTAAAAACCATTTTTCAAAGTTGACCCCCTCGCCCCCCTTCTCCCCCCCTTTAAGCGGATCTCGAAAGTTGGAACATTTGGAACATTTCTTTTTTCAGGTTCATATAAAGGGGCAATGCTATAGTCACAAACAAACCATTTTTCATAGTTGACCCCCTTGCCCCCCTTCTCCCCCCTCCCCCCCCGTTTTGGCGAATCTTTTTTTTTCGTTTTTTTTACGGATTCGTTTAGAGGAGGCTCGGAAAAGTAAGAACCATTTTTCAAAGTTGGCTCCCTCGCCCCCCTTCTCCCCCCCTTTAAGCGGATCTCGGAAGTTGAGAGACTTGGAACATTTCTTTTTTCAGATTCATATAAAGGGGCAATGCTATAGTCACAAACAAACCATTTTTCAAAGTTGACCCCCTTGCCCCCCTTCTCCCCCCCTCCCCCTTTTTTTTCTGTTTTTTTTACGGATTCAGCGTAGGGATCCCGAGTGGAGCGAACCTACGAGACCGAGTGCAGCGCAGGGGGGAGGTGGCGAGCGAAGCGAGCCGGCGACCTCCGTAGCGTAACGAAGGTTGAGTGGGTGAAGCGAAACTCAGTGCCTGGCGACGACAAGCAAACATTAGGGTTTTGTTTTTTGGAACAAAGTTTAGGGTAGGTGTAGGGTAGGTGTAGGGTAGGTGTATGGTAGGTGTAGGGTAGGTGTAGGGTAGGTGTAGGGTAGGTGTAGGGTAGGTGTAGGGTAGGTGTAGGGTAGTTGTAGGGTAGGTGTAGGGTAGGTGTAGGGTAGGTGTAGGGTAGGTGTAGGGTAGGTGTAGGGTAGGTGTAGGGTAGGTGTAGGGTAGGTGTAGGGTAGGTGTAGGGTAGGTGTAGGGTAGGTGTAGGGTAGGTGTAGGGTAGGTGTATGGTAGGTGTAGGGACAACAACACGCGAACAAAGTTGACCCCCTCGCCCCCCTTCTCCCCCCCTTTAAGCGGATCTCGGAAGTTGAGAGACTTGGAACATTTCTTTTTTCAGATTCATATAAAGGGGCAATGCTATAGTCACAAACAAACCATTTTTCAAAGTTGACCCCCTTGCCCCCCTTCCCCCCCCCGTTTTGGCGAATCTTTTTTTTTTGTTTTTTTTACGGATTCAGCGTAGGGATCCCGAGTGGAGCGAACTCAGTGCCTGGCGACGACAAGCAAACATTAGGGTTATGTTTTTTGGAACAAATTGTAGGGTAGGTGCAGGGTAGGTGTAGGGTAGGTGTAGGGTAGGTGTAGGGTAGGTGTAGGGTAGGTGTAGGGTAGGTGTAGGGTAGGTGTAGGGTAGGTGTAGGGTAGGTGTAGGGTAGGTGTAGGGTAGGTGTAGGGTAGGTGTAGGGTAGGTGTAGGGTAGGTGTAGGGTAGGTGTAGGGTAGGTGTAGGGTAGGTGTAGGGCAGGTGTAGGGCAGGTGTAGGGTAGGTGTAGGGTAGGTGTAGGGTAGGTGTAGGGTAGGTGTAGGGTAGGTGTAGGGTAGGTGTAGGGTAGGTTAAGGAATACTTCTCAAAAACACGACAAAGCCGCGAGCTGCTTGCAGCTCGCGCACCAAGCAAATACTAGTTATATTATATAAAACTGCATTACCACTGACTCACTGACTCACTCACTCACTCATTGACATAATTGTTCTCCCAGATGGTGGAGGGAGAGGTGGGTATATTTTGACAGATTCGTAAACAAGTAACTCCCGTGAGTATGGGAAAAGTCCCAAACCTCCCCTTTTCCTCCCCTCTCCTCCCCCCCTCTATCGTATCTCGGAAACTAAGGTACCCGTATTTTTTGTTTTTTACGGATTCGTTTAGAGGAGGTTCGCAAAAGTAAAAAACATTTTTCAAAGTTGACCCCTCGCCCCCCTACTCCCCCCCTTTAAGCGGATCTCGAAAGTTGAGAGACTTGGAACATTTCTTTTTTCAGATTCATATAAAGGGGCAATGCTATAGTCACAAACGAACCAGTTTTCAAAGTTGACCCCCTTGCCCCCCTTCTCCCCCCTCCCCCCCCGATTTGGCGAATCTTTTCTTTTTGTTTTTTTTACGGATTCGTTAAGAGGAGGCTCGGAAAAGTAAAAACCATTTTTCAAATTTGACCCCCTCGCCCCCCTTCGCCCCCCCTTTAAGCGGATCTCGGAAGTTGAGAGACTTGGAACATTTCTTTTTTCAGATTCATATAAAGGGGCAATGCTAAAGTCACAAACAAACCATTTTCCAAAGTTGACCCCCTCGCCCCCCTTTCCCCCCCCGTTTTGGCGAATCTTTTTTTTTTTGTTTTTTTTACGGATGGGTGTAGTATGTATGGGTAGGTGTAGGGTTAGGTGTAGGGTAGGTGTAGGGTAGGTGTAGGGTAGGTGTAGGGTAGGTGTAGGGTAGGTGTAGGTTAGGTGTAGGGTAGGTGTAGGGTAGGTGTAGGGTAGGTGTAGGGTAGGTGTAGGGTAGGTGTAGGGTAGGTGTAGGGTAGGTGTAGGGTAGGTGTAGGGTAGGTGTAGGGTAGGTGTAGGGTAGGTGTAGGGTAGGTGTAGGGTAGGTGTAGGGTAGGTGTAGGGTAGGTGTAGGGTAGGTGTAGGGTAGGTGTAGGGTAGGTGTAGGGTAGGTGTAGGGTAGGTGTAGGGTAGGTGTAGGGTAGGTGTAGGGTAGGTGTAGGGTAGGTGTAGGGTAGGTGTAGGGTAGGTGTAGGGTAGGTGTAGGGTAGGTGTAGGGTAGGTGTAGGGTAGGTGTAGGGTAGGTGTAGGGTAGGTGTAGGGTAGGTGTAGGGTAGGTGTAGGGTAGGTGTAGGGTAGGTGTAGGGTAGGTGTAGGGTAGGTGTAGGGTAGGTGTAGGGTAGGTGTAGGGTAGGTGTAGGGTAGGTGTAGGGTAGGTGTAGGGTAGGTGTAGGGTAGGTGTAGGGTAGGTGTAGGGTAGGTGTAGGGTAGGTGTAGGGTAGGTGTAGGGTAGGTGTAGGGTAGGTGTAGGGTAGGTGTAGGGTAGGTGTAGGGTAGGTGTAGGGTAGGTGTAGGGTAGGTGTAGGGTAGGTGTAGGGTAGGTGTAGGGTAGGTGTAGGGTAGGTGTAGGGTAGGTGTAGGGTAGGTGTAGGGTAGGTGTAGGGTAGGTGTAGGGTAGGTGTAGGGTAGGTGTAGGGTAGGTGTAGGGTAGGTGTAGGGTAGGTGTAGGGTAGGTGTAGGGTAGGTGTAGGGTAGGTGTAGGGTAGGTGTAGGGTAGGTGTAGGGTAGGTGTAGGGTAGGTGTAGGGTAGGTGTAGGGTAGGTGTAGGGTAGGTGTAGGGTAGGTGTAGGGTAGGTGTAGGGTAGGTGTAGGGTAGGTGTAGGGTAGGTGTAGGGTAGGTGTAGGGTAGGTGTAGGGTAGGTGTAGGGTAGGTGTAGGGTAGGTGTAGGGTAGGTGTAGGGTAGGTGTAGGGTAGGTGTAGGGTAGGTGTAGGGTAGGTGTAGGGTAGGTGTAGGGTAGGTGTAGGGTAGGTGTAGGGTAGGTGTAGGGTAGGTGTAGGGTAGGTGTTGGGTAGGTGTAGGGTAGGTGTAGGGTAGGTGTAGGGTAGGTGTAGGGTAGGTGTAGGGTAGGTGTAGGGTAGGTGTAGGGTAGGTATAGGGTAGGTGTAGGGTAGGTGTAGGGTAGGTGTAGGGTAGGTGTAGGGTAGGTGTAGGGTAGGTGTAGGGTAGGTGTAGGGTAGGTGTAGGGTAGGTGTAGGGTAGGTGTAGGGTAGGTGTAGGGTAGGTGTAGGGTAGGTGTAGGGTAGGTGTAGGGTAGGTCTAGGGTAGGTGTAGGGACAACAACACGCGAGCTGCTTGCAGCTCGCGCACCAAGCATATACTAGTTATATTATATAAAACTGCATTACCACTGACTGACTCACTGACTCACTCATTGACATAATTGTTCTCCCAGATGGTGAAGGGGGAGGTGGGTATATTTTGACAGATTCGTAAACAAGTAACTCCCGTGAGTATGGGAAAAGTCCCAAACCTCCCCTTTTCCTCCCCCCTCCTCCCCCCCTCTATCGTACCTCGGAAACTAAGGTACCCGTATTTTTTGTTTTTTACGGATTCATTTAGAGGAGGCTCGGAAAAGTAAAAACCATTTTTCAAAAATGACCCCCTCGCCCCCCTTTTCCCCCCCTTTAAGCGGATCTCGGAAGTTGAGAGACTTTGAACATTTCTTTTTTCAGATTCATATAAAGGGGCAATGCTATAGTCACAAACAAACCATTTTTCAAAGTTGACCCCCTTGCCCCCCTTCTCCCCCTCCCCCCCCCCGTTTTGGCGAATCTTTTTTTCGTGTTTTTTTTACGGATTCGTTTAGAGGAGGCTCGGAAAAGTAAAAACCATTTTTCAAAGTTGACCCCCTCGCCCCCCTTCTCCCCCCCTATAAGCGGATCTCGGAAGTTGAGAGACTTGGAACATTTCTTTTTTCAGATTCATATAAAGGGGCATTGCTATAGTCACAAACAAACCATTTTTCAAAGTTGATCCCCTCGCCCCCCTTTCCCCCCCCGTTTTGGCGAACCTTTTTTTTTTGTTTTTTTTACGGATTCAGCGTAGGGATCCCGAGTGGAGCGAACCTACGAGACCGAGTGCAGCGCAGGGGGAAGGTGGCGAGCGAAGCGACCCGGCGACCTCCGTAGCGTAACGAAGGTTGAGTGGGTGAAGAGAAACTCAGTGCCTGGCGACGACAATCAAACATTAGGGTTATGTTTTTTGGAACAAAGTTTAGGGTAGTTGTAGGGTAGGTGTAGGGTAGGTGTAGGGTAGGTGTAGGGTAGGTGTAGGGTAGGTGTAGGGTAGGTGTAGGGTAGGTGTAGGGTAGGTGTAGGGTAGGTGTAGGGTAGGTGTAGGGTAGGTGTAGGGTAGGTGTAGGGTAGGTGTAGGGTAGGTGTAGGGTAGGTGTAGGGTAGGTGTAGGGTAGGTGTAGGGTAGGTGTAGGGTAGGTGTAGGGTAGGTGTAGGGTAGGTGTAGGGTAGGTGTAGGGTAGGTGTAGGGTAGGTGTAGGGTAGGTGTAGGGTAGGTGTAGGGTAGGTGTAGGGTAGGTGTAGGGTAGGTGTAGGATAGGTGTAGGGTAAGTGTAGGGTAGGTGTAGGGTAGGTGTAGGGTAGGTGTAGGGTAGGTGTAGGGTAGGTGTAGGGTAGGTGTAGGGTAGGTGTAGGGTAGGTGTAGGTTAGGTGTAGGGTAGGTGTAGGGTAGGTGTAGGGTAGGTGTAGGGTAGGTGTAGGGTAGGTGTAGGGTAGGTGTAGGGTAGGTGTAGGGTAGGTGTAGGGTAGGTGTAGGGTAGGTGTAGGGTAGGTGTAGGGTAGGTGTAGGGTAGGTGTAGGGACAACAACACGCGGGTGTAGGGACAACAACACGCGAGCTGCTTGCAGCTCGCGCACCAAGCAAATACTAGTTATATTATATAAAACTGCATTACCACTGACTCACTCACTGACATAATTGTTCTCCCAGATGGTGAAGGGGGAGGTGGGTATATTTTGACAGATTCGTAAACAAGTAACTCTCGCGAGTATGGGAAAAGTGCCAAACCTCCCCTTTTCCACCCCCCTCCTCCCCCCCTCTATCGTATCTCGGAAACTACGGTACCCGTAGTATGTTTTTTTTACGGATTCGTTTAGAGGAGGCTCGCAAAAGTAAAAACCATTTTTCAAAATTGACCCCCTCGCCCCCCTTCTCCCCCCCTTTAAGCGGATCTCAAAAGTTGAGAGACTTGGAACATTTCTTTTTTCAGATTCATATAAAGGGGCAATGCTATAGTCCAAACGAACCAGTTTTCAAAGTTGACACCCTTGCCCCCCTTCTCCCCCCTCCCCCCCCCGTTTTGGCGAATCTTTTTTTTTGTTTTTTTTTACGGAATCGTTTAGAGGAGTCTCGGAAAAGTAAAAAGCATTTTTCAAAGTTGACCCCCTCGCCCCCCTTCTCCCCCCCTTTAAGCGGATCTCGAAAGTTGGAACTTTTGGAACATTTATTTTTTCAGATTCATATAAAGGGGCAATGCTTTAGTCACAAACAAACCATTTTTCATAGCTGACCCCCTTGCCCCCCTTCCTCCTCCCCCCCTTCCTCCCCCCCCCCCCGTTTTGGCGAATCTTTTTTTTTTGTTTTTTTTACGGATTCGTTTAGAGGAGGCTCGGAAAAGCAGAAACCATTTTTCAAAGTTGACTCCGTCGCCCCCCTTTTCCCCCCCTTTAAGCGGATCTCGGTAGTTAAGAGACTTGGAACATTTCTTTTTTCAGAATCATATAAAGGGGCAATGCTTGAGTCGGAATCATTTTTCAAAACGCCCCACTCTCCCTCCCTTCATCCCTCCTCTCCCCAACCTCCCCTACCTAATATCGGTCGTCGAAACCTGTATGTTGGGAGTGGACCAGGCAGCGTAGGGACCCCGAATGGATCGAACCTACGACACCGAGTGCAGCGCAGGGGGGAGGTGGCGAGCGAAGCGAGCCGGCGACCTCCGTAGCGTAGCGAAGGTTGAGTGAGTGAAGCGAAACTCAGTGCTTGGCGACGACAAGCAAACATTAGGGTTATGTTTTTTGGAACAAAGTGTATAGTAGGTGTAGGGTAGGTGTAGGGTAGGTGTAGGGTAGGTGTAGGGTAGGTGTAGGGTAGGTGTAGGGTAGGTGTAGGGTAGGTGTAGGGTAGGTGTAGGGTAGGTGTAGGGTAGGTGTAGGGTAGGTGTAGGGTAGGTGTAGGGTAGGTGTAGGGTAGGTGTAGGGTAGGTGTAGGGTAGGTGTAGGGTAGGTGTAGGGTAGGTGTAGGGTAGGTGTAGGGTAGGTGTAGGGTAGGTGTAGGGTAGGTGTAGGGTAGGTGTAGGGTAGGTGTAGGGTAGGTGTAGGGTAGGTGTAGGGTAGGTGTAGGGTAGGTGTAGGGTAGGTGTAGGGTAGGTGTAGGGTAGGTGTAGGGTAGGTGTAGGGTAGGTGTAGGGTAGGTGTAGGGTAGGTGTAGGGTAGGTGTAGGGTAGGTGTAGGGTAGGTGTAGGGTAGGTGTAGGGTAGGTGTAGGGTAGGTGTAGGGTAGGTGTAGGGTAGGTGTAGGGTAGGTGTAGGGTAGGTGTAGGGTAGGTGTAGGGTAGGTGTAGGGTAGGTGTAGGGTAGGTGTAGGGTAGGTGTAGGGTAGGTGTAGGGTAGGTGTAGGGTAGGTGTAGGGTAGGTGTAGGGTAGGTGTAGGGTAGGTGTAGGGTAGGTGTAGGGTAGGTGTAGGGTAGGTGTAGGGTAGGTGTAGGGTAGGTGTAGGGTAGGTGTAGGGTAGGTGTAGGGTAGGTGTAGGGTAGGTGTAGGGTAGGTGTAGGGTAGGTGTAGGGTAGGTGTAGGGTAGGTGTAGGGTAGGTGTAGGGTAGGTGTAGGGTAGGTGTAGGGTAGGTGTAGGGTAGGTGTAGGGTAGGTGTAGGGTAGGTGTAGGGTAGGTGTAGGGTAGGTGTAGGGTAGGTGTAGGGTAGGTGTAGGGTAGGTGTAGGGTAGGTGTAGGGTAGGTGTAGGGTAGGTGTAGGGTAGGTGTAGGGTAAGTGTAGGGTAGGTGTAGGGTAGGTTAAGGAATACTTCTCAAAAACACGACAAAGCCGCGAGCTGCTTGCAGCTCGCGCACCAAGCAAATACTAGATATTATACTATATAAAACTGCATTACCACTGACTGACTGACATAATTGTTCTCCCAGATGGTGGATGGGGAGGTGGGTATATTTTGACAGATTCGTAAACAAGTGACTCTCGCGAGTTTGGGAAAAGTCCCAAACCTCCCCTTTTCCTCCCCCCTCCTCCCCCCCTCTATCGTATCTCGGAAACTAAGGTACCCGTAGAATGTTTTTTTTACGGATTCGTTTAGAGGAGGCTCGGAAAAGCAAAAACCATTTTTCAAATTTGACCCCCTCGCCCCCCTTCTCCCCCCCTTTAAGCGGATCTCGGAAGTTGAGAGACTTGGAACATTTCTTTTTTCAGATTCATATAAAGGGGCAATGCTATAGTCACAAACATACCATTTTTCAAAGTTGACCCCCTTGCTCCCCTTCTCCCCCCTCCCCCCCGTTTTGGCAAATCTTTTTTTTTTGTTTTTTTTTACGGAATCGTTCAGAGGAGGCTCGGAAAAGTAAAAACCATTTTTCAAAGTTGACCCCCTCGCCCCCCTTTCCCCCCCTTTAAGCGGATCTCGGAAGTCGAGAGACTTGGAACATTTCTTTTTTCAGATTCATATAAAGGGGCAATGCTAAAGTCACAAACAAACCATTTTTCAAAGTTGACCCCCTCGCCCCCCTTTCCCCCCCCGTTTTGGCGAATCTTTTTTTTTGTTTTTTTTACGGATTCAGCGTAGGGATCCCGTGTGGAGCGAACCTACGAGACCGAGTGCAGCGCAGGGGGGAGGTGGCGAGCGAAGCGAGCCGGCGACCTCCGTAGCGTAACGAAGGTTGAGTGGGTGAAGCGAAACTCAGTGCCTGGCGACGACAATCAAACATTAGGGTTATGTTTTTTGGAACAAGGTTTAGGGTAGGTGTAGGGTAGGTGTAGGGTAGGTGTAGGGTAGGTGTAGGGTAGGTGTAGGGTAGGTGTAGGGTAGGTGTAGGGTTGGTGTAGGGTAGGTGTAGGGTAGGTGTAGGGTAGGTGTAGGGTAGGTGTAGTGTAGGTGTAGGGTAGGTGTAGGGTAGGTGTAGGGTAGGTGTAGAGTAGGTGTAGGGTAGGTGTAGGGACAACAACACGCGAGCTGCATGCAGCTCGCGCACCAAGCAAATACTAGTTATACTATATAAAACTGCATTACCACTCACTGACTGACTGACTGACTCACTCATTGACATAATTGTTCTCCCAGATGGTGGAGGGGGAGGTGGGTATATTTTGACAGATTCGTAAACAAGCAACTCTCGCGAGTATGGGAAAAGTGCCAAACCTCCCCTTTTCACCCCCCCTCCTCCCTCCCTCTATCGTATCTCGGAAACTAAGGTACCCGTAAAATGTTTTTTTTACGGATTCGTTTAGAGGAGACTCGTAAAAGTGAAAACCATTTTTCAAAGTTGACCCTCTCCCCCCCCTTCTCCCCCCCTTTAAGCAGATCTCGGAAGTTGAGAGACTTGGAAAATTTCTTTTTTCAGATTCATATAAAGGGGCAATGCTATAGTCACAAACATACCATTTTTCAAAGTTGACCTCCTTGCTCCCCTTCTCCCCCCCTCCCCCCCGTTTTGGCTCATCTTTTTTTTTTGTTTTTTTTTACGGAATCGTTTAGAGGAGGCTCGAAAAAGTAAAAACCATTTTTCAAGGTTGACCCCCTTGCCCCCTTTACCCCCCCCTTTAAGCGGATCTCGGAAGTTGAGAGACTTGGAACATTTCTTTTTTCAGATTCATATAAAGGGGCAATGCTATAGTCACAAAAAAGTGTAGGGTAGGTGTAGGCTAGGTGTAGGGTAGGTGTAGGGTAGGTGTAGGGTAGGTGTAGGGTAGGTGTAGGGTAGGTGTAGGGTAGGTGTAGGGTAGGTGTAGGGTAGGTGTAGGGTAGGTGTAGGGTAGGTGTAGGGTAGGTGTAGGGTAGGTGTAGGGTAGGTGTAGGGTAGGTGTAGGGTAGGTGTAGGGTAGGTGTAGAGTAGGTGTAGGGTAGGTGTAGGGTAGGTGTAGGGTAGGTGTAGGGTAGGTGTAGGGTAGGTGTAGGGTAGGTGTAGGGTAGGTGTAGGGTAGGTGTAGGGTAGGTGTAGGGTAGGTGTAGGGTAGGTGTAGGGTAGGTGTAGGGTATGTGTACGGTAGATGTAGGGTAGGTGTAGGGTAGGTGTAGGGTAGGTGTAGGGTAGGTGTAGGGTAGGTGTAGGGTAGGTGTAGGGTAGGTGTAGGGTAGGTGTAGGGTAGGTGTAGGGTAGGTGTAGGGTAGGTGTAGGGTAGGTGTAGGGGCAACAACACGCGAGCTGCTTGCAGCTCGCGCACCAAGCAAAAACTAGTTATTATTATACTATATAAAACTGCATTACCACTCACTCATTGACATAATTGTTCTCCCAGATGGTGGATGGGGAGGTGGGTATATTTTGACAGATTCGTAAACAAGTAACTCCCGTGAGTATGGGAAAAGTCCCAAACCTCCCCTTTTCCTCCCCCCTCCTCCCCCCCTCTATCGTATCTCGGAAACTAAGGTACCCGTAGAATGTTTTTTTTACGGATTCGTTTAGAGGAGGCTCGGAAAAGTAAAAAGCATTTTTCAAAGTTGACCCCCTCGCCCCCCTTCTCCCCCCCTTTAAGCGGATCTCGAAAGTTGGAACATTTGGAACATTTCTTTTTTCAGATTCATATAAAGGGGCAATGCTATAGTCACAAACGAACCATTTTTCAAAGTTGACCCCCTTGCCCCCCTTCTCCCCCTCCCCCCCCCCGTTTTGGTCAATCTTTTTTTCGTGTTTTTTTTACGGATTCGTTTAGAGGAGGCTCGGAAAAGTAAAAACCATTTTTCAAAGTTGACCCCCTCGCCCCCCTTCCTCCCCCCTTTAAGCGGATCTCGGTAGTTGAGAGACTTGGAACATTTCTTTTTTCAGATTCATATAAAGGGGCAATGCTAAAGTCACAAACAAACCATTTTTCAAAGTTGACCCCTCGCCCCCCTTTCCCCCCCCGTTTTGGCGAATCTTTTTTTTTTTGTTTTTTTTTACGGATTCAGCGTAGGGATCCCGAGTGGAGCGAACCTACGAGACCGAGTGCAGCGCAGGGGGGAGGTGGCGAGCGAAGCGAGCCGGCGACCTCCGTAGCGTAACGAAGGTTGAGTGGGTGAAGCGAAACTCAGTGCCTGGCGACGAATGCAAACATTAGGGTTATGTTTTTTGGAACAAAGTGTAGGGTAGGTGTAGGGTAGGTGTAGGGTAGGTGTAGGGTAGGTGTAGGGTAGGTGTAGGGTAGGTGTAGGGTAGGTGTAGGGTAGGTGTAGGGTAGGTATAGGGTAGGTGTAGGGTAGGTGTAGGGTAGGTGTAGGGTAGGTGTAGGGTAGGTGTAGGGTAGGTGTAGGGTAGGTGTAGGGTAGGTGTAGGGTAGGTGTAGGGTAGGTGTAGGGTAGGTGTAGGGTAGGTGTAGGGTAGGTGTAGGGTAGGTGTAGGGTAGGTGTAGGGTAGGTGTAGGGTAGGTGTAGGGACAAAACACGCGAGCTGCTTGCAGCTCGCGCACCAAGCAAATACTAGTTATACTATATAAAACTGCATTACCACTCACTGACTGACTCACTCATTGACATAATTGTTCTCCCAGATGGTGGATGGGGAGGTGGGTATATTTTGACAGATTCGTAAACAAGTAACTCCCGTGAGTATGGGAAAAGTGCCAAACCTCCCCTTTTCCCCCCCCCTCCTCCCCCCCTCTATCGTATCTCGGAAACTAAGGTACCCGTATTTTTTGTTTTTTACGGATTCGTTTAGAGGAGGCTCGGAAAAGTAAAGACCAGTTTTCAAAATTGACCCCCTCGCCCCCCTTCTCCCCCCCTTTAAGCGGATCTCGGAAGTTGAGAGACTTGGAACATTTCTTTTTTCAGATTCATATAAAGGGGCAATGCTATAGTCACAAACAAACCATTTTTCAAAGTTGACCCCTTGCCCCCCTTCTCCCCCTCCCCCCCCCCCTTTCGGCGAATCTTTTTTTCGTGTTTTTATTACGGATTCGTTTAGAGGAGGCTCGGAAAAGTAAAAAGCATTTTTCAAAGTTGACCCCCTCGCCCCCCTTCCCCCCCCTTTAAGCGGATCTCGGAAGTTGAGAGACTTGGAACATTTCTTTTTTCAGATTCTTATAAAGTGGCAATGCTATAGTCACAAACAAACCATTTTTCAAAGTTGACCCCCTTGCCCCCCATCTCCCCCCTCCCCCCCCCGTTTTGGCGAATCTTTTTTTTGTTTTTTTTACGGATTCAGCGTAGGGATCCCGAGTGTAGCGAACCTACGAGACCGAGTGCAGCGCAGGGGGGAGGTGGCGAGCGAAGCGAGCCGGCGACCTCCGTAGCGTAACGAAGGTTGAGTGGGTGAAGCGAAACTCAGTGCCTGGCGACGTCCAGCAAACATTAGGGTTATGTTTTTTGAAACCAAGTTTAGGGTAGGTGTAGGGTAGGTGTAGGGTAGGCGTAGGGTAGGCGTAGGGTAGGCGTAGGGTAGGTGTAGGGTAGGTGTAGGGTAGGTGTAGGGTAGGTGTAGGGTAGGTGTAGGGTAGGTGTAGGGTAGGTGTAGGGTAGGTGTAGGGTAGGTGTAGGGTAGGTGTAGGGTAGGTGCAGGGTAGGTGAAGGTAGGGTAGGTGTAGGGTAGGTGTAGGGTAGGTGTAGGGTAGGTGTAGGGTAGGTGTAGGGTAGGTGTAGGGTAGGTGTAGGGTAGGTGTAGGGTAGGTGTAGGGTAGGTGTAGGGTAGGTGTAGGGTAGGTGTAGGGTAGGTGTAGGGTAGGTGTAGGGTAGGTGTAGGGTAGGTGTAGGGTAGGTGTAGGGTAGGTGTAGGGTAGGTGTAGGGTAGGTGTAGGGTAGGTGTAGGGTAGGTGTAGGGTAGGTGTAGGGTAGGTGTAGGGTAGGTGTAGGGTAGGTGTAGGGTAGGTGTAGGGTAGGTGTAGGGTAGGTGTAGGGTAGGTGTAGGGTAGGTGTAGGGTAGGTGTAGGGTAGGTGTAGGGTAGGTGTAGGGTAGGTGTAGGGTAGGTGGAGGGTAGGTGCAGGGTAGGTGTAGGGTAGGTGTAGGGTAGGTGTAGGGTAGGTGTAGGGTAGGTGTAGGGTAGGTGTAGGGTAGGTGTAGGGTAGGTGTAGGGTAGGTGTAGGGTAGGTGTAGGGTAGGTGTAGGGTAGGTGTAGGGTAGGTGTAGGGTAGGTGTAGGGTAGGTGTAGGGTAGGTGTAGGGTAGGTGTAGGGTAGGTGTAGGGTAGGTGTAGGGTAGGTGTAGGGTAGGTGTAGGGTAGGTGTAGGGACAACAACACGCGAGCTGCTTGCAGCTCGCGCACCAAGCAAATACTAGTTATATTATATTATATAAAACTGCATTACCACTGACTCACTGACTGATTGACATAATTGTTCTCCCAGATGGTGGATGGGGAGGTGGGTATATTTTGACAGATTCGTAAACAAGTAACTCCCGTGAGTATGGGAAAAGTGCCAAACCTCCCCTTTTCCCCCCCCCTCCTCCCCCCCTCTATCGTATCTCGGAAACTAATATACCCGTATTTTTTGTTTTTTACGGATTCGTTTAGAGGAGGCTCGGTAAAGTAAAAAGCATTTTTCAAAGTTGACCCCCTCGCCCCCCTTCTCCCCCCTTTAAGCGGATCTCGAAAGTTGGAACAATTGGAACATTTCTTTTTTCAGATTCATATAAAAGGGCAATGCTATAGTCACAAACGAACCAGTTTTCAAAGTTGACCCCCTTGCCCCCCTTCTCCCCCCTCCCCCCTCGTTTTGGCTAATCTTTTTTGCAGGTTTTTTTTACGGATTCGTTTAGAGGAGGCTCGGAAAAGTAAAAACCATTTATCAAAGTTGACCCCCTCGCCCCCCTTCTCCCCCCCTTTAAGCGGATCTCGAAAGTTGAGACTTGGAACATTTCTTTTTTCAGATTCATATAAAGGGGCAATGCTATAGTCACAAACGAACCAGTTTTCAAAGTTGACCCCCTTGCCCCCCTTCTCCCCCCTCCCCCCCCCCCCCGTTTTGGCGAATTTTTTTTTTGTTTGTTTTACGGATTCAGCGTAGAGATCCCGAGTGGAGCGAACCTACGAGACCGAGTGCAGCGCAGGGGGGAGGTGGCGAGCGAAGCGAGCCGGCGACCTCCGTAGCGTAACGAAGGTTGAGTGGGTGAAGCGAAACTCAGTGCCTGGCGACGAATGCAAACATTAGGGTTATGTTTTTTGGAACAAAGTGTAGGGTAGGTGTAGGGTAGGTGTAGGGTAGGTGTAGGGTAGGTGTAGGGTAGGTGTAGGGTAGGTGTAGGGTAGGTGTAGGGTAGGTGTAGGGTAGGTGTAGGGTAGGTGTAGGGTAGGTGTAGGGTAGGTGTAGGGTAGGTGTAGGGTAGGTGTAGGGTAGGTGTAGGGTAGGTGTAGGGTAGGTGTAGGGTAGGTGTAGGGTAGGTGTAGGGTAGGTGTAGGGTAGGTGTAGGGTAGGTGTAGGGTAGGTGTAGGGTAGGTGTAGGGTAGGTGTAGGGTAGGTGTAGGGTAGGTGTAGGGTAGGTGTAGGGTAGGTGTAGGGTAGGTGTAGGGTAGGTGTAGGGTAGGTGTAGGGTAGGTGTAGGGTAGGTGTAGGGTAGGTGTAGGGTAGGTGTAGGGTAGGTGTAGGGTAGGTGTAGGGTAGGTGTAGGGTAGGTGTAGGGTAGGTGTAGGGTAGGTGTAGGGTAGGTGTAGGGTAGGTGTAGGGTAGGTGTAGGGTAGGTGTAGGGTAGGTGTAGGGTAGGTGTAGGGTAGGTGTAGGGTAGGTGTAGGGTAGGTGTAGGGTAGGTGTAGGGTAGGTGTAGGGTAGGTGTAGGGTAGGTGTAGGGTAGGTGTAGGGTAGGTGTAGGGTAGGTGTAGGGTAGGTGTAGGGTAGGTGTAGGGTAGGTGTAGGGTAGGTGTAGGGTAGGTGTAGGGTAGGTGTAGGGTAGGTGTAGGGTAGGTGTAGGGTAGGTGTAGGGTAGGTGTAGGGTAGGTGTAGGGTAGGTGTAGGGTAGGTTAAGGAATACTTCTCAAAAACACGACAAAGCCGCGAGCTGCTTGCAGCTCGCGCACCAAGCAAATACTAGTTATTATAATATATAAAACTGCATTACCACTGACTCACTGACATAATTGTTCTCCCAGATGGTGGATGGGGAGGTGGGTATATTTTGACAGATTCGTAAACAAGTAACTCGCGTGAGTATGGGAAAAGTCCCAAACCTCCCCTTTTCCTCCCCCCTCCTCCCCCCCTCTATCGTATCTCGGAAACTAAGGTACCCGTAGTATGTTTTTTTTACGGATTCGTTTAGAGGAGGCTCGGAAAAGTAAAAACCATTTTTCAAATTTGACCCCCTCGCCCCCCTTCTCCCCCCCTTTAAGCAGATCTCGGAAGTTGAGAGACTTGGAACATTTCTTTTTTCAGATTCATATAAAAGGGCAATGCTATAGTCACAAACGAACCAGTTTTCAAAGTTGACCCCCTTGCCCCCCTTCTCCCCCCTCCCCCCTCGTTTTGGCGAATCTTTTTTTTTTGTTTTTTTTTCCGATTCGTTTAGAGGAGGCTCGGAAAAGTAAAAACCATTTTTCAAAGATGACCCCCTCGCCCCCATTCTCTCCCCCTTTAAGCGGATCTCGGAAGTTGAGAGACTTGGAACATTTCTTTTTTCAGATTCATATAAAGGGGCAATGCTATAGTCACAAACGAACCAGTTTTCAAAGTTGACCCCTTGCCCCCCTTCTCCCCCCTCCCCCCCCCCGTTTTGGCGAATCTTTTTTTTTTGTTTTTTTTACGGATTTAGAGTAGGGATCCCGAGTGGAGCGAACCTACGAGACCGAGTGCAGCGCAGGGGGGAGGTGGCGAGCGAAGCGAGCCGGCGACCTCCGTAGCGTAACGAAGGTTGAGTGGGTGAAGCGAAACTCAGTGCCTGGCGACGAATGCAAACATTAGGGTTTTGTTTTTTGGAACAAAGTGTAGGGTAGGTGTAGGGTAGGTGTAGGGTAGGTGTAGGGTAGGTGTAGGGTAGGTGTAGGGTAGGTGTAGGGTAGGTGTAGGGTAGGTGTAGGGTAGGTGTAGGGTAGGTGTAGGGTAGGTGTAGGGTAGGTGTAGGGTAGGTGTAGGGTAGGTGTAGGGTAGGTGTAGGGACAACAACACGCGGGTGTAGGGACAACAACACGCGGGTGTAGGGACAACAACACGCGAGCTGCTTGCAGCTCGCGCACCAAGCAAATACTAGTTATTATTATTATATTATATAAAACTGCATTACCACTGACTGACTGACTCACTCATTGACATAATTGTTCTCCCAGATGGTGGAGGGGAAGGTGGGTATATTTTGACAGATTCGTATACAAGTAACTCTCGCGAGTATGGGAAAAGTCCCAAGCCTCCCCTTTTCCACCCCCCTCCTCCCCCCTCTATCGTATCTCGGAAACTAAGGTACCCGTAGAATGTTTTTTTTACGGATTCGTTTAGAGGAGGCTCGCAAAAGTAAAAACCATTTTTCAAAGTTGACCCCCTCGCCCCCCTTCTCCCCCCCTTTAAGCGGGTCTCGAAAGTTGGAACATTTGGAACATTTCTTTTTTCAGGTTCATATAAAGGGGCAATGCTTTAGTCACAAACAAACCATTTTTCATAGTTGACCCCCTTGCCCCCCTTCTCCCCCCTCCCCCCCCCGTTTTGGCGAATCTTTTTTTTTCGTTTTTTTTACGGATTCGTTTAGAGGAGGCTCGTAAAAGTAAAAACCATTTTTCAAAGTTGGCCCCCTCACCCCCTTCTCCCCCCCTTTAAGCGGATCTCGGAAGTTGAGAGACTTGGAACATTTCTTTTTTTAGATTCATATAAAGGGGCAATGCTATAGTCACATACGAACCAGTTTTCAAAGTTGACCGCCTTACCCCCCTTCTCCCCCCTCCCCCCCCCGTTTTGGCGAATCTTTTTTTTTTGTTTTTTTTACGGATTCGTTTAGAGGAGGCTCGGAAAAGTAAAAACCATTAATCAAAGTTGACCCCCTCGCCCCCCTTCTCCCCCCCTTTAAGCGGATCTCGGAAATGAGAGACTTGGAACATTTCTTTTTTCAGATTCATATAAAGGGGCAATGCTATAGTTGAGTGGGTGAAGCGAAACTCAGTCCCTGGCGACGACAAGCAAACATTAGGGTTATGTTTTTTGGAATGTTTTTTAGGGTAGGTGTAGGGTAGGTGTAGGGTAGGTGTAGGGTAGGTGTAGGGTAGGTGTAGGGTAGGTGTAGGGTAGGTGTAGGGTAGGTGTAGGGTAGGTGTAGGGTAGGTGTAGGGTAGGTGTAGGGTAGGTGTAGGGTAGGTGTAGGGTAGGTGTAGGGTAGGTGTAGGGTAGGTGTAGGGTAGGTGTAGGGTAGGTGTAGGGTAGGTGTAGCGTAGGTGTAGGGTAGGTGTAGGGTAGGTGTAGGGTAGGTGTAGGGTAGGTGTAGGGTAGGTGTAGGATAGGTGTAGGGTAGGTGTAGGGTAGGTGTAGGGTAGGTGGAGGGTAGGTGTAGGGTAGGTGTAGGGTAGGTGTAGGGTAGGTGTAGGGTAGGTGTAGGGTAGGTGTAGGGTAGGTGTAGGGTAGGTGAAGGGTAGGTGTAGGGTAGGTGTAGGGTAGGTGTAGGGTAGGTGTAGGGTATGTGTAGGGTAGGTGTAGGGTAGGTGTAGGGTAGGTGTAGGGTAGGTGTAGGGTAGGTGTAGGGTAGGTGTAGGGTAGGTGTAGGGTAGGTGTAGGGTAGGTGTAGGGTAGGTGTAGGGTAGGTTAAGGAATACTTCTCAAAAACACGACAAAGCCGCGAGCTGCTTGCAGCTCGCGCACCAAGCAAATACTAGTTATAATATATAAAACTGCATTACCACTCACTGACTCACTCACTGACTCACTCATTGACATAATTGTTCTCCCAGATGGTGGATGGGGAGGTGGGTATATTTTGACAGATTCGTAAACAAGTAACTCCCGTGAGTATGGGAAAAGTCCCAAACCTCCCCTTTTCCTCCCCCCTCCTCCCCCCCTCTATCGTATCTCGGAAACTAAGGTACCCGTATTTTTTGTTTTTTACGGATTCGTTTAGAGGAGGCTCGCAAAAGTAAAAACCATTTTTCAAAAATGACCCCCTCGCCCCCCTTCTCCCCCCCTTTAAGCGGATCTCGGAAGTTGAGAGACTTGGAACATTTCTTTTTTCAGATTCATATAAAGGGGCAATGCTATAGTCACAAACAAACCATTTTTCAAAGTTGACCCCCTTGCCCCCCTTCTCCCCCCTCCCCCCCCGTTTTGGCTAATCTTTTTTTTTTGTTTTTTTTACGGAATCGTTTAGAGGAGGCTCGGTAAAGTAAAAACCATTTTTCAAAGTTGACCCCCTCGCCCCCCTTCGCCCCCCCTTTAAGCGGATCTCGGAAGTTGAGAGACTTGGAACATTTCTTTTTTCAGTTTCATATAAAGGGGCAATGCTATAGTCACAAACAAACCATTTATCAAAGTTGACCCCCTTGCCGCCCATCTCCCCCCTTCCCCCCCCCCGTTTCGGCGAATCTTTTATTTGTTTTTTTTACGGATTCAGCGTAGGGATCCCGAGTGGAGCGAACCTACGAGACCGAGTGCAGCGCAGGGGGGAGGTGGCGAGCGAAGCGAGCCGGCGACCTCCGTAGCGTAACGAAGGTTGAGTGGGTGAAGCGAAACTCAGTGCCTGGCGACGACAAGCAAACATTAGGGTTTGTGTTTTTTGGAACAAAGTGTAGGGTAGGTGTAGGGTAGGTGTAGGGTAGGTGTAGGGTAGGTGTAGGGTAGGTGTAGGGTAGGTGTAGGGTAGGTGTAGGGTAGGCGTAGGGTAGGTGTAGGGTAGGTGTAGGGTATGTGTAGGGTAGGTGTAGGGTAGGTCTAGGGTAGGTGTAGGGTAGGTGTACGGTAGGTGTAGGGTAGGTGTAGGGTAGGTGTAGGGTAGGTCTAGGGTAGGTGAAGGGTAGGTGTAGGGTAGGTGTAGGGTAGGTGTAGGGTAGGTCTAGGGTAGATGAAGGGTAGGTGTAGGGTAGGTGTAGGGTCAACAACACGCGAGCTGCTTGCAGCTCGCGCACCAAGCAAATACTAGTTAATAACTACATATCATTGAAAATTTAAAATAAAATAAAAATATTGGTTGGCATAAACACAATATAAAATACATTGTAGATTATTGTAATAAGTACTTGTGCCAAAGACATTCTCACGAGTTAAACAGTAATCAACTTTTAATGAATTTTACTAAATGCTATGAAAATTATTGTATACACATCCTACAAATGAATATGACCAAAACAAAATTAATAAAGATCGGATTAAGCTATTTTAATAATAAACGCACATAAAAATCAGACATGCATTGGATCGTTTAATTATAACCTCTCAAACGGAAACAAGATAAAACAACAGTCCATGTGAAATCATGGTTTAATTAATATACCTAACATACAACTTTCATGACGTCATTTGCATTATCAGAAATTCAATTTTTTTTAGGTGATACAGTCCCACGTACCATTATGAAGTTGATACGTAATAGATAGATATAGGGCCGATTTCTAAATTTATTATTCGGATTTAAGAAACCCTACTTTAATGCAAAATTGAGAAAAGTTTTCAGGCAAAAATACAATTTGACAAAATTCTCAATTTGAAATACTTAATTCAGAAATCGAAGGATACTATTTTTATGATTGATCGGGATAAAATTACACTCTTATAAATATATAAAATTTCAAAGAAACTGCATCAATGTACATGGTAATCTTTCAGGCAACGGGGTTTCATACTGTTTACTGGTTAATGTAAGACATGTTAACATGGACCCTACGTCGACAACAGTCCTTTAAGCGACCATTAATTTGCAACACAAAAACCGCTCCCGCACTCATCAGTAAACAACAATTTGATGATGTACGTGTTTATTAGAAAGTCAGTGTATTTTCTAAAATAATAAAATCTTGTGTCTAAAAGCTTAACATTACTTAGCACTATTTATAATAGCCGCATAATTCTTATTCAAGAGATATTAGTACTTAGATAAAAAGGTAAAAGTCTGACTGAGAAGGATGAATATACACAGATTCCATTAAGTAAACAATAACTATAAATTGAACTTATGTAAGAAAAGAAAAGTTCTTAAAATTTCTTAATAGCAAACTTACGGAATAGCCTTCTAAGAATAGGTTATTGTTCCCTTTGAGAAATACCTATATATTTATAAAAAAAAATATTCTTTCCTAATCCTTTTAGTTTTTCTTGTCGGTAAGGCAGCCTTTGTGAACTTGGTCTAAGTTATGGTTTCAGTATAAAAAAATTGAAAAGGTCGGAGCGATTTGGTTTAAATAGTCTGAATAAGAATCAAAAAGGTCATGTTTTTATTAAAATATGTTAAAACATAATTAGATATAATTATTATCTAAATATTCCTAATTTAAACACAGACGTAGGTCTGTAACTATATGAGTATGTTAACATTTACTGCCGTATTTGAATTAGGAACGTGAATTTCATCGCCATGTTTCAGCTGTGATTAATTGCAATTGGTAATGAACTGTGAACACTTCTATACTTTTACATTCGTTCAAGGGAACTGAATCGATCTAAGGCTACTGATTAATTCTAAAACTTGAATAACGGAGACCATAATTAAAAGTACATGGTGAAAGTAGGTATCGACCATGATAATTAATTTAAGTCTTAAGGCTTCCGTATAAACGCACGACGCGATAATACGATAAAGAAACGACGAAGAATTATATACGGGTACAGTAGAAGATAAAGGCTCTCGTTTATGTTGTTCTTACCACAATAAGATAAGCGTAAAATAAGTTATAATGAAAATAATCTTATTAAAATGCTGCGTACACACTACACAGACTGTTTTATTTAGATTTTCATAAACGTCTGTAGAATTTTGTATGTGCAACTCAGCAGTTGACAATGTCGGTGTACCAGAAAGAAAGTCTGTGTAGTGTGGATTCCTCATAAGGTAAATATTAATACATAATATCAACAAAGAACATAATTTATTAAAATTATGAATATAGCTGTAGTAAAAAAATCATGCGTTACAATGGAATAAGTACCTACTAAATGATGGACATGGAAAACTTCCAAGAAGATGTTTTTTCTTGTGTTTATAGTAATGGAGATGATAATTTTACGAGCTTCCCTTTTCAACAAACTGAATTAATACAAAAACTTTTAAAATGTCTTTCCGACTGCCAATAGTTTCACCATCTTGAACCAACGCCGACATGAGCCCATCTTACCGCTATTCATGACCCAACCCAAAAAAACGACTAGGCACTTATGTTATGAATGAAAGAGGTATGAAAAGCGGTATTGCTCACATAAACTAATATTGGAATATTATATAAACCATTCAGCTGGAAACATGCATACCTACTTGAATTTTTCTCTTATATATTCAAAATAGCTACTTTATTTTGAAAATGCGTGCTGAATTCTAAATTTTGCTCTAGCGACACTTCTTATTGAAGATGATATAACTCGATTCGTATATTAATCTCTTTGCTTAGGTTTCAAAATTATATCTATAGTAGGTATCTACAGCAATCAGAGATTTACCCAATCGGAAATTATCGATAACACTCCAGTCTAACTCGATGTGAAATGAAAACACGTTCAATGATCATGCTTTTACTGCCGTAAAAGTGTAGTATTTGATTATAATTCCAGATTCAGTTTGTAAGCACTTCCGAATGTTAGTAAACAGTTCGATAGAATTTTCTATAAAAAAACGCTTTGTCACGTCACGCCTTGTCGCGGGAGCTTTAAAAAGCTATTTGGGCTCGCACGATCAGAGTTCCGTACTACAAAATTCCGTATTCCTTTAAAAACACAAGTCAAAATGTTTTTATTGGCAAACAAGCATGCGGGGTGACAAACGATCACCTGATTATTTGCAATACGAGTGGCAACACACAGGTACTTTGTAAATTGTAATGTAAAAAACAATCCTAATCAAAAATGTTTGGTTTACCTACCTCCATCCCGTAAGGACTTTGCCTTAAGTTAAAAGTAATGTGAAAAGTTTTCCTTACCTATCACTGTGTCGCTGAGATCGTTTCTTCTTAGGCCACAAATGGAAGGCCCCGTATATGACAGGGTTGACTAAACTGTTCGACATTCCGAAAAAGAAGATCCCACTCAGGAGCTCTTCACTTTGCTGTGGAAAAAGAAAGATTATTAATTTAGAGATCCTAGAGCGTTTTTGGAGAGGCTAAAAACAAAAATAAATGTAAATAAATGTATTATAATGTAATTAGTGAACATGTAAACCAGCAAATGACTGCCTTCATAGAATGAGTTGGTATGTTAAGTATATCCACAACTTCTTGTAAGCCCCTGTACCCCATACAAAGGTCGGTTAAGCCTATAATTTTTCATGCTTTCTCAGAACTTCGTAATATAAAACGTAATAACACGATCGTGCGATCAAATTAAAATCCTTATGCTCAGAAATCGAGCTTGTGGCCATTCGAGATTAAAAACCAAAAAATTCGACAGTTCCCGAATGGCTCTCCCACAAGCGAATAACCCTTTCGTCTCCATAACATCAAAATCTGCTATAGGACCGTTTGGACTTCACCTTTTTATAGCAATGCCAGTTTGATTTACCCAATCAGATTAGGGAATTTAGGTGAAATTTTGGTTAGACGGCGAATAAGTGTGACGATACAAAAAAATAACACGTGTAACGCACGGCTATCTGAATATATTCGGAATAATAGGATATAATAATATTTTGAAGAATAGGTACGAAGACTTTATGCTAATGTATTTGTACTTATCTCGTCATTCGTACCTACTTATTTTCCCAATACAGTAGTCATTAGCGTGGTCCCTATGACATTATTTGACAACAAACTTTAATTATATCGTTTCAATAAATATATAATAAATAAAAAAGTAACCTATATTATTAATATAATGATTTCTTTTATAAATCATATTTCTGTCAACTCAAGCTGATCTTATCAATACTAAACGAGATTGAATATATATAAAATATAATGATAATAATTTCAAATTGTAGCGTTAAAATAAAATACAACACTTAGCACAACGTTTTTACGTATAATTTTGTTTTAAAGTAAAATACACCGAAAATTCAGACGACCTCCAGCTTTATCATCATTTTCTTAGTTCTGATGCGGAAACTGCCGTGTCTGCCATAAACAGTGACCTGGAGTTGATTGGGGAGTGGTTGCAGTCCTTTGGGCTGCAAATCAACACTAGGAAGTCTCAGGCCATGGTTATCGGCGGCAGGCATATGCGGAACAGGCTTGATGTTTCGTCACTGTCTCCAATCTGGCTGAATGGAGTACAAATTGGGTACACTAAGACGGCTAAAAACCTGGGCGCAATCATGGACTTCTATTTGTCGTGGACTACCCATGTCGCTGAGGTAAGTCGCAAAGTGCACTGCTCGTTCCACTCGCTGAAATGCCTCCAGAGTTTTCTGCCCTTGAAAACCAACATTTCCCTAGCTCAAACATTCATTCAGCCCATCATTGACCACGCCAACGCCTGTTATTTGGATGCCACCGATGAGCTTTTAAACAAACTTGACCGTTTGCAAAATGTGTGTATTTGTTTTGTTTTCAAACTTAAAATCATCATACTGATCACGTTTCAGATTTTCGCAAGTTACTCAAGTGGCTCCCTATTCGACTTCACAACTCTCGCATATTGTGTCTATTATCCATAAGCCTAAAACACCTTCCTACCTCCGTGAACGCTTTTCCTACTCCCGTCCTTCCGATGCACTTTGCAGGTCGCATCTTAAAAATAGCCTTAATATCCCTTCCCACACTACCGACGTCTACTCCTACTCTTTTACTGTTCACGCCGTGCGATTGTGGAACTCTCTACCGCCTGACATTAGGGACTGCCAAACTGTTGCAGTTTTTAAGAGAAGAGTGAAAGACCATTACCTTTCCATTCCGTCATAGTTGTTTATTTATAATTATTACGCAATATATTGTATTTATTTTATAAAGATGTTTGTATATATTATTATAATAGTAGGTATATTTAATTTGTTATCGGTATTAGTTATTACTTAGTTTTGAATCGTTTTGTGTTTATTATTTTTCAACTCTACACACTATGTCTACATCTCTTTTTTTCTTTCCTTTCGTAGGCATGCTGGAAGAGATTTCTATAGAAATAAGCATCACCGATATACCTATTTTTCTGTTTCTTCTTCTTGTCTGTATATTATGTGTGTGTGCATAAATGGTTAAATAAAAATAAAAAAAATGAAAATTTATAAATGGATAGAAAAAGATAAAACTAATTATTTAAAAAAGCAGGAAGAACCGCATTATTTCTACGTTGACGTCATTCTATAGTTTTAGGCAATCCCAATATCTTTGCAATAGTCCTGCATCAACAAGCACCTGCACATTCAAAGATAAACGTGGTTGGTGTCACATTAATATATTTATTTATTTATTTATTATATACTTTATTGTACACCACAAAAAAAAACATACAGGACAAACATTCACAATAACAAGTGTACAATGGGCGGTCTTATCGCACTAGGATATATCTTATAATAATATATATTATAATAATATGTATTATAAATATATTATAAATATATATTATCTAATATATAATTATAATTTATAACAAGGACTCTGCGAGTTGGCTTTGGCACCTGGCACGCCTTTCAAAGGTCCAGGATCCCAGAGTCCCGATATTGTTAAACACAAATATAATATAAATATTTACAATAACTCTATGCGAGGATTAGTTCAGATTTGTACAACAACAGGTAGGTATTGTTTACCGTACGGGAGTATCGTCGTAAAATATTTGCTTAGGACAAAATGGTTATCTTGTCGCAAACGTTATAGATACTAGAGGATATACAGAATATTACAGTAAGTAAATGGGATCGTATATTTAGATGTTTACTTTGACAGTATACTACTAATAAGTAGTCCAATGTACTGAGGAAGAAAACTTTTATCTGAAAGAAAAACAGGTTATTGTAACTCATATTCATTAAATACATGTGCCTTCCGTGCCTCGGACGGCATGTTAAAGGTCTATCCATACATATCAGGCCCGTGCCCGGGACGTGGACAGGGACTCAAAAAAATATCGGTGTGTCCATTTTATATGAACTCGTTCACACACGTCCGTGCACGGGCCAGTGACGAAAATACAATGCCAGATGCCTGGGCCCGGCCCTGTCACGTCCCGGGCACGGCCCTGATATATGTGGATAGACCTTAAGACGTTGATTGGTAGATATTTTCATTGATAGTCGTAACGGGTAGTCAGAAGACCGAAAGCCTGACAACAAGTCTTACCAATGGAAATCACGCAATGCAAAGTTGCTGGCAGTAATGTTTGCATTATTTATTAGAAGATGTGTTTTAATTATAATGATTGAACAAAATCTGCGACTTCTTTTAGTCTATGAGGCAAAAAGGTAATTTTGAAACGCTAAAAAACATGATAAGGCAAATACAATAACACTACAATTACAAGAATAATTGGATTAGATAAGGAAGTACAAACAATTTGTCTAGTCATTATACAGTATATTTATTTAGTTCGCACAAAGAAGGAAAATGTAATAATCCTGATTAAACTTCCACTGAAGGAATCCATTTCCGGTGTCTGTTTTCAATCGGGTTTTTGTCAGTAGAACGGAAACCAGCTTGTTAGTAATAAATTACACCTATAAATACTAAATGACGACCAATTTATATTCCTTTTGATCAAATAATTACAGTAAAATTACTTGAAACTGAAAAGATTTATACAAAATGAAATGCCCTCACTCACTCATTAATGAACTCACCGCCTAGCCCATTGCACCATTTAAATTTTCCAGATATTTCCCTTAATTTTTCTAAATTCCCACACAAATACTTGCCGATCTATTTTGTAGTTCAGTGGATTTTTTAAAACTAATATCAATAAATGGAACTCCTAACGATCTTAACAGTTTCCATTTAAACTCTCAAGAGACTAATTCATTATGAACCTAAAAACTTTTGCGATTTTTTGTTATAGTTTTCTTTTTACGCTTGACCACAATCTCACCGGATGGTGAGTGATAATTGGGTCGACGGTGTAGCACGCTTGCCTAGAAGTAACCTATTCACTCAAGACTTCAAGACCCCGAGGTTATAGCTCTCATCGGGCAACACAGACTCCGGGCGTTCCGTGCGTTCAAGCGATTTTTTTTGCCGTACCTACTATTGGAATCAAATATAACAGCTCACAATGTTAGGACCCATTAATATTAAGGTTACACTAGTCAACGGCGCGAACTATTTTGTGCGCGGGGTTAAAATGCATCTTATATCAACCGATAACACGTGTGGAAGAGATAGATGCTGTGATGAGCAGTAGGAAGCTAGTTCGCGTACGTATACACACTTTTGCAAATTTGTAGCGAAATGGATAATGATTTAGGACGAAACCGAGCTCGCGAAATTTTAGAAACAGATCTTTGGGAGTCTGGATATCATGAAAAAACGACTAAACGTATCTATTCAAAATAAAATTATTTGCATTGTTGAACTACTAATCTATCCCTGTGTGGTGGCCGTTTTGCAATTTTCCGTCTTCTTATGGCATTTATTTGCGCCCAAAAATGCGTTAAAATGAGTCTCGAAATGTGGAACTTTCGACGCTCATAACTTTCAAATATTTTCTTTTTTTACTTTTTTGCTTCCATACAGGGCTAGATAATGATGAGACAAATTGATATCACTTTTTATCTTGATATATTTGATTATTCCATTGTCAAACAGTGGAATAATCCCTAGACTACGTTTGTATGGAAGAATTTTCGACTAGTGTACCCTTAATGCTAATTTTTACCCGTGGTGTTAGGCACCTGGGCTTATCCCAGTTGTAAACCACCCTCTGTGCCTATTGGCCTTGTTTGTTCTGTCTCCTACTCGATAAGGGAAGTGAAAATTTATATAATATTTTTCTACTCCTCCGTTATTCTTTTCTGATTAACTTCGTTGCGGGATCCAAGACAGTTAAATTCATTCCCCGGGACTTCGTCGAGATTCATTGCCTCGGCGCTTTTCTGGTGGTCGCCACTGTTGATTCTGGTTTTCAGGAGTTGCAGTGGTTTGGGAATAGTGCGGTGGGATTGTTCCAATAAAAAAAAAGACTCCGGGCCAAATTGATTGATTATTTTCATTACATATTTATTTGTTTTGAAAGTTGATAAGTACCTGGATTTCAACCAATCTCTAAATTAGAAAAGTTGATTAAATAAAATATCCTAACCTCTAACCATGTCATGAAGCCGGCTTAACTTTTCAAATAGAAGCATTCTATTTAATGGTTGTAATGAATTACAAAAACATTATCATTTAGATTTTCCTTTAGTCATTTAAAAGTTTTAACTGGTGTCAATATTTTGGCACTGAAAAGATGTAAATGTAAAATGAAGTAAAAGTAAATGATTTTTAGAGATTATGACGATATTATTAGGAGCGCAGTTGGGGCCCAATGGTATCGGCCGCGACTTACAAGTTGTAGGTCGTGGGTTCATCTCAGGCAGGCGCTATACTTTGTGTAAATTATTTCATCACCACTGCTCTCAAAAACGGTGAAGGAATACATCGTGAGGAAACCGGCATGTCTTAGAGCCAAAAATTCAAAGACATGTGACATCCAACAACCCGCACTGGGCCCGCGTGGTGGATTACGGCCCATTCTCTCTCACAGAGAGGAGGCCTGTGTCTCAGCAGTGGGAACATTAATAGGCTGATGATGATGACGATATTAAAATCCTAAAACTGAAAGATTTTCATTTTTACCGCTTGACCAGCTGTGCCACGCGGTTCCACCCGCTTGCGCTATTGTTGGTTTTCGGTTTTCGCTTAGATTTACTTCTGACTTTATTTCTATTTGCTCGGCTTCTATTGTTCACGCCCTGATGTAGCTGATGGGGTAGAATAGTTCTGGAGTGGCGACCGCGAACCGGAAGACGTTGCGTTGGAAGGCCTCCCTCCAGGTGGACCGATGACCTGGTGAAGGTTGTGGGGATCCACTGGATGCGGGACGCACGGGACGCACGGGACCGTTCAATGTGGTGACGCTTTGGGAAGTCCTTCCAGTATTGGAAGTCTTTCGACTGATATGATGGCATGATGATAATTTAGAAATTACTTTTGTAAAATATAGCATAAAATGATGTATAATTTACATAATACAACAAAGCTATCATAGCGTTGAAATCGTAACGTATTTATGGCCATGTAAAAATAAAGACACTATAATCAACAACCAGGCTACAATTTTGTTCGCTTACAGACAAAACAAACATTTAAATAAGAGGTGTGACTCTACCCCAAGTTTGTTATTTCTATAAAGTTTCTTGTACAGGCTGTTTAGTTAATAATAACGAAATATACATGTGTTTATTTTCCTTGTAATACTTTCTTTGTACAGCTTAATTCATGCGGTATACGAGATAATATTATATTTTTATTCTAAAGAGTTTGTTGTACGAACGGATATATCAAACGGATAATCGAATTTCTTTTTATCCGACTGCAGAATGGAATAACCGGCCAAGTGTGAATCGGACTGGAGCACGAAGGGTTCCGTACCATTATCGCAAACAACGGCACAAAAATCACGTTTTTTGTATGGGCCCCACTTAAATATTTATTATATTCTGTTTTTAGTATTTGTTGTTATAGCGGCAACAGAAATACATCATCTGCGAAAATTTCAACTGTCTTGCTATCACGTTTCATGAGATACAGCCTGGTGACAGACGGACAGACGGATCGCGGCGTCTTAGTAATAGGGTCTCGTTTTTGCCCTCTGGGTTCGGAACCCTAAAAAGTATACAAATAACACAAAGGTTCACTCAATATTCCATTTACTCTGGACATACCTTTTCTAGGTGCTTCACCTACGTGCACTTACTTCTAGGATACAAATTATCCTATGTAAGTACCTCCGAGCCTTGTAATAGTAAACGTATGTTCCAAATTTCATTCAAAACCATTCCGTCTGAAGCATGATTATAAATGAAGCAAAAGTAGTATGTAAGGATCGTAGCAGGAGGCTGCTGTAGTTTCTGCCTACCTCCATGGGCAAAAACCGTGAGATTATGTATGTATAAATGATAGGATGAAGAGAACCTTGAATTGTAAAAAAAACCTTGAATTGAAACCTTCTAGGCAAGCGTGCTCCATCATCGACCACATCATCGCTTACCATCAGGTGAGATGGTCAAGCGCGAGCCTATATAAGATAAAAAAAAAAACCTTGAAATTGTAGTCGTAAATAAACCGATTCATAATTCGGTGTCAAAAGTACGGCATTTCACTCGGTAATCCCAAAAGTATAACTGACATTCAAAGTTAGAAACTCATTGTGCGCACAATAGAGAATTGGTTGAAGTCCTCGCACCAAATCTTGTAAAGCTTTGTTAGAAAAATATTCAGAAACTGCCTTTTCCACACTTTCTTCTTTGATGGTTTTTCAATAATGCGAAACGATACTAAATAGGTCAAAGTATCAAGAAACAATTCCAGTAACATAGATTATATAATGTAACATTGTAACATCCCTTCAACTTTATTATTCGAGATTCTTGCAAACGAGGAACATTTTGAGTGTAACGGCTTATCGTTTATCCAAATCGGTTTATTTGTATAGGATGGCATTTACGTTACGTATTTGTCATGGCAACATACACCCACAATACGTGGTAACTCTAAAAAGTGGTAAGTGCCTAATAATTTATTCTTAATACCAATAATTATAGGGGAACCTTATAACATTATGTATTGAGAAGGTACTTACGTCTTTATCAGGATTGAGGAATGTGAAGATTATCATCATAACATAATAAGGTGTCCACCAGATCAGGAAAGCAGCCACTATGACCACAGACATCCTCAATGACTTCATTTTCGCTCTATCAATAAGTCTTCTTCGATTCATGTCTGGAGTAAAGTACTTCTCCTGCCTGCGCACTTCAGGCTTGAATACTTTTTCGCTTTCTGAAAAAGAAATTAGAATTTTATTACAAAATAACATATTTGCAACAAAACTTTTTAATCAAAGGTAGGGACAATAACTTCGGGATTCCGGAGAAGGAAAGCAAAAAAATATTCTTTCATTTTAAAATACTCTCCGCCTTCATAAAATGATTCTTATCGCAAGATGTTTAATTCCAAAGGTATGATCGGAATTTGTTAGCGAAGACGATAATTTGAAAACGTGATATAATGTTAGATAAAAGCTATAAAGTGCTTTTTTTACAAAAAAAAAAAAAAAAAATATATCTCTGGTAGCCATTTTCACGAGAGTTGCGCTAAGTCTAGCTAAGAATATTACATAAGTGATCCCATTGGTGGATATTATCCTCCCGCAATGCACGCCTTGCTACATAAAACACAAATCGCAATGTTGGTAGCAAAACCCACCTTATGTATTTCCGATTTTCAATTAATGCTACACTTTATTTTTTTTATGAAACTGATAGGATTTTGTAAAAAAATATTCAACAATAAAAACATTGAATGTGAAAATTGCAATACCGTCTCGCCCCAGACTAATTTCCAAAAAGGTTAAATCTATTATAATATTAAATACCCAGAAGTTAAAGGTACTGTGCTAAAATTTTAGATACCTAAATTTATGTTTTCCTCCTAAAATAGGTACTCATATTTTACTAATGTAATGTTTATTAAAATAACTTAGTTATTTTTACGTCTTTCATGTAAACATATTGTTACCTTATAAAAAACATGAACAATGATAAAGATAATAAACATGAAATAACGAAATTGAACGTCAAAAATAACTGTGTCGCTTTTTACCAAAGCTTATGTAAGATTGGCATTCTATAATTCATCATTCCAGTGTTGTCTATTAATGGTTATCCAAAGTTTGTAACGATATTTTGGTACTCCAAATACTTTTACCACAGGAAGTTTGTTTTCAAATTCATTTACAGCAGTTTGTAATTGTTTTAAAGTCGAAGTTTTTACGGTTAATTTTTTTACTTTATCAATGTTTTATTTGACCTTTTTAAAAATAAACCGAAAATAAAATTGGAGAGTTTTAATAAAAATCGTGACTCATAAATGAGTAAGTTCGCTTGTCAACGAAGGAGTTGAAAAGTAACCGGAGACCGACCGAAATGCTTGTCATTTAAGTTCTGAATACATAATATGGATGTTTTTCGTGAACTTTACGAGGCATAGAGTATATTGCCACAATATATTTTGTTAACCACGTCATATGAAGGTCGCCGAAGCTCGCATATTGCCTACCATTTTGAGAAAATGAGGGATTTTCGTATTCATTTTTACGCTTTCAATGATTTTCCTCACCTAGTATGAAATGAGTAATATCTGTATCTCGCAGCATTTTACAGCGTTTTTCTTTTAAACTTTTAATTAGTTTTAAAAATAAACACCAAGTTTCACCTCCACCTAACTTTTGTAATCTTGAACAAAACTTCATTACTAGAACAGTGGTGGCCCAGTGGTATCGGCGGCGACTTGCAAGTCGTAGGTCGTTGTTTCGAGTCCAGACAGGCGCTTTATTTTGTGTAAATTATTTCATCACCACTGCTCTCAAAACGGTGAAGGGAAACATCGTGAGGAAACCGGCATGTCCTAGAACCAAAAATTCGAAGACATGTGTCATCCACCAACTCGCACTGGGCCCGCGTGGATGATTACGGAATATTCCCTCTGACCTAGAAAAGGCATGTGTCCCAGCAGTTGGAACATTAATAGGCTGATGATGATGATGGTGAACAAAACTTAATTACAAATAAATATAAATCTCAAATACATTTAAATATTATGTAGTTCAAGAAAATTGGTCTTCTGTACACCGGATTTAAACAGAACTTGAGAAAGTATTTCTTCCTCTTTGATTAGGCTTTATTTCATAAAAATCATTACCCTTAAATGTTATAAAAGAAAACTTTAATCTAAAATATTATATCGTTATTTAATTCCTAGAAACTTCACCCAGATCAATATTATTACTGTCGAAGCCAAATCAGAGATAGATATTTGTAATGGAAACAATAATTAAACGACTATTTTGATGACGTAAACAGACTTTACAAATATTAGTTTTCATAATGAACTGTCGCATTGGATTTGCTTGATATTTACACTACGTAAAGTTAGTTGAAAGTTGTTTTCTATCATGACATAAGGTACCATCTATTACTGTTCTCAGGTGTAGTCCCCGGCATGTAACTTAGCAAGGTTTTGGCGTCGTGGGGGTAAGTGCGTGAACTGACCAACCGCCGTATAGAGCGAACGGAACGTCGACGCGACGCGATTTGTCAGTCGATCCATGTGACAACTGACCAACCAATCGCGCGCTCGGAACGGTGTTAAACGTTCCCTGCGTCCCACTTGGTAACCAAAGAGATCTAAGAAACGTCTTGTGCGCATCTAACGACTCTTGCTAAGTTACGGCCGACAACTATAATATAACCTCCTGTTTTTGACGTTGGTACTAACTTATTTGTAACCATCAGACAGTGAAGTCATATACAGCTGGACGAACTGAACAAAAGTTGTTGCTTACATCTTGTAAATTATATTTGTATACCGCATACCGTTTTATGTCATGTTTGAAAGTCTCTGATATTAGTCGTATTGAACATTTTTGTTGTTTGCAGAAAATTTAATTACAAAACCTAGACGGTAAATGTTTTCCTTTTGTGTTTTAGATGTTCGAAGAGTTTCATGTTTAATTTACCTATATACGTATTTTACTACTCCGCAAAAACTCTTTTCTTGTTGCTAACAAATAATTGCTATAAGATCAGCACTGCGTTTTATAACTTGTAATCGCAACTTTGAAAATGGGTCTTCTTTGTTTAATTATAAAAACAGGTAACTATATATGTATCTTTAAAGAGTTTACGTAATTTGTTCAACCAATTACACAGCGTAAATTCTGTACGAGGTCATTGATATGTTTTTTTAAATATCAATACGTACAAGGTAGCTACTGCATCCTTGTTTATTTCATACTACGTTGAAACAGCAAATTGGCAAGTTTTAACCTCATTTGTTGCAAAGGTAAATCACTTCTAACAGTAGCACTAGTTTCACACTCGATTACTTAGGTTATAGAAAAATACTTTGATACAATCTGTGTGACGCACATTAAATAACCTTATCTACTGAATCAAATTCTTCAAGACAACCTTACAAACATTTTTACGTCGCCATCATCAGACGATCTAAACATAACTTCCTGCCTATTGACAGTGAAAGTATAGAGGCGGGTTTTGGTACAATCGGATTCCCAATTTCCTATAGGAAATAGATGAAAAATCGACCACAAGATTCGACTGTTACGCGAGTGGAAAATTGAAAATATCGTCTAATGTAAAAATGAATACTTACTAGCAATCGTTCTGACAGTGGAGACATAGGTGGACACTAATATGACTAGAGGCAGTATGAACATGAAGATCAGTGACAGCGTGGTGTACGCCTGCTCCTGCCAGCGCTGCGTGTAGAAACCGTGGGTAACACACTGGTGGAACTCTTCGATGAACGGCCCTTGTGCTACACTGAACACCACTGCCTGAAACAAGAAAACAGATATTGAAGTTCTATAAAAATAAAACCGGCCAAGTGCGTGTCGGGCCACGTGCAGTAATAGGGTTCCGTTAAGTTTTAATTGCATAATAATGCGGACTAAGAATAGGGTTTTTTGTTGTAACATGAACATTAAAACGGTTTCAGAGGCTCAGAACGTCTAAAAACGGGGGCATTAGTACAATATTTTTACTGTTCCAAGTAGATTTTATAAGTTGGTCGACTATTACTCGTAAACTTGTAAAGCCTACTAGCTGTGGCAGTTTTCCTTTTAATTTCGTTATATATACTACTGCCGTGAATTTTGCACATAGCCAAAAGCAACCATTTCACTGTCAGGCCCCCCCGGCACTTGACTCTAACAAACATTGCAATTTGAAGCTTCATATTACGCAAACAGATCTCTGAATCGAAAAATGGTTTTAAAAGACTCGTAATATTTTTGAATGGCATATCCAACGATAACCCACACCACCGGAGAGACGACAAAAAAAAATCTCCACTTTACGTCTATAGAAGGAAAACGAAATAAAAATTATTTCGTCATTTTATTTTACCACTTACTCGGAATTATTAATATGCATATCCATGCCAAATTATAGCTTTCTAGTACTAAGAGTCTCTGAGCTAAGCTACGGACGGACAGACGGACATAGCGAAACTATAAGGAAACGTCCCTCTTGCAGTTTAGCATATTGAGCTATGATCAATGAAAATCGCGCCATTGAACCGTCTGGGCCTATCGATTTCGCCATGAAAGTTTTTAAGTATGTTTGTTTTAAACAATCCCAATACCCTAGATTTAACAGAGATATCATTTTCATTAAAAGTTTTATTGAAATCTATTATTTGCCTAACCAGGAAACGGTTCCACACCTGGCACCGGAAATTAACTTCTAAGTTAATATTGAGGATCAAGTACAGTTAAACCTACCTAAGATTATTTATTTTCTAGAACTGGTTTTATTTGTTTTGAAGTTTTTATAATCTTCTTAAGTTTGAAAAATAGAATAGACTTCGTAAGGAATTAATCAAACGCAATAACGAATTCCTTTGGCATATTTTATCATAATTTTTACTATTGGGAAAGCTTGAAAACTTATTTTACGCAGAATTAGTTATCACAGGGTAAGATGCAATAAATTGAGATGCTCGTTCCATTAGGTTTTTTTTATTTATGGGTTTGCTCTTGACTTATATATCAACTTAGGGTTTCATTATCTTACTGTTGACGCTATTGCCATGAAGAGGTTATCTTTTTTTTATATTAGTCAGTATCTACAAATGCAATTACCGCACTCCTTTTTCTCCGCAACAAAATTAGTTTCCATGATATACAAACCGGTTGACCTACCATTCGCAACGCGCCGATGTGCATTTATACCATTTTAAATCTGGTTTACAACTGCAATCATGACTTTGCTCGTTTAATTTTTAAGCAAAGATTGAATTTATCAATTTCAAGTTTCATTATCTTACTGATGGCGCTATTGCCAAAAAGAGATATCATGTTTGTCTTTAGTTGAGGTTGGCTCAAAAGTTTTACAGTTTAAGATAGGTAGTGGCCAACGACTTATACTTTTTTGTGTTTTTTGAGCTCGGTAACTTTTTTGTTATTCGAAGATTGCTAATTTGGGTGATGGAATTTGCTCGGAGGAACTAAGAACTACATTTAAGAGCCCCTACAAGTTTTACGAGCCAAAAATAGAAAACAGCTACTTTTTCAGCGTAAATTTCTCAATAACCACAAGATATATGATAAAAAACATAATGAAAACATAAAAACGACACAGGTCCGTCGTCTACAAGCCCTTGAGCTAGACTGAACTGAATGCGTCACGCGAGCGCAACGGTTTATAAGGCACTAGCTGTTGCCCGCGGCTTCGCTCCCGTGGACCACCCCACAGGACCCGTTTTCGGGATTAAAAAATAGCCTATATCACTCAAGAATAATGTAGCTTTCTATTGGTGAAAGAATTTTTTAAATCGGTCAAGTAGTTTCGGATCCTATTCGGTACAAACAAAAAAATCTTTCCCTCTTTTTTATAATATTAATATAGATTATTTAGACAATTCATTACAATAAAATAAGTACTCAAAAATATAATATAAAATTGGATTCGATTGATAAACATCTCAAATTTCAAATTATTTACCAGTTATTTTTATATTCAACATATTCTTACGCGAAGACGACTCTTTTTTTTAAGTATAAATACAATAAACTTTGAAAAACAAAATTGGTGGCTTACTAGTCTTACTATATGCCCAGTCCATACCATTTTTTGCAGATTGTTATTCGCCACCAGTAAGCTGAAAAAGCAATTGTAAAACCGGGTGTTTCGCGATTTCGTAAAAACGTGTGTTAGGAATTTATTTTTGCTTATTTAATTTGAGCAGTTATCAAAAATATGTAATGTACATTTACTAGATAACCATGTAACGCAAAAATTTGCATTAAAAGATTTATCATATATCTTGAAGTTATTGAGAAATTCGCGCTGAAAAAGTAGCTGTTTTCTGTTTTTAGCTCGTGAAACTTGTAGGGACTCTTAAGTAGCTTGCAACATGTATATCAATTGAGTTTTTTTTTTTTAATTTCTTACGACTTATTGTCAGGCCTACGTTGTCCCCCATATCTAAGTACCAATGCTGTAACATGCAAATATAGTAAAACCAAACCATTTTTTTAAAAGAGTAACCGTGGAGTTTCTTGCCGGTTTTTCTCCATAGGAAACGACTAACCCGAACCGTGCACCTTTTGTCGATGTTTTATAAGTGCCCATGTAGGCATAAGAAAAAAAAAAAATTGAGGTTTTAAGCGCGCCAATCTTTCAAGGCTCACGCAGTCAGGGTCGCTGACATTACGACTCGAGAACAATTTCTAACCATTGTCAACGCAGCCGTTTTGTACGTGAACATACTTTTATAGGATTGATATTGTGTGACCGCTACGGCGCGTTGTACGTGAACAATTGCTAATGACACCAATATCAGTCACAGTTTCTAGAATCAATACAGATGGCGATTTATTGCGTACCTAGTCTAAAATTTAACAAATATTTTTGACTAACGTTTGGAATGAACATTATGTTTACACATACCATTCCTGAATTAAGAACATTATCAGGCGTTAATGTCTTTATACAACTGTCTTTTTATTGCTTCTATTGTTAGCAACGACTGCCGGATACGCAAGATTTTCCATGAAAATCATCGAGGACGACAAGTGTACGAGTATTAATTCACAATTTAATATAGAAATAACATACAATCTTAGTCATCTTATAATGAAGAAAAACGAAATAAAGAAAAACTACGAATCCAGAAAATTGTCAAGAAATAGTCTCGAAAATGCTTTGTGTCACCAAAATACAAATATTGCTGGTGTCCGCAGATTAACGTTCCAGGCATACCGACTTTCAAAGGTCAAGCCCGGACGGGTCACCATGTTTTTTTCACAGCTTATCGTTAGGGACCGTGATTTAGGTATTTATTAACATATTTTGCTCGTAAATGGATATGGTATAAATTATTTGTCATAATATCCATTTTTGCTGAAATAAGTTGCAGTTATGTTACAAAAAGGGCTTTTTGTTTGTGCTTTGGATGGAGAAATATTTTCATGTTTTCTAAAATACTTTAGCTGTTTCACATAACATTTGTTTGGTTCTTGAGTATTGTTCAAGTATACTAAACTAACCAAATCGTTTTCTTGGTGAAAATGGAAGTGCTTACTTACGGGTAAGATTCAGTGGCAAGCTTCTCATCCTAATTCTTATTCTATAAAACACATTAAAAAAAACAATTAATCACAGTATTCATCTAAGCTAAACTCGCCAAACCTTTTGACCGATTTTCAATTTTTTTATTAACTTGGAAAAAACTGTTTACCTTTACGAGCAAGGTAAGAGTTACAAAATTCGTGTCATGTACGCATTTGATCATGGTTCTAATTTAATTTCGTTAAAATACAAAATTACGGCCACAATTAATGCGAAATAATGGCATAATAGAACACAAAATTCACACACGTTTGATAATACACGGCATATAAATGAATTTACATAAATAGCACATAGCTCTGATCAAAAACATTGCTAGAGTTACAGAGCTTCATTGTTCAAATAGTTTGGTTTACGCTACTATATTTATGGATTTGTTGGTTTTCATTTGTTTCAGCCCTAGATAATTTTAGAGTCCCTAGCTATAAAACTGATTTAGGTTTGAGATAATAATATGAATTCATTTAGGTATTTATTGTCATTGTGCTATTCAAAAAGTAGAAACTATAGTAAATTACGACTTTTGGCCTATACCAAAGATTTAGCACGGTGATAAGATATCTGTTTCGAATTTAACCGGTTGAATGCTGTATTACCGAAACAATTAAAAATCTAATGTGTCTCGCGTTTGAGGCACGCAAGGGGTTCAGACCAGCAGTGAGTGAGATAGTATGTTAATTTTACTACACTAAACTACTTCTGAAGTAGATACTTCAGAAATAAATAAGTGTAGTAAAATGTCTGTAACCTATGAAATCCACGATGATTTCCTTTTATTGTACTTATAGTGTGTCTCCTTTACAATGTTTTGTGTGTAGAAGATACAACTGTCTTGCCAATTACTTCAAGCTGCTCAGAGCAGTGGTGGCCGAGAGCAGTGGTGGCCCAGTGGTATCAGCCGTGACTTACAAGTTGTAGGTCGTGGGTTCGAGCTCAGGCTTTACTTAGTGTAAATTATTTCATCACCACTGCTCTCAAAACGGTGAAGGAAAACATCGTGAGGAAACCGGCATGCCCTAGAACCAAAAATTCGAAGACATATGACATCCACCAACCCGCACTGGGCCCGCGTGGTGGATTACGGCCCATTCCCTCTCACAGAGAGGAGGCCTGTGTCCCAGCAGTGGGAACATTAATAGGCTGATGATGTGATGATGATGTGAAAGTGAAAGAAATTCTAAAACTTTCACAGCAGAATGTTCTTGTGTGATACGATCCCTAAGGCCGACGGCACCCACCTTTCAATTTTGTTATTACAAAATGTCTAATTTAAAAGTAATTTGTGTTAAGGACGCTATTACATTTTTCTACAAATAACAGTGCTTTTCAGGTACCATTTTAATGTATAAGCAATCACAGATGTGAAGATATCATGGTCTTAATTTAAAGATAATATATTCAGCTGCAGATTGGCATCAGAAAAATTCTATGACATTATACAAAATTTTCGCACAAATACGTTTTTCCCATCACAATAATCGCACAAACATTAAAAAGTAGGGTCCGAATAGGTCCCAGTTTAGGTAAATTTACAGCATATTTTATCTTCAAAATTATAAGAAACTGCGATATATATAGTACTTTGCAGGTTCAGCTAATTATTTTTTACCTAAATCATTATATTTTTTAATTATTAGCTAAAATAAAAACACTTGCCGACTTCTTCATACATTTTGCTCTAAGGGTACATCATTCCGCGCTCAGAAGCGGTCGTGGAAGGACGGGCGTATCGCTCAGTCGCAAAAAATAAATACGATAAAAGTAACAGAAAGATTGTAGTGTGCATGCGTGTGAGTACCGCCACGCGTCGTTTGTCGTGATCAAAAGGAGTTGATATTTTATCGTACCGAAATACAAGTATGTTTGAGTTTCCTATTATTATGAATGTGATTTAGGAATTATGTTGGGTAAGATCGGGATTTGGATAGGTGGTGTTGAGCAGTTGTTGACAAGGTTGACAAATGGATGGGTCGGTTTAAGCAGCTCTTAGTAAGGTTAATATTTGGATGGTTAATTAATTAATTAATTTAATTAATTTAATTAATTAATTTAGTTAATTTTTTAGTCAAGCTGTCGGCGGTGAAGTTTAGAAGTGGATGGGTGGGAGGAGGGGTTATGATTTTAATCGATTTGTATGTAGGTATGTATGTATGACGAATACGGGGCAAAACCAAAGATGGCGCCGAAAAAAATTAGACAAATTTTCGTCATGGGTGTCATTTTCATGGATTTTGGGGTCGCTTAGATCGAATATGGGGTCAGAACCAAAATACAAGATGGCGCCAACGAAAATGTGATATCTTTTCGTCATGGGAGTCATTTACGGTTTTTGGGGTAGCTTATATCGAATATGGGGTCAGAACCAAAATACAAGATGGCGCCGAAAAAAAATAGACATATTTTCGTTATGTGTGTCATTTTCATGGATTTTGGGGTCACCCATATCGAATACGGGGTCAAAACAAAAATACAAGATGGCGCCGACGTAAATTTGACATATTTTCGTCATGGGTGTCATTTTCATGATATTTAGGGTTTTTAGAAATGAATATGAGGTTATAACCAAAACCCAAGATGCCGCCGATAAAAGTTGACGAATTTTCGTCATGGATGTCATTTTCATGGATTTTGGGGTCGCTTATATCGAATACGGGGTCAAACCAAAATACAAGATGGCGCCGACGAAAATTTGACATCTTTTCGTCATGGGTGTCATTTTCATGGTTTTTGGGTAGTACATCATTAGCTGCTGCTCATTATGTACCTAATGCTCCAAAAAAATTTGGATAATAATATTTTATCTACACTCACAACGTAATGTTCCAATTATGAATTCAAAAAATATTGTATAAACATGTACTATATATTCGTGGATAGGTAAAATAAAAAAAAAACCATTACAGTGCAACATTTTCCTTCGATTTTCAAACAACTGCATCATAAAATAACTTTTTAATTTTTATAGCACACTTTAACTTTTTAATTTATTGGCGTTTATGGGCTCCTCGACTTACTGTCGAAAAGTAGTGTCATGTCTATGGAGGCACCCGATGCGCTGTCATGCGCAATGAGAATCAAAATTGATCGCCATACCACATATTTTTCCGTTTCCACTTTTGTTTTATTTCAAACTAGCTGTCCCACGCGGCTTCGCTCCCGTCAACTGGCTACGTATCTACCCTATCCTACCTACCCTATTCTACACCTACCCTACACCTACCCTACCCTACCTACCCTTACTACTATACGAATGTACCGGCGGCGGCGATCTAATTAAAATTTAGAACATAAAAGCTGCTATTGTGAGTCAATATTAAAAGATAGACTGTCGCGGACTTTTTTTAGAACTTTTAAAGAAGAACAATTCCATCATACATTATATTTGCGTAACTTAAACCGTTTACGCAGCGCACGCAACAGAAGCTCTCAAAAAGGAATATTTTTGCCCGTTTTTGCAACATTTTTCATTTATGCTCGGCTCCTATTGATTGTAGCGTGATGTTATATAGCCTATAACCTTCCTTGATAAATGGACTATCCAACACAAAAAGATTTTTTCAATTCCAACCAGTGTTTCCTGAGATTAGCGCGTTCAAACAAACAAACAAACAAACTCTTCAGCTTTATAATATTATAATATATATATATATATATCTATATAATATATATATATAAGTATAGATTTAAGAGTGTAGATAAAGTAGTGTATGCAACGGCATATAATTAGGTATTAAAACACGAGCGTGGGTTTATCACATGAGGCGAAGCCGAATGTGATAATACTAACACGCGAGTGTTAACCCCTATTATATGACCATTGCATAAACTAAAGTAATTTTTTTATCATAGTCACCGGCAATTATAATTTGTTTTAGGTATCTATTTATATCACGTGGCGTTTTTTTTAAATACCTATTTATTACAACAAAGAGAAAAATATTGGGTAGGTATACTAAATACATCTGTTTACCCCCTAAAACCGTACAAGCGTGATATTATATTATGGTATGGTGAAAACAATACATAAACATACGATCACAGTAATCGCAGGTCATTTGCTGTTTGTTATTGAAGAGTTACATTTTATATCTCCGAAGATCTTTATCAGATCCTAATATATTACACAATAAAACCTTTCCTGATAACACATACATTTATCGACGAAAACCCAATCAATACCGGATCAGTAATTTTTAAGAAAATCGCAGATACATACGGGTCGAATAAATATAAAACCTCCTTTTTTTGAAGTCGGTTGAGAATAATAACCTACTTTTTACGACAAAGGTTTGTAACGGTTACCAAATGCATTTTCAAAATGACAACTAACCTTCCTGAATCAACTTCAATACAATTAAAAATAATATCAAGGACCAACATTATTTAAGTGATGTATAAAATCGAGCGCTCAGTAGTTTCAATGAGTGCGTACGCGTAATGTTGCTGTGTGCGACTAGATACCTAAATTTGAGTTCGTCAAAAATGTAACAGCGTCCTTAAATAAATAGCTTTATTTCACGGAAATACAGATTTAACATGTTTTTGTTGAAACAATTTACATGAGCTTTGGTAGTAAAACAATGCAATACAATCTGAGAACTGAAATCTGAACACAATATGGGAAAACCCTGCCTCTCAAACTAGGAAACCTGTATCTTGAGAGACAGTGATTGAGCTTAAGGTTACACTAGTCGAAAATTCTTCCATACAAACGTAGTCTAGGGATTATTCCTCTGTTTGACGATGTATGTTCAAAATAAAAAGTGATATCAATTTGTCTCATCATTATCTAGCCCTGTATGGAAGCAAAAAAGAAAATAATTGAAAGTTATAATCGTCGAATGTTCCACATTTCGACACTAATTTTAACGCATTTTTGGGCGCATATAAATACCATAAGAAGACAGAAAATTACAAAACGGCCTCCATACAGAGATAGATTAGTAGTTCAACAATGCAAATAATTTTATTTTGAACAGATAGATTTAGTCGTTTTTTCATGATATCTAGACTGCCAAAGGACTGTTTATAAAATTTTGCGCGCTCGGTTTCGTCCTAAATCATTATCCATTTCGCTACAAATTTGCAAAAGTGTGTATTCGTACGCGAACTAGCTTCCTACTGCTCATCACGGCATCTATCTCTTCCGCACGTGTTGTCGGTTGATATAAAATGCATTTTAACCCCGCGCACAAAATAGTTCGTGCCGTTGACTAGTGTACCCTTAAAAAGTGATGTTATTAGTATAATAGTAGACTGTGTCGATCTACTGAGTATTTATGAATATAAAGCTAAGTTAAGTTAAGTAATAGTATATATTAAAACGTGATGAGTGTGTGTTTGCGTGTGTGGGTGAGTGTGTGGGTGAGTGTGTGTGATTGTGGATATGTAGGTAGTTAGGACACGTAGTTAAGTAAGGATTCTGTTTGTCGATAGTCCTGTTCCAGTAGCCATTCCGTTCGTTTTGATTTTAATTCATGTTTTTGCTTTTTCACAGTTTGTGAATTCTATTTCCATGTCAGTTTAACTGGTTTTATTAACCTCATAAAACTATATTACTATTTTGCTTAGTACAATTTTGTTTACGTAAACAGATTTTTTTAAGAAATAAGTCTGTTTGATCCCGCCTTATAGAATGGTATGAATGGACTTTAATTTTTAGCCTGGCGTTATTAAAAGATTGTTCTTTTAACAAAATTTGGTTGTTCCTAAATTATTAGACGAGTTTATCCTATACTATTAAACAACAAATTAAACGAGCAATATTTGTATCAATTTGTGGTTCTATATATATATAGATATATATATAGGTATATATATATATATATATATATCTATATATATACCAATATATATATAGATATATATATATTGGTTAATCACGTTCTCGAAAACGGCTCTATCGATATCGATAAAATTGCCAGTGTATAGGGCCTTTTTGGGGGCAAAAAATCGAATCAAAACTATCAATTCAGCGGTTTACACATGAAAGCAAAAATAGTTAGATACTTGCGGTAACTTAAGAACCTACGGCAATAAACTTCGAGTAAGTATTGCAAAATTGCAATGTTGGGTCGTGCTTGTTTGCAAGTTCCTTTATCGTAATGTGGTACGTCTCAGTTAGACTTTACAAGAGAGAACTTATTGAAAAGGAAAAAGAGCGAACAAGAAGAGAGTTTATGATTTGTTTTTATTGGTATGAATTGTGTTTAATAAAGTACAGTGATGTTCGGTTTATTGTGTCTCCAATAAAAGGCGTTATGGGGAATTTTATGTATTGCCGACAGTTGAAAATTTGATTTCTATAGGATTTTATCGTCTCCATTCTGTTGGAGTAAATATTGGTAGAAGGTTTTTACGTGTCTCTGATTCTTTTTTGATCATTAACTATCCCATTTTATTGATCTTCGATTAATCATTCAGAAAAGTCACAACTTTAACTTCAGAAGTCCATACGTTTTTGGTAAGAAAGCTAGTAAAAGCTGGCCTCGTATGCTATTGGAACTCCATACTATGCTGCCAGTTCAACGTTTAAATACCCACCGACGTGTAGTCGATTGTACCTTCATAATATTCTACCTATATTCGTTGAGATTGGATAAAGTCGATGACCTAAATAAATCTCAGATCCCTCTAGCTAGATTATTGCGATTTTCGATCTAATATTTTAAATAGAGCAGTGGTATATTAGTTAATCGTATAACTAACGGGCTGAGGGACTGCGGATAAATAACATTAAGTAACTACATATTAGTTATGGTGCCGTATTTTGGAGAATTTGATTTGTGGTATCACTTAAATAATGTTAATATCGTTAATGATTTTATTTCTGTAAGTTGGTTTGTAAAAACACTTTTACATGTCGATCATATCATTTTAGGGTTCCGTACCCATAGTGTAAAAACGGGACCCTATTACTAAGACTTTGCGATCCATCTGCCTGTCCGTCTGTCAGCAGGCTGTATCTCATGAACCGTGATAGCTCGATAGTTGAAATTTTCACAGATGTGTTTCTGTTGCCGCTATAACAACAAATACTAAAAACAGTATAAAATAAATATTTAAGTGGGGCTCCCATACAACAAACGTGATATTTTGCCGTTGTTTTGCGATATTGGCACGGAACCCTTCGTGCGCGAGTCCGACTCGCACTTGGCCGGTTTTTAAACTAGAAGAGGTCGGCGTTTCTTATCTGATTACTCTGAGAAGAAAGACCGAAACAAACTCAGACGTCTCAGTCTCTTTTGAAGTCCAGACAAAATCTTGGTTAGATCATGTGCAGACCATGTAGACTGACTTAGGTAATACATTGGCAAAGCATATTTCGTAGCCTACCCTTCAAACTTTGTTAAGAGGGCCTAGGCAATATGACTTCTACGAGTATCAATTGTATCGTTTTGCGAACGTTCGTTTGATTTTGGACTTTATGTTGTGGATGACATGCGCTACTGAAATGTCAAGTGAGCGATTTCAAACATTAAAGACATTGAGAAAATGTTACTGTGTTTAAAAACCCAAGACGGACATTAACTTTATTTTGATACAGCAAGGCAAAACAGTCGACCTTGATAGAATGAACAAACCCAGTGAGAACAATAAATAACAGAGAACTTTTATTATACACCAACAGGAAATAGATAAAAGAAAGAAAACGTAAACAAAATATTGCACTGTACTTAAGGCGGTCTTATCCCTGAAAGCAATTTCTTACAGCCCATTGGATGTCTTAGCCGTGATTATAGCAAAACTAAATTATTTAATTTTGTTGTTTTGCTTTGAGTTTGGTACTAGATCAAGTCCTTCATTTTGAAGCGTATGAATCTCGTTTGTTTACTTGCTTATATGCCAAACCATATTGCCATCCTGCGTATTACCATCAATCGGGCACACGTAAATTGCAGATGAAATAGAACGCTTTGCCCAACTCAGTCATCAAACCCAGGACCTCATGCTCAGGAGAAGCGCTTGCGACCATTAATTAACGAGGCAGTTAAAACAAAAGGTAATGATAGCTGCATAATTATATAGTATAATTTTAATTATATATTTGTACCTTAAATAATATTCTAAATATTTATTTAAGGAAGGCCTCAATGTTAAATCAGAATCATTATCATCATTGCAGACGAAAGACGTCCAGTGCTGGCCTCCCCCAATCGCCACACTGATCGGTCCGGTGCGTCTCGCATCCACTGAACTCCCGCAGCCTTGATCAAGGGGGGGTGACCATAAGCTCTTAGAGTAAGGTTATTTTGAGATCGCGTAAGTGACAGATGTATGTAAGTCATATACATCTGTCCCTGACACAAACTCAAAATGATCTTACTCTAAGAGCTTATTGTCACCCCCCTGGCCGTCGCTCCTTCTCGCAGCCTTTCTTTAATCGGAATATTCGGTTGATAATGATTTCTAATTATTACTTTTATTATTTATCTGTTACATTCATTTTTAATACAATGAGCATATTGACACATATTCTTTAGGATTTTATAACATGAATGACCTTTGTTGGTACCGCTATGTAAGTAAAATGATGCATGAAAATATACGATAAGGTATAATTCTTTTTAATAAAATTATTTTCGCTGAAACGGACCGATACATTATTATAGTATCGCAAACAATAAAATCAATAAATATAACAAGATGGTTTTAATTTATTTGTAGGTATAATATTTATTAATTGCCACTTCACACTGCTTGAAGTGGCAATTAAAAAATATTATTTCAATGGTTTCCTAGGCAAGTTTATTTATTTATTTAAACTTCATGTACAGTAGTGGTACATAGGCGAACTTCATGCCACAAGGCATTCTCTACCAGTCAACCTTTGCGTTAAAAAGGACAACATTGTAAAGGGTGCAAAATAATATTTAAAAATAACAACTAGTATACGAAAATGTATATACTTACATATGTACTAATAATACACATATACAAATAAAATAGACTAATAAGTACCAATAATAAAAGAGAACCCTTTTAATAATTGTTGTTGTGTTGTTGTTTTTTTTTTCCGCAAGTGACTTAAATACTCATCAATCAATAGTTTATTCTTACTGATGACTGAACATCCTTAAGGCGCCCATTCCCTTGAGTAGCTGATGTTAAAATGAAAATCACGTCTAAATGGCTAGTCCTAATTTTTTGAAAAAAATATTTGTTATATTAGACTATTTTCTTAATAATTTGATCTAAGCAAATTTTGAGTTTTATTTGTATAACATAGTGTTAAGTTATGTCTAAAACGGACAAACACGACAATCACTCCAAAACCGCTGTGCGTATTTTAATGAAATCAACACCATCTCAAAGATAATTTAATTATCTACATTTTGATCTGAGGCTTTTTTTTTTAAAGTCTTAGAATAATAAGGAAAGTACAAAAAACTACTAATTTTTGGGTCGCGTGGGTGTGAAACGAGTGCGCGTTTTGTTCCCTCAAGGTCGTTAGCGTTAGTCGTCGTCTTAACATAGAGCCCAAAATAAAAATTCAGCTTGTTTCTGCTGTCAAAGTCAATGTTTAAGCCGCGCAACATTTTTTTCAATTTTAGTTTGATGCCATTTTAATTTTCAGTCAAAAATTTTTTGGTTCAAGGTGAAAAAATACATCCGAAATTATTGATTTATGTGGATGATTCTTTTTCTCTACCATATTTTTCATCAATGGTTAAAAGATGATCATTGTATTTATTTTTTCGATTTCAATTTCTACCAATTTTCGCCCGATCTCTAACTTTGGATAATATAAATTAAACAGACTTGCCACCCATAACATGGCACTGTCCGCATCCAGGTTAAAATATTTATTCTTTCATTGCGTATCAAATCGAAGGCGTCTAAGAACGTTAAAATGTGTGTTAAATTACAACAAATTCTGAGTAAAACTCAAAAACAATGCCCTTGTATTTCAATTACGGCTATTCATTGTAAGAACAGGTGTTTTATACCCGTTTAAACTACACGAGGTGACACCAAATTTAACAATGCCTAAGTGAAACCACACTCTTTGATTTTAAACGCTCATTAGAGTTTCAGTGCCGATATAGCCCTTTGCTAAGAATAGTTACAGTATTTGTGCCACATGTTAAATTTAGTGTTTTTTTTATTTTACCTTTGTATAGATTCTTTTACCGATTGTGAATGTGTGAACATTGTAGGCTTTCTAGATTTCTAGATGATTGTTAACATTTGTTAACTTTTTATTTCGTACATTATTTTTTTTGTTTGTTGTTTTTTTTTAAATTTCGTACGACTTATTGTCGGGTCTACGTTGTCCAAGAACTAATGCAGTAATCAATAATGCAATATCCAAGTACTAATGCTGTAACATGGAAATATTGTAAACACAAAAAAAAATAAAAGAGTAACCATGGAGTTTCTTGCCGGTTCTCCTCCACAAGAAACGACTAACCCGAACCGTGCACCTTTTGTCGACGTTTTATAAGTGCCCATGTAGGCCTACGTAAAATAAAAATAAATGATTTTGATTTTGATAAGAATAATGAGAATGTATTTATTTGTTTATCCTTGCACTGGAACGCCTGGCAGTAATTACACCAATGGAGCCACAAAGTTATAATAAACTAATTATTAGTTCAGGTGTCCTCACGAGGTTTTCCTACACCGTTATCAGCCATGTCCAAGATAAGATAGAAATTACTTATGAATTAATAAATTAGCATTGGTACTTGCCCCTCATTTGAACCTCAAGCACGAGAGGCGAGTTCTTAGCCAATGGGCCACCCCGACATGAAAATTATGTTTGAAGGGGATAATTCACAATAATACAGACAAATCAAACGATTCCATGTTTTAAAATCAATTAATCATTGTGGTACGTAACACAGAATGACAATGGAAAAAAAAATGTTGCCGAGATTAAATTCTGCCAGAATGTTAAATCAAAGTTTCAGGCCAATGTTTGGTTGTAGATTAAAAATGAATTGTTATAATTACTAAACTTAACCTCGGTCATTGGCTGCCAGTGGTTGGTTCAAACAAGGAATGGATACGCACGAATTAGGCCTTGAATCATCCAGGAAATGAATGAGCTTATTAACGCAGCTTATCTGAACGATTTATCATAAATATCAGCAGAATTTGCTATGCAATAACCGTAACGGCTATACCTGCATAATAACGTGCCAAGTCGTAATTCAGCTTCAACATACTCCGTTCTATAAATCACCTGACTTTGACACCGATTCGAAAACGCAATTCAATTTGGAACATTATCTACCAATTGACAGCTTTGGTATTATTAGTACAAGTCTACTGTAATGTATGTGTGTAGAAAATAAACTTGGTCTCATAAGTACATGTCGCTTTAATATTACCTGTTCTGCAATAACTATGTGCCAGAGCCAAGTTTTAATTGCCCCGGATTACTTACTTGACATTTAAGTCAGGAAGTTCACTTTTGTGTATCTACTTTTACTCGGTACTTTATAACAAGAAACAAAAAGAGTCGCAAGAAACTCTGTGAAAGCTATTAATGATGACTGACCTGTGGTACACTTAAGACGAGACTCAGCACCCACGCGATAATTACAAGCCGGCCACTCCGCGTCGCAGTTGCCATACTGCGCATCGGATACTTCACAGCGAGCCATCTGTCCACTCCAATAAGCACGAGTACGAAAGTACTGAGGTACAAAGCGAACATCTGCAGGAACTTGAACAATTTGCATGCTATATTCCCGGCGTACCACTGCACCGTAAAGGACCACGCTGCTTCACCAGCGATGCAAAAAACCGTCACCAATAAGTCTGCTATACTCAGTTGAAATATCAAACTATATATCGCTGTCCAAGACGGTCTCGCTCTTCCTCGACCCCTTTTGCCTCTCTGTATACTTATAATCGTTGCCAAATTCCCAAAGAGTGATAACACAGCCATAGCCGAAAGCACGCTTGCTCTGATAAGTGTGCTTTTAGTCAAAACTGGGGCATGATCCAAACACATGACTCGAGTGCCATTGTATACGAAAATCTTATTCGTGAACTCTTCGGCGTGTGAGCCATTGAACAGAAATGTTTCCAGACATTTTTCTGTAGGCCATACAGAATAGCCTTCAAGAACAGTTTCTGTCGCGCTGAACTCTCTGTGAAGAGCTAATTCGCTCGGGTATAGCGCGTCATCGTCATATAATGTGGTATTGTTGCCTGCGCTGTCCATGTTTCGTCATGCGTCAACAAGAACTTCCTCGCTAATCTGAAACAATGAAATTGAGCGTATTAATTATTATGTAACATCAGTATAACAATACTACAACAACCTTGAAAATAATAAGGTTTATTCCATCGTATCGTAGATTTACGCGAAACACCATTTGAAAATACGTCTTTGATGGTGCACTTATTTCCTTATTCTTAAAACAAAACACTAATCTCTTGAAGATTATCCTTAAGTATAATTAAATAGCGTATTCATTCCGAGTGTTAATAGCCGTGGTAAATGATAAACGGACATCTGCCTCCATTTATTGCAAAGCTACTGAAGTGGTCATTTAATGCCTCAGTTAACGGCAGCTTCGGGGAGAGTGTACTTGTATCTCAGTTTAAATTGGGTCTCAGCTTATGAATTAGTTCCATTGTAATAGTGAGATGAACGAAGTTTCCCAGAAAGATTGACTTAAGACTTTACAGCTCTTTGGAATTGGATTTATTGTATACAAAAATCTTTTCCGTAGTTTTATTTAGGTTATCCAAATATAATTAAATATAATATACACAAAATAACCAAGTTTACCTTATCTTACTAATATTATAAATGCGACAGTTTGGATGGATACATATCCAAACTGTGTATATGTATGTTTGTTTTTCAATCACGATAAAACGAATCTGGATAAAATTTGTCACAGAGATCGATTATAATCTGGAATAGCACATAGGCTACTATCATCCCGGTATAATGTGACCTAGGGATAAAAAAAACACTTTTCACGCGGGCGAAGCCGCTGGAAGAAGCTAGTAACAATAATATTGTTACTAGCTTCTTCCTTTAAATTATATTCTAATCATCTGCCTAGCCTTTTCCCAACTATATTGGGGTCGGCTTCCAGTCTTACCGGATTCAGCTAAGTACCAGTGTTTTACATGGAGCGACTGCCTATCTGACCTCCACAACCCAGTAACTCGGTAACACGGTACCCCTTGGCAAGACTGGTGTCAGATCTCAAGCTTCTGACTACCCGTAACGACTGTCAAAGATCTTCAAATTACAGCCGGGACCAACGGCTTAACGTGCGAGGCACGGAGGAAACTCGGTATGTTGAAATGGTCACCCATCCACGGACCGACCCCGTCAAGCGTTGCTTAACCTTGATGATCGACCCGTGCGGCTGTTATTATTAAGCCACGAGCTACACGAGCTCCTTTAAATTATATCATAATATGACCCTAGAACCAATTAAGCGCGGCATTTAAGATAACACACGAAATATGTATGTATGGTCCAACTAGACAGTATAAATATCATGCATAGTCAGAAGTCGTATGTTTTTGAATAATTTATGTGTCGTACCGCGTTTTTTTACCTATTGTTCGTAGCGGTATCCATTTTATTTAGATGAAAAATTGGCCATATGTTTTATTGAGTTTCTATTGATTTTCCTGTTACACTCGTGTGTTGGTATAGTGCTTAGGTACACGATTGTACATTGCGCTAAATGATTTATTTATTTATTTATTCTTCAACAAATTTACATTTGTGTCGAACAGTGGTTTTAACAATATATATAACACAACAATCATCAAGCCAGGAAAAAAACAAACACTACATTCTATATTGGTCCCAACATTACAAGTCTTAATATAGCAATACAACAATCCAACCTAATATCAATTCACAATCAATATAAATTCATTTCAAGAAATTTATGTCAATAAAATTAATTAATATGTAATGTCATAATAGAATACTAGATAGATTACTCCTAAGACATTAAAATACAATCACATATCAGTTCGAGCTACTTTTATCTTTGAGAAACTCTTCTATGCTGTAATAACATTTCCTCAACAACAATGACTTTAATTTTCTCTTGAATTCATTTGGATTCATAGAGTTTTTAAATTCTACAGGCAATTAATGCCTCTTTGATGAGATAATTACCTTTTATTACTGATCAGAAAATTATTATTATTCTGTGTCTCGTCTATAACAGCTGATCTTTATATAAACAGAAATATTGTGTCATTGCTGCGGTACCTGCTGTCACAGACTTGGCTAAATTAGTTCACTAATTTAGTGAACGTACCTACCGAGCTGCCCCTTACGGCGAGCTCAGCGACCACACAGCCCCTAGGTGCCTAATAACAGGCGAGCGATGTCTGTCAACACATATGACTGAAAAATCATATACAGGTAATACAGGTCGCCATTCGACAATTTCGAATTAGTAGCGACCATTTCAGTGAGCCGTAAACACTTCCGCGTCATTCAATAAAAAAAAATATGAAATTAATATCATAATGGCCTCTTGTACAATACGTTGGTATGGTAACAACAGCCAGACATCGAGTTTCCAGAAAAATGGCATAACATTTCATTGATAAGTTAATAGTTACATAAACATAATTAGATTTATTTTCTGATGTTATTTATCGGAGTTCATATTATACTGATCAAGTTTGTAGGTGAAAACGCCCACCGCATGTTTGCATCTCTTTCTTTTTAAAGTATTTTTTTCTCTATCTCTTCTCCTCTATAATTTCGTAAAAAAAACTAGTGATGCACCATATCCTATGACCAAATCTGTTATCGATAGAACTAGAAGCCTTACAAATAAAGACATTAAAATGAATAGTTTATTCATTGTGAAACGATTTTTTGATTACGTTTTTACTAATATTACTATATTTAAGAACCAACAACCGAAAACAGTACGTTACCCTTAGAATTTTAATATCTTTTTCAAGTTTAACATTTTATGTTATTACTAAAATGTTAAAATGCCGAATAATTAATAATAAAAAAGGTAATATAAAAAAAAAATAAGTACAAATACTATTTATAAAAATAACGATACATTCCTGGTTTTATTTAAACCTGTCCCACCCTTAATGAGGCGTATGATATAAGGATAATAAGGGACCAATCAGAGCGCAGTCGTCCCGTCCCTCATACCTCAGCTAGTTGACAGAATTGTTTTGATGTATTAGATTAGACCAAGCATTAGGCGTCTAGTGGCTATGTGGTCGATAAGCGAGCTACAAGAGCGCTTGTAAGCCAGTACCTACTGCCCTAGCTTTCCTTGATAAAGCGATTCAAGCGTTAAGATCAAAAATGCATGACAATGTCGACGTAAGCTTCGTTGTGTTGAAAAGGCAGGAAGATAATGTTTTGCGAAACACAACGTCATCTTCCTTGTCTTGCCCTTTGTTATTTGGGGTTGGTGCACCATATTTTTCTTCCATTCACCCTTATCAACCGTTACGCTACCTTTCAGCCCCTTTTCTTTCATAATCATTCCTCACTCAATTCATTCATTTTTCTTTTTGCTGTCCTGTGACGGAACACTACACAACCTTATAGTCAAAGGTCTTCTCTAGATCTCACACACAATGCAGTTTATAGTCAGTTTGACCCTTCCGACTTGAACGAAAAGTAGAGCATCGTTCAAACAGAATATCGATGCAGATGTTTGTGGACGTAAATTGTTAAGACGACATTCGTAAGCACATGATGTGATTTGAGTTTAGCTCTAGGTTTAATGTTTTTTGCTTCTGCAGTTTTCATTACGATGTAGATATTTTTTCGCTTTGTGAATATTCATTGGGAATCTTTACGATATAAAAGTGCTAAATAAGTTTACAATTTAGAGAAAAAATTGTTGCAATGAACATTTGTTATGTTTGAATACCTCTTGTTTTTTTTTAACAAACACTCCTAAAAAATAACAAAAGATTCTTCATACATTTGACGTTGCAAAAAAGGTTCTACGAGAACTTAAATCATCCAAAACTGCGACTAATAGATAAACGGATTAAAGCCAGACGCAATTTCGTAGTCGCACGATTACTAGTAAAACCTTTTAAAGGGTTCAATTTGATTTAGAAATTTAACGTTATTGATAAAAATTTCTACATAGTTTTAACTTTTTGGAAGGCAAGTAGATTTTGTTATAAAGTATTGATGGCTACGAATATGTGCCTATGTACCATCCCACAATAGGGCAAAGGCCTCTTCTCATATAAGGAAGGCCAGATCATTAATCACCACGCTTTCTCAAAGGCTTGAGCAAACATGTTAAAAGTCAATGTATGTTTTTTAGTAGATAATGTTAAAAGACAAGAAATCTGAACGGCTCGATCTCAGAATACCAGATTCGCAATATATCAGAAGTACAGCTAAATGCAAAATTGTTTCAGAAGAAATAATCAAATTACAGGTACAAAAATAACAACAAACCGTGAACAAGAGTCATCATCATCATCATCATATCAGCCGGAAGACGTCCACTGCTGGACATAGGCCTCCCCCAAGCGTCGCCACATTGACCGGTCTCGTGCGTCCCGCAACTAGCGGATCCCCGCAACCTTCACCTGGTCATCGGTCCACCTGGTGGGAGGCCTTCCAACGCAACGTCTTCCGGTTCGCGGTCGCCACTCCAGAACCTTTCTGCCCCATCGGCCATCCGTTCTGCGAGCAATGTGCCCTGCCCACTGCCACTTAAGTTTGGCAATTCTTCGGGCTATGTCGGTTACCCTGTTTCTCTTGCGGATCTCTAAATTTATGATTCGATCACGCAAGGAAACTCCGAGCATAGCCCTCTCCATTGCCCTTTGGGTGACTTTAAGCTTTCTGATGAGGCCCATTGTAAGCGACCACGCCTCAGAGCCATATGTCATCACTGGCAACACACACTGGTCATAGACTTTCGTCTTGAGACACTGTGGTAAGTTGGACGAGAAGATACCGCGCAACTTCCCGAACGCTGTCCAGCCGAGTCGGATTCGACGGTTGACCTCTTTCTCGAAGTTGGCCCTACCCAACTGGATCAAGACAAGAGTAAGAGTAAGAACAAAGTAAAATCAAATTAAATTACAGGTACTTATTACACAAAAATTAACAGTTAATCGTGAACAACGAACACAAACTAAAAAAAACTACACTAAAGGTTTTCCTCAATATCGCCTTATTGTAGCTAAAAGATTTATACACTCGGTAACTGCAATTTTGTTGCTCATACAATGTAATTTTTTTGTCAGTCTGAAAAATCGGTAGCTCGATTCTGCGCGATTCTTATTACTAACGGTTACCCGTAACTGAATTTATGAACTTGAACTCAGGACTGCAACGTACGATTGTGAGTGATGGTATAGCAAAATGTAACTAGAACCAGTAGCCTAATTGCGTTAGTGAATTCGGCAAGGCAAAGGGTTTGACCACCATCAATCGACCAACATACAATATATATGGGCGCACGGTTGGCGCAGTGGTTGACAGATTGACTGCTGCGCTGCGTGTCGCGGGTTCGATTCATGCACGGAATAAATATTTGTATGACCTACAGATACTTATTCCGGCTCTGGGTGTTTGTGTATGTGTATGTGTATACATTACGTATATATTACAGACATAATAAAGGTCGTAACTATGTTATTGTGACGGTTGCAAAGGGCAGTGTGAAATTGATTCCTTGATATTTGCGAACATTGCCCGGGCTTTTATTCAATTTGTATTTTTTTAGAGTTCCTTACCCAAAGGGTAAAAACGGGACCCTATTACTAAGATTCCGCGGTCCTTATCGTATCGGATCGTCTTCATATTTTTGATGCACTAGAGTCGATCGAGAAGCGGGACAAGAAACTCATCGGCAATGAGGCATTGGTCAAGTCAAAGCTTCAGAGCCTCGGACATCGTCGCCGAGTTGCCAGCTTGTCGGTTTTTTATCGGTTACATTTCGGGGAGTGTGCGATGGAATTGCATGATTTAATTCCGCCCAGCCCGAACCATCATCGAACTACCAGACGTACGGCGATGCGTCATCGGTACATGGTGGACATCCCACCCATACGCACAAAACGTTTTGGGGACACTTTTATTATGCGTACAGCTAAGAAGTGGAATTCCCTGCCGGAGTTTGTGTTTCCTGATAGCTACAATTTAGGGGTCTTTAAGTCAACTCCCCCAAGTGTCACCACACTGATCGGTCCCGTGCGTTTCGCATCCACGTAATAACGTATTTTGTGTAGAGTGAATGGGTTTTTTCTAGGCAAGCGTGCTTCACCGTTGATTACATCATCGCTTACCATCAGGTGAGATAGTGCCCAAGCGCAAGCCTATTGATAATAAAAAAATAATAATATTATGTTGGGGTTGGCTTCCACTGCTTTCTGTCGAATCAGATGCAGCTAAATACCAGTATATTATATGAAGTGAATGCCTAACCTGCCAACCCAGATAATGCAGTAACCTTACTGGATAATGCAGTAACCTTACTGGATAATACGGTACCCTTTTGTGAGGGTGGCAGCAGACTTTCGGGTTTCTGACGACTGTCAAAGATTCACGATACGGAGAATTTTATTATTCTGTCATCTCGAGACACTGCCAGCACGGCTGGTACGACCATTCCGTGTTCTGTGAATACTTATTTCATATTCTTTTTAAAGGAATGAAGAAGGTAGAAATCGCATTCGACCTCAACATTAAAAAAAAAACAAATTGACATAAAATTAGATTTCATGAACGAGGTTTAAATACTGATGTGACAGTAATAAAATGATTTCACGCCTCATTCAATACGTTCGGAATGGAGTGTCACCGTGCCCCGCAATAAAATTGTATTTTATTTATTAAACTAACACAGCACGTAAGTGTTTAAACTTTTCTATAGTGGCAGAGTTTATTATTTCGAATATGTAGGCGCAAAATTATAAACTTAAATTCAATATTTCGCATATCGCAAAGTAAAACTACAATAACGAGTGCAGCATAATACTAAGTTGTTAGAACTTTTTTTGTAAGGTTTAACTAATCCTTCTATGCATATAGGAAATGATTTGAAAAACTTAAATCATTTATTGAAAGAGTTAAGAGCCATTTTCAGTTTTCCATTGTTCCACGGTACCTATCTGTTAGCATTTTCACTAATGTAAAGTTTAGATAGTACTAATAAAAAGAGAGTAAATTATTTAAATTTAAATATTATATTATTGTTATAACACGAAATAATAGGAAATACCTACTTTATACCTATTGCATAACTCTCAACTGTTAGCATTTTTGTACATAGCAATAAATTCACATAGATTATCCACCTAGCGAAAATATAAAACTTTTGAATTATCAAAGGTTATGTGAAAAATAATTATATCCCTACTGGACTGAAAACAGTGTGTCTATAAATTTAATCGTCAGTTGTGAATGAAAATTGAGAAATTATAATTCAAAAATGGTTGACACACCAAGACTTAGCGATTATATAGGAAGGAAACTATCAATATTATAATTAGTATAAGTTCAGCTACTAAAGTAAACAGTATTAGGACAAAAGACTTTTCCAAACTTTGTTTTGGTAAATTAAACCCATATTAGTTTTACTTTACAAATCCCTCCAGCTGTAGGTAAACATACGAAATCGTAAATTAACTAGTATTGTACAAAGTTTTGTTCCTTAAGGCTATTTACCCACACATATTTATTTGAACCCTTATTTGTTCGTTGGAGTTTACGTATTTAGAACATAGAAAATTATAATAATCACGTATTTCTTGTGAAATTAACATTTTTTATTAATTTTTGCTATTATATTTAATGCTTGCAACCTATGCTACGCTATGTTTACCTAATGGATAGTGATGATGTGGTTGGTAATGGAGAACACTTGCTTGAAAATAAATAAGCCACTTATGATATTATTGGTTCTATAAGTAACCTAAGAATAAGCAAATATCGATAACTCTTTGATTTTTCTATGGATTCACCAACCCGCATTGGGCCCGCGTGGTGGATAACGGCCCATTCCCTCTTAGCGAGAGGAAACTTTAGTCCCAGCAGTGGGAACATTAAAAGACTGATGAAGATGATGATGATTTTTTGAACTTGGAACTATCTTAATTTTTAACCAAAATTGAAGCAAAAATACAAATATTATCAAAAAATATTTATTTTACCTTTGAATGAATTAATTTGACTCCCCTGGCTATCAAAAAGTTCAGTTAATGATTTTAGTCTGGCTATATTTACTTCCTGATACAATTTCTTTTAGACAACCTGTGATTACTCTAGATGTTTTCGACGTGCGACTTATAACTTATCTAGTATTGGCAGAAACTGTATCTATATGACTTATTGACTATTACAATTCAAAAACGTACGTTTTTTGACTTTCAATTTATCTCTTGACTTTTGTTATTTCTACTGTTTTAGTGTTGCAATTTGTATAGGTACTTACTTACTCAGTGTTATGGTTTCTACAACAAGTAATAACACTGTGCTTTCAATTCTATAGCTAACTAATAATGTAGTTAATACTCGGCCAGCTAATGTTTTATCCATATAAGTAGTCAAACTAATTCTGACACATAAAACAGAACAAATAAAGCAAATACATTATTGTTTTGTAGATCCCAAATGTGTCTTTACAGTAAAAAAACCGACACCAAGTTTATGGCTATGGTTAATGGCTGAAGAGCCATTAGTGCTTTTTTATAATGCAACTTTTAGCTTAATTTTTCGTCATTTTCTAAAACTTACTCTTGCTTCAATTTTGATTATGGTCTCGTACCTATTGAAACTAACAAAATCGTGGTATTTACAAAATATTTCGACAACGACAAAAATCAAAATCGGTTCATCCAATTAGGAGATATGATGCAATACGTACATAGCCCTCATTTTCTCTCGGATGTCGGGTCGGAGGTTAAACAGTGAAATTCGCATAAATGCAGATGTCTTTTTGCCTTTGATGCCGTCGATTTTAATAGTATCCATTTAAAACCACTATTACATTGACCGATTAAGTGTGGATCCTATGGGAATAAAGCTTAATTTTCTTAAATTTGTATTTCTTATAGGATATTACGGGTGAAATGAGACTATGCAATTATTTGCTATGACGCTTCGGAAGTAAAGCGACTGACAGTGGTAATAACGTTGCTTTTCGTAGTCATAAGTAGATTACAAAGGTAATTTTAGACAACAATGTAGCAAATCGGCTAGATTCTGAGCTTTGTTGGTTGGATTAGGTCGTTCACATGAATGTACATGCTAAGTACAGCCGGTAACCCCCCCCCGGTGGGTACCCGCATTGTCGATGCGGGGGGGCTCAGTAACCGTGGCTTGGTCACCCACGGTGAAGCGAAGAGGAACCCGAGGAGGGGCCGCTCGTCAGGGCTTTTGCCGATTAAGCCGACGACGTAGCGGCCAACTAGTAGGTTGCGGTGCCGCTTGGTAACAGGCGACATCGCAACTGAGGCGGTGTCTGCGATGTCCACGATGTCTTATGGAGATTCCCAGGTCCCATACGATATCGCGGCTGAGGGTTGGAGGCCGCGGCGGGAGAGGAGTGCCGGTATTGCGGTGCGCCGCTCTTCCTACCTTCCGCGGCCTAGGCGGGGTCGCCACCGTGATGGTGGACGCGGTGGGTCCGCAGGGGAAGAGGAGTGTCGGTATAGCGTTAGCCGCTCTCCCTATCACCAGCGGTCGCAAAATGGTAGGTGGCGGGGCCATTGACCTTGACCCGTCACAGTGGGACCAAGGGAGTCGCCTGGCATCCATGTGCTGATTTCCCTGGGGTGGTCCCGGAGTACAGTGTGTTCTTGTGCGCCGGTGATGGGGGGTACTCCCTCGAGGAGAGTCCGGTGACGGACAGCCGTGGCGGGTTCGCAGTGAGTGCCAACGCGTGCCCGTGTTCCCGCCATAAGCGGCACAGGAGGACACCGTAGAGTTTTGATGAGTTAGAGTCCCACATAACTGCACTATCTCCCCGTGCAGTATGCATCAGCATTTCTCCAAGAGAAAAAAAAAAATTACCGCCGGTATCACTGTTACTACATGACCATAGTTATGTATATTTGTACAGTAAGTAGGCAGGTACTTTGTAACATGACAATCTTTATGAAAGGCGTAGCAATAAGACGGGTTATTACAATTGCAGTGTTCTACTTTCAAATTCAAACAACCAGCGCAGCGCTCAGATATGAAAAAAAAGAATCACGGAATAAAAGTATCGGGCGTCCGGCAAACGGCGAGATGGGCAGATGATATTGTTACCATCACGGGTAGAACCTGGATGGTGCAGGCACAGGAACGTGGGGATTGGCACAAGAAAAGAGAGGCCTTTTCTCAGCAGTGGACGAAGTCGGTATGTGGATGATGATGATGATTCATGATCTCGAAAAATGAAAAGTTTTGCATTTGCATATCGATGTAGCTGTTCCCTGCTGTAGCTTTTTTAAAGTTCATGTAACAACACTATGTAAACAAACACACACACAGATCACAGATCTTGAAATAAAAGTTGTTTCTAGACACATAAAGCACATCATTGCAGCTGTTCCCCGCTGTAGTTATATTAAAGTTAGGCTAATTATACTAACTAAAACTTTGATATACCTTGAAGTTAAACTTGTTTCTGGATACAGAGAAGTGCACAAACTATACAAACTTAGGCAAATATTCATAAAACTGCATCGGAAGTTAATGTAAATAAGTATGCTACTATTACTCGTACAAAGAATAGCAAAAATGAAATGGGCAAAATGCAAATACAATCTTGGGATCGAAAGTACAGACGCTTTTTCAATCAAAGTTATATAATAGTGAAATTCTTATGCATTTAACAATACTATATAAACAAACACACACACATCACTGATCTTGAAATAAAAGTTGTTTCTAGACACTTAAAGCACATCATTTCAGCTGTTCCCCGCTTTAGTTATATTAAAGTTAGGCTAATTATACTAACTAAAACTTTGATATACCTTGAAGTTAAACTTGTTTCTGGATACAGAGAAGTGCACAAACTATACAAAATTAGGCAAATATTCAAAAAAACTCCATCGGAAGTTAATGTAAATAAGTATGCTACTATTACTCGTACAAAGAATAGCAAAAATGCAATGGGCAAAATGCAAATACAACCTTGGGATCGAAAGTGCAGACGCTTTTTCAATCAAAGTTATATAATAATGAAATTCTAATGCATAAAGGTAAAATGGAGACAGGATAACAACATAAATTCATTTGGCAAATATAAAATGCCGAAAGAGATGAAAATAAAAAAGCCCAAATTTATCACAATATCCGTGACCTTAATTGCACAAAGGCTATTGAAACCAGCGACGTGAATGTCACCACCGCTTTGAGGAAATCAACTTAAGTGACGGTTACCTACCTCCGAAAATAGTATTTGAATAGACAAAAAGTCAACAAGGAAAAAGAGTTTCACAGAAAATTACCCAAATCATATCGCCTCGGGAAATATTTTGGGTTGTCCACAAGACATTTCGGAAGCGCATCAATCACATTCATTTTGGCTGACGTTGACAAAGAATGTCTTTTTATTAAGAAGACGTTAAGACCGTGTCAAACCCTACTTTTATGCCAAAGTTGGCAGGTTTTTAGGCTTAAGTGCAGTTAAAAAAATACTTGACTCAGAAATCAGCGGTATGCTTATCATAAGGACATCATTAAAATTAAATTTAAAATATTCATCTTATTTTGGAATATGTCCGGTTGGAGTGTACGTAACGGGGCACTGAGGAAAAAACTGGCAAAGTACGAGTTGGACTCGCGCACGAAGGGATCCGTACCACTATCGCCAAAAACGGCAAAAAAATACTTTTGTTTTATGGGAACCAAACTTAAATATTTATTTTATTCTGTTTTTAGTATTTGTTGTTATAGCCGCAACAGAAACACATCATCTGTGAAAATTTCAACTGTCTAGCTATCACGGTTCATGAGATACAGCCCGGTGACAGATAGATTGAGCGAGCTAAGACCCCTGTTACATAAAACATATTCGATCTATTTTCTAGATAACTAAGGTCAAAAGCCTACTGCCGCACTCAGATACATTTAACGGTTACTGAAGGCGCTCCTAAGTATAAATTTTGTACTTAAATCTATACTAAGGAGAGCTTTAAGTAACCAGGTACTATTTAAAATATGAATATCGTTTCACAAATATTTGTAATAACTAATGAACGAAATCCATAAAGGAGAATTCACCAACAATTTGTTCAACTACATTTAATTAAACTGAGGTTGATTCACACTGTATGGTTAAAATAAGCCGAATTTGTTACAAAACCGAATAATGGCTTCATGTAGTATTTTGGCTGCTACCCCTAGAGTGTATATTATTATGAAAACTGGAGGCGCGAAGGGAGAGCATCCCCCACTTCTGTAACAAAACATAGGCATCCGTGCGAGCCGTAGCTGCTGCACTGACCAAATGTCTCGTTTGACGTTTAGACTGACTTTAGCGTTTGCAAAGTTAAAATAAGAATTTGAAGTATTTCTGAAATGTGTTGTTGGTTTACGAAAAAAATTTTGGACATTTTAATGATCCTCTACACAGAAGAAGAAAAGGTTTCCGTTTCCTTACTCCATTTTAATAGCAATACTTTCGTAACGTAAGATTTATTTAGAACAAAAATAATTGTACGTAACTCGGAAATAAAAATTCACTCAACTTTTCTCCACGTGTGATGATTGACCATTGAGATTAAACTCCAATGACCCTTAGGCTATTTGTATCGAGACACTGTCGGTGAGCTATTTTCGTATTGCTCGTGCCGATATCAGAGATCACAATAACAAAACGATAGCTAAATAGAAAGTGCATTAATTCTATCCTACTTTAGACTTTTGTTGTGACAATATTAACTCAACAGCTAAACTGGAGATAAAACTATTTATAATACGATAACCTTATACAATGTAGCGTTGTGAGGATCTCAACTGAAAATAGTCGAGTGATATATCCACATCTCTAAAACACGGAACAACTCTAATTTTTCGGAACGTTATCGCTCGGTCATTACTCATTTCGATTTCGGTAGCTTAGCTGAAAAAACTATCTTTCGATCCTCACGACTCTTTGTTCCCCGATCTAGGGTGAGTTCCACATTAGGTTAATGATTGTACCTGTTTCTCTGTGCGAGACGACCAATATCGATTCCATCACTTAATCGTCAGCTGATTTGGCGCTGTCATGTTGGACACGTGGCTAAGGGTCGTCTAGTTCATAGAAGATTGCAATGATTATGTATTTCTACTGCATCGGGGTGTGCCTCCGTGTTTTATTGTAAGTGATCACGTTTACTTATGTTAATAAATGGTAGCGTGTGCATACTTAACCTAATTTTGCATCTGTCAATGTGCCTGCTACGTTTGCAAGTTTCTTACCTGTAAACCGTTGCGATGTGCTGAGCTTTCACCAACAATGCTTCCCACAGCGTTCCTTGGCTTAGAAAGGGGAAGAAGCTGGTACATCGCATGCGGCTTGCTGCTAATTGCACCGCATCTAACATGCGCACCCTATGGTGCTTTCAGGACTCTTCGTACGGGCTGAGGGCTGGGCCCCTTGCCTACTGCTGCACGCTCCTAGCTTCCTGCATGCTACCTACGTACGCTCCCCAGGTCTTGGCCTGCCTGACTGCGGCCTACTGCCACGCTGGCCAGGGCCGGCGCTGCCGTCCCTGCGCAAACCCGAGCAACTGCAGTTCCGGCGGCCGATCGCCGAGCCTGTGCTGACAGGCCCCCGCGTCTGCCGCGTGCTGCCAAGGGACGGTACCCTTCCTATCTATTAACAGTGTGTTAGATATCTGCTCAGACTTTTAGTGACTTACCCACGACCTAGCTTTAGTCTTAAGTGCTTAATAATATGTATTAACTTGTCCAGCTGTTTTATTTACAACTACTTACTACCTATCAGTTAGCGGCCTGCGCAAGCTTACCTAGCGCAGAACCTAGCCGTTACAACATATCTAGATTCCTCGATGGGGTACGCAGGTATATAAGAAAGTTCAAGAAGATGTTACTAGTTATGGTAAAATTCCTTGTAAAATGGAACGAAGCTTGTACCTATTAGCAATCGGGAACGATTTACCTAAATACACTTTTATACCCAACCTAAAAATCGAACACATGATTCAAGTTCAGTATTCGAAAAACAAAATATGAAAACATAGATAGTTTTGACTACAATGATGATACAGAATATGAAAAAATATCCAAAAGAATTCATCTTTTCAAATAATGGTCTCCTCACATGTTATAAATGTCAGGAAACCATTATTTTCGGGTGTTACCGAGAACATATTGCTTCATCAGTCAAGCCAAAATAAAAGATTGGTGCAATAAGGAAACAGGATGCCAAATGATGGAAAATCTCTCTCATACGGCGTAAAGGTATTCTTGCTACTCACAGAAGTAAATTGACGTACAAAAAGCCTGTAAGCAGGTTTAAAAAAAACGAAGCAAATAATAAGCCAAGAAAATATGTTAAAGCCTGTTTAGTGATAAACAAGCACCACAAAATTGATTAAAATATCCAAAATATTGAATAATTATTATTATATCAGGCTTTAACTCATCTAATTATAATCTACTTGATAACGATGGACCGATCACCGGATCCTGAATGTATTTACTTTATGGAACGACCATTAGAATAAATAGGACTGAAGAAAATTGTAACGACCTGAAAATCATATTTCTTCAAATCTATAATCCTATAGCATTCACTTGAATCAATCCAGAAATAAAACCTAGACATACGAGATGTCAGAAAACATAATTAGATAACGAGATGTGCATTCGAATAGATTGAAAGATAAAACTAACGTTCTTATTCCACTTTACTTCTTTCATCGCTGATCCCGTATATTTTGAAATCTATGAATAAGATGCATTTGTCTTTCGAAATTGATAGGTCCAGTAACTGATATACTTTGGTTGCTATAGGGTGTAAGTAAAATTACTGATTGACTTGCATTTATGGAATGTAATATACGGAAAGTTTCATATACCTACGTATGTGTCCTATTCCGAGAATGGTGAATGCTTGAGTGCATCCTTGAATCTAGTCCTGAACTTATTTTCTGATGAATGAAAAGTAATTCTGATAGAATGACTATGATTCAAGTCTGTACTGGATGGTCGTGTTGGAACTCAACCCCATGTCGGATCTTTAAATTGACTGTGTTTTCTGTTGTCATGGTGACTGAGTCGAGTGGAGGTTTTTCAAACTGACTTGGAATATGGGCCTATTAAAACGCAATATTATTAAATAATGTTGCGTAGTTCTGATATTATATTCCTTATTTACAAGTTTAACATATTATGTTTAATGTATCTTATCAGTGTAATTAGTATTGAGGAGCTCGTGGCTAAATAATAACAGCCGCACGGCTCGATCATCAAGGTTAAGAAACGCTTGACGAGGTCGGTCAGTGGATGGGTGACAATTTCAACATACCGAGTTTCCTCCGTGCCTCGGAAAGCACTTTAAGCCGTTTGTCCCGGCGGTCATTTAAAGATCTTTGACAGTCGTTATGGGTAGTCAGAAACTTGCGATCTGACACCAGTCTTGCCAAGGGGTACCGTGTTACCCAGCTACTGGGTTGTGGAGGTCAGATAGGCAGTCACTCCATGTAAAACACTGGTACTTAGCTGAATCCGGTAAGACTGGAAGCCGACCCCAATATAGTTGGGAAAAAGGCTAGGCAGATGATGATGATCAGTGTCATTAGTATGGTTTCGTTTGTGTGTATACTATCGAGTTTATTTGGAGTAGCAGTACTGCAGTGAGCCGCGTTATGCCAAGTTGATTGACGATAATGCCGGGTAATTGATGCTAAGTCCCATCTGAATATGCAGATTAAGCACGGCCAATCGGAGCTTTGATTATATTGGATAACCAACAATCCAATAGCAATCAAATAGCAGTATTATATTCTTGGAATATCAATTTGAGCTACTAAAATTCTGGGTATAGGAAAAAAAACGTTTTTACAAAAAAATACAACTGACTTCCAAATAAAAACACTACAAAGTGAAAATTAACTTCGATTTCGGAAGTAGGTGTTAATGTTTTCGTTTATTGACACCGACTTCAGAAATTGAAGTAATTTTTCACTTTTTAGTGTTTCTATTTGGAGGCCGGTTGTATTTTATTGTAAAAACGTTTTGAATTTTTCACTTTCTAGTTGTGGTATATAATGGACTAGTTTTATAGGCTTGGTACCTATAATGCCCAAAGTGATGCCAGAATAGATTAACCCAATAACATGCAACTTAAACAAAACCGGTGGAAAGAGAGGATACGAGGGTGATGTTATGTTATGAAATGGTATAAGCAATAAACAGACATGCGATTGCAGCCATCCCAAATAATTTGACATCATTTATTGAAGAGTTCTTATGTATATCTCCGAAGTTCTTTATCAGATATTGAAGATTTTAAATATCAAAATCCGTTCACCTAGTAAAAAGATACAAACCCACCGTTTATCATATTTACTGACTTTTTGTTAGAGAACCTAGATATCCGATACCGATACATCCCAATAGCTATGATGCTGGTGATGTAGTTGTACAAACTTTTTTTTGGGTTATTACATACAGTATTTTTCTGCAGAGACATGGTATAGTTAATTAATTATCTAAAAAGTCAATTTTTCTTCTTCGCTTTGCTCTTGAAAAAGCGATCGTGGTCATAATTAATTTTGTCCATTCACTGGTGATTTTGTAAAGTCAATTATTACGCTATGGCTTTTTTTGAGTTGCAAAATAAATAATTGAATGTTTCGCCAATATTCAGGCCTTCCAATGTTTTGTAAAAATAATTATTGTACCTAATTATTTTGTAAATTGAATTCTAATAGGGAACATTACTGCCAATTGCTCCCGCCAGATGGCGCTTGACGGCTCTGAGTAAACAAAAACATAACAACATGGCGTCTACTACTGTTTGTGGTTACCGAACTCTTTTTTACTGTTTTTAAGATAACTTGCGTTCAAAAACCAAATAATAATATTGGGGAAGTTAGTTTTAGTTAGCTTAATTTTTCTTTCACTATTTGTTTTATATTTTGTATGCATAAACTGCGAAATTTTGTCGCTGGTCTTTGACAGTTTGGTTTTTTAGGGATGTGTCCGATATATCTAAACGTAACTTATATCGGATATGTGTTAGATATCATATTGATATCGATATCAAAATAACCGATATTACAAAAGCTGTATCTAATAAAAACCTTACTAGCGTGTGAGAACGAATAATTCAAAACTTAAAACCGTAACAATGCGAAAACGTACGAACTACGAACAAAACGCAAACTTCACAAACGTTAGGAACCATATGCGCTACCTATCTTTTTAAGTATTATTTCGTGTTCGTTGTTATTTAGTTTGCTCATCTAAGTAACATTTTAACTTTTGCAAACTGTACTACTGATATCGATATCTGAAAACCGTTTTCTATATCGATATGAAAACACTTACATGACCGTTTGCGCAAAAAACCGAAAACACCCTTCTCTAGTTTGTTTACGCAGAAACCTGTGGCGCCATCTGAGCGCAGCTTTGCGGATAGTTCCCTACTGATACCTATATCAAATAGAATTATTAGGTTTGAAAACAATTTTATTTTGTGGGTTGCGGTAAAATCTAATTTTGCGTAGATACTTGATCATTACAGACGTGTAAATCATAACCACGTTTATTTCATGAAACGATACTATGAAATTTGATAAGGTGGCGCCTTCCTACATTGTTCACTACTTTGGAACTATTCAAATTTAATTTGAAGGTTATTTGAAGAATCTTCGTATAAATAAAGTTCCTAATACTTAATAAACTAGCTACTGCCTGTGGCTTCGCCCAAGTAAAAGTCGAAAATTATCCCGAGGGTATATATTACCGGGATAATAATATCCTATGTACTATTCCAGACTATAACCTATCTGCGTGCCAAATTACATGCAGATCCATCCAACCGTTTCAGCGTGAAGAAGTAAGAAATATACAAACACACTCACACACACACACTCACAAACTTTTGCCTTGATAATATCAGTGTAATTCGAATAATGCTGTTTTTAATACCAACCTATTATCTAAGTTCCGAACGGCACAAATATTTGTATGGCCTACAGATAGTTGTTACAGATTTGGCTTTTTGTGCATGTGACTTTAAATGATAAATGTTTATTAACTGTTCGCGACGAAGCGTCATCAACCATACTAAATGGTTCATAGAAATTGAAGTTTGTATGTGTAGACATGTCTGCTTACCACGGCGCGCCACCTGATACTAAAATGAATTTTAGAGGCACGTTTATATTTATACTAAAATTTTACCTACATTTTTTGAGATAGTAGTATAATGTTTTTAGTGTTTGTCAGTATGTTATAGGGTTCAATAGTTCACCCTTAACAGAGTAAAATCATTAGAAAGCATACTGATAAGAGTTATCATAGTAAAAAACATAAATTTCTGTCATACGATACGTCTGTGCTCGACGACGGATTAGTTCCGAATGAACCGTGAGAGGGAACCACACGATATATATAGTTTTGGTGGTTTTCGAAAATATTATAGTAATTAAAATCATGTTTTTAAGGGCTTATCCTATGTACTGGACATGAAATCAGTACATAATGATGAAACTATGTGAAGACCACATAGTTTCTGCTATGTAAATAGGAATATTGACTTGATATCTCAAACACCAAATATATGGTTTTAGGTCATTTTAGGGTATATGGGGGACCTAGACCGAGACAGGAAGCCTATATACACCTCATAGTTAGCGTAGTCTTTTATATAAAGCCCATTTACTTGAGATATCAAGTCAGTATATAATAGAAAAACTGCTGTTTGACTGGTTTTGGCAATCGCTTACGGTTTTAGGTGCCCTAAGTACCTAGAAACATATAGGTGTACTGGTAAAAGTACTACCATTGGAAAGCTTGCTAAAAGGGCTTCCAGGCGGTTTCTAGATGGGAAGAATCGCTTGGATAGTCAACGAGATAAGCAGTCGTGAAAAATGTAAACAACGTAAAACGTTGAAATTTGTAGACCCTTCAGGTGGAATAACTCCATGAAGGGAATAGATGTACTCATGGTGTAAGTACTTTCGGATGGCTTGCTGGACTAGCTACCAAGCCATCACTTTGGAGCGAAAATCGCTCAAGTAGTTTAAGTACAATTCCAGAAAATAGGTTTCTGGAAACGTAATTTTTAGTCAGTTTTTGGCATTTCCCGGGACTATACACCCCTGGGAATTCCGAAAATAAGGAATTTTTGGGGACCTCCCGATGGCCCGTTGAACGCACCATCGTGTCGTCCCAATCTTATTAGTGTTTTTATATCTAATTTCTCTGATAGCTGGGCGCAAAGAAAGTGACCGGCTATCAAATTTGTACATATCAAGGCACCTTATGTGCATATGACCTAGATAGACTTACATAAACACTAGAAATGTAAAGTGTGGTCTATTGGCTACCAGAATCCCCATAATAGGCGGTGATTGTCTGGTTAGCCTAAGTAGGAAGTCCTAAAGTCGGTGAAATGACTTAGGAACTTATAGATTCATTACATAAGGGATGATATCCCATAGAAGATTCCCGAAAATAAGCTTTTTCTAGACGTCAACAGACAGCCTGCTATTGGCACCAGCAGGTCAACCCAACCTATAGATATCCTTAGGCTAGGTTGAAAACTATTAAGGTTTTAACTGGGAAATAAAGGGAATTGTCCTTTTATTTCATGGAAATAGTCTAGGGAAGCTATCAATACCTGGAAATTAGGTATATTGATTAGATACATAGATAGGGGGCGTTACTGTGTTACAGTACGAAGGAATCCAGCTATTGATAGCACCATGGAAGGGGTGCGGTAACCCTATTTACCAAATATGTATAAGGGTTTTTTACATAAATAAAAATTATTTTCGGCGAGAATTTGCGGGGCTCTCAATAATGGCACGATGCGAGGGTATAAAGAACCCCCGGGCCCAAAATAGAATTTGTAGTCATCCAAAGCTAGTCGCTTGTACTTGTCTTAGTAAATAAGAAGTAATTCTTATATAGAATCAAGTCTCAGAAATTGTTGAGAGCCCTAGAATCGTGCCGTGTACTGAATAACTTAGTGTTTCATTTAATTCATCGACTTCAACCCTTATGAAGACATCCCTTTTCGATCCTGTCGAGCTGAACCTCGGAACCTGGACACCAGGAGTGCTGATCCAGAAGTAGGCAACCCGGAATCTGGAAATAACTCAAGTACAGCCAACACATCGTTGAATCGTTAGAGTCGATTTGCAACCCTACGTCACTGCTGCAGCTAGGCATCCAAGAACCTTTGTTTTCGTTGATGTGGATGGGGCGTTCAGCGGCAATGGCCAGAAGGTTTACGCCCTTCTTTTCTCGGGGCCAATGAACACGCTACGTCCTGCACATATAATGGTCCTATCGAGCCGAATTTTGGAGCCTGGAGAGCCCCAGGACGTCGGGAACAGTAGATCCAGAAAAAACAACTGGGTGCCTGCATATTAAGTCGGCTACGTGCAACACAACGTTGACCCGTTCGATCCGAAATTCGAAGTCTGGAGCGCCCCAGGACGTCAGGAAGAAACAGTGGTGGAATTAATTTTTCGAATTTTGGAGAAATTAATTTCACAAATAAACCAAAAATCGACGTGCACTGCAGGGAACAAGTCCTACGTGCCCTATTTGCCGCTGGATCCAAGAGGTAAAATTCTGGAGACAGTTATTGAAAATACCCTATTTTTTCAATAATTGTAAGAAAATAGAAGAAATTTTCTGTGAGCCGCAAAATGCTGTATGAAGACAGATGCGCATCCTTGAAGCCCCAAGAATAGTTCCTGAAGACTTATCGCTGAAAACTACCCTATGTTATCAGTGATTTGTTCTAGAACTGAACGCTTGTTTATTCAACCAAGAATACTCGTTCAGAAGATTGGATTACGTCTTTGACGCGGAAGAATAGTTCCTGAAGACTTATCGCTGAAAACTACCCTTATGTTTTTAGCGATTTGTTTAAAAAACGAGCGCCCGTCAGAAAAATACAAGACGCGCGTTTAGAAGGCTGATGTGCATCCTTGATGATTGAAGAATAATTCCTGAAGCCTTATGACTGAAAACAACCCCTATGTTTTCAGGAAAATTTTGAAGACTGAATTTTCGTCAGTGAATGGAAGAAACGTACTCTGAAGACTTAGATACGTTTCGGATGTACTGACTATGCGGTTCCTGAAGCACTATCACTGAAAATAACTTTGACGTTTCGGTGATTTATTTGAGGATTGAGTTTTCTTCAATCAAGCAAGATACGTGCTCTGAAGATTGATGCACGGCTCTGATGCTTTGGACAAGCAGTTCATGAAGCATCACCACCGAAAAGTAACCTTGACTTTTCGGTGATTTAGAATTTGATTGAATCATAGTCAATCAAATGGAACATACACGTTTATGGGAAAAATAAACTTGTATAGCAAATGCCTGAAGTTTCCTGAAGACTTATCACTGACCGTAAGTTTTTAGTGATTTTTTATTTGAAGATTGAATTATAGTCAATCGAAGTGGAGGTTAACTTCTGGAGATCGTCGGTTTGAACGCTGAAGCCCGGAACTGGGACTTATCTTTGAAAACTAACTTCGAGTTTTCAAAAGAAAATATTTCAACAACAATGCCGATAACCAGATCCAAAGGCAAGACGCCGGAGGCATGGACCGTGGAGTTGGATCAGCCAGTTGGCATCAGACATGAGCTGCCGCCGTGTTCACCTTCCACAACCGAAGGGACCGAGCCGTCGGACGAGCAGCGCCATCTAGCGCCTCAAACTGAAAGCACTCCGACGCATCAACCAATAGAAACTGATCAAGCGGTTTCTACCAGAGTAACCAGATTAGAAGGAGCTTCAGACACAACATTGAAACCTTCTCAGAAAGAGAAGATTTCCGAAGAAGACAGACGTACAGCGATGCCGATGACTACCCGGGGTGACGCCCGTATCGAACATAGCCGTCCGCCGTCAACTAGAGTGACTCGGTCACGAAAAAACATAGACAAAGCTCGCGAAGACTTACTCAAAATTAAGTTGGAGCTTGCACAACTGGCACTTCAGAGAGCGGAGGAAGAGGGTTCCGAAGCTGAATACTTGGATGACAGAAACTCGAATGACGAGTACGTGCGTTCATGGCTAGAAGAGGCACCAGAACCTCAGCCTGAGAAGGAGGATAACGTCGTTGAAGGGGGAACCAGAAATTCTATGCATAGACCCCTGACTGCGGCCGCCACCAAATCGCAAATAGAAGGTCAGCATCCTAAGGAGAGAGAAGTGCGAAAGCCTCCAGTTGCAGCGTCAGCTGAGGGTACAGGAGGTCAGAGGGATAGTCTCCGTCCATTCTTGACGGAGTTGACGTCCGCTATAGCGTCGCTAGCCGACAGGAAAATAGAACAGCGGGACCAACCGAACCCCTCTGCGTCGAAATTCGTCATGACATTGCCGAATTTCAATGGTTCTCATACTGAATGGCTATCATTTCGGGCCATATATGAGACAACTCGAGCGTACTTTACGGACATCGAGAATACAGCGAGGCTGAGGAGAAGCTTACATGGACGTGCAATGGAAACCGTCAGCTCAGAACTCATCGGACATGCCAGGCCCGATGACATCATGAAGGAACTCGAGCTGCAGTTCGGCCGTCCAGACTCCATAGCGCAAGCTGAAACAGATAGATTACGCGGATTGCCGCGCTGCAGTGAGTCACCAAGAGACATCTGCGCGTTTGCAAGTCGCGTAAGAGGTGCTGTAGTCACGCTCCGCGCGTTAAAAAAGGGTCATTACCTTATGAACGCGGAGCTTATGCGATTGTTAACAGAGAAGTTACCCAATTCGCTACGAGCACAATGGTACCGATCATATTCGGAGAAGTACCAATCGGTGCCAGATATTTCATTGTTCAGTAATTTTATATCTGAACAGGCACACTTCTGTAGTCCATTCGCCCCACCCGAAGGCATCGCTTCGGCCGAGGCGAACACCAACAGACGCGTCACACAAAGGACGCATATAGCTACGGACCAACCGGTAGGAAAATGCCGTGTTTGCGACGTGGGACATCACTACGCCACTGGATGTGCACAATTCAGGGGCGTAGCTGTCGAGAAAAGATGGGAGCTAGCGAAAAAACACAATCTATGTTATCGCTGCCTTCAACATCGACGAGGCAACCACACTTGTAAGAGAAAACAGTGTGGCCAAGACGGGTGCAGAGATACGCACCATCGGCTTCTTCATAGGAAGAAGCAACAGCAGAGGGAAGCCAACAAGAAGCCCGATGTTCCTGAATCCCGCAAGGATCCTCAGGAAACGGTGGCCAGTTTCGGGTCACCATCGAGCCAGGCGTACCTCAAGATAGTGCCGGTCCGGGTAATCGGACCGGCGGGAGAGGTAGCAACATACGCTCTCCTAGACGATGGGTCCACCGTTTCGCTGATGGATGAAGACATCGCGAGGCAAGTCGGGGCAGAGGGCCCTGTGGACCCGCTCAAGATCGGTGCGATAGGCAACACCATGCTCACCACCCCATGCTCAAGAAGAGTCAAGGTGACGCTGGTTAGCCCGCAAGAGAGAAGGGTACAATTTAAAGCACGTACTATACCTAAACTCAGCTTGGCAAAACAAACAGTGAGCGATAGGGTTGTCGCACGCTGCAAGCATTTAACCGACTTGAGAAAAGAGTTGATGTACAACAATGGCGTGCCGAAAATACTCGTCGGCCAAGACAACTGGCATTTGTTATTGGCCAGCGAGATTCGCAGAGGTCCAAGACACCAACCAATTGCGTCACTTACAGCGATGGGTTGGACACTACATGGCGCGCACAATAGTTTACTACGACAACAAGTACATCATGTCAATAGAATAACAACTGATGACAATTTGGATCATCAGTTGCGCGAACATTTCGCCATAGAATCGTTGTGCATAAACCCACAGCGACCCGCCTCTGACCCAGCAAGAAGGGCAGAGGACATTTTGAATCGATCAACTGTCCAATTAGAGAATGGACACATCGAAACCGCCATGCTTTGGCGTAATGAGCATGCTGAGATGCCAGATAGCTTTGAGACAGCTCTGAAGAGGCTCGTCTCAACAGAAAAGAAGCTGGACAAGAACCAGGAACTTCTAAGAAGATACTCAGACCAGATGGACTCGCTAATTGCGAAAGGATACGCTGAAAGGGCACCCGCAATTAGCACGCCAGGCAAAACTTGGTACCTCCCACACTTCGATGTCTTCAACCCAATGAAGCCAGACAAACTTCGCATCGTACATGACGCTGCCGCCAAATCGAGAGGAATGTCACTGAATGACTTCCTGTTAACTGGGCCCGACCTATTACAGTCGCTGCCAGGCGTAATGATGCGGTTTCGCCGCCACTGCGTCGCAATAACCGGTGACATAGCGGAGATGTTCATGCAAGTGAAGGTGCGGAGCCAAGACCGAGACGCGCTTCGCTACCTGTGGAGGGGAAACCGCAGAGAAGGAGCGCCAGAAGAATATAGAATGACGTCCATCATTTTCGGCGCAGCCAGTTCGCCTTGCACAGCAATTTTTGCAAAGAACTGGAACGCAAACAAATATATAGAGAAGCACCCTGAAGCTGTGGATGCTATACTACGTAGTCATTATATGGATGACTACCTAGATAGTTATAGAACTATCGAGAAGGCGGCAGAAGTCGCTAGTATGGTGCGAAAAATACACCTACAGGCGAGGTTTGAACTCAAGAAATGGGTTTCAAATAGCTCGCAGCTCCTAGAAAAAATGGACCCATCGCATATACAAACTGAGATGGTATCCATCGGAGATATAGATACGTCGGAAAAGATACTCGGCCTCATATGGAGGCCAGGCGAAGACACGCTGGGTTTCAACCTCACACTCGCGCGTCTGCCTGAGGGTATCTTGGACCGAGAGGCGCCCACCAAGCGAGAGGCGCTCAGAATAGTAGCGTCGCTATACGACCCACTCGGACTCGCCTCGCCAGTAACCATCAAGGCGAAGCAAATATTGCAAGAAGCATGGAGGCGAGGCGTCGACTGGGATCAGAGGCTAGATGTTGACCTAGCATTACAATGGAAAATTTGGGTACAACATTTACGCCAACTAAAAAACGTTAGCGTACCAAGATGCTATCCTGGATATAGCGACGCTATAGAAATGCAGGTGCATGTGTTCACTGATGCAAGCGAGATGGCATATGCTACCGCTATATACTGGCGGGCCACGACCGTGGAAGGCAAGCACTTAATAAGCCTTGTTATGGCGAAAGCGCGGGTGGCCCCACTGAAACTGCTTTCGATACCGAGACTCGAACTTCAGGCCGCGGTATTGGGAACCCGCGTAGCCGCAGCAGTGATGAGTGAACACGACTGCAAGCCCACGTCAGTAACGTATTGGTCAGATAGCAAGACCGTACTGACCTGGATTAGAAGAGGAGCGAGAGTATACAAACCTTTCGTTGCTCACCGAATAGCTGCTATTGAAGACAATAGCAAAGTCGAAGATTGGCGATGGATACCCACCAAGATGAACATCGCTGATGCAGCAACCCGTGACGTGCCACTGCGGTTCAACTCGGACCACGAGTGGTACTGCGGGCCGAGTTTTTTGTCTCTTGGGCCCGAATTATGGCCCACAGAGAAACCTCCGACTACAAACGACACGGGAGAAGAAAAAACTTTCGTTGTCACAGAAGGGGACAAGAAGAGCTTCATAGAAGCCGTTCCAGAGCCAAGCAGATTCTCCAGATGGGAGCGACTGCTTCGTGCGACCGCCACAGTTCTGCGTTTTATATCTCTTTGCAAAAATAGAACAGAGATAACGTCCTATAAACGGACGAGAAAAAACGCTGAAAAGGACCCAGACTGGCGCAAGAAGCCCGCTGTACCTGCACAGAAGCAGAAGCAGGCATGCAGAGCACCAACCCAGGTCAACAGACAAATCATAGAAGCAGAATTTCTCCAAGAAGCTGAGAAAATACTTGTCCAGGTCGCACAACAACAATCGTTCGCTTCAGAGTTAGCGAATGTTGAAGAAATAAATAAAAATAGCTCGCTGCGACCTTTACAAATTCAGGTCGTCGACGGCGTGCTGCGACTAAGAAGTCGCATAGCAGCTACGCAAGAGGTAGCTGAAGAAGTGATGCGCCCGCCTATATTACATGGCGACCATCACATAACGCAGTTGTACATAGACTGGACACATCGCAGTCTACAACATAGTGGCACCGAACTCACAATTAATGAGGTACGGCAGCACTACTGGGTCGTGAAGATGCGACCCACAGCGAAGAAGGTGATAGCGAGATGCCTGCATTGCCGTATACGCAAGGCACAGCCACCAGTACCTGCGACCGGCGACCACCCGAAAACGCGCCTCGCTCACCATAAGAGGCCGTTTACATATACCGGGCTCGACTATTTCGGCCCGCTATCCGTCACCGTCGGTCGGCAGCATCAGAAGAGATACGTAGCACTATTTACGTGTCTCACATCAAGGGCGGTGCACCTTGAAATCGCCGCCAGCCTTAGCGCAGACTCCGCCATATTGGCGCTGCGCCGATTCGCCGCACGCAGAGGATGCCCAGCTGAGATACACTCAGACAATGGCACCAACATGCACGGCGCCGACAGAGAGCTGCGAGACGCCTTCAAAACAGAGGCAAGTCGTAGAGGCATCGTATGGCGCTTCATAACGCCATCAGCGCCATTCATGGGAGGCGCCTGGGAGCGCCTAGTTCGTTGTGTAAAAAACACACTATACAATGTACTTACAGAAAAACACCCCACCGAAGAGGTGTTGTCCACACTGATTTGTGAGGCAGAGTACATTGTAAATAGCCGACCATTGACACACGTGTCGGTAGATGGTGATGATGATGAATCCATCACACCGAATCACCTCTTGCTCGGTGGGTCAGCCAGACTACCTACACCTGGCACGTTCACCGAGCAAGATATAGACAGCAGGAAAATATGGCGACGATCACAGATCCTCGCTGATATGTTCTGGAGTCGCTGGGTCAGAGAGTACCTGCCGGAGCTCCAAAACCGGCGGGAGCCACATAGTAGTGGGCCCAGATTTAAAGTGGGTGACCCTGTCCTGATAGCCGACGGCCAGCTGCCCCGCAATACGTGGCCGCGAGGCCGCATTGTGGCCGTGTATCCAGGAATCGACGGAGAAATCCGGACCGCTGAGGTACGCACGCTTGGCGGTACCTTGAAGCGTCCGGTGAAGAAACTCGTCCCACTGCCCCAGTAACCAGAGATGCCGGAGCGGCGACCGTCCTCTCGGTGGGCCTGGCCGGCAGCCGAGAAATGCCGTCCGTCGCTCACCGAAGGAATGCAGCGCCGCGCCGACAACACTTCGAGTCGACACAGCGAGTCGACACAGCACTGCACGGCGGGAGATATGTTCGCGACGAAGCGTCATCAACCATACTAAATGGTTCATAGAAATTGAAGTTTGTATGTGTAGACATGTCTGCTTACCACGGCGCGCCACCTGATACTAAAATGAATTTTAGAGGCACGTTTATATTTATACTAAAATTTTACCTACATTTTTTGAGATAGTAGTATAATGTTTTTAGTGTTTGTCAGTATGTTATAGGGTTCAATAGTTCACCCTTAACAGAGTAAAATCATTAGAAAGCATACTGATAAGAGTTATCATAGTAAAAAACATAAATTTCTGTCATACGATACGTCTGTGCTCGACGACGGATTAGTTCCGAATGAACCGTGAGAGGGAACCACACGATATATATAGTTTTGGTGGTTTTCGAAAATATTATAGTAATTAAAATCATGTTTTTAAGGGCTTATCCTATGTACTGGACATGAAATCAGTACATAATGATGAAACTATGTGAAGACCACATAGTTTCTGCTATGTAAATAGGAATATTGACTTGATATCTCAAACACCAAATATATGGTTTTAGGTCATTTTAGGGTATATGGGGGACCTAGACCGAGACAGGAAGCCTATATACACCTCATAGTTAGCGTAGTCTTTTATATAAAGCCCATTTACTTGAGATATCAAGTCAGTATATAATAGAAAAACTGCTGTTTGACTGGTTTTGGCAATCGCTTACGGTTTTAGGTGCCCTAAGTACCTAGAAACATATAGGTGTACTGGTAAAAGTACTACCATTGGAAAGCTTGCTAAAAGGGCTTCCAGGCGGTTTCTAGATGGGAAGAATCGCTTGGATAGTCAACGAGATAAGCAGTCGTGAAAAATGTAAACAACGTAAAACGTTGAAATTTGTAGACCCTTCAGGTGGAATAACTCCATGAAGGGAATAGATGTACTCATGGTGTAAGTACTTTCGGATGGCTTGCTGGACTAGCTACCAAGCCATCACTTTGGAGCGAAAATCGCTCAAGTAGTTTAAGTACAATTCCAGAAAATAGGTTTCTGGAAACGTAATTTTTAGTCAGTTTTTGGCATTTCCCGGGACTATACACCCCTGGGAATTCCGAAAATAAGGAATTTTTGGGGACCTCCCGATGGCCCGTTGAACGCACCATCGTGTCGTCCCAATCTTATTAGTGTTTTTATATCTAATTTCTCTGATAGCTGGGCGCAAAGAAAGTGACCGGCTATCAAATTTGTACATATCAAGGCACCTTATGTGCATATGACCTAGATAGACTTACATAAACACTAGAAATGTAAAGTGTGGTCTATTGGCTACCAGAATCCCCATAATAGGCGGTGATTGTCTGGTTAGCCTAAGTAGGAAGTCCTAAAGTCGGTGAAATGACTTAGGAACTTATAGATTCATTACATAAGGGATGATATCCTATAGAAGATTCCCGAAAATAAGCTTTTTCTAGACGTCAACAGACAGCCTGCTATTGGCACCAGCAGGTCAACCCAACCTATAGATATCCTTAGGCTAGGTTGAAAACTATTAAGGTTTTAACTGGGAAATAAAGGGAATTGTCCTTTTATTTCATGGAAATAGTCTAGGGAAGCTATCAATACCTGGAAATTAGGTATATTGATTAGATACATAGATAGGGGGCGTTACTGTGTTACAGTACGAAGGAATCCAGCTATTGATAGCACCATGGAAGGGGTGCGGTAACCCTATTTACCAAATATGTATAAGGGTTTTTTACATAAATAAAAATTATTTTCGGCGAGAATTTGCGGGGCTCTCAATAATGGCACGATGCGAGGGTATAAAGAACCCCCGGGCCCAAAATAGAATTTGTAGTCATCCAAAGCTAGTCGCTTGTACTTGTCTTAGTAAATAAGAAGTAATTCTTATATAGAATCAAGTCTCAGAAATTGTTGAGAGCCCTAGAATCGTGCCGTGTACTGAATAACTTAGTGTTTCATTTAATTCATCGACTTCAACCCTTATGAAGACATCCCTTTTCGATCCTGTCGAGCTGAACCTCGGAACCTGGACACCAGGAGTGCTGATCCAGAAGTAGGCAACCCGGAATCTGGAAATAACTCAAGTACAGCCAACACATCGTTGAATCGTTAGAGTCGATTTGCAACCCTACGTCACTGCTGCAGCTAGGCATCCAAGAACCTTTGTTTTCGTTGATGTGGATGGGGCGTTCAGCGGCAATGGCCAGAAGGTTTACGCCCTTCTTTTCTCGGGGCCAATGAACACGCTACGTCCTGCACATTAACACACGTTACGCGAGTAACTTCCAGTAGTTTTGTCTAGGTCTGAATACAGCCTAAAATTTCAGCAACTTAAAATAAATAACTGTTTTTCTTTTCATAAACAAAAGAGCGAAAGCGTCTACCTGACTTCTTCATTCCAACGTATAACAAGTTTGTATGTAACTCGACGCTACCTATCGAATTAAGAACATGTACAAATAAGTTAGTTTAAGTAGGTCCCAGAGAATATCAGAGACAAGTATAAAGGAAGTTAGATATAACTTTAGAACTAATTTACCAACTAAGTTATTGTATGTGTATAAAATGACAAAAGTAATACCATTTAAAGTTACACGTTTTATAACATCACACGTGTATTCGCCGAAGAATAGGGCAGTGGTGCACCTAAAGTACACCAGTTATGATTAGGTGCAATATAACAGCGGGCCAGCCTATTGCCATCAACCGGCACGAATCCAAACTCCGTGCTGCTACTTAGAAATTTTAAATGGAAAATCCCAATAACACTTTACCCGACACAGAATCGAACCGCAGGACCTCATGCTCAGCAGTAGCGCTTGCGACCATGAGACCAACGAGGCTGGTAAAACCTAAAACTATTTTGCTAATTTTAAGGCAATCCGTGGAACATTTTCTGGGAACAAAAACAGCAACATTTTTTGTATATTAACACGCTTTTATTATTAGCTTGGTATGTATGTATCTATGTATCAATGTAACAATGTATCAATGTAACGGAATCTTTGAACGTGATTTTCACCCACTTCAAAACGTTGGATTGATTTGAAACTTTGCACACTTATCAAGGACCGATGACAATGCAATAGTTTAAACAGTTTGTCCCACTATCCTTACCAATAAAGCGTGTTTTTTAGTTTTTAGAACTACAATTTATTTTTATTTTGTTAACACATTCAAAAATTCCACCTATCAAAGGTATTACACGCGCTTTGTGTTTTATCAAATGGTGCAGTTGAGCCTTTCACGTGAAATAAGATTTTTATTCATAACATTCAGTTCCTTTGTTTTTTATGCTTTTGTATTTTCACTGCGCACTGAAGTCTACAGTGCTAGTGAGTGAAATTAATCAATTTTAGCCCTCAAATCCACATTTGAAATATGTCCTAGACCACTTAAGGCGCCTCCTCGAGCAAAACGCCGCGCTAGTCGTTTATGTGCAGTTTTTAAGAGCTATCTACTCTTTACTTAAAAAGAAATATCAATTAATAAAAATACATTAAATTTTTTTTTTTTTTTTTTTTATTATCTATAGGCTTGCGCTTGACCACTATCTCACCTGATGGTAAGCGATGATGTGGTCGACGATAGAGCACGCTTGCCTAGAAGAAACCTATTCACTCTTGACTTAAAGACCCCTAGATTGTAGCTATCGGGAAACACAGATTCCGGATTCTTCATAATGTTAATTCTAAAATGGTAGTACACTTTTTTTTTTAAAGAGGTGTAAGTATCAGTAATCTCCTTCCAACAAAACCATAAAATAGAGAAATAATTATTGATTACATAAATCTCCTCGTAAAGTATTCATTAATTATTTTTTGTACTAACACTAATGGATAGACAATTTGATAACGAACATTTTGTAAGTTTTATTTTTTTCAAAAGACCAATATTCGATTTTGTAAAGATTTTATTCTAAAATCTGGGCGTATTCACTACTGTAATTCATGCGCCACCAGTGCCGCTAGGCCAATAGGAATGCTCATATCTCATGCTGATTTTTTGGTCAGGGTACGGCCTTAAACTCATAATTCTAAAAGATATTATGAGTATTAGTATGAGCATAACTTTGTAGATCGTTCATTATAATAATTATGTACGACAACTAGCGGCCCAGCGATCACATTCGAAGTGACAGTAAATGTATAGCTAGTGTTCCATATGAAAACCCGGCAACATTCGCATTTTTACAAAAAAGTACCTAGGTGTACTTCTTGATAAACGACTTAGCGTGTCGTCCCCATATTGAATTGATCACTTCCTGTGTCAGACAACTTATATGGTCATTTAAGAAAAAAAAAATATTTTTTCGTAGTTAGGCTTGCGCTTGACCACTATCTCACCTGATGGTAAGCGATGGTGTGGTTGAAGGTGGAGCACGCTTGCCTAGAAGTAACCTATTCACTATTGACTTAAAGACCCCTAGATTGTAGCTATCGGGAAAAACAGACTCCGGCAAGGAATTTCACTCCTTAAGGCCTATTCAGACCTAAGCGGTATTCGCTACCGTCTGCGGCAGAGAAAACCCAGTGGGTATGCGGTAATATTACTGTTCAGACCTAAGCGGTATTCGCTACCGTCTGCGGCAGAGAAAACCCAGTGGGTATGCGGTAATATTACTGTTCACACCAAAACGGATTTCGCTATCCTTGTGGGTAGAATAACGCGCGGTAGTCGAGTTTCGCTCAGAGAGGTAAGAAATTTTCGTTAGTTAGTCATTTCTGAGTCGCCAAAGAATATACACGTCAGTCACTTTGTAATTTCTGCAGAGCATCTGATTTTAGTGATGGATAGTGATGAAGAGGAAGTTTTACTTTTATTAGCTTTAATTGACTCACCAGTTAAGAAAAGAATTTGGATCCATGACATCAACAGACAACACCGAATTCATGGGGAATTCCACACTTTATATCCAAGATTAAGATTGGATGAAGATCGGTTTTTTAATGCATTCAGAATGACGACTGAGAACTTCGATGAAATATTAAATATGATAAAGGAAAATATCAGCAAATCATTCACTAAATATCGAGAACCCATATGCCCTGAAGAACGCTTAGCAATAACGTTGAGGTAAGGAAAACAAATTTGAATATTAATTGACGAAAATCTTTATTTTAGATAACTAGGAAGGAACTTTGGTCTTTTACAATACTAACACAACTTTTATCTTAACCTAAACCTTCTTATTAGATTTCTGAGTGTTTCTGTTGGTCGTAATCTATTTCGTGTTCGTAATCGAGACCTTCTCCAGTCAGTGAAGGTGCTAGAGGTGATAGAGCATTATCTTGAATACAACGCAGAGCAGACTGCAGTTCAGAATCATTAGTAGACTGGGGACTACGAGAATAACATGATTGTTGAGACATACAACGATCATTTTGGCTTGTGTTAGGCTCACTACGAGAATAACATGATTGTTGAGACATACAACGATCATTTTGGCTTGTGTTAGGCTCGGTGGTGTAGTAAGATCGCAGTGTTGTTTCTCGTTGTAGACTACGTTCTTGCTCTTCTTCCAATTCCGCTTCCATCATAACTTGAGCTATTTTCATTTTTGTTATAATTTTACGTCGCTCCGAAAAACTGTCAATTGTTTTTGCATATCCAAGCATAACATGTTCAATCGACGATAATTTATCTGCTTTTGTATTCAAGTACGTAATCACTTTATCGACAGGATGTTCGTTAACAGAAGTCCTTTTTCTGGAACCCGAACGTGAAGTATAACGTTCGGATGATGCTACTGAACTTGACCGTTGTGTTGAATTTTCATTATTAGATTCGGGTTCAGTAATATTTTGGGTATCAGATACGCTTTCTTCTTCTCTTGCCACATTAGTATCAGTTGGAGCAAATCCTATGTGATCTTTTAAAAATTCCATTGAAGATGCCCACTGCCATTTGCTGTAACGACTGTAAGATTTAAACGCACTTTGGCCTGTAGTGGTTTTTGTAGTTTTTAAATATTTACCATAAGTGTCACGTAGATTTTTCCATTTCACTTTGGCTTCATCGCCTGTAAAAAATATATTTTATTTATAATCTATTCAATTACTTTTATTCATTAGTTATACTTAGACTAGTTTAAAACCCTGAATTTGTTAAGGTAAGTAAGGTGATAAATACTAAGGAATCTTAGAAACCAAATTTATAGTAAAAATGGCTTAGACCTTGAGTAAAAAAGCTTATTAATTTTTTTTTTTGCAGATTTTTAGCAAGTGGAGATTCATTTCGCTGTATTGCAAACAGTTATAGAGTGGGTTGCTCAACTGTCGCAGAAATTGTTGATGAAGTTTGTGATGTTATTTGGACTACATTACAACCCATATACATGAAGCCTCCTACAGAAGAAATGTGGAACTTAACATCTGAAGAGTTTTATAATATGTGGCAATTCCCCAATTGCCTCGGCAGTATTGATGGAAAACATGTCACTATAGTTTGTCCGCCTAATTCAGGCAGCAATTATTTTTGCTACCTCAAAAAATTTTCTGTCGTCCTTATGGCAATAGTAGGACCACAATACAATTTTTTATGTATCGATGTTGGAGGTTTTGGAAAAAATAGCGACGGTGGAATTTTCGAAAACTCTGTCATGGGAAGGAGGTTTAATAATGGGACTATGAATGTTCCAAGGCCTAAACTATTGCCGAGAACTAATGACGTCACACCTCATGTGTTAATAGGAGATGAGGCATTCCGATTGCAAGCACATGTAATGAAACCATTCAATCAAAGAGTTTCTAGGGTTGATAGAAGAAAGGAAAAATACAATAAGCGCCTATGCCGAGCTAGACGCGTTGTTGAAAATGCATTTGGATTACTGGCTCAAAAATGGCGAATATATTTCAAACCCATGCACCTAAAAGTGTCTACAGCTAAAAAAGTGATAAAAGCAACATGCGTACTCCATAATTATTTACGCTCTAAAAATTGCAATACCCCGTACTTGCAAAATATGTATTTTACTACTCAACAAAATAATGCAATGAACAATGAATATCAAAATTTTGAAACTTTGCAACTTTCAGGCGATAGGGTACGTACACAATTTGTCAACTTCTTTAATGGCGGTAGTCGTATTTAGTACCCAATTGAAAGATAATATAATAATATATTAAAAACTTACCACTTATGTTACATTTTTCTCCTATCTCATCCCATATTTTATTTTTCATAAATATATTTTTATAATCCGTAAGTGACATATCATATAAAACTGGATTGCACTTCACCATCTCAATAAATGAATCGTTATTCGTTCGTTTCGATGACGCCATGTTGCAAACGCGTCCTTTCGCTAAGGAATATCGTGCGTAACTGTTGTCATGTTAACCCCGCTTGCGGAGTGAGGGGCGGGATGCATGCCGCTGCTCCCGCGCGGTATGTACCTCTACCCACAGCGGCAGCGAATATCGCTCAGGTTGCTCTAGCCGCGGTACTTGATACTAAATACCTGATCGAAACCCGTGCGGTATGTACCTCTACCCACAGCGGCAGCGAATATCGCTCAGGTCGCTCTAGCCGCGGTACTTGATACTAAATACCTGAGCGAAACCCGCGCGGTATGTACCTCTACCCACAGCGGCAGCGAATATCGCTCAGGTTTGAATAGGCCTTTAGCTGTACGCATTATGAAAGTATTGGCAGCCAGTTGAGCCTTTGCTTCAATGTATGGGCCAAAATTGAGTGTCGATGTCAACGTTACAGCAAGAAGCTCAAGATGGTCCGTTATCGGCACGGTTACACCTCGAAAAGATGGAGCCGGATGAAATTGGCTCTTTTTAGCAGAGAAAAGACACGCCTGTGTTTTAGCGGCATTAAACTTGATCAGATTGGCATCACCCCATTCGGAGACCGCCTCCAAGGACAAGTTTAACCGCTCCACTATGGCCTCACGAAGAGACAGGACCTCAAGCCCAATAGCCCGTTCGACACGTGGCTCAGTTCAAACTATTATGAACGGTGTATCTTGCACTTGCGCAGTCAATCATAGGCAACTGTATCACGGCCAGGCGAGGCGCTAGCAACACCTTTATGATTCACCTCAAAAGAGCCCAAAGATCTCTGCTTAAGGTCACATTGACACCTGACAGACCGTTCCAGTTTCCCACAAAAGATCTGTATGAAAATTGTAAAGTACTTACCATGAAACAGTACTTACTTACTTACCTTCTTAATCTGAATAATGAAACATCATCAAATTACTCCAGTATATCACACCACAAAACTAAAGAGAACTGTTACTCGTTCTGACAAATGTAGACCAGTAAAATGTTAAACCGCTTCCGCTAGACGACAACACTTTTACATGACTGCATACATTTACAATAAAATAAACATAAACCCATTAACAACTAGGCAAAGTAAAAACAAAATTGCCACTTGGCTTCAAATACTGGATTATCACCAGACGGAAGACCTAGTACAACAGCAGTAGGAACTCATCAAAAAAAAAAACACCCACACACCATAACTAACCTACTCACAAACGCACACACACACACCATCACACACCCACGCACTCACATACTACCTTTCCATTCCATCCTAGTTTCATATAGTTCTGTATTATTATCTTTTTCATATATATTAGTAGGTACGTAGTTATTGCTATAATATTTATTTTAGTAGTATGTATGTATATGATAGTATATTTTATTTGTATCTAATAATTATTTTATATTATTTAGCTCTGAATTGTTTTGTGTGTTCATTTTTCCCTTCTACACACGATGTCTACATCTCTTTTTTCCTCTTTCCTTTCGCAGGTATGCTGGAAGAGATTTCATTAGAAATAAGCATCACCTATGTACATATTTTTCTGTTCCTCCTTATTGTCTATATATGTGTGTGTGCATAAATGGTTAAATAAACATACCATTCCACACACACACACACACATATGCAAAGTTATTGCAGACCAAAAGAGCATACGGAGCAATCTTTCATTTCTTTTATTTTACCATGTATTTTTTTTAATACATTTATTGCACATTGCATATTTTATTAAATTTACCACAAATGGGCGAAGACACTGGTTCCTGTGACACAGTTTGCTACCTTGCACAGAAGTCAGGGCTATGTATTTTGTGTCAATAAACAAATTTATTATTATTTTCGACACAAAAACAGCGGTCAAATTACGACCGCTATAGCGTCTGCCAGTACCGTATGGTGACGGACGTAAAGAATTTCACCATCCCATATCTTCCCGTGGGTGTCATAAGAGGCGACTAAGGGACACACCAGAGAATGGGCAGCAGCATTCTCTGTGCACTTTAACAACAAACTGCGATCGCCTACCCGCCTGCCAAGCGTGGCGATTATGGCAAACCCCCCAAACTAAAATGAATAACACACAGAAAAAACGGCCCCGAGTGCCCGGCATCCAGTCTTCGGCTACGGTAGCGGTCGAGGCGATGGCGTGGCAAGGGGTGCAAAGAATCCCCGGAGTGGACCCGGCTACCCCAATAAACACCGACGACTGGACCTGGGATCGTATAACACGCGAACACTCCGGACCGTTGAAAGACGTAAACATCGTACGTTTACTGGTCGTAGAAAGAGCCAATTTTTTGTCATTTCCAAAATAAACGCGTTAAGATTAACAGATGCGTACTAAAAACACAAGTCAACATATAATATTATCGTATAACCTTCTTGATACGATAGCACTAGATGAAGAGTATGCAATTGTGTAATCACATCAATCCTATCCTACGTGCTTCCTTCTTTCGTTAATCTATTATTTTGTAGGTATACCTTAGCCGTCTTATTAATAAAATGGCGTATTACCAGCTTACTCCGAATTTACTCTTGGACTAGCTCCCGGAGTAATGAAGGATTAACTTAGGCGTAGCAATGTTATTAATAAACATTGAATAACCTCGGACTAACTATTCATTCCTTACTCTTGGATTTACGCGTAAACTGTGGCAACCCAATTGAATTTAATAGTAAAAAGAATGAACCCGTGAATGAAACCAAGAAAGTTGATGACTTATAAGTAGAAAAAAGAAAAATAAAATAGCGGGCAGAGTGACATCTGTCATACAGTTTTGAAAGTAAAGGAGGCAATTTTAAATTTATCTCAACAATTTCAACTTAAATCGCATATAACAATAAAATATGGAATGATTGTGAATATATAAATACAATATATTTATTTTAAACTAAAAATTTTCATCATCAAACCACAACGAACAAAATGTCAATCAAACATAATAATTGTAGTTGCCATGGATACCCTCTTAGTCAACTTTAATCCGACCTTAAACTAGCTAGCACCTTGGTGTAACTTTTAGTCCGAGACTAGTGTCAGATTAGTATAATCCCTCCTTATGCCGTGTTTATTAATACGGAAATTTGTTAGTACCAACAACAACCACAACCTAATGCTTGGAATAAAGTTAATCTTACCTTAGCCCACGTTTATTAATAAGACGGTAGATGTTGGGTGTTTCACAACAACGGTTTAACGGATTTGTCCCGTTTGTAGGTTCGTTTTGATTGGTTAATTTTTGAATTTAACGCAAGTGAAACTGCTGGACAAAGCTAGTATATCTTTTCTTCTTTTATTCTGCATTAATGATTGGTGTAGTAGATACTATGACAAGATACGAATAAAAGGAAATATACGCAGCGACATTGTAGGTCAAACCAGATAGAGAAAATGAATAGGGACAGTTTCATGGTTTTTTTAATTGATCGGCTCGTCGGTTATAGACATAAAAGAAAACGACAAACGGAATTCCATTTAGAATCAAAGTCAAACGGTGATGCCTTCAAACCCTAAAGTTAATTGCTAATAACGGCATGTGATAAATTAAATCAATGTAGATTCACTTAAAAATCGGTTTTCATTCATCCCTTTTTTGTCCGTTCCAATACCTTTCTCGGGCAATATTCGGGCAATTAAAGATTCGCGTTCCACATTGATTGAAAATCATGGATTTTAAACATAAACTGAAATTTCTTGTGGATCAAGGTAGTCGTGCGGGTTGCTAATATTCCGTCCAAACCGTCTAGTTAAATAACCAGATAGTTCTGAAAACGTAAGTAATTAATGCTACGAGTATTACGCTAAGCTCCTTGTTGTTTTTTTTTTTAATTTAGAATTATTTATTATTTTGATTGCTGGCCAGTACCGTGCCGTACAATGGATAGAAGTAACAAACTATTTGATAAATTCGTAATGTTTTGCCCATGTTTGTTTTTATAGGTTAGGATATTACCCAGGCAAAACGATCAGTTATTTGGATCGACTATAAAGACACAAACTTCACGTTACCATAAAACAACTCCATTTACCTAAAGCTAGAAAATAATGAGACTTAAAAAATTGAATTCTACCAGCAATCACAAATTATCAGAAATATTTTAAAGCCCAAGGTATCTTTGTTCATTCTTGGGTTGTTTGTTTGTTCTTGTGCGTCACTATCTAGGTTTATCTATTATTTTGTATCACAATGCTTATTGTAACTCAATTTAACAAACTTATCTGGTGTAAAATAAATTAAGGGTCAATCTAGAGCCCCTAAACTTAAGTGGACATTTTTATTGCTCACCACTTAGGCTTAGGAGGAATAAATAAATCTAATGTGACTTACGTGTGATGAAGATAAAAGAAAGCTTATTTTATTTCATTAATGCTTTACGGGTAATTAATGAAGAAGAATGAAATAGATGTGAACTATATTTTAGTGACCAATCCATAATAATTTTCCTTAAAGTAAGCGAAATAGTTTAAGGATAATTTTAATGGATTACTTTTGCAAGAGTATTCTCTTGTAATGACATTTGGCACGAAATCATGACATGGCTTCATAAACTTTTTGTTGAATCTTTATTTCGTATATATGTGTACCTACTTAGGTAAAGAGTTCTTCTTCTTCTTTTCCTGTAAGGTGTTGCCACCTCTGCTGTCAGAGTTAATTGAGCCGCCTCCGGGAAACCCCACAGACCTCTGACTTGGCTATTTCAGACTAACATTAACTATACAAGTCCAGGTTTCCTCACGATGTTTTCCTTCACCGTTGCCATTGATGTCCAAGATAGACTTAGAAAGTACATATGAATTTGAAAAAGTCACATTGGTACTTGCCCGGATTTGAACCCACGACCTCTAGCACGACAGGCGAGGACTTAGCCACTGGGCCACTACGACATTAAGAGTTCTATATCTTTATTTTTATTTAAGGAACAAAATAAATTAAAAATCGAAAACAGTAAAAAAAAACACAGTATTTTGACTAGAACCAAGAAATCTAAGAATGATTTAACTTTATTCCTAACATCGCTATTTTAATCTGAAATTCTTTAAAAGATGAAGTAAAGTATATAGGTACATGGTTTCCTTAGAATGTAACCAAACCTTAAAATACTTTTGAAACAGCGATGTTGTTTTTGGCAAAGTAAACGCTTTTACGCCGCGCCTACCTGTCAACATTATACGTGTACAATAAAAGAACAACATAGGAAGCAAACTGCTGAATTATCGAAAAGACCAACAAGTATAAACGTACATGTAGGCGAGTGATCGCCATTGTTGATGTATTCACACATAATATTGGTTTGCACCAATATTTATATACAGTAATAGCTGTTTACAGTGAGAGTAAATGGCAGAATTTATAACGATCGTATTAAGAAAGTTTGAAAATGTTTTTAAGAGTTAATCACCTTGTTTCACCTTCCAACATCATTTTCCTTTAATTAAAATCGATTCCGTTCATTAATTAAAATAAGCTTTGCGGAAATGCGTCAGTACAATCTAAATTTGAATCAATTAATCTTTTCAACGTTGACGTGATAGAAAGTCGAAGATAATAAATTTTGCAAAAAGTATAGATCAAGGTTCTCCATTTTAGCTCTCATTAGATATTGATAAATACCTTTAATTTTACAAATAAGTTGAGAAATTAGTTGATAGAGTAAATAAATGAAGCAGTAATAGAAAGTTTAACATTAATATTTTGGGGTCGGTCACGGCACGTAACCGACATCAAAACAAAAAATACGATGAAATACTCGTATTTTTCCTTTAGATACCCAACGTCTTTAATAACTCATGATCGGATAAGCGTTTCATATGCTAATAATATTTTTCTCGAAAGGATGAAAAGATTGCTTCAAGAGCAATTTGTGTCACATATCAACGATGGATTACCGTAATAGGCGAATATATAAATCCAGGCACAAATGCTAAAATATTAAATGAGAAGCGTATACGTATAGACCAGGGTAGAAGCCTTGAAAAATAATAAAAAGTGAAAAAAAATAATAGTAGGATGAAATTCATTAGAAAAGGAGGGGAATATTATAAAAATGAAAGGCAAAGTTGTAGGTAATAAAAAGATCTAAAACTTTTGTATTTACACTTTTTTCACATAACCTCAAAATTTATGTGAAAAATCCAAAAAACCAAGTTTTTGGTTTTTTATTTTTATCTTTTACAATTTTTTTTTTTTTTTAACGAAATTTGGTGAAAACTTACCTTTTTATGTCCCAAATACGCTGTAATTTATTTGATTAAAAATATTTATTTTTTCACCTTATTTTGAATTAAAATCAAAAAAACACCCTAATTTTCAATCGAAAATTCACCCGTCAAAATATCAGCTTTTTTGAAAAAGTTGGTATGGTTTCTGTTCGTTGAAATCTCTACTTTCCGGTGGTGAAAAAAAAATATATGTTACTACAGTAAATCTTCTCAGAAAATGCAAAAAATAAAAAAAACTTGAATTCGAAAATTATATATATATTGAGGTTATGTGAAAAAAGTGTAAATACAAAAGTTTTAGATCTTTTTATTACCTACAACTTTGCCATTTGACTTTTTTCGATACGACTTTTAGTTTTGCCGGAAATCGAGAAAAACCGTTTTTTACCCTTAAAAACTCACCCCCATCCCCTTCCCGACCTCAGATCGCCCGTAAATTATTTTTCCTTTCATTTTTATAATATTCCCCTCCTTTTCTAATGGGTTTCATCCTACTATATTTTTTTTTGGTTTTAAAAATTATCGACCCTGGTCTAGTACTCTTTTTCCTTACTTTTTTCGCATGAACTTTTTAAAAATGTACACGCTTAAAATAAGAAAATAACTGATTAAATAGGTACATACAGCAGCAGAGACTCCTCACCCCTACAAATGTATCAAAAGTGACATCTATGGACAGGAGGATATACTAAGATATTAACGTGCGCCGCGTGCGCGCCATCTCTGTAATATCAATGAAACTGCTAAGATATTGTAACTAGAAATAAAAAAAACTGACGGTGCTCATACAAGCGACCGCTAGGAAATATCAATCGCATCCTACGCATTGATATTTTTAAACTTCCAAATGTGTTTAACAAACATTATACTTTTTACAGATTTAAAAACTCACAACAGAATTTAAATTTTTGGGTAATTTTGAGGTACACACACGGTTAGCGCCAAAACTACTGCACGAAATTGGATGCGGTTTTCACTTTTGTATTGTTGCTGGTCTAACTTAAAAATTGGTACATGTTTTATCTTGATGCGCCACCTAGAAGTCGAGTTATTTAAACAAGTGTTTCCCTTGACATGGCCAGTACGGGGAAATCGTAATCCATAGGAGATACCAAGAAGCTGTCTCAGGAACCTTAGGTTGTTTTTGTGGGAACAATTTTGCCATAGTCAAATTTATTCTCCGCAGCTTAGTTATTATTTACTGGGTAACACCGTAGTCGATAAGCCTTCGTTTGTTTCATGATCAGTCTTTCGACTTCTCACGTTCCGTAACTCTCAATGATCCACAAATGACAGCCTGATACCAATGGCTTAACGTTCTTTCCAAAATGTTGAGAGTTATATAAATATGGTTACTTATCCATGGACTTGAAAGATTTGCAACCTTTATCCTTACTTAGTACCCACGTAATATGTACTTATTTGTAAAATTTAGAGTGTATTTTTATATCGATTGTCTATTTTTTTTTATAGTCGGATTTTTTTATAACATTAACAAAATCCTGTTTTTATTTACGTGAGCGAAGCCGCGGGCACAGCTAGTAAATAAATAAGTATAAATTTTGTCTAACATCTAACATTATTTCAACAAACTTGATTTCGTGGCATGCATTGCTTATTACGGCTGGCCTTAGTATCCAGGATCCTGATTTTGGGGTTTTTGGGGGTTGTTTTTATAGAGGCTGGTTTTCGGTTTCAAATGACACCCTAGCAAAGAGGATTTTTTTATTTTTTTTTTATTACTTTTCTGGAACGTCATTAAGCGTTTGTTTTTAAGTTGTATTTTGTTATTTTTTTATTATTTATTGTTGTTTTATAATTATATATGGATTTTTTATAATAAACATAATTAATTTAGAAAAAAAAATGTACGGACATAAAATGGAACGTTTTCTGCTATTTTGTAGGTCCGTGACCTGATTTGACTTCCCATTCATTCCGTTGCTCTTGCTAAATTTGCATTATTTATTACACATTATGATTAAAATAGGTTGAACCTGTTCCAAAACCAAATCAGGGCACCCCGACCTCACGTATTCGTTTGGTTGCTACCCCTAGAGTGTATATAAAAACCCGGAGGTGCGAAAGGAGAGAAACACCCGCCCGCTGTAACAAAGCATAGGCTCCCGTGAGAGCCGTGACTGGGCGCCGTAGAAATCAGAAGCTACGGAGGTTAAAATGGGTGCCTATCCTTTGTTACGCAAGGGTAAAGGGGTTGCACTTCCCGCAGCACCGGAGACGATGCAGAAGCAGCTTTAAAGTGTATTAAACACTGTTTATTGCGTTGTTTTTGTCTACATAACCTCAAAACTTAAAACTTTAATAGTTTGAAAACTATTTATTTCATAGGTTTAGGGGGGAAAGAGGGTACTTGATCCCTCCCCTTCCCTCCTTAAAAACCTCAAAATCGGTATCCTGAATACTAAGTATTTTCCCTTATTATACTTGTAACTTCACAGGGTTTCATCTTCAATTTGGCTCATTTTATTTTTCAATTTAATTAGTATTACAGTTGACCCAAATCCAGACGATGGTATAATTTGTGACCTAAAATACAAAATTTCTGTCCGTAATTGGCAAAAAACATGTCTGATGCCATTTTTTTTTTAAATTTGTACTCTTAAAAATATGTAATGGTTTCATTAAAAGATTTCTGTCGTTGTGGCCAGTAACCGCTACAGTATTTTGTAAGTATCATTTAACGTTTTTAAATGACAATATAACATACTTTTTTGGATCTAAATTATTAAAAATAATTTTAAAGTAGTTTTCTTATCTGTTTTATACTATGTGGTTTTCCGTTCGTCGTTATAAAGCCACTGAATTTATAGTTAGTAAAATGATTTTTAACGCGTAAGCCGTATAAAAGGAAAATTATTTAAAATAAAATAAATCTGTTACAAAGAGAAGGTTCTAACTAGACTTCTTGCTTCAGCATCCCAGGTAATAAACTGTTATGTAAATAATGGCAGGTGGGGACGGTCTTACGAGGATATACACGTAATTTTAAGTGTTGGTTTTCAGCATAATCTGAATAAACGATTTTTGCTTTGATTTTAATAACTTTGTTACTCGTACTTTGGCGCTAACTCTATTTCTGGTGGGTTTCAGTAGGAAGTGGGTGTCTCATCACTCATAATATCACACTCAATTGTGTTAAACCCACGCATATCATTCCTACCATTTCCTATTACATTTCACATTTGGCTACTTTCGTTGTAAGGTCACGTCATAGTAATATTTTTCCTTTAGGCTAACCTACAATCTATTTTGCGCACCATTTCCGTTATTACCTTCTTACGTCTTGTCAGTTTTCCATCAGCTTTTCGGAAAGGCATAGATATTACAGGAAGTATTGTTCATTATTTCTCTCTTATTGAGCAAATTCGGGCAAGTTTCATGTCAGAACTGACTTGGCGCCGATAGAAAGATAACCCGAAAAACTAAGATAGATTAACACAGAAGCGTGTTACAACTAGGTACAATACAACTAAGAGAGATGTTTGTATAACAGTAATAAAGTCTTACATTAATACTGAAATTGTACACGAGTTATTATCAATAAAAAAGGCTATAACAAATAGTAATCCAAAGAGAAATGATTATTTGTAGACCTAATGAAAGGCACGTCAAATAAATCTATACAGACAATAATGCCAGTTTAGATTGTATCGTGCCTATTAAATAGCCATCATGACGTGACAAAGGGACGATTTTGGTAATTTACTGAGTTTAATTTTAAACAATCACAGTAAATTGTTATTTGAATAGAAAACTATTTGGTATTATAAGCGCTTTTGTAAAGACGTCATTATTAAAGTTCTATCTTTAAATTTTTCACTGATTTCTCCTAGTTTTACATATTAGCGTGATTTCGGTTCTCTCAAGCTACATGACGTCAAAAAATCGCTCAACTGCTTCTTACCAAGTGACTATAAAAAATTAAAATCGTGGATCATGTGACCATTTCAGATGCCACCCTCATCATCATCAGCATCATCATATCAGCCGAAAGACGTCCTCTGCTGGACATAGGCCTCCCTCAAGCGTCGCCACATTGACCGGTCCCGTGCGCCCCGAAACCAGTCCACCCTCATACAATGTCATTAATTTTCACCACTATAACTTCACCAAATTACTTTCCAACGCCAAGGGAATATGCCTCCTTATTAATATTAAAACATACTCCTCCAGGCTTTTGCTAGTGAAGTATTTAATTTTAATTTAAACTCGTTCTCTTTAACGACACTACCAGATGATACCCTCAAGGGGATCTTCATCGTTCTATTTTAAGTCGTCCACTGAGGAAAAAAAACCACCACCGCCGAATTAAGTCACTCACGTCAGACTATTTTTGCTAACAAATTAAATTTCGATGAGGTTGGAATCTGATGAATGCTTGAGGATCATTGGTAACATTTTCAGTAGATATCGAATGCTCGTTCCCTCTCACTGAACGTTTTTAGATAAATGTAAAGCTCTCGAGGATGTTTGATTTTATCAAGTTATTATAATTAATAGTCACATAATTAATAGCCTGTATAAAACAGGCTGACTATTAATTCATCTAGCAATGTCACGTCAGGGTAGTCAGGGAGAGTATGATAGCACTTATATTAATAATTAGTACCTGGGCGACTGAGCTCGGTGAAAATGAATTTGCCCAGATATCAGAACTAGCTAGATCGATTTTTCACCCCCAAAAACCTCTATATTACAATTTTAACAAAATCGTTAGAGCCGTTTTTGAGAACGTAATTAAAAAATATATTATATACGAATATTACTCGGTTAATAGTATAGGAATATCGTAGTATGTAAGTTTTTTGGAAAGCTCGCACCGATAACTGTATGAATTTGTATGAAACTTGACACATGAGTAGATTATGTGTCTCGAACTAGAGATAGACACATAAAAAGGATGTATAAAAGTATGTCTACTAAAACTTAGGTACGTAGAAACACATAAAATAAGCAATATTGTACATATATATAACCCTCTCCATTCGTTATAAAGGCAGTTAACAAGAAAATATACAACATTTATTACGCACTGGGGATACAATAACAACACCCAAATAAACAGCTGTAGTGGGGTTCGTCGCCCAAGAAACGCAATACTAAAACGAATTACGTGTTACACTTGCGAGATGCTATTTACCTAGCATGTCGAAACTCAAGCTGTTTCACCTTCAATATAAGTCGGGTTCCGTACAACTTTATTGGCAGTAAAGTTGATACGACAATTCTGATTGACAGATTGCGCGAATCCATAAATCCGTTATACGCAACCTTGGCATTCCAATAAACTTGATGAATGATGTCAGTTATTCAAAATAAAAATCATACAAAGGGAATATTATTTTATTTTGAACATTGTAGTATTTACCTATAAACCTATATGTTTTTACCCGTCTGCCGAAGGGGGGTAGGTAATATTTTATAAATAGTATGTGGCGTTCTAGAGACCAACTGTGTTGGCTGATTTTAATGATTCTTAAATCAATTGATTCTATTAACCTTGCGAGTGTCACTGGGTACATTAAAATTGAAAAATAAAAAAAAATAACACATTTTTGGCGCCATATTATGGGGACCCAGTTCTTTTTTCTTCCAAACTCATCGTGTGGGGTATCAAAAAAAAGGGTTTAAAGAAAAAAAACCTAACTCAAAAATCAATTTGTTTTCTTCAGAAAATTTTAAATAAAGTGTCTACTTGAAAGTAGACACTTTATTTTCTCTCAGAAAAAACTAAAAATATGCTAGCACGAAAGTAAATTATTTTGTACCCAGGTGTAGACATTTCCCTAACAAAATAACAGACACTTAATTATCTTAACCTACATTTCATATTTTGCCCAAAAAAGACGAAGCGTACGTACTGCAAAGAAGAAAAACATTAATATTATCGCTGAACATTTTCTACGGTGAAAATGATAACAACGAAAATCTTGCTGACTGATGGATATCTCGATATGTCTGTTAAGGTAACTAGACCAACGAAAAAAATTAAGCGAACTTTTATTGAGTCTCCAAGACTTCATTGTTCCTTTGAGTACTTCTAGCACAGGAATCTACACCCAAAAATAAACACAATGCCAGGACAGATCAGATCAGAATTTCTTACTGAGCAGCAAAGTGCCTAAGCATTTGTTTTTCGCAATCAAGATTTCAGTACCCAAAAATATGCGAGTATACGAGAATAATCTTTTACACGCAGTTTTCATGTCTATTTTATTTGATAATCTGCAGAAGGAACTTTTTGTTGCTCAATAGGCGAATCTTGCTTACCTAAAATTCCTAGTATCGAATAATTTAAAGCATTTGAAGCTTATTGAGATTAGAAATGTTCGTCTCAAAGTTGACCTTTAAGAGAAGAGATTAGAATATTGTACAACCTACTTTATTGTACAGCAAAACCAACCAAAACATTTTTATTTTTCAAAATAACTTTTCACGAATGGCTTACAGTGTCCATTCTTATTCATACATAAATCGGCTTTTGACTGAATAAATAAATATTAATACAAAACATTTTTCTTTCTCGATTTTGATACGATTTTGTATATTAAAATAGGTTTTATCATGTTCGTATGATTCAAACAACGTTATAATGTTCTTGTTTTGAAAATAACTTCGAAATTAATGATGTAAAAGTAATGTTTAGGCTTTAAGAAAATAATAAGGCATTTTTCTGTTTATAAACATTATTCTCAAGAAGTGTTCTAATTTAAGTTTATAACGAAATGTTACACGAGACCTAAAATAAAATAATCACGTGGACACACTTTTTTACCAATATAAGGTATGTCACACCCATATCATGTTTTTGTAGATTTTCATGAGATGGAATAGATTCATTATGTCAAGGTTTTTGTTAAAAAAACAAAGCCTGCCAGATGAGCTGAAATTCCCTTGGTTAAATTCTCTTCTTTAAGTAGGAAAATTCTTCTTGATTATTGCGAACAATAACGAGATATATGTGTACTGAATACAAATCTATGGACAAAGCTGCCAAGGAGTATATACAAACTAATTCATTGGCAATCTTTCACAGTATGAGTTTTAAGTCATAACTAACAATTTTAATCATGGAACCAATTCTGAAATCAGCTGATCAGTACAATTAATTATGTTTGCATATTCGACAAAAAGTAGGGGATAGTCGATTTCATGTTTGATTTTATACACAGTAAAAGTTACTCATGAATACTTTCTTTTTTTTTTTTTTTGATATGGGTTTGCTCTTGACTCTATTCTAGGTCAGAGGTGACAGAGACAAAGTCGACGATGGAAAAAAGCCTAAAAGATTGTCAATAAATTAATAGTTACGGTTAGTACTGAGACCTTACCGGTATTTGCTGGCGTACTTCCGGTCGACCTTGAAGTGCAGCGACGTGCTGCAATATTCTATTCCGCACGAGAGACCATAGACGCAAACTTTTTAACGTGGAGTGACCGTGAAAAAATATCTAGATTATTTAAACCATCTATTGACGTCTGGGAGGAACTTTAATCCGAATGGCAATGTTGGTGGGATAATTCCATCAAGGGCCGACACCTCCACCAATTATTTCCATTCGTCCGCGTGCGGCTGGCCAGGAAGTGGCTGGAGGTGGATCACTGTGTTGCCCAAATTCTCATAGGGCATGGTAACTTTAAAAGTAAATTAGTTTTCCTTCAAGATCGTTTCCTCGCCTTTATTCTACAATCTGCTCATCATATCTTATGGGAGTATATTCTTTGGCAGAATGAACGCAATATTATGTTGAATAATGTACAGGCTGCATCAGGAGTTGTTTACTATACGGACCTTGTGGAAACTAGAATTTCCGTGCGTTCAAGCGTTTTTGCCATACTATATATACCTACCTAGGAATCAAATATAACAGCTCAAATTGTTAGGGGCCATTAAAATTAATGCAAATTTGTATCCGTGGTGCTAAGCAACTGGGCTTATCCCAGTTGTAAACGATCCTTTGTGCCTTTTGGCCTTGTTTGTTTGGCTTGGTATGGAGTGAAGTGGAAATTGGTATTTTTTCCTACTCCTCCGTTATTCCTTTCGTTGCGAGATCCAAGACAGTTAAATTCATTCTCCGGGACTTCGTTGAGCTTCATTGCCTCGGCGCTTTTCTGATGGTCGCCACTGTTGATTCTGGCTTTCAGGAGTTGCAGTGGTTTGGGAATAGAGCGGTGGGATAGTCCCAAAAAAAAAGTATTGTTAACTTGTTTAGTGGTATGAAATTAATCAAAAGTCTCTCTTTATGATTTTTAGGCCCTTATGGACACGTCACGATTCGTAGAGCAAACAATTTACTGTATCATTATTAGTCACAAGAATAGTGCTCATGAAACAATACAAACGTTTACTTTATCAGCTTGATCATTCGTGAAGGTTGTTTTTAATGATACCCTTCTTTTCTACCCGATTGCGTCTGAAAGAAGTGGCTTGTTTTACATAAATATTTTGAAAGATAGGTATTATAATGCATAAAAGATATTGGAAAACCCATTTTCGGACTCTTAAACTTCAAAGACATTTATAGGAATAACTTTCAAGGTTTTTTTGGTCAAAATACTTTCTTAATTTAATTCTAGGTACTGTTTATTTAAGAAATTTTTACATCATAAAAATATTAACAGCATTTTCTAATCACTTTTGTAAACAAAGGCTTCCACTTTGTTTAGATAACAAAACGAATAATTATCAAAGGATTCATCAGCTTTCCTTTTTGTCATTTATTAATTAGAAGCTCTCTTAGGCCTGAACCGGTCTCACAAAAATTTGTAATTAACTTATCGCAAAAAGAACCAGTTTAAAGCCATTCAGACAAAGCGGAAGATGTTGCGTTCAAAATTTAAGATTGGACTTGGCTTCTAAAACTATTCTACTTGGTATTCACAGCCCATTACTATATCGTAAACGAAACTCCTCAGTCCTGTGGTATGACGGAATTTGAGTGCGCTTACCTGAAGATACTTGTTAACAATGACAAGGTTACAACTTTTATAAGTCTTCTCGTTATTAGATCTAAATATATTAACTTTATAAAGGAAAATAATACAACTACACAAAAAAAAAATTGTGTAGGCATCGTTGATGATATATATATGAACATTTCTATTAGTTATGAAAGAATACCTGCATAACAGGACGAAAGACTTATAGCGATGGTGCGCACCGGAAGACGCAGCGTTGAAAGGCTTCCCTCTAGGTGACCACCTGGTATAGGCTGCGGGAATCAAAAACAGAAGGCCGGTTCAACTCCAGCTTCAAAAAGCAAACACACTATGACGTCCCTATCGACACATAAGTCATAAGACAAGTAATGAATGATACTACCGACACACGGAAAACAACGAAATTAATTAAAACTACCTCTCTATGTGAATCAAACATTATAGATAACCAAGGAGCTCAAACTAGACCCTGTACTGGGAAAAACATGGCACAGAAAAACTTCCAATTACAAAAAGCAGAGACGGTAAATGCGAATGCACACATGTCATGTAAGTCCTGGTTCATCATCATCATCATTTCAGCCGAAAGACGTCCACTGCTGGACATAGGCCTCCCCCAGTCGTCGCCGCGTCGCCACATTGACCGATCCCGTGCGTCTCGCATCCAGCGCCTTCCCACAACCTTAACCAGGTCATCGGTCCACCTAGTGGGAGGCCTTCCAACGTATCGTCTTCCGGTTCGCGGTCCTGGTTAAGCTATGAATAATTTGCGGTGACTTCAATATTAACGTTTTAAAAGATGATTTTCGACATAATTCTTTCTCATCGTTATTAGCGTGTTAGACCAGGGTAGAAGCCTTTAAAAATAATAAAAAGTGAAAAAAACAAATAGTAAATCGAGAAAAACCGTTTTTACCCTTAAAAACTCACCCCTATCCCCTTCCCGACCTCAGATCGCCCGTAAATTATTTTTCCTTTCATTTTTATAATATTCCCCTCCTTTTCTATCCTACTATTATTGTTTTGGTTTTAAAATTATCGACCCTGGTCTATGTTATAATTTTCGGTACATAAATAATTCTCCCACTTTCAAAAGAAATAAATCTGAATCATGTATTGACTACATTTTAACTAATTTACCTGACAGTTTCATAGACTACTCCAATGTTGATCACAAAGGACTATCAGACGGATACGCAGATATATTCTGTACAGTACGTCTCGAAAGATTTGAGTACAAGAAGCAAACTAATTATATTCGTCTTTGTAGAAGAAAATATAATGACGAAAACATACGTGACTTTAGGAGGAAGGTATTGGAGACTGACTGGAGCACAGGGATTAATTCAAAGAAATGCATTCTTCTAATTTAAAAAAGCATAAAATAAGAATTAATGTTAAAAGAAGTAATTGTTTCAAATGGATAACCAACGTTATAAGAATAGCTAGCAAAGTGAAACGTTTTCTAAACACATTTGATAAGACGCAATGCGACAATTCGATTGTTGAATACCGAAACAGATATATTAAAACGTATAGGAAAGTTTGATGTAGTGCAAAAAGGAATATAGCAAGAAAATTAATAGAAATGGCATCAGATTCAAGCAGAATAATTTGGAAAATTGTTAATCAACGACGCAATGCTACAAAAAACCATGACAATCAACAAATCATTCTTAAAATTGACAACAAAATTATTCATAATGTTTTAGACGTGGCTAACCTATTTTCTAAAAGGTTCGACAACAATATCCTCCTAAATGCATGCGACCAAAAATTGGCAATAAAATATCTAACTGAAAGAAAATTTGATCGTTCAAGGGTAATTCTATTGACCGTACGGGACTCAGTGTCAGCAGGGTAGACTCTAATATGATTTTTGAGCCAGTCACACTCTTAGAAATTTTAAATATGGTCAGAAATGTGGCCAATAAATCTTCCACTGGCTACGACGAAATTCCCCTGACCATAATTAAAGATAATATTGACATATTAGCAACCCCAGTAGCATCTTTTTACAATGGGTGTGTTGAAGTAGGCCTATTAAGATCAGCTTAAAATCGCGCGACTACTACCAATCTTTAAAAAAGGATCAAAAACAGATCCTGGTAACTATAGGCCGATTTCCCTATTGCCAGTATTATCGAAGATCTTCGAAAAAGTTATGAAAGACAGACTTATGAAACACATACAAATGCACAAAATCTTAAATGGTCAAAAATTTGGGTATCAGAGATCTTTGGGAACCACCGATGCTGTTGAGGCATTAATCGACGAGGTGGTCTGCAATCTCAACAGTAGGCATAAGGTGGCACGTATTTTCCTGGATCTCAGTTCTGCCTTCGATACAGTGGATCATGAAATTCTGCTGGCCAAGCTGGAATACTATGGTATACGCGATAACGTCTTAAAGCTATTTAGATCTTATTTAAAAAATAGATGTCAATTTATAGAAATAAAGTCTTCGTGGTGTCCCACGGTTCTAGGCCCAATTTTCTTCATCCTATTCCTGAATGATTTAGTTCAGTTTATAAAAATGCGTATCACAGACGCAAATCTAATTCTTTTTGCAGATGACACCAACGCAATAGTGTCTGCTGACAATTTAAATAATCTAGAATCTAAAATTAATAACATGTTAAAAGCTTTCGAACACTGGTTTGGTACTAATAATCTAAAACTCAATGTAAATAAAACAAAGTGCGTTTTATTCAAATCGAACTTCCGAAACAAGGCTAGGCTTGAGGTTTTATCTTGCGGTTACAAAGTCGAAGTGGTTGACCACGTCAAGTTCCTGGGTGTTCATATTGATGCATTGCTAAACTGGAAAGTTGAAACATCATCTGTAAGGAATTCTATTAGCTCGGCATGCTATGCTATCAGTGGCCTGAGAGATGAACTAACTTTGGCCCAGCTCAGGATGGTATACTTTGCTTAGGTTGAATCCAGGCTTAGATACAGTATTGAGTTTTGGGGCAACAGTTACAAGTACAATATCCACTCGGCATTTGTAATTCAAAAGAGAGCCTTAAAGACAATGCTCCGCTTGAAAAAGACGGAATCATGTAGGGACCATTTCATTAGACATACAATTTTGACTGTGCCATGCCTCTATATACTACATATGTATTGCTACCTAATTTGGTTAAAAATTTTCACAAACTCGAAACCGTCGAGCAAAGACAAGCTAGACATAAAACTAGAAGAAAAGACCTTCCTAACGTAATCCAACCGAAATTGAACGTGGTTCAACACAGTCCCAGATATCAGTCAGTCTTTTTATCATCATCATATCAGCTGAAAGACGTCCACTGCTGGACATAGGCCTACCCCAAGCGTCGCCACATTGACCGGTCCCGTGCGTCCCGCAACCAGCGGATTCCTAGGTCTCGCTTTTTAGTAAGGGATTGAACCGCATTGTGCATTAGAAGAGAGTCGCCTTTAGCGACTGGTATAGTACTGCCATTTGTGAGGTACCGAATCCTATTAATACAAGTGTGGAAGGTAGGTGGTATTCATTCACGAGCGAGCGAAGCGAGTGTGTGGATAAATCGACACGAGTCGGAAATCATCTTACATACGTATATCATACAACATTGCTATGCATTGTGCGAGGAATTAAAAACAATATATGAACCAAGCAAGAAATTAATAAAATGGCGCTTATTCAAGGGTGCTCAGCATATCCACAGATTAAGAAATAGTTCCTCGGGCATATCTACTGCGCATGTGCAAATAGCTGTCACGTCGTAACGCAAAAAGGCACAAGCAAAATATTCATTCTGCCAAACATATTTAATGAAGCTGAGAAAATTACTGCTGAGAAAAATAAAAAAGATATACTGTTAATAGTGACGAATATTTATAATTACATAACTTAGTTATATTAATAATACTTTATGTTTTCGCAATTTTGGAAGTTTATTGTAACTGTTTTGTTGGGAACGGAAAATGTCGTTGACTTACTTATCACTTGGGTATTCGTAATAATTTCAGAATCTGGTTGATCAATGGTAACATTTCACGCTGTTATGAAGTGGATGGTCGCCGCGGCGACAAAGGTTGAGTCGGTGGATCAACTGAGGTAGGCCGTAATTTAATACTTTGATCTCGATTTGTTTGGTAGTAAATTGTTTATGACAGTTTCTGCGTTTCATTTTACACTTTTTGGAGTTAATATATCACTTTTACTGCTTCAACTCATCTTTTATTCAATAGGGATGTTTCCTGGGTAGAAAAATGATAATTCTATTTAGTCAGTCAGTGAGATTATCAAATAATATTGGACACGTACTTTTTGCTTTACCAAACCAATAAAAAATAACAAAGCGCATCAAAGTTCAGGAGTGGGGGCTTGTGACATCACTAAAGCAGTATAAAGTGTACTAGCGGCGTGACGTTTCACGATATTTCAACACAATAAATCGTCATCACTTTATGTGTACGAGTCAAAGCTAAAGCCAATTTTTGGTAAACTAAAGTCGTCACAATCTAAGAAGTCCGTTGACGTTTCTCATTTTAGATGCCACGACAACTTTCTACGTATGAAATTGAAAAATCTAATTCATAATCCTAATTAATTACTTACCCATACACTATAACAACGAGTATCATTCGCAAGCATCAAGTTTAATTATTATTAAGTATTTTTATAGCTGTCAAAACGGGCTTTTTATTTTTTGACAACTTCACCCTATTTGTGTTAATCAAATTAAAATTGTCTGTAATATGTTAATAATAACTAATAAAAAAAAAATTGGTTCACTTTTGCCGCGACGGCAGGCAGGCTTATTTTATTACCGGCCAGGATTTTATCGAAGCGAATTGCGTTAGAACTTTTTAATTAAATAGTTTTCCATTTTCAAAAGTCAGTGCGCCACAAAGTCGAAGTTTACACATGACATATTTGATTAACTCATATCCAATATCTCTAAACTACGTATCTATGCAACAGACCAATCAGCTTGTGTAATTTGTACAGTCTAACCAACGCGGTATGCTGCATTGAATTCCATCCTAGTATAACTCATAGATATAAACTAATACGCAGGAACAAAGCTCTGATCGGATGTCAAACAGTTACTTAAGCTATATAGTTAAACACGTGAACTTTTCGTAGAAGTTTTCGTATTAATTGCGGCGTCCACGGTCCTAGTATAACTGAAACTTACGGCGAAATTCTACTAGAGATTAAAGGATGTCACATCATCAGCCTATTAATGTTCCCACTGCTTGGACCACGCGGGCCCAGTGCGGGTTGGTTGATGTCACATGTCTTCGAATTTTTGGTTCTAGGACATGTCGGTTACTTCACGATGTTTTCCTTCACCGTTTTGAGCAGTGGTGATGAAATAATTTACACAAAGTAAAGCGCATGCCTGGGCTCGATCCCACGACCTACAACTTGTAAGTCGCGGCCGATAACACTGGGCCACCACTGCTCTCTCTTCTTAAAGGATGTACTTTGGCCAAGTTGACAAATAGTGGAACACGACCCTTGTGGCAAAAGACAAATCAGATCCTTTATGTTATCTCATTAGCAATTTCGATTGAGTACTAAAGTTTCATTTTTGATATAGGTACTTAGTTTTTTCTCAATCAATCTTTCATTTCGACTTCAAACTTGCCAATTGATTTTCTAATACAAGTACAAACACAAAACATAGGTAATTTATTAAAATAGGTATTTTACTTGTTCAAAGCTCCAAATTTCTAGTCAATTTTTTCAAGTCGATACTCACAGGAAATAAAAATGCTACTTTACGAATAAAAATAATAAATAAAATACACATACGAAAAACAAGAAAAATGTTCAAGCAATATAACCAAGCATTGCATTTATTTCATCGCGATTCATTAGAACATAGTTTGTCGTTGATATTCTTTTCCCTTGACATCGTAGAACGCAGTAGCTTGTGTGGAACGGACGCAAGATCCTTGAGACCTTCCACTTTTCCATAGAGTTTTATCATTTACAATAAAAAAAAGTATTGTTCGAATCTACCGATTAGGTGCTAGTCGGTAGATTTTACGGCATTTTGTTGTAAAAACTGGCACATCAAATACCTCGACATTGTTTATTGATTGCTTAGCACATTCCATATTAAAATTTTATAAAGAGAATTTGAATAAAGAATCTTTATTTTCATAAAACAGATTGCAGTACATGTAACAGTTTTACAAAGTTGGTAGTATTAAATCTCTGACAATGAAGTGGGTGACGTGCTTTCATCCCTGCTAGGCTATGAAATAACCTGTAATACGAGGTCTATCCACACATATCAGGGCCGGGCCCGGGACGTGGACGGACCGTGCCCCGTCAGGGTCTCAAAAAATATCGGTGTGTACATTTTATTTGAACTCGTTCACATACGTCCGTGCACGGGCCGTGCACGGGCCAGTGACGAAACTTCAATGCCTGGGCCCGGCCCTGTCATTGATATGTTTGAATAGACCTTAAGTAACAGTGCCGATGACAATGCCGAACTTGTAAAAATTAATTTGTAGCAATGCTACAATTTAATTTTTATAAGTTATTTTTAGGGCTTTGACTTATCTTAAAGTAAGTTTTTACACAGAAAACCCTTTGGAAAAAGTATTATTGTTTATTTATGCTCAACTTTATTGTACTTAGGTTGTGGTGTTACTCGAACCCTAAGACACAGAATGGCTATCTACTTTTGGGCTCACTGGCAATCATCGTCACCTAAATAATGTCAACTAGATTTAAGTTCACTTTAACCCAACTTTTGTGATAATAACTTGTTTGACTATGCAAGTGCTTTTGTATAATCTTAATAATAATCTATTATGAATGTCCTTATATAACTGGTTTCACTTTTTCGTCTAATTTGTACTGTGTTCATACATGTCTTTAAATCACGAGTCAATAAGTCACATCTAGGCAAGCGGTTACAATGTAACTAATATCTACATATATTACATGATATACAGTTTCGTAATGAAACAGTATTTTGTTGACTTAACACAAAGAGCTGCTTCGTAGAAACACTGAATGCATATAAAATTATAGGAGCTTGAAACTTTGCCACTGTATCACTAGGGCGGTTAACACACTGCCACGCACCATGCAGCATATCGCGTGAATGCGTGTTTTAACGTTGCTTGTAAGTCTCCGTTTGTATAGAAAAAACGCACGCAAGTACGCGCGTAGGTGCGTTTTCGCGTGATGCGTGGTAGTGTGATAATCGCCTAGTTGGTCTATAATGCAACGGTACGTAGAACGCATCCTAAGCGTGTCTAAGGGCCACGCAGACAGAGCAGCAGCATGCTCGAGTAGTTTTTGTTGATAAGTTTACATTGAACTTAAGACAACGCCAACGACCTTGAGGGAACAAAACGCGCACTCGTTTCACACCCGCGCGACCTAAAATTTAGTAGTTTTTTGTACTTTCCTTATTATTCTATGACTTTTAAAAAAAATGCTCATATCAAAATGTAGATAATTAAATTGTCTTTGAGATGGTGTCAATTTCATTAAAATACGCCCAGCGGTTTTGGTGTGATTGTCGAGTTTTAGTCCGTTTTAGACATAACTTTACAAATTAATTACACTATGTTATACGAAGAAATCTGAAAATTTGCTCAGATCAAATTATTAAGAAAAAAGTCTAATATAACATATATTTTTTTTCAAAAAATTACGACTAGCCATTTAGACATGATTCTCAATTTAAAATCAGCTACTCAAGGGAATCGGCGCCTTAAGCGAAACTGAAAAATTGTCGTAAATCGCGAGCTAGATGTATGTCCGCTCAACCCTACACTATCTACGCATAAAAAAGGCGCGGGCGTTCGAGCAGTTGCCGCTATGTCTTCTGCAACTGTCAAGTGTACCTAATTGGGTCTATCCATTATGAATTTCTCAGGTGCAGCCCGGAATTTAAAAGTTGGCGGTGTGATACCTGTGCCTCCTGTCATAATTATCGTCCTAGCGTAATATTAGAGTGATGGTCTATTCGAACACTACATCTCTGTTTGCGCATACTTATGCACTATTCGTATAATAACTCCTAGTGTCGAAGGCTAGCTTTCGGTGACATAGGCCGCCATGATGGAAATTCGATAGATGATATCTTATTGATCTATACCAATCTATACTTCTATACTAATATTATAAAGAGGAAAGATATTTTTGTTTGTTTGTACCGAATAGGCTCTGAAACTACTGGACCGATTTAAAACATTCTTTCACAAATAGAAAGCTACATTATTTCTGAGTAACATAGGCTATTTTTTATCCCGAAAACGGGTCCTGTGGGGTGGCCCTCAACGAAGCAACGGGAAACAGCTAGTAGTGTATAAAATGAAGTGATTATTTAACAGCACACATTTTAGTTGATTTGCCGATGCCCTGCAGAGCTGCTTTGCAATCAGTAAAAGTGATCTGCTAACTTTTGTGATTGGTTTTCCATAGAACATAAACCAATCCTCAAATTAACAAGGGCTTTAGTCTTTAAACATTTCATTGGAAATAGGACAGGCAAAAGTAATTAAAGCACCTACCGCGTTTGTTAAAAGTCGATCATAAGAAAAGATGAAGTTGGAGACGCAGGTTTTACTAATGAGGCAACGCAATGTGTGTTCATTAGCTTGTTTCTTGTTATGGTATGATAAGTCCTTAGAAACTTTACTCCTTCATCGTTCCAGTACTGTTGCTAAATTTCGAAAATAAGCGGGTTGTTACCAATTATTCAAATAAGTCCTATGAAAGTAAAATGTCAATTTACCCTTTAGAATATATTTTTATATAAAAGAGACTTTTCAGTTACTTGTTACTTGCCACAAGATAAATACCCAGTTTTTTTGTTGACAAATTTAATTGATTTCAACTTCAAATTCAACTACTGGTGTAAATTATGGTAATTACAACCTAGAGAGTTTACTCTAAAATTATTTGAACTAACAATCGTTTACATTATTATTATTACTAAATTACTGACGTAAACTGAGTCTTGACGAAATATTTATTTATAATAAGCACGCCAACAGCACTGTCACTTACAATTCAAATAAAATAACATCTAAAATCGGCATTTCAGTAATCACGCAAATAACAAGTATGCATGACATTGACATAATGAACATTAGAGGCAATGAAAAAATAAACCCGGCCAAGTGCGAGTTGGACTCGCGCACGAAGGGTTCCGTACCATTATCGCAAAAAACGGCAAAAAAAACACGTTTGTTGTATGGGAGCCCCACTTAAATATTAATTTTATTGTGTTATTTGTTGTTATAGCGGCAACAAAAATACATTATCTGTGAAAATTTCAACTCTCTAGCTATCACGGTTCATGAGATACAGCCTGGTGACAGACGGACAGACAGACAGACAGACGGATCGCGGAGTCTCAGTAATAGGGTCCCGTTTTTACCCTTTGGGTACGGACCCTAAAAAAGGGTGTCCAGTAGATCTAAATCTAGAACACTACAAAACAAAACAAATTGAGCTATATAGACGTACATTGCTCGCAGAGTTTATATAGGGCACGTGTGTATGAAACTAAAGTGTTACTATTGGCTCTTAATTACCAAGCAGCTAGTTTTCTAGTAGCTCTTTAGTTTTTCATTGATCTGCGAAGATAATCCCGGTAGCATAAAGATAACAAAAAAGGATAATTAATAATTTCTTTTTGACCTTTACACAAAACTCCATGAAAACCAAAGCGAAAGAGCAAACGAGTACCCAACGGGAAAACTTTTCTCAATTTAAGAACACGGTAGACATTTGATAAAACTAAATGGCTTGCTCTAAGTTTGAAAATAAAGAATTTTTGAAGAAACTACATGTAAATAGCAGATATGCAATCGTGGTGAAAATATACTAAAACAAAACAGTTTAGAAACATTTCTTAGCAACCAAATCATTGTTAAAATTTGAATCGAACTTCGTTGCAATGAAACTGTCTATTCTGTTCCAACAATGGCAATGCTGAACTGTAGGGATCGGAGTTCGGGATCCGATATTATGCTTGTACTTCGTGTGTACTCGTACTTTATGACTTTTGCTTGCACATCCAGTGTTCAATACTGAGGACATACGTTTGATAGCAGTGTATGAAACAGCTTCGTCCGTGCGCGAAACGACAGTCTCGTATAGTTCATGTCTATAAAGAAAGTAGATTAATAGAGACTTGAATTTTAGACTTTCATAAAATAGTTTAGAAAGTTCAATATTTCGTTAGTTAGTTATTACCGAATTCTAAAAAAAAACCCTTTAGAATATATTTTTATATAAAAGAGACTTTTCAGTTACTTGTTACTTGCCACAAGATAAATACCCAGTTTTTTTGTTGACAAATTTAAGTTCCGAACCATTATCGCAAAAAACGGCAAAAAAACTTTCACTTTTATTGCATGGGAAAAAATAAATTAAATATAAAAATAAATATTAAATAAATAAATATTATAACTTAAATATTTGTTTAATTCTGTTTTTATTATTTGTTGTTATAGCGGCAACAGAAATACATCATCTCTGAATTTTGACTGTCTAGTTATCACGGTTCATGAGATACAGCCTGGTGACAGACAGACAGAAAGACAGAGAGGCAGACAGACGGACCGTGGAGTCTTAGTAATAGGGTCCCGTTTTTACCCTTCGGGTACGGAACCCTAAAAAGGAGGTTATCAATTCGTCACATATGTATGTGATATTGTGGGAATTTCACAATATTCACATATGTAACTCTATATCAGCTTCTAAACACGTGTGCTAAATTTCATAAGTGTATGAATGTATGTTTGTATGTATTTTATTTTTTATTTTATTTTATTTAGTTAAGCACACCAACAGTACAACTGCTTAAAACCATCCAAAAAATAATACATTTTAAGTGAAAATTACATAGCAATCAAACAGATTATAGGCATGCATGACATTTAAAAAATTCAAAATAAAGACTACAACTAAACTAGGCTAACATTTATCACAATATATCAGTTAAGCGTAATGAGCATTAAGAGTTTGACTCAAGCTCTTACATTCATTTACTCATTACTCAATAGGGAGTGTCTGAACGTTATGAACTTCATTGAAAAGACATCAATAGGACTGTCCAAAGAGATTGACCTTTCATTGTACAGCCTTGCCATGCGTGTAAGGGGACTATTAAATGAGATATTTAAAGTTGAAGATGGGATATCAAATATATGATGCTGACGCATACTACGTTGGTTAATCTTAAAGTGAAAATAACTTATCAATGGTGCAGCGATGGAACCATTAATAATTTTATGAAGAATTAATTGGTCAGAATTATTTCGCCTTTCCTTTAAACTAATCAATTTGAAATGTTTCATTCTATCTGTGTATTCCGGAATAACTTTTCGGATGCCATTCTTCACGCATAAATACCGTACAAAACGAGTCTGAACGGATTCTACACTATCTGCATAAGTAGAATAATAGGGGGACAATATTCAAGGGAGCTCCTAACCAATGCATTATAAAGCAGAATAAGACTGCTGTTATTACGGAACGGTTTGGACATACGAATTATAAAGCCAAGCATTTTGTTAGCTTTATTAACTATACTATCTAAATGATCTCGAAAAGATAGAGATGTATCAAAAAGTACTCCTAAGTCACGAATGACAGAAACTTTACCAAGATAATTGCCATCAATATGGTATTCAAATTTAATATAATTTTTTTTATTTGTAAATGTTATATATTGACATTTTTTTACATTAAGCGACATCCCATTATCATAACACCATTGCTGGAGAACATTAAGATCAGTCTGAAGTTTCATACAATCGTTTAAATCTGATATTATACTATAAATTTTCAAATCATCAGCATAGGCTAGGAAATCGCAGCTTATCATATCTAACAGGTCGTTAATAAATACCAAAAAAAGCAAAGGGCTCAATTTAGACCCTTGTGGGACACCTGAACTTGGAGTGAATGGTACAGATTCGTAGCCGACCAAGGCAACAAGCTGAGAACGATTACTTAGATAACTCTCAAACCATCGCAATAGACAACCATGAATTCCAGCATGTTTCAATTTTATAAAAAGAATCGAATGATTAACCCGATCAAAAGCCTTTGCAAAGTCTGTATATACAGCATCAACCTGACCCCTAGCCTCAAAGGTGTTAGTAATATAAGTGGTGTATATAAGTAAGTTCGACAAAGTAGAACGGTTGGAAACAAAACCATGTTGCCTTGGACTAATTATATGACGGAAATGGGAGTAGACTGCGCCATAAATGAGACCCTTGAACATCTTAGCAAATTGAGATATAATAGATATCGGTCTATAGTTAGTTACATCATTCAAACTACCCGATTTATGTATGGGAACAATATGTGCGATTTTCCACAAATCAGGGAAAACGCCTTCTGTAAGGGATCTATTGTATACTATGTGTAATGGTTTTATAAGAGCATCAATACAGAGGCGAATAAAAACAGGGGACAGTCCGTCCGGGCCAGCTCCTTTATTTAAATCCGGTTTTTGAATGCTTTTTTTGATGTCATCTTCAGTAATGCATATAGAAGAGAGAGAGTAATTAGACGTGGTAAGATTAGAAAAAAGGGTACTAGGTGGTTGATTGATGCTATACACAGAGGCAAAGTAATCGGCAAATAGATCTACCACATCACTGCCTCCATTTCCTACACGATCACCATAAAAAACCCGGTCTGGAATACCTTTATAGGTTTTTTCGATTTGATATATCGCCAAAATGATTTTACATTAGTTTTCAATTCATTTTAAATTTTTGCTATATAATGTCTGAAGCAGTCTTCCAAGACTCTTTTGGTCCTCATGCGAAGGCAATCAAAAGTATCATAATCTCGAGGGTTTTTGTATTTTTTATATCGAGTCCTATATTTGTGCTTCTCTTTAAGTATTTTAATCAACGAGGGTGAAAACCAAACAGGGTCACCGGTTTTTTTTGGTTTTCCTTTCGGAGTGTATTTATCGATCTTTTCCCATAAAACATTATAAAATCTTTGAAGAAACTCATTACAACTTAGATTGTCACAATCCTCCCAATTCACTAGGCGTAGATCACGAACACATGCCTCATAGTCCATTTTGTTAAAAAAATATTTAGTCTGTAAAATTTTACAATTCAAATTAGATCCTGAAGTTTTAACCACAGTTAATTCCAGCGGCGGATGGTGAACATCTGGCTTACTGAGTGCAGGTGCACTGGCAACAGAACCACTAAAGCTCTCATCCACCATGACCAAGTCCAGGATATTATTATTCCTATTGCAAATATTGTTTAATTGACTATAACCCGTGATACTTAGGAAATCCCTCAACGCTAAACACTTTGAATCGCTAACGCCCAGAAAAGGGCTGACAGACTGAAACCATTTGATATCAGGAAGATTAAAATCACCGAGTATCAATGTGCTACACTCGGTATGGCTTAGACAAATTTCCTCAGCTCTGCCTAAGAATTGTATGTTTGTCCACGCATATCTCTGAAGCTAGTAATCAGATCGTGATTTTTTTTTTGTTTAGGTATCTCTAAACTTAGGGAACAGTACAAGTTTTATCAAAATCGGTTCTGCAGTTTTCAAGATATGGAACATACGACCGACTTCCTTAACAATAAACAGCACGAATGTGTTAATTGAGTTATTATTTTTTTGTCGTTTTGCGACACACCGAACCGAAAGTTTTTTTTGCTCTTTTTAGTGTTTTGCTTTGGAAGGCGGTTAATTTTTTGTGAAAAAGTTTTAGTTTCTTCACTTTTGACACCGACTGCCGAAATTGAAGTTATTTTTGACTTGTAGTGTTTTTTTTTGGATTTTTGTTTGTATTACTTGTAAAAAATTACAACTAATACAAACAAAAATCCAAAAAAGTTTATTTTTCAGTAAAAACTGCACATAGCTTCTTGTTTTCATGTAGGGGAGCACATCAATCTTTCTTTAAAAGGGGTTTGTTCAATGTTACCACTGGACATTGACTCAGCACTCGGTCTGGCTGACGCGCGGCCCAGATAAAATACTGTTTGGTTGCATCTTATACGCATAGGTCACAGACAAATTTGTACATAAGTGTGTTAAGACAAAATAGTGGACATCAATCCAACTTGTGCGAGGCCTGGCTTATTTTTGTCTGCCTCAACTCAAATAAGTAACTGCACATAAAAAGTCATATGTAGGATTAAATAATACGGATCACGCGAACGAAGTCGCGAGTGAAGTGCTAATTGATAATACTTATTACAGTAGTTCCTATTTTGGATAAAGAGAGGTTTTTAAGGCATTCAAATATTTATTTATTTATTATCACCAATTATAATATCTTCACAGTTTGATCCAATATGATGCTACAAGTCACAAACACACACAATTGCATAATACGAAAATAACCTTGCATTAAAATTACACACCATAAAATAATAATAAGTATTAATATTACATTAATAAATTCAATTAAATTATCAGGATCAAAGAATTTATTTATAAAAATCTGTGAGCTGTTTTGTTAAGAATGGAGGAATATATCGTAATGAAAGTTTTTTGTTTGATTTTGCATGGTTATAAAAATATGAAAGAAGACGATATCTAGGGCCGACTCTTAATAATTTGGGATAAAGACTGGAGGATCATTTACGATGCCTCAACAAATTCTGCCGATAACGTATCTGTAGTTAGGTATAGGCAAGGTATACGTAAATACATTTTACTTTTGTTTTGTGACAGATTTTCAACACCATTTACTACAAGTAGGTCGGTACACCTTTTTAGATGGAAGTATTTCTATTACTTTCTAGCAAGTCACGTTAATTATAATTTGACGGAAATTAAGGGTTGACAGCGAAAGTGTTTTTAGTGCGATGGCCACAATAAGACATAAAAGGAACGATAAAATGTGAAAATAATAAAATACAACTTTTCTTATGTAGGTATTCTACCTACTAAATATTTGTAGCAATGTATTAAATGGACACGAACATAAAACAATTAATTTATAGTGGTTATGATTCCGACAAGATTAATTAAATACATTATGTTTTGTATAAGCAGTCTGTTGCAATCTTGTAAGAATTCATCATCATCTGCCTATAGCAGTCCACTGCTGGTTTCTCCAATTGCACGCCATTTGGTTCGATTTTCAGCAACTGTCATCCAGCTGCTACCAGCCACCCTGCGAAGGTCGTCGCTCCACCTAGCCTGAGGGCGTTCTACCTTACGTTTACCAGTTCGCGACCTCCACTCAAGAACACGTTTACCCCAACGGTCATCGGTTCTACGACTTATATGGCCGGCCCATAGCCACTTCAGCTTACTTATTCTGTGAGCTATGTCGACTACATTAAAAGGTGTTAATTTATCGTTAATATACTGTAAATTGTTTCAACGAGATAATATTATGCAAATAATAAGGTTTGCATTTTGCTTATCGTGCATAAATAATGATTGCGAGCCTTTAAGACAAATAATGCAAAAGGAGTTAGAAGTGCATGGATCATTATCCATGGTCTTTCATTTGGCCGTTTTAAAAAAAAAGGAGGTAATCAATTCGACACGTATGTAATATTGTTGGAATTGCACAATATTCATATTACTCTGTATGGGCTTCTAAACATGTGTACAAAATTAAGTATATGTATGCATGTTTGTTTGTATGTATGTTTGTTCACGCATTTCTCCGAAACTACTTATCGGATCGTGATAATTTTTTAGCGCTCCGTAGTCAACAAGGAACTCTTATAGTTTCACCATGTCTGTCTGTCCGTCCGCCCGTCCGTCTGCAGTTTAACTCTTAGTGTAGAAAACTATAATTTGGCATGGATAAACATATTAATCACGCCGACAAAGTGGTAATCAATTTAGTAAAAAGTCATTGGATAGATCATTAAAAAAAAATCGGGTCTGTGAAAACCACTTTTCGATTCAGGGATTCGTTTGCGTAAAATTAAATTATAAATTGCTATTTTTTGTTTGGTTCAAGTGCTCCCCCAGTCCTCCTGCCAGTTAAATGGTCACTTTTGTTTAATATAAAATAATTCACGGCAGAAGTATATATAACGAAATTAAAAGTAAAACTATCACAGCTAAGTAGGCTTTACAAGTTTTGGAGTAATAGTCGACCGACTTTTTAAATGTACTTGGAAAAGTAAGCATTTTGTATATTGATGTTTGGGGGACAACAGTTTTTAAACGACAAGTTTGTTCCTTCGTTAGAGCAATATTCGGCGCTTTCATTGTTTATGAACGTTAGTAATGTTACCTATTTATTTTGGTGAATGCAGCTGTTTATATGGAACCCTCTGTGCACGAGTCAGACCTGCACTAGACTGATTATCTCTTTATTAGATTAAGTATTTCTCAACTTAGGGAACAGTGCAAATTTCATCAAAATCGGTTCACCAGTTTTCAAGATTTAGAACATTAATACAACCGAACTCCTTAGTGACAAACAACACGAATATGTAAATTAAGTTATTACTGGTATTTTTTCAATCCTTTAGACTCCTTATTATAGAACTAGCAAAATTTTTAGCAATACACATTAAAACTAAAAAGAGAGAAATAAAAACTTTTTCAAGCAAAACTGCTTTAGAAGTCTGTTTATTTTTTGTAACAAAAAGTGCAAAAATGATTTTCGTTTCGGATGTCGGTGTCTTTGGTACCTCTTGTTTATATCGTTTTTCAACAACGAAGTCGGTTTATTAATTTAAAAAGTGATTTTATTAAGTCAAACTTTTATCAAAAACCTTTGTAATTTTCATAATTCTAAAGAGATTAACAAAATAATGTTTTCCGAAAAGTGATGGAATTCGTATTTGATTTTGATTAAAAAGCAATAGATTGTTAAAGATATTTCTAAAACTAGAAGAGTTTGCTCTTAGCAAAGTCAGCCAAAGTTTTGTACCTATTATTCCATATGACAAAGAATCTTTTTCATTATTTGAAAGCAATTGTCTGAACACGTTTATTGTTAATATCTCAAGAGTTATCATCTCTTTATTTCAAGTTCTCAACTTAATCGAAATAATCACTGAAATTAAAATAATTGTCTAGACGAACAGATAAATGATAATAGATAAAGCCTGTTTGCAATTAAATTCTAAAATACTCATAATCTCTATCATTATTTACAAGGTACCTATGACTATACTTCTGTAGATAGTGTTAAATGTACCTACTTCAAATAAACATTAGAACATATTTGTTAAATAAATTCTCGAAATTATTTGTTATTGATTTAGAGTATCTCTCAAATGATAACAATGGCACTACATAATTACAACCAGTTGAAGATCATAGTATTATCCCGAGGAAATTTAGCATAGTTCCTATTGTAATTCACCGACATGAGAATAGAATAGAAAATAATAGGTCTTTATTTGCTTAGAATGTAGGTACATAATAGTACATTACTGCAGAATCCAGTAAGTAAGCCTTCCTGGCCAAGTACGAGTTAACCGAACCGAACCGCAGGTGAGGTCCGGTTATATACGAGGCCAGGATGGCTTTCTTACTGGTTGAGGCTTGTATAATGCTTTTCTCAAAAATTAAAGAAAATTTAACAAAAAATTCGTTTAATTAATACACGTATTGAAGGTTACATTCATATTAGGGCAATTACTGATAGATATTGTGATCGATTTACCGGAGGCATTTATATTTGTTTTTTTGTACGTCTTGATTAACGGACTCAAAAATATATCTATCTCATAAAATGTCATACCGAAAAGAGAGATAGATATATATTTGGAGCCTCCCTCCTATAACCATGTTGTAATGGCTACTCTAATATGTGTCTGGCTGGTACTATGTTTTTTTTTCTAAGCAGATCTGAAGAGGATAACCTACTGTCTAGAGATGAGTGTTTTCGGTTTTTTGCACAAACGGTTATGTAACCGATATGCAGATTTCGCATCTATATCGAAAACGGTTTTCAGATATCGATATCATTTAGTACAGTTTGCATAAGTTAAAATGTTAGATTTTAACTTATGCAAACTGTACGAGCAAACTAACAACCAACGCGAAATAATACTAAGAAAGAGAGGTAGCGCATAATTATGGTTCCTATCGTTTGTGAAGTTTGCGTTTTGTTCGTAGTTCGTACGTTTCCGCATTGTTACGGTTTTAAGTTTTGACTTATTCGTTCTCGCACGCTAGTAAGGTTTTTATTAGATACAGTTTTTGTAATATCGGTTATTTTGATATAGATATCGATATGATATCTGACACATATCCGATATAAGTTACGTTTTGATATATCGGACCAAATTAAATACTTACTTAATGGACAGTAGGAGATCCCAAATTTAAAATCTCGCTTTTTACTGGACAGTTGTGAGTAAGACTCCGGTAGAGTTCACTTTCTGGATACTTTTTAGAGATGTTATGACAACATTACATACCATTTTTGAGAAAAAATACATTACAAAATTGTTACATTATAAAACAGGATTCATGTACATTCTGCCTTAGTATAGTATTCAAATGTGATACAAAGTAGAGGTTGTTACAAAAAAATATCATTTAAGAAATCCTGCACTGAACAATAACATTTATCTACAAGTAATTCTGTGAAAAGTTTTTTAAACTTTTGCAACGGTAAGTTTTTAAGTTGTTCAGGTATTTTATTAAAGATTACAGGAGCCATACAAATAACATTGCTTTTTAATAACCTAGTTTTAAAATAAGAGCCTTACTATGAATTTATAAGTAGAACTACGATCAACTTCTGAAAGGTATTAATGATAGTTGACGAGAAAGTTTGTGTAAACATTAATAATCAATTAATAGTTGATATAGTTCATTATATTTTGTGAATTGTTTGAAAGAGTAGCATAAAATATATAAATTATGATAAAGATGTAATTTTTTGGCAAGAGATAACTAATGGGGAGAATAGACAAGAAGAAGAAGACATGTTGACTATAAATACAATTTGGAATAACACGAACATCAATGTAACAGATGTAAATGTAATACGGATATCTATATTATTATTACAACAATGTCCCTTAATAAACGAGTCTTAAAGGTAGAACTAGGGCTGCCTCCTCAAAAAACCAGGGGAACTGAATCTAATATTATGACGCTTACACGTGTTCAGGCTTCCGTTAGTTTGTGAACCCAATCTAAACAATTCCTTTCTAAACCCTTTATATTGTCCAAACACTACAACCGTTTATCATTTGGCAAACCGCAAATGAGTTGAGATTGTTTGACTATAAATCGATTGCTAGTGTGCCTTCACAGAAATCATTGTCCATCAAAATATTTAAAGTGCTTTGTCCACAACATAACAACAAAACGTTAAGCTTCTGTCCTTTTTACGTGTACTCAGAGAGAGTGCTCTCATAGCATTGTACACAAGCTAGTCTGCTCTAAGAGAGCCTTTCTACAATGTCTTATGAAACTCTCTCGTTGATACACGCTTCTGAGACGAGCCTCAAGAAATATTTCGTCATCCTGTTTAATTAGCTCTGGATTACAATCGTGAAATATGTTTGTTAATCACGTGTTAGGTTTAAAAATGTGTATTATACTGTCACAGGCCTTGAGATACAGTTAACAAACTAAAAAGTACACACCGTTAAATTTTGGTCGTTTAAATCCCGTGGAGGCTCATTCAACATAAATAAATATAAACATGTTAAAGTATCGGTTTGTAAAGACAAAACAAAATAAATTAGACAGATGTCAGTTCATTATGAAAATTATAAATAAAACGTTAATAGATTAAAAGATGTGGTTCTGTACAGCAGAATACCACATCTATCATAGCAAATTGTCTTGCTGGTAGATTTTGTATTTGTAATGGCTAAAATAAATATAATGTAATAAGTGTTCCTACAACTGTACAATGCTATGATCATTTATATTTATGTGTATTTTCCATTTATTTTGAGAGATCAAAAATCTTGTCTGCCTGTTTTTAAATACCTATTGTGGTCAACTAAGAATGTATTTTAACCATTTATGAATATCTGGCCGTGAAAAAATGGCCTCAATCATTTAGAAAGCTCAGACGCGGTTCGAACATAGGTAAATGAAAACAATTGATGTTCACCGTATTTTTATAAAAATTCGAAAGCCAATTCATTCTCTCTCATGTTTCCCGTTCCGTTTTCTTTAGTTTTCAGTTATTTCCGTTATTGATTATTTTCTCTGACGGAACAAAATAATGACGAAACAATTTTTTGAAACAAAATCTGAAAACAGGGTCAAAACAAATTAGCGAAACGCCACACACAGACAATATAGTAGCCGTCACAATTCTCGTTTCGCCAAGAAATACATTCGTTAAGTTTGGCGATCAAAACAGTGATGACACAACACCTTTTGTTTGGGTATTTCGTCATAGTGACAATAGAATTGACACACAGACCAGAAAGACAGTGCGATTCAGCCTGTAGGACTAGTGTTTATAGTTATTTATTTATTTATTTATTTATTTAATACTTCATGCACAAAAACGTACAGAGGCGGACTTAATGCCTTAGGCATTTTCTACCAGTCGACCTTTGGGTGATGCAGAGACAAATAGTGGTAGGTGCAATATTGAGAATAAATCACGATAGGTAATATTTATTCAAATACATTAAAATACATACAAACTATAAATACATACATACACATACACTATATATACAAAAAGTAAATAAAATAAATACACGAATATACATAAACAGATAATTGGAGAACATTAACGCTGTGATGATACTACTGCCAACTTCTTTCGAATGTGCTCGCGAACTTTCACTTTGAACGCTAATCGATTGGGTGCCATCCTGATTTCTTGAGGGAGCGCATTCCACAGAGAAATAGACTGTACGAAGAAAGAACAGTGAATGAAATCAGTCCGGTGAGTGGGACATTGAAGAAGACGGTTATGTGATGAGCGAAGATTTTTATTGTGGTTGGCGCAAATATATTGAAAGTGAGGAGCAAGATAACTAGGAGCATTGGAGGATGCAAGAAATGAAAACAAGGTAGTTAATGCCCTTTGCTCTCTGCGCTGGCGTATGGGCAACCACTTTAAAATTGAGCGATGCGCAGAGACATGATCATATTTACGCAAATTAAAAACAAATCGAATGCAGTAATTTAGAAGACGGTCAAGTTTGTTGAGGAGATCTGCATTCAGGTCATAATAGCACACGTCACCATAATCGATAATAGGAAAAATTAGTGTCTGTACAAGCGTTGCCTTCGTGTTCGAGGATAATACATTTTTTAAACGATATAGAGCCCGCAACGTTCCAGTGACCTTCTGACTGACACTAGCAACTTGAGTACGCCAGTTAAGGGTGCTATCTATGCGCAAGCCTAGGTCCTTTACGTCAGTGCTAAAAGGAACAATCGTACCGTCAAACAGAACAGGTGGCAAAGTTGCACTATCCACTTTACCGATGCTGCGAGGACTCCCAATGATGATCGCCTGACACTTATTGGGGTTTACAGCAACGCCAAACCTATCAGACCAGGCTTTTATAGCCATTAAGTCCTCGTTTAATTTCTCGATAATATCAGGTACTTCGTCCACATTCCCCCGACGATACAACTGAAGGTCATCTGCATACAGATGATACGCACACTGAAGTTCGGAAGTAATGAGATTAATAAAAATAGAAAATAGAAGAGGAGAAAGAATGCCGCCTTGAGGTACGCCAGTTTCCAAGTCACACCAACGAGATGAAGAATCTCCAACGTGCACCGACTGCTGACGCTCCTGAAGATAAGAAGTGAACCATTCCAGTGCTTCGGGGGAGACCATCAAATAGGACATAATGGCTAACAGGATTTCGTGACTGACAGTATTGAAGGCGTTCGAGAAATCGACCAACACTAGTACAGTGACTTTGGTATCTTCCAGTCCCACCCTAATATCGCCAGTCACTTTAAGGAGGGCAGACACAGTGCTGTGCCCAGGCCTGAATCCAGATTGTAGAGGGCTAACGAGTGAATTACTCTGCACAAAGTTTGAAAATTGTTTGTGGACACAGGCCTCGAGCACTTTGGAAAGGAAGGGAAGGATAGAAATGGGGCGAAAGTGGGCTGGAAGAGTGGGATTGGAAACTTTGGGAAGTGGACGGACAAAAGCTTTACGCCACAAGGAGGGGAATACATTGGAAAACAAGGAAAAATTTACAATATGGGTGATGGGAGGTAGGAGGTGATCCAGAATGGTGATGACCATACTACGAGAGATATTATCACATCCCACCGCTTTGGATTTAATGGCAAGAATGATCTTTTTAATCTCGCCCGGTTCAACTGGAATGAAACGAAAAGGTTTAATGTGAGGACGCGTTAGACCAGAAATAAGATACAGCGTGTGTTGCTTAGTTAGACGATCCATAGTAGGCACAGTGGAGAAATGACGGTTGAGATCGTCTAAGTCAATCGAATTGGGAAGGTCTAAATGTCGCGGTTTGCCAATACCAAGCGTTCCTAGAAACTTCCAGATATCGGCAGAAGAAGAAGAAGAAATATTTTCCAGAATGTGGCGGCGTTTAGCATTGCGTATCATCTGGTTACATCTATTCCTTGAAGCTTTGAATAGCACCCAGTTCTCGTCCGTACGATCCTGTTTATATTTTCGGAACGCGCGGTCCCTGCGTCGCATCGCCATCTTTATGCCACTTGTCATCCAAGGCGCAGGAGGACGCTTCAGTTTCACTTTTCTGACTGGTGCGTGACGGTTATAAAGGTTGATCACAACATCATTAAAGATTGCTACCTTATCGTCAACCGAAGTAGCCTCTGTCAGAGCCTCCCAGTCGATCATAGATGCATCCGTCTTGAGTTTCTCAACGTCCATCCTGGCAAAACAACGCCTGTACAGAACCTTGGGTTTAGGTTTAGGAGGTTTGAGGATATAGGAAAGAAAAATCAGGTCGTGATGAGAGAAGCCAGGAGCGTCATGTTGACCATGGGACGAGACAAGGGAAGGATAGTTACGAATCGGAAAAACGATGACACTGGAAGTGGCTATTTGCACGTGTAACCCTAAGGCTATTGCCTATATATACGCCCCAATGTTAACGCAGTACTGGCCGTGCGCCCGCTCGATACCAAAATATCAATTTTGAACCTCCTTAGTTTTGTTTGCAAAATATTTTTTTATTTACATATGCTATGTTAGTTATTTTTTTTTTTTTTTTTTTTTTTTTATTTTAGATAGGCTCGCGCTTGACCACTATCTCACCTGATGGTAAGCGATGATGTGGTCGACGGTGTAACACGCTTGGCTAGAAGTAACCTATTCACTCTTGACTTAAAGACCCCGAGGTTGTAGCTATCTGGAAACACAGACTCCGGCAGGGAATTCCACTCCTTAGCTGTACGCATAATGAAAGTATTTCCAAAACGTTTAGTGCGTATGGGTGGGATGTCCACCATGTACCGATGGCGCATCGCCGTACGTCTTGTAGTTCGATGATGAAACGGGCTAGGCGGAATTAGATCATGCAATTCCATCGCACACTCCCCGAAATGCAACCGATAAAAAACCGACAAGCTGGCAACTCGACGACGATGTTCAAGGCTTTGGAGCTTTGACTCGACTAATGCCTCATTGCCGATGAGCCTCTTGGCCCGTTTTTCGATCGACTCTAGTGCATCAAGCTGGTATTTGGCAGATCCGTCCCAGAGATGAGAACAGTATTCCATGCAAGATCGAACTTGCGCTTGATACAACTTAAGCAGCTGCTCTGGCGTGAAGTACCGTCCCACCTTCGTAAGGATCCCCAACTTTTTGGCAGCCAGTTGAGCCTTTGCCTCAATGTATGGGCCAAAATTGAGTGTCGATGTCAACGTTACGCCAAGAAGCTCAAGATGGTCCGTTATCGGTACGGTTACACCTCGGAAAGATGGAGCCGGGTGAAATTGGCTCTTTTTCGCGGAGAAGAGACACGCCTGTGTTTTTGCGGCATTGAACTTGACCAGATTGGCATCGCCCCATTCGGAGACTGCTTCCAAGGACAAGCTCAAGCGCTCCACCATGGCCTCACGGAGAGACCGGACCTGAGGCCCAGTGGCTCGTGCGTTGGACAAGTATCTCTCAGCAACAGTGCTGTCATCTGCATACCCAAAGGTGCCGGGTTTTAGCAGATCATTTATGTGCAGCAAGAACAATGTCGCGGAGAGTACCGACCCCTGAGGGACCCCGGCATTAATATCCAATACGTCCGAAGAGCAGCCATCGATAACTACTCGAATGGACCGACCCCTCAGAAAGTCTGCAATCCAGTCACACAGACCACCGGGCAGACCGAATGAAGGAAGCTTACCAATAAGGCTTTCGTGCCAGACCCTATCAAAAGCCTTCGAGAGTTATGAAGAATTTCCACCCATAAATTTTTCTGTGTGTTTTTCAAGTCGTTTTGAAGGAGTATCCAAAAGTAGCGAAAAATAGCGTGTTGTTAATTATTTTTTAAAAGCAAAACTATTTGGTATAGGCAAAAACCATGTGTCTTTTTTTTCCAAACCTTTTTTTTTAACCTAGCCGTTACTAAGGAGTATGCTTTAGAAAGTTACCGTTTTACGGCACTTAAGCAGATGTAGGCCCTTTAGTATTAAAAATAGGCAAATCTCAACATATTCCACCGCACCTGCTCAATTACTTAAGTACAAAATCCATGTCCACAGCCCTAATCCAGGATTTGGATATTTTTACTATATCACAAATTCTTCACCTGTAGAAAAAGCAGACAGTTTAACATATGGGCGAAATGTAAACAAAAATGTACAATTTTTATCTTTATTGTAGTTTTAACAATTGGGACATTTAGCGACATCTGCACACATGCATATTTTTCTATCAAAATATACCTCATGACAAATTACTTCATTTGGGAGACAATGAAGACGAAATTCAATTTCATTTGATTGAAGAATCCTAACATTTTAATATAATTATAATCAAAGGTACCCAGGTTTGATAAGTAAATTTGGTGAAAACTGAAGAGTATTCTTCAAAGGCCGTTTATAAAATGTGATTAAAAGAAACTTTATTAGGGTTCAGTACTCAAATATAGTGAGAACATTGTGGCATTTGTTCATGAAATAAAAGATTTTACACAAAAAGAATATTATTGGAAGTGGCATTAAAAACCTTACAATGCATTCTAGTCTATTTTACAAAGTCACCGTCGCAACTTTTGTTCAGTGGCGTTCAAATAACTTTAGTATGCAGTAATTTTGTGTAAGTTTTTTTCTGTAATAAAAGCTTTGAAGACCTGAAATACGACATTGAAATATGACTTTTGCAAAGTTACTGCAAATAAAAATACTTATAGCGAGTGGCATATTTAATTTAAGTTCTGAATCTCTAAACAAATTCCATGGATTCATGTTTATTAAATTTGCATAGATAAGGGTTCCAAATATTGAACAGGTATTAAAGCATCATTCAGTTTTAAAATGCTTACAAATCTTCATGTTTGCCCGAGTTGGCACCTTCTGGCCCTTTTTGAAGTATACGCAACCGATTTTCCACTAGTGACTGTCCCGAAAGATGACAGAGAGATAACATCTGCATGACGCCTGTTTCTTGCAGCAGCGGCCTCCTTTTTACGAAATACTACAAATTATTATTATGAATTCGTGTGCTGAAATAGCTATACTAGTACAACGTAGACCCAAAAGTTTTATAGAATCGGTTTTTTAGAATAAACTTGAGTTTTTTTTGCGGTAAAATTTAAAAGAACTTAAGTTAGATCCCCTATTTATGAACGCCCTGTTCTTAATTTAATTATACAATACAATTAAATGTAAGCCACATTGGTATCAGGATCATGGTATTTGATATAAACTTATCCTATATATAATTTTTTGATAGAAGATAACCAGATGTTTTATACTTCTTTATCGGCTGATTTAATGTAGATCGAAAATCTTTTAAAGTGATTTGATTTCTGACCTATATTTCACGATGTTGTTTATTTATTTATTTAATTCTGCTGTCAAATCGACATCGTTACTCAGTAAGCTTGTTGATTAATTGACCCTGAACTTATGAAATGTTTAATTTGTCAACGAGACATGATGAATTGTGGAAGAAAACGTAATGAAATAAATGTCTAGGAATTACAGATCGCTTTGGCATCGTAAAATGGTAAAACTGGCCCTTTTCGGTAAAGTGAGTCAAGCACAACTACAACATAGTTTGATATTGAGCTGCCAGCAACAGATACTGCCGTAATATTTCACCTACTAGATAGGTATTTAGGTACTACATTACCTGGTCGCGGATAAATTTGAAAGAAAATTATCGCGGCCCTGGCACAAGTAACTGAAGAAATACAGGAGGGTTTTAGTCATTAAAAGTCTGACACCCCCTTGTTTCTCTCAGGGCGGGAGAAGTCATTGGACGATATACAACGAAAAAGAAAACGTACTACATTACCCACTAAGATATCGGTATATTTTTTATGTTAATAACTTTATATGGGTATTATCATTATTCTACTTACGTTATTACTGTATGTGGATTTGTACCATAGTGAAGCAATCGCAAATGCCCACAATTCCTGAAACAAAAACAAAAACCTAATTATTTCAAGTTGCTGGTTCCAGTCCAATTCAGTCGAAGTGTCCCTAAATACTTTTGTTCGTACCTATGCCAAAACACATCGTTCGTCTATGTAAACAAAGAAATAAAACTTTATTTCTTTGTTTGATTGTAGGCAACTGCATATAATCCGATAAAACTGCCGAATACCGAACCCTTTGTGCAATACATTTGGTAGTATTTTTCGGTATTTCGGTATTATTTGTAATTATTAACTTTACAAAATACAGTCATACAATTTTAATTTAATTTTTATATTGTAAACTTTACTTGCTCAAATATAAAAAAAAAAAAAAACAAATTTTGGTTAAATTTTATCTAAAACTAACGAGTAACTGTTTTGATAGGTATGTCAAGTTATGTATATATTAGCATTAAGCTTGTAAATTCTTACCTATCAATATTAATAAGTATTTCTTTAGTGTAATTTCAAATTGAATATTAATTTAGTTTCTTTGGCTTTAAATTCTATTGAAGTTGTTTTAATTGAATATGTATTTTCAGTTATCCGTCTGCTTTGAATTGAAGTGAATCGTAAATTCGTTTTCGTAACTAACAGAACTTTTAAACCGCTGTCAAACCACTTCTTCTATGAATTGCTTTCAGCTAAACGAGCTTAGCTCAGTAAATTGTTAAGCGGAATGCTATTCACCATTTTTATTTTGTTTTTAGCTTGGTTTCAGGTATAATAAAACCTGATATAAATCATTACCTAACTCAACAACAACGGAAAAGTGTGCGAGTCAATTTTTAAAAACAAAAAGAGAAGATAAAAATAATAATAAAGCTATACTATATTTAGAATATATAGATTACCAGTTTGATTTTGTCTGCACTAAAGATTGCCCAATGGAGCAGGACAAGCATGTTTCCAAGCATTCAACTTGTTTACAAAGTGTACTTGTAACAAAAAAAAAAAAATTCACAAGATAATTTGACATTTATCTTATCTTATGGAGGGGCCGAGAAATACCTCGGACACTTCGACCCATTGGGATCTTTTGTGGTCAAAATAATAATAATAATAAATTAATTAAGAAAATTAATAAATAATTAATTAATAATTATTAATTAATTATAATTGACTTAATTTGACATTTAGTTTCAATTTCAAATAACAACAACATGAGAACTTTTTGAACTGCCTCTTTGGTTTAGTGGTGGTATAGTTCGTTCAATTAACTAACCGTTTATTGTATATGTGTGCAAGCTTCCGTCTATGTTTGAGTGTTATCGGTACACACTAATTACCTATGAGTGCACACGCACACTACAATGAATAGACTAATCATTATTATAATAATATAAAGAAGAAGAATAGACTAATCATATAATTGGTGGGGTGCGTCTTCGTGGATTGAACGAACTATAAGTGCTTCTTACGGTTTCGATTCCCGATTTTCCAAAGTGGTATTGAATTTTGAATTTTTTTTTTAGCTACACGGTGACTGGACTTGAGCCCGGCTGATGATGACGGCTATTGCCCCTCGCCCACTATTACTAGGGACTTAAACCACGCAATAAAGATATTACAGACAGCTATTTTTTAGCAATACAAAAGCAGATTTTTTTATTTTTATTTACCGATAGGCTAACGTTAGTTTTTTTTTTTTTTTTTTTTTTTTTTTTTTTTTTATTATCTATAGGCTTGCGCTTGACCACTATCTCACCTGATGGTAAGCGATGATTTGGTCGACGATGAAGCACGCTTGCCTAGACGTAACCAATAGTTATCAATAATTATATGACAAAGTAGTTAGGAAGATATGCTTTTATTATTTTGATTATTCTAAAAAAAAAAAAAAAACAAACCTATATACAAATAGAAAAGGGAGACGGAAAAGAGCTCATTGTGCATCAAAAAATTATTAAAAAAATTAAATTATTTTATTATTTTTGGTTTAATCCGGACCTGCGTACATATTTATGTACAAAATAATCTAACCAAGTCAGTCATATAAATACCTCGCGTACATGTTTCTGTACAAATTCTTGAAAAGTCTCCTGCTCCTGCAAAGCTGCTGCGAATTTTCAAAATGGATGGTTAATGATATTGTTTTTATTATACAATACTACTTTACGACTAACTTCATCTGCCAAAGACACGTGGGAACTAAGAAAAGATGGCGCCTCCTGGTCTCACAGATAAATATAAATCTTGGTTTATCTTTAGGATCACAATCGATTTTATGCAAAATATTTATTAATAAATACTGGATGTTAAGTAAATTATTTAATTTTTTCATTAGTTAGACTGTTCAGATAAATCTTCATTCATTTATTTTTTATGTAGAATTTTAGTTATTTATATTTGAGATTATGAGTCTGAATTCAAATACTGAAAATAGTGTTTTTAAGTTACATAATCATTTGTATAAGAATACATTTCTTATTAAAACATCTTTACATGTATTTGATTCATTTTCCATAGCCAAGCTGTCGGAAAAATCTGAAACCCAGTCTACAATTATATGAAGGTACATCATATAATTCCATTTAAATAACATATTGGCCAAATTTATATCCCCCAGGGATACTTAATTTTACAAGGTATATTTAATTTGTTCATTTAAGTGTACGAAGTGTCTCTATGACTTCAATAAAAATAGAGCCCTTTTTATGGACAACCAAGTAGGCCACTGCAAACACAATTTGGCAAAATGGGGTTTTATAGACCCGTCTGATACCTAGTGTGAGTGCGGTGCCCTTTTGCAAAATATGGCACACATGCTGGGCGCACGGTTGGCGCAGTGGTTGAGCGATTGACTGCTGCGCTGCGTGTCGCGGGTTCGATTCCCGCACGGAAAAAATATTTGTATAATCTACAGATAGTTGTTCCGGCTCTGGGTGTTTGTGTATGTGAGTTTATATGTTTGTAAACGCACCCACGATACAGGAAGAAATTCCTAGTGTGGGGCAAGATTTAAAAAAAAAAAATGCTGGCGTGTCCTAAGTGCCCATACACCTGCACTTTGGAAAACCTTATGCTCGCCACTAACGCCGCAATCGGGGTGGCCACCTACTGGGCCCAAAATGTATAAAGAGTTTCCCATCGACTCGAAAAGAAGAAGAAAAAGATTTAGATTAATTTGTGCCATTGCCCATGTTAGCAAAAGTCTCTTTTTAATGTCGCTTTCATCGAGTTTTATATATAGTATGTATTCACAGTCTCGCAATATACGCGCATAAATAAAACCCGTGTTACGCACGCCTACTAATTTGGCTATAACATATAAATCTTTACGTGTGTTTTATGTGTAACACATCTCCGCCTTAAGGGAATAAAGGTGGACATGTGTTACACATGCACACGCCCATCGTCCTTAAATTAGAATATTAGTTAACAGTGGATAAGAAACTTAGTATTTCAGTTGGGCTCGATCCTGCAGATTAACCAATCAGAGTCAGAGGCTGACCATGACATCGTGTTAAAACTATCATGGTTCCACTGTGAAAAATGCACAGCGCTATTTGTCTTCTATAGCTCCGTCTCTCTCTCATAGTGGAACCGTTACAGTTTTGGCACGACATTTTAAGGCCCCAGGTAACTAGTTTATAGAAAGCACTTTTACATATTTTCTTATTTTCTGAGGAGCTCGTGGCTAAATAATAACAGCCGCACGGGTCGATCATCAAGGTTAAGCAACGCTTGACGAGGTCGGTCAGTGGATGGGTGACCATTTCAACATACCGAGTTTCCTCCGTGCTTCGGAAAGCACGTTAAGCCGTTGGTCCCGGCTGTCATTTGAAGATCCTTGACAGTCGTTACAGGTAGTCAGAAGCTTGAGATCTGACGCCAGTCTTGCCAAGGGGTACCGTGTTACCCAGTTACTGGGTTGTGGAGGTCAGATAGGCAGTCGCTCCATGTAAAACACTGGTACTTAGCTGAATCTAGTAAAACTGGAAGCCGACCCCAATATAGTTGGGAAAAAGGCTAGGCAGATGATGACTTTTACATATTTTCTATTTGTGGTTCGTTTTAGGGAAAAGCCTCTTTAAAGTGTTATAAACTATTTTGTGTTGTAATGTATCGAATTTCATGATTTTTTGGTTATTTTAAACCTTTGTGTTCGTAACCTAGTTACAAAACAAAGTTTTGGGCACTGACACTGAAATTTATTTAAATGTTAATGCGTATAATTTGGTTTTAAAGTAAAATACAGCGATTTTTTTTTAAATAATACTAAAATGTAAAACACATTATTAAAAATACAGAAAAACCGCAGCTATCAATATCGAGCTAAAAAAACCTTAGGTGTGAATTTCGACTAGGTTTCAAAGTAACACGCTGAATACACGTGCATATCCTCAACGCAGTTACAACCGGTTAGATTATGGCTTACGCTTCCAGGCGGAATCATATCTTAAAAGACAATGCTATAATCCGTGGCGATCTAAAAGATTAAACTACGAAAGTGCTGCAGAAAAAAATCCGCCTTCAGTAGTACCGCTCCAATACTGGGGGGCTGAAACAGGACCGCAGTTCTCGTAGCAAAACTCAGGCAGTTGAAAAAAAATTGCGGAACTCGTAAAATGCACGAAACCACGAAGCTGAGCTGCTGGCGGCTCATCAGGGACACCCGCTCTACCCGTGCCGGTTGGCCGGAGTCCGGCTTTTAATGACTGATATCTACAAACAAAGAAATTACTAATCAAAACTATGTTACAAAGAGAGTCTAAGATATCAGAAAAATTGAACTAAAAAATAAAATTAGGAAGTAATCACGATACATACCAGTTTTCATAATAAGTACACACAGCAAAAAAACGGAACTCACTGCCTGCGTCTGTGTTTCTGAACACATACAACCCGAATCTTTTCAAAGTTAGAGTGAACAGGTTTCTTCTGGGTAAGCTCACTCCATCGTCGACTTTGTCTCTGTCACCTCTGACCTAGACTAGCGTCAAGAGCAAACACATCATGGTAAAAAAGGAACAAAAAATGTACGCTTACATGATCCGCGCTATATTCGTGGGACGACACGATCGCCCAAAAGAAAATTAAAAAAAAATTGCCTTAAAAATTCAACAATGAAAAATTTATTGTATATTCCACCACGATTTCTCTTGTCTCAAAATCTTTACTTATGTTTTCTTGTCGGTAGAAATATGAAAATTAAAAAAATGTAACCGACCAGTTTAACAAATAAAAAAAGAGGCCATACAGATAAGTGTTGTAGAGGATATGCTACACTTAACATAACTACTCAAATGATAGGTATTCCCTTCCCTATTTCATTATTTTTTTTATTGAATATCCAAGCTGTATCGAGTTCAAAATGCCAGACAAAAATAAATTTGTTTTAAAATACGAAATACGTATAGACTTTCATCAAGGAATATTTTTCAAAGGGTTTTTTAACCCAATTAACCGTAAAAAGTTTTAATCCGCTTCGGCTGAAATATTTCGCGTGACTTATGATCTTTTGATGTAAGTATATGAAACGAACGTTAGGGTTCGTATTTTGAACATTGAATAATAATTCGAAAAAAAATATATCTTAATAACACGTAACAACGTGGTTCAATGTTGTAATCAGCATTGTTGGCGCAGTGGTAATTTCTCCGACTTACGTGTCGTAGGTTGTGGGTTCGAACCCAGACAGGCGTATTACTTTGTGTAAACTATTTCATCACCACTGCTCTAAAAATGGTGAAGGAAAACATTGTGAGGAAACCGGCATGTCCTAGTACCAAAAATTCGAAGACATGTGACACCAACCTGCACTGGGCCCCCGTGGTGGCTTTTTGCCCATTCCCTCTCTCACATAGAGGAGGCCTGTGTCCCAGTAGTCAAAACATTAAAAGGCTTTATGAACAATATTTTTTGTTAAAAAAAAACTTTTTTACAAAAACAATACTACCGACTTCCAAATAAGAAAACTACAAAGTGAAAAATAACTTTATTTTTGGAAGTCGGTGCCATAACGCAAAAAAATTGTACCTACGGTTTTTTTACTTTTAAATTTTTTGTTGTACCTACCTAATAGGCAAGTTGTTTAGTAAGTTTCCTATAACGCCAGAATAGATTACCCGAATATCATGAAACTTGAACAAAACCGATCAAATGAGAGATCTGCTTACCCCTGAAGAGCGTACTGGCGTGATGTTATGTTATGAAATGGTATAAAAAATAAACAGACATGCGATTGCAGCAGTCCCGAGAGATTTGCCGTTATTTATTGAAGAGTTCTGTTGTTTATCTTCGAAGTTCTTCATCAGATCTTCACCAAATTAAAATGGGACCAATTTCGGAACATACTCTATCAAACAAAAAAAAATTCAAAATCGGTCCACAATTGACGGAGATATCGGTGAACAAACATAAAAAAAAAAACATACAAGAAGTCGAACATAGAACCTCCTCCATTTTCGAAAGTCGGTTAAAAAGCATAAAATGTCATGTAGCTAATTTTGAAATAAATTAAAATTTAATAAACATATTATTCTGTAACTGTATAATACACATACCGGCAAAATTTGCGGCACAAGAAAAATTATCGCTAAACGTTTTTCTTTACCTTTGCGGGTTGGTTTTTTTTTTGTATTATAATAAAACCAAAAAAAAACCTAATTGATAAAACAATTGAACTTCACCTTTCAAGCGATTGTTTTAACTTAATTCGAATTTACATCATTTTGAGAGAATTTCGCTTATCGCCACCTTTTGTTTTAAAATTTTGTTTTTTTTTTTAACATACTGAGTTATTCGTTTCATTTTTAACGTTTGGGTCTTTTTCGAAGTTGAGGACGTCATTATGGCTAACTTAATCCAAACTGAGAGGGCCAGAGTACTTGAGATGAGAAAGATTGATCAAACCTACAGAGTGATTAGCATTATTCATAATTTACCTGTTTCAACCATTTATTGCAGTTTCTAAAGATTCAGAGATACTAATGTAGGATACGGAATGTAAGAGGAGCGAAAGGGATGGATGTATCGGGAGTGAGGGAGAGAGAGGATGTATGAGGGATGGAAAAAAGATGGCGATAGACGCTAAGACGTGCTAGGCTTTCTAATTTAAAAATAAAGTGCTAATCTGTAAAATAACAACTTGTTTCACTCTGAGTCCACAATCCCACAAATTTTGGGGGCTCGTCCGGGATTTGTGCGGCCCAGAGTCACAAGGAAGTATAGTGGAAAAGAAAACTACGAAGACGACAGGCGCCGGTGTGCACGTGGTGTGGTGCGCGTACGGTGTTCGAAAGACGAAAGACGACGATAAGACGAAGGCAACATTTTCTACGACACGGCGGCGGATCACCTGCCTACAAAAACGAAGACGGCAATGACGGACGACGGTAGCAAAAGTGGTGGCGCGAGCTCACAGGCAGCGGCCATGTTCGGCAATGTCGAGAGTGGCGTCGCTCAATTTGATGGCGAGGATAAATCTTATTCCTCCACCAAATGGGCCCAAGACATTGAGGATAATGCGGAAGTGTTCAACTGGACATCGCAACAAAAGCTGATAATTGCGCGGCGGTCCCTCATCGGCACGGCCGGGCTATGGCTAAAATCAGAAAAGGTGTTCAAGACGTATGAAGAACTCCGAGCGGCCCTAGTGAAGGAATTCCCAGAAGCAGTAAACTCTAAGGAGATGCAAGAACTGATGGCAGCGCGTAAAAAACGGCGAGAGGAGAGCTACTACCAATACATGCTCATAATGAAAGAGTTGGGTAAGAGAGCTAAATTCCCTGACTATGTTGCCATTCAGTATATCATCGATGGTATTGAAGACCACCAAATAAACAAAACTATAGTGTCAATGGTGTCGAGCAAAAATCAAAACAAAGACTTAACGGCTATCAAAAATGTACGAAAACCGGTGAAAACCATATTAGTGGCGGGCAATCACAGTTCTAGTGCATTGATCGACTCAGGAAGTGATATAAACCTGATATCAGCGGAGCTGTGCGCTAAATAAAGTGCAATGTCAGTGGGCTAACGCTAACCGGACTAGGACGTTCGCAAGTGCGGTCGTTAGGTACAATTACGACGGTGATCGTCATCGATGGACAGTTCTACAACGATGTTACGTTTCATATTATACCTAGAGACAGTATGCCTTATGATATAATAATAGGTCACGAGTTTTTGAGAAGTGTAACAGTGTTAATGAGCGATGGATGTGTGGACATATTCAGAGATGAAAGTAATTTACTTTTTTTTTTTTTTTTTTTTTTTTTTTTTTTTTTATTATCTATAGGCTTGCGCTTGACCACTATCTCACCTGATGGTAAGCGATGATGTGGTCGACGATAGAGCACGCTTGCCTAGAAGAAACCTATTCACTCTTGACTTAAAGACCCCTAGATTGTAGCTATCGGGAAACACAGATTCCGGCAGGGAATTCCACTCTTTAGCTGTACGCATAATAAAAGTGTCCCCAAAACGTTTTGTGCGTATGGGTGGGATGTCCACCATGTACCGATGACGCATCGCCGTACGTCTGGTAGTCCGATGATGGAACGGGCTGGGCGGAATTAAATCATGTAATTCCATCGCACACTCCCCGAAATGTAACCGATAAAATACCGACAAACTGGCAACTCGACGACGATGTTCAAGGCTCTGGAGCTTTGACTTGACCAGTGCCTCATTACCGATGAGTTTCTTGGCCCGCTTTTCGATCGACTCTAGTGCATCAAGCTGGTGTTTGGCAGATCCATCCCAGAGATGAGAACAGTACTCCATGCACGATCGAACTTGCGCTTGACACAAGTTGAGCAGCTGTTCCGGCGTGAAGTACCTTCTCACCTTCGCAAGGATCCCCAACTTTTTGGCAGCCAGCTGAGCCTTTGCCTCAATGTATGGCCCAAAATTGAGAGTCGATGTCAACGTAACGCCAAGAAGCTCAAGATGGTTCGTTATTGGCACGGTTACATCACGGAAAGTAGGAGCCGGGTGGAATTGGCTCCTTTTAGCGGAAAAAAGACACGCCTGGGTTTTAGCAGCATTAAACCTGACCAGATTGGCATCGCCCCATTCGGAAACTGCCTGCAAGGACAAGTTCAAGCGCTCCACCATGGCCTCCCGGAGAGACCGGACCTGAGGCCCGGTAGCACGCGCGTTGGACAAGTATCTCTCAGCAACAGTGCTGTCGTCTGCATACCCAAAGGTGCCGGGCTTCAGCAGATCGTTAATGTGCAACAAGAACAATGTTGCTGAGAGTACGGACCCCTGAGGGACCCTTATGTAACCACTCAGGTTATATAAAGTAAATTGCACTACAGGTGACTCGGAATCTCTTTTGGAACATGTCAGCAGCCCATCAATAAAACAGGAAGCTTATCAGTGTGTTGACATGTACCACCCAGTCCAAGTAAAGGAAGCTCCGTTGGAGCTCAAGATTGTGTTAAAAGACGATGTGCCAGTAGCACAACGGCCCTGTCGATTGTCATACATGGAGCAGGGTATTGTAGAAAAACAAGTTGATGAATGGTTGAAAGATAAGGGTAAGTTTTTCTGAATACTCTAGTCCACTAGTGTTGGTAAAGAAGAAGGATGGGACAACCCGTGTATGTGTTGACTACCGGCAGCTTAATGCAAAGATAGTGAAAGACGAGTATCCTCTTCCTATTATTGATGATTTAATTGACAGATTATCTCAAGCAAAGGTGTTCAGTGTTCTTGATTTGAAGAATGGATTTTTTCATTTGAAAATCAGCGAAGAGTCCATACCGTATACTTCATTTGTTACCCATCATGGTCAGTTCGAGTTCCTGCGAGCACCATTTGGACTTTCGATCTGTCCAAAATATTATATGCGGTTTGTTGACATAATTTTTCGTGATCTGCTTTCTCAGAAGATAATGATGATTTTCATTGATGATATTATAATTCCAGCTGTTGATGAAGAGCAAGCATTGCAACGACTAAAGCAAGTTCTGGAAATAGCTGCACAGTATGGATTGAGAATTAATTGGAAGAAGGCAAAGTTGATACAGCGCGAAATAGAGTACTTGGGCCATAGGATTAAAGATGGTGAAATACGCCCAACTACTGAAAAGACGGATGCTGTGGTGAGATTTCCAGAACCCTTGAGAAGTAAGCAACTTAAAAGTTTTCTAGGATTGACTTCCTACTTTCGGAAGTACATAGAGCAGTATGCTGTTATTGCCAAGCCTCTAAATGATTTGTTAAAGAAAGATGCGGACTTTGTGTTCGATAAGATGCAAAAATAAGCTTTTAATATTTTAAAAGAAAGGTTGTCGACTGGCCCAGTATTAAAAATATTTGATCCTAACTTAAAAACAGAGTTACACACAGATGCTTCCAGCATAGCTATAGCGGCTATCCTTATGCAGTATCACCCTGATACTGGTTTGCACCCAGTTCAATATATGAGTGTTAGGACTAATGAAGCACAAAGTAGGTACTCAAGTTATGAACTGGAGGCTTTAGCCATAATAGAAGGCGTCAAAAAGTTCCGCCATTATTTATATGGAAAGCGTTTCAAAATAGTAACTGATTGTCAAGCATTTCAGCAAACCCTGATGAAGAAGGACCTCACAGCAAAAGTAGCAAGATGGGTGATAATGCTGAATGAGTATGACTTCGAGGTGGAGCATAGAGCTGGAGAAAAGATGCGGCATGCAGATGCACTCAGCCGTAACCCCTATGTGGCCACAGTTACGTCCTTAATTGATCAGATTAAGCAGGCACAGGATCAAGACGATGGCGTAAAAGCTATTAAAGAGGTGCTGAACGAAAAATCTTACAAAGATTATTTTATGGATGGAGACATACTCTACAAGGGCCCTGGCAAATTGTTGGTTATACCTAAAAATTTAGAAAAGGAGATTATAGTGAATTATAACAGATCGTGGAACAGCATTCACCAGTCATGATTTCCAGGAGCACTGTAATGAAGAAAACATTCAGCATGTAACAATCACCACAGGGATACCAAGAGGAAATGGTCAAGTTGAAAGAGTCCATCCAATAATAATCCCTATGTTGACCAAACTTTGTATTGAAAACACAGGCGTATACAAAGCCTTCCGCAGTCGGGTAAAAAAGGTCTAATATCATACCACATTGCAACAGCTGTCATCAGTATTTTTCTTAAAAAGAAAAACAATACGAAACGATACTATTAGGGTGATTAATTACCGCTATTCCATGCTAAAATGCAAACGGGACTAAATTCGCATATTTCGGTTAACGATAGCCATAAATGTAAATTTGCTTCAACATTGCACGTGACTATGCATACATAGTATTAATAGCAACAACATTGCTTAAATATCGGGAATATCGTTTACAAAATAGTATTAAAGCTGATACTATGTCTGTGTGGCTTAAATGTATATCAATGCAATTAACACAATGGTGAAATTAGAGATTACAAGATAAGGATTAAGCAACTTATAAAAGCTAAATAGAATCGTGGGTTGGATCATTATCTTGATTTGGTTTAGGCAAAGATCCTGTACGGTAAAAACTATACGCATACCTAATTCGAATCTCATATGTTGTAACCATTTATGTAGTAAAACTATCCGCAATTTTTCTACACTATAAAGATGAGATAATTCTTTTAAAACGGATAGAAATTATTCATGTAATGAATTTATTAGGTCATTTAGTTAATTGCCAAAACAAGTTTCATGATGCATTCTATCCTTCAAACAAGCAACAATAGCGTTTGCATCATTTAGATAGCTTTGTGCACATTAACATACTTAAGAATCTCAATCTATTCGAGCCAATATTTTAGATGCTCGTTTTAGATAAGTAAATTGACTGGTTACATGACTTCATATCATATGGAACTTTCAAGTAGGATCCAGTGACCGCCTTTGTTTGTTTTACGTACGATTCTAGCTACCAGACATTCTAATGTTTACATAGTATTCAGAATTCATGAATCTATTCTAGTACTTGATTTCAATGTTATTACATTATGTTGAAGAAATTTGTTCTAAAACTCTCTCTTCAATTTATGCGGCTAGGAAGCAACCGCTTACCACCGCGACACGGGTCGTGAAACGCGATATTCTTTTGTTTTTATTTTGCGGCCGCTATGTCACATTTATGACATTAATCTACTTTAGATCTTTTATTATAATGATCCTGATGATTAACTGTGGCACATAGTAGAGTAGGACTATACTATGTTACATAAAGTACGTATTTAAATTGTTAGGATAACCATACACTGTTGGTTATGGGTTATAAAATCCAATCATCATGGCAGGATTAAAATAATTTTCTTATATAAGGTTTTTTAAATACATAATAATTAATGTCTTTAAGACCAACCCACTCTAAAGCTGTGAGGTAGATTCTTCGCAAATGAGGAGACCTATAGACATAGGTTTCCTTTGTATTTGTGTTAACATTGTAGCATCAATTGCCATAATGCTTTTCGCTGAAAATTTCGTGTTTTGCAAAGTCAAAAGCAAGGTCACAAACTTTAAAAATTCAAACACAACTTGCTCACACCTACGTAAGAAAAAAAAAGTTCATTCGTCTTTTTGTCATTGGTACTGGACTTATGGACGCTACAACGAACTGAGCAAATTTCCAAGACAACATACTACAAAATTAAAGGCATTGAGTTCGAACACGTAGCTTAATGCCAAGGACGTGCGTTAGCACTTAGCTTGCACTTAACCTGTAGCTCATCCAGAGTAAAACCGTGGTGAATTTATTCCAAACTTATTTAAATTGAGCTTGATTGTACTTTAAGACCGTATGGTAAGTTTTGGAAATATGTTTTAAAATATTCATGTCGTCAAGGTAAAAATTTTACCTTTTATGTAAGCTTTAGCTAGATTTTTGTATGCGAGATATTCAACATTAAGGGTAAATTCGATAATAAGGTCTTTAAAATTAAAATAGATTATTTAACGAAATAATAACATTAAAAATCCTTCAAGCATCTACGTAACAATAAAACTCAAATTTCAATGCCTCTTATAAGGTTTTTGGAACTCTCTTTTAAAGTTCTAATAACTTTACAGAAAAGAAAATTTGTGATTTTTTTTGTCATAATTGTGTTTGTTTGAACCATTATGATATATACTACGAAATATACTAGTGACGGTGACTCTTATTACTACGTACTAAAGAGGTAATTTTTTTTTCATCTGGGATTTGTGTGATTTTATAGTAACAAGCCTGGGGGGCTTTTACGAGTTGACTTTTTTGACACCATTTAACTAAAAGCCACGAACTAAAAGCACTTGATGAACCTCACAAACTCTAATCATCGGGTGTTCATTTGACCATATATTTTGACGACAGTTTTAATACTCGGGACCTCCAACGATGTTAATTAACAAGAGCAATTGCAATAATAAAATAAAATGAATGAGTTTCTTCGTAAGCCGTCAGTGAGTGGTTAACTCGTGGGCTTAAATTACCACACGTATTATTAAGTTATTTTGGGCACAGATTATTAACCACTGTTATCTCACGTTGCTTTACTGCCGTAATCTATGCTAATAGAACCGTGATTATTCCGGGACAAAAAGTGTTAGCTTTCTGTCAGTGAAAGATTTTTGTAATCGGATACTTCAAGCATAACTTTCCAAAAATCTTTATTTTTTAGTTTACTTAACTCGTACAACAATGAACGTACTAAAAATTTGATCTCTTTTAGTTTAGAGATAATATGTAAAATATAAGGAACTACAGTAAAGAGGGCCTGCGTTATATAGCACAATACTAAAGTAAATTAAAAGCTTCGAACTTATGTTAAACATAACAAAAGTACTTAAGACACTAATTAGACATCTGTTAGAAATTCAAGGAAATTTCTAAGACTGACTAAAGTTTTAGCTAATTGTACATTTAGCACACTTATTTATAGAAAAAAACTCGACACTGTTAGTGATTGTTTTCAATAATCATATAGTCTATAGAGAGTTTAAATTAAGAATTTGCTAATTGGTTGCTAAATAGCACAGATATTTTAAAAATAAAGTCCAATAAGTAGAAAAAAAGATGTGTGTGTATGAACCATGTGGAAGAGAAGAATCGTAGCTGGATTTCGAGGCCTACGCGTGAAGTAAACTGTACCTACTTAGCGACTCATAATAGATATTTATGCTACAAGTGCGGAAAGTAGGTGATTTCCTATGAGGGGTGAGTGGATAAATCGACACGAGTCGGAAATCATCTTACACACGTGTATAGTACAACATTTTACAATGCATTGTGCGAGGAAATAAAAATATATTTCTGAACCAAGCAAGAAATTAATAAAATGGCGCTTATTCAAGGGTCCTCTTCATATCCACAGATTAACTAATAGTTCATAGTTCTTCGAGCATATTTACTGCGCATGTGCAAATAGCTGTCACGTCGTAACGCAAAAAGGCACGAGAAAAATATTCATTCTGCCAAACATATTTAATGAATATTTAAAATTAATTTAGTGATCAAAATCTAAATCTAGAGTAATTAAAAACGACTTAAGGTAAAACAAAACTAATACTTCATGTATTAGTTTTGTTTTACCTTTTTATATGAATGATAATCTGTACTTAACAAATTTTTAAAACTTTTCTCAAATAATAAAAACTCTATGCGGCGGGCTGACGTTGGAGTTAAACATTAAAAAAGTACAGGAAAGTAAAAAGCACTAGTAAAAAAAGTGACACTTTCCGCACAGTTTGGCTGCTTTGAAAACGCTCTTTTTGTGGACATGCATTGTAAAGTATATTTTATCAATTAAATCTCTTTCCTTATCAGTAAAAAAAGGTAAGAAGTATATATATTAAATGATGAAAGAAAAAATCAGATTTAATTTTTTCTTTCGTTTACATATTGTATTTATATTACATTCATAATAATATATCCATAAAAGTTAGGTTTCCGACGATGGAAAGATCTTCCTTTAATAGATATCTTATAAATACATGCTTGAACAGGAATAAAGGCGTTTCATTGTTTTAATTACCTATTTATGCAAACAAAATTCATTAGACAAAGTAAATAAAATTATAGATTGAACCAGGTACTCTTTGAGGTACTACATTAAAGGAGTTGGATTTATGTTCCTGGAACTTGGCAAATGCTACGTGTTTTCCTAAAAATATTACAATTGAGAACAAGGTTTACATAAGGCAAAAGAGTACTTCATAAGTGGGTTTTTATTTTTTTTATTTCTCCTTTATCCGTAGAAAGGAAAACAAATTCCTATATAAATGTTATTCTATCAAATTTTCAACATTTCACCACTTTGTTTAAGAATGCTTTCTTTCATGAAACGTTGCGGAATCAAATAGAAAATTGCATCAATATTCGAGCTATATAAGCTACGACATAAATTTCTTGCAAATATTTAACACAAACATATAAACCGTTTGGGCTTGACACAGAAAAAAAAAGCACATACAATAGGCACACAACAAATTTTGGAACAAAAAAAAAATACAATAACAGTCATTAGCTTACCTAGTGACATTAATTCTAAAACGAAAGTCACACTAATATTATAAAGGCGAAAGTTTGTGAGTAAGTTTGTTACTTCTTCACGCTCAAACGGATCTGGATGAAAGGAGACGGGGATTTCTGGGCCTGAATGTAATAAGTTGAGGTATGGTTTAAAAAAATGGTTATATTTTTCTAATTAAAAATGTGAAAAATCAGTTTAATTCCCAATCTGGAAAATGAGAAATCCAAAAATTAAGTTAAGGTTACGAAGTAAATCGAATATCAAATAAATTATAATCGATTACCGTGACAGAGTTCATACTATTTAAGAAAATGCTTTCACCAGATGATTAATTCAATTAAAATAATTATATCAATTAGAATTAACGTATTAAACAGTTTAAACCAATTAAATATCTACATAATTAAGATAAATCGATTCACGTTTACTAATCGATTATTGTATTTTTAGTCTGTGCTAACTCTGACTTGACGTTGACATGCATGACATGACAATCTGTATAGTCTATGCCAGTGTTTTCAACCTTTTTACAAAATATTTCGCGAACCCCGACACTAGGTTTTTTTTAACCGACTTCAAAAATGATGAGGTTCTCAATTCGAATGTATGTACAGTCGCAGTTCAAAAATCGGCTGTTATGTATAGATTGTTACGTAACCTCACTTTTCATTAATCTCTTTTATCTCGAATGTTCGATAATATAGTAGCTATCAATTGACACCAATTTCATCTTTTTACATCCAGGCCCAAAACTGTATGAAAGCGTATCCGTCTCCTTTGGCACCAAGATATATTATAGCCAGGAATAACATATAGGATACTTTTTATCTCGGAAATATTTACCCTCGGGACTTACACGCGGGCGAAGCCACTGGCAGATGCTACTAAAGTTATTAAACCTCCCTAAAGTGACATCTATCGTGTTCTTTAAAAAAAAAACACAATTGCCATACTAAAACGAAACATCAATTGTATAAACCATAAATAGAGCCAACATATTCTGAATCTTCTTAAACCAAGACAAATCCTCGCCAAAAATTAAACCTAAAAGATTAATCATGTAAAAAGGATTGGAATAGCGAGTAAGCATTGACTGATAGATGTCAATGGCCTACACAACAACAACAACATTATTCTATCTTATAATAAAATATGGCTGAGTAAGCTAAGTGGATTGACCAAACCTTATTTTTTTTGGGTACACCAATGAAACTGTGAGATAGTAGTCAAGAGCGAGACTAATAAAAAACTTAAAGGTAAATAAATTTTGTAGCAAATTCAATTGAAATGGCAGTGATGAAGGCATATTGCTCGCAGAACCGATGTTCGATGGAGCCGATGGGTTAAAAGGTTATGGAGTGGTGACCGCCGAATGGAAGACGTAGCGTTGGAGGACCTACCACAAGATGGATCGATGACATAATGTCAAGAGCAAGACTACTAAAAAACTAAAAGGTAAATACATTTTGAAGCAAGTTCAATTGAAATGACAGTGATGAAGGCATATTGCTCGCAGAACCGATGGCCGATGGGTTAAAATGTTTTGGAGTGGCGACCGCGGACTGGAAGACATAGCGTATGAGGACCTCCCACAAGATGGACCGATGACATAATGGAGACCGCGGGAGACCTCAGGATATGTAAAGCACAGGACCGGACTATATATCTGATGGCTCTAGGCCTTTGCCTAGAGCCATCAGATTCCATCCAGCTTGTAGTCCATTAGAAGACGTTATTTTTTAAATAAATAGTGCTATGTATAGTGGTATCCCTTTTGTAGATTTAAATACAGTAACTTACTAACTGTGCCAGACATTACGAGTTTTATTTTTACAAACAACATCATTTCTGATAAAAGATTCAATATACATAAAGAGACAGTATTGTAAGACATTAAAAAAAGTACACATCCTATTCGAACGCAATTTAATAAAAATATATATAGCAGTATAAACAGAACAGACATTCAAATAAAATATCTGTTTATAACAATAGAGTCACAGATACACCGGGTCGGTAACATTAATTTAGTTTTGCAGCTGATCACACATGATTTATAAAAGTGCAAAAGTGTGTTTTGAATAAATTGATCCAAAACATTAAAATCTGAGAAATATACACATTTTATTTTACTTTTCAGATTTTTACCCACATTTTATAATCAAAATAATTCTACACAAATCTTCAGTGTCGTATTTGAATTCATGATATAGAAAATGTCAAAGAATTCTCTTATTGTTGTTGTTCAATTGCTCGCTTCGCTTTATTTCATCCTTAAGTCTGTTCCTTTATTTCATCCTTAAGTCTTTTCCTTTATTCGTTTTATATTTGAAGACAAATTATCAATCTTCATATTTTTGCTTCAGTGTGGAAGACAAAGAATTACAGTGGTATATAAATGGCCAAGCCGGTACATTTAAGAGATTTGTGGAATACTAATGTCACCAGATTGATTAACTACAGGTCGCTTTCTTATCAAATCACAGACCACCGAGTCGCCTTGGCGGCCATTGCTAGAGACGCCATTGTTAAAACTATCCATACATAATTAATGAATTTCAAAATTAACTTAGTTCACAGATCATAATTATAATACTTTTTTGTTGTTCCATGGCGATAGATAGATAGTGTTAGCAGTGACTTGCAAGTAAAAGGGTTTACTTGGTACATGTTTTTTTTTTTTCATTTTCGTATTTTTTTGCATATTTTCACAGTTTCATTGCACCAAAATGTATTACAATACAAATTTTAACAATCGAGTGGAATGCCTCAGATATTTAAAACCGCGCCATCTATTGGCAGAAATTTCAAATAATCCGTTCAAATAATCTTAGAAATGTGAATTAAGAGCCCAATATTCCATAATTTTGTGCTTAGGAGAGTTGGTTAAACAAGAACATACAATTTGTATGTTCAATGCCAGAAAATCTTAATTTTACACACAATTCTAACATAACAACTCGGTGCATGTCGCGCGATCTAGTGAGATTTATTTGAACCAAATTTTCTTTCTTAGCGCTGGGACCCCGTGCTTAGGTATAGATATTTACGGCCCAGAGGCTCTAGATAAAAGGTCTTTCTATCAGCGATGGCAATTGTCAAAATGCCAAAGGGTAAAGGATTTATCATAATTATCATTCCAATAGCACTTGGCAATCCCATACATTTCTGAAATTTTACCAATCGCTATCGCGACGTTTTCGTTGAAATAATGTAATTTATTTAGCCTTAGGATAATTCGGAATATGGCTAGGACACAGCACGAAACTTATGCATATTTTATAGTAAGCCATAATCCGAGCTGTGCTATAAATACGTGTGCTGAAATAGGATCGGTTTTACAAAACATGATTACTCAAATTGACTGATGGTTTACCAAATTACCTCAATTGGAAAGTTTGCTGAAACAACATTGGTTGTTTTTTTCCGCACCGTAAAACATGATTAATAAAATAATTACTCTGTATGTTTTGATGTCTAGAATTTATTATATGCCTTACGGTACACCATAACATACATAGATAAAAATAAAATGATAACTAAAACACAAACAATGCCTTTATTTCTTCACCCTATATCTAATACCCTAATTAATAAGTTGGTGTATTGACTACACGCTCCCTGCCACTGACAAGCAAGCCGCATTATAAAAGAGTGCGCAAGAGGCTTGTCCGTTCAATTTTGGTTTGACTTCGGACTTCGGTCAGGTATGTTTTGATTGCTCTTGATTTATTATTAATTCGATAAATGTGACTATGTTGTGTAATGATGATTTTCATTATTAATATTCGTGTAGTTTTTACGTAATAATATTGTGGCTAGTAATTTACTAAAGTTATTATGCTGCTTTGAATAAAATAATTATGGTCTAAATTATGCATTGGTTTTATCCATTAAGTTTTACCCTCACATTTGCTTATAATCTCACATTTTGTTGCATACACTTTCACATACTCGTATTTGATAAAGTAATTTCTATGATCAAAACAACTGATGTTATAATCCTGCTTGTATAAATCTTTGTTGTTACTCATCTATAAAATTAACTCCATCTGCGTACTCAATCTATTTTCAGAAAATTATGAAAATGAAAAATGTTTGCTTGAATAAATAACAATTTTCTTAGCACATTTCATTCAGAAGATTATGTCAGGTAAAGTAATTATATATTGGATTGACATTTCAATGTTAATATGATGTTCGGTATTGATGACTTCTACAGAAGTTAAAGAAAGATGATGACGATGGCTCTTAAACAGCTTAAGAACATCACTATACACCGTGAAATTTAAGTGGTTATTTTCCCGCGGCAGAACGACCTGCCTTTAGGAGTACTTTCGAAGCATAGAGTTAAAGTAAAAAAATAACGATGTTTTTATTTTAAAATAATTTAAAAAATATTCATCAACTCGAAAAAGTGAGTAACAATAGTAACTTGTAGGTACTAGGTACTACTCGCGTCACCACCGTATTATTCACCGTACATTACACACTTTCAGTTTGTCAACGATATAGTGGTCATGGTTGAGACCATGGAGGACCTCGGTATAATACTCGATGACCTCAGTAGAGCTTCCAAAAGAATGGGTCTTAAAATGAACATAGACAAAACCAAGGTTATGTTGAATGCCCATGTCACACCCACTCCTATCAGGGTTGGAGACTCTACGAAGGCGAAGGGCTGATGCAGCGACATATGGAGTTGCGTCAGTCTCAGCTTCGCGAGGTCCTGGTGGCGGAATGGCGGGACAGGCTTTCACGCCCTACCGCTGACCTCGTTACCATCGAGGCGGTTCGGCCAGTGCTCGAGCGCTGGCTCGGGAGGAGGCACGGCTCCCTGTCATTTCGGGTGATGCAGGTGCTCTCGGGGCATGGTTGCTTCGGGAAGTACCTGTGTCGCATAAACAGGGAGCCGGACGCCCGGTGTGACCACTGCGTCGACTGCCGGGAGGACACGGCGTGGCATACGCTGGCAGAGTGTACCGCTTGGGAGGAGCCACGCCGTGCCCTCATCTCTGAAGTAGACAGTGACCTGTCGCTGCCGGCCGTAGTCGAGTCTATGGTCGGCAGCGAGGAGTCCTGGGACGCGGTGGTATCCTTCTGCGAAACAGTCGTCTCGCAGAAAGAGGCTGCGGAGAGTGAGAGGGAGATTTCATCCGCTAACCCGATCCGCAGCAGACGCGCCGGGCGTCGGCGGAGGGCAGACAACGCCCTTTTGGGGGCAGGTGGAACAGGGTGTAAAGTCCCACGAACCTCCATAGAAAAGGGAGGATCCTCCAACCAGACGGGTGTTGTGTCTGGTCTGGGCAACTGCCCGACGGTTGTTGTCGGACTGTTGTATGTGTTCTAATCGCGCTGAACACTTTACTTGCGCGATGCAGGATTTGTGTGACGTCATGTCATTAGTTCGTAAGTGGCGGCGCTGGTGCCGCTACACCCTCTTCCAGCCCCCCTAAATGGGTCCAGGGGCGACGGACTCGGGGACGTCCGTCGCCCCCACACATCAGGACCCGAGGTGGAGGCGCGTAGTGTTCCACGCACGCTCCTCTTAGACGTCGCGGTGGGAGTCCAACACCTCACTCCCCCCAAACCCGAGGTCGTGGCCCGCAAAGGCGGGCCGGCCCTAACCGGGGGTTGTGGAAGTATCGTTGTTCCCGCGACCCCCAGCGTAGGTGTGAGATGGAACACCGGGGTGGTTTTTAGTCAATACGAGTCTGACAGACCCTTCCGCCCACCCCAGGGTGGAGGACATCCAATGAGGATTATCCATCACGAAAAAAAAAAAAAAAAAAAAGTGTCTCAAGATGAAAGTCTATGACTAGTTTGTGTTGCCAGTTATGACCTATGACTCTAAGACGTCGTCGTTCATCAGAAAGCTTACAGTCACCCAAAGGGCAATGGAGAGGGCTATGCTCGGAGTATCCTTGCGTGATAAAATCAGAAACGGAGAGATCCGCAAGAGAACCGGGTTACCGACATAGGCAGAAGAATTGCCAAACTTGAGTGGCAATGGCAGTGGGCAGGGCACATTGCTCACATGGTTGATGGGGCCGTAAAGTTCTGGATTCGCGAACCCGAATCGGCAAATGGTGTGTTGGAAGTCCTCTTACCGGAGAGTGGGTTAAAGGCCTACAAAACTGCGCTATTCCCGTGGAAACGCAAAGCCCGTAAAGATGGACAGATGACCAGGTGAGGGTGGCGGGGGTCCGCTGTATGCGAGACGCACGGAACTGGTCTGGGTTATGATGATGATGAATTCCGAACAACATGGATTTAATCCTGAGTTAATTAAAGTTATTATCTCCTTCGCAGAAGCGATCCTTAATTAGAAACTGTACTAGAGGACATTTTGTTTCTTGAAGTTAATTTGTTTCGTTGCACGTGGCGCTGAGTTGCATTCTAAAAAGCGGAGAGAAAAGTACTGAAAAGTCTTAAGAACCTGAGTAAATAATGTAGGTATAACAAAACTTTAAAACTTACATTTTACAACTTACACTCTGATAGACGTTACCTTGTCCTTACTGAGTCATAGAAACATCCTACAGGAATCATGTTTTTTTTCAATTTTCCGAGTTTTCCGATGTTTCATGGAAACCTTATTCGGACTGTCACAAACATTAAAATAGTTAGTAATATGAAATCAGTCAGATGTCAACTTAATATAGGCACCATCTGTAGAGGGAAATAGAGCGAAAAAATTTGGCCCCGTTATTATTCCATGTCGAAGGAATCGCATACATGCATCTGAAATGTTCATACATACGTGGATATAAACCATCAGAGACGAGGTTATTAATTTCCAGTTTGCCATTTTTTTACTATTCCCAAGTCATCGTAATTCCTGAAAGCCAGAAGCAACAGTGGCGATCACCAGAAAAGCGCCGAGGCAATGGAGCTCGACGAAGTACCGGCGAATAAATTTAACTGTCTTGAATCCCGCAATGTAGGAACCAAACATAATTTCCACTTCCATCCATATCAAGCAGGAGACAGAACACAAGGCCAATAAGCACAAAGGCTTAAAGTTTCTACAAAGTCCGTATAGTAAATAACTCTAGATGCAGCCTGTACATTATCCAACATATTGCATTCATTCTGCCATAGAATATACTCCAATAAGATATGATGTGCAGATTTTACATTTTCGCAGGCAGATGTAGAACATGACATAAAGGAAAATAATTTACTTTTAAAGTTACCATGTCCTGTAAGAAATTAGACAACAATCAATCAATCAATCTCAACCCACGTCCTGGCCAGCCGCTCACAAACGGATGGAAAGAATTGGTGAAGGCGTGAGTATGTTGGGCAAGCCAGAATTGCGGCGGTAAGGCCCCTTTTTGTGGACTGGCGTCATGGCGTCCTCACCTTTCGCCTGATGCAGATCCTCACCGGACACGGATGTTTCGGGAGGTTCCTGTTCAGGATAAGGCGGGAGGAAACGTCCGGGTGTCACCATTGTGTGGACCGCACGGAAAACACGGTGGAGCATACGGTGGAGGTCTTCCCCGCTTGGGTAGAGCACCGCCGTGTCCTCGTGGAGGCGATCGGTGGTGGCGACCTCTCACGTCCAGCCCTGGTCCAGGCCATGGTTCGGAGCGAGAGGGCATGGGAAGTTGTTTCCTCATTCTGCGAAGCAGTAATGCTCGCAGAGTAAGAGACGGAACTCGTGAGGGAGACGCCCTCACGCTTCTAGCCACCGCAGGAGACGCCCTGTGCGTTGGGAGTCGCAAGCCGATTCCCGGCCCCCGTAGGCATGGGCTTACGGACGGCAAGTAATGAGTAGCTCACCGTCCGATAAGGACCAGGCCCGAGTTTACGGCGCGTAGAGTTCCATGCACGCCTCAAAGAGATGTCAGCAAAGGTGACGAGGCCCGCTAGGGCCGATGCCTGTCTGGGGCGCGGATAAATTTTAAAGAGAGTTACCGCAGCCCTGGCACAACCAACGGAAGGATCATGGTTGGGTTTTAGTCAGTTAAAGTCTGACACGCCCTCCCGCTTCAATAGCATGAGGGACCAAAAAAAATCGTCAGTATGTACTTCAAATAATCTAGAGATTTTCTCACGGTCACTCTGCATTGAAAAGTTCGCGTCCATGGTCTGTCGTATGAAATAGTACATTCCAGTACCTACAAGCTGGCATTCCATTTGATCGAGCACGTCAGTATACTTTAAGATTGACCGGAAGTACACCAGCAAATACCGATAAGGCCTCAGTACTTAACATCCAGTTGAAGTTATTTACGTCGTACTTATTTTCACAAACTGGTGCCTCGTAGCACATAAAACCCAGGTAGTAGTAGCCCCATTAATAGTCTTTAAAGATAAATAAAAAAGTCAGACCCATCTTGACATTGAACTACAATAAGACTGAAGATTTACTACAGGTATCGATCGCATAACTCGTTGCACGCCAATTAGCAGTCACAATATAAATTTTATTGTCATCTACTTACACAGGGTGTGCAATCGACGTTTGACAGGTCACCATAATGTAGTTAATAAAGTAATATGTTTATACTTACACACACACACACATATACAGACTTACATAAACACAAGTTTTCATCATAATATTTACCTCCTCCTCAGACACATACAAACATCCATACATAGGTACATAATTAGGGCACATCATAGCTGCATTAGCTGGTTAATTTATTATAATTTAATAATGATAATTGTACTGTGTTCGTCTTACAACTGCTGTTACATGCTCAAATTATAGGCGTGGACGCTGGCACCCTAAACACAAGTTAAATCTTACATTGGGTGCCAGAGTTCATCGTAAACACTCTTTATTTCCCTAGTTGTAACGCAACGTGTTTAGTTAAGTGTTTTCTTGTACAATTGAAGTAAATAAAACTATTATTTATTATTTTATTTATTATTATTACGTATATTTAGATATTCTCGTTAAGGCATAGAAGTTCTTTTTTGCTATTTCACCGACTATTTTATTATCACACTAATCACACTAATATTATAAAAGCGAAAGTTTGTGAGTGTGTTTGTATGTTTGTTACTTCTTCACGCTCATGAAATTTGGTACAGAGAAAGATTATACTCAGGAATAGTACATCGGAAACTTTTTATCCCGGGAATATGTTCCCTCGGGATAATTTTCGACATTCACGCGGGCGAAGCCGCTGGCAGAAGCTAGTGATCTATAAATTCAAAATTCCTGTCTAACACCAGACCAAGATAGCACACGGAGTGCTTCCTATTAACGGGAACGTGATTTAATTTAATAATAGGACACGATTTAAGATTACCCTTTTGAATGAGTTGATAGGTTTTGTGCGGAGCCAAGGTCAAATGGTTCATATCGCCTCACTGAGATATTAATCGAAGGCAGGTGTCAGCCAGATTCTCGAATCCAGCTCTAGTACTTGATTGAATGAGCAGAAGACCATCGTTCGCGTAACCATTTAATGGACAGCAGCCGCTTGGAAGTGGAATTGTGAGGCAATCAGCATAGCCTAAATTCCATAAATACGGACCAATAACCGAACCTTGAGGAAATCCCTTGGTAAGAGACTTCGAAATGGAATGATGGCCGAGTCTGCGTTTCGCGGAACCAGTAAAAGTAAACCAGATTACATATATTTCTATAGCAGTCCCGAGTTTTCATTTTAAGTAATAGCATTGGCCACCAAGCGTTATTAAAAGCCCCAGAAATATCTAGAAAATGTAACGCAATGGTAAGCGGGCCACCTTATACCTTACGTTTTTCAATCGCTGGCGATAATTTTTACTCTATTAAGTTAGGTAGTCACACCACCAATCACATCTACGTACATTGGTCATACATCCACGACAAATGGCAATATCATCTCAGTAAGTGAAAGAATGACCTGGTTAAGGTTGCGGGAAGGCACTGGATGCAAGACGCACGGGATCGGTCAATGTGGCGACGCCTGGGGGAGGCCTATGTCCTGCAGTGGACAGCAGTGGACGTCTTGATGGGCTGAAATGATGAAGTGAAAGAAAGCGTGTGAATTCATTTCACCTCTTTTTTCAGCTGACAGCCCATCAAGAGTGAAGTCTATCTATTTCTAACCGTTTTCTAGCTACGTATAATTTTATTAGATTGAATAATGTCGTCTTCATTTAGTGACAACTTGTCTTTAATGTTTGGACAGAATAACGCATGCAAAAAGGGAGTGTATTTCATTGAGGATGAAACGTCTTTAACTAATACACGAGGCTTATGGCCTTTTGATTTATCAAGTCTCAAGCCAGCGGACCTAATTGCATCCATCGATTGCAATTTTTTGATCTGAAAATCGTTAGCCACACGTACCACGACGCCAGACTTCATAGCTTTTTTAATGCCTACAATTGGAAAGCCATTACTAGGTTTTGTAGCTTACATGAGTGCTTGTTTAGTCACGGAAGAAGATGCGTAATCAGTTGATCACTCATCAGTGGGGTAGGCACAAGACATGGAACTTTGGCACGAGAATCTACCACTGGAGCAGAGAAGAGAGTCAGCATACGAAATATTATTGGCATCAGACATGGCAATATTGACACCTTCATTTTATTTAATTCGCGTTCCGTATTGGCTAATTTTGTTGATTTTATGGCTAGCAAGGAAACAATAGTCGCTATGTATTGAGTCATGTCCATAATAGTGGATTTATTTGCAACATTAATGCCCTTGATCATTGACAAGTTCGTTAATTTTAGACAGGTATGCAGACGCCTGAGAAACCAAATCACAAGTCGTCATTGCTTGCATTAGTGATATTTAATATCGGCGAAGACTTTTTAATTGATTCAAAAATAGTCAAATGTACGAAGGAGACAATTCACTAAATAAACGCTTACGATTAGCGGAGGTCGCCGGCGACCTTGTTTAATTTTTTCGGCGAAATAATATTTATCCACCACGATCAGGCGGGTCATCATTATTAAATAACATAGTTATTCACGGCAATCAAACGAATAAATGTATTAGAACAAAAAAGTGAAAAAATTACGGACGATACAATTATTTCGATATATCCCCACGTCAAGAAAAATAAATGAACTCACCGATAGCTGACGAAATTAAATAATTACAAGTAAAAACGGACGTAAACACGTTTAAAAACGTACGATACCAGCACTTAGCATAATAATAAACAATTTTAACCAACTTACAAGCCAGAAATTAATTAAGGAACACGATAATCGTTATTATAAAAAGGTCCGAAACAGATGACTGCCAACCTTTCTATTGAAAGCTATGTAATAGCAACGAACAAAACCTCAATAATTAGGAGAAGAACATTCAGTACAGTACATTAGTTTTCGTGAGACATTATATTACTTACTGGCCTAAGACATAATATTTCTTTCAGTACAGGGCTTAGCCTATATCAGTATAGAATTCGTTATGAGGTATCTTTTTGTACTCGGGTATTATATTTAAGTAGGAAGATATCTTATTGGATATGTTGGGTTATAAAATGTTGTCATATAAAATGTTGTATATGTGCCATGTTGTAATTCTGTTAGCTACTTAGCATTAACGAAAATACTTAAGTTGTGAACAATAAAATAATTAAGTTTGTCGCCTGTCTATTTTATTACAAAGTTACTAGAATCATAGTAAACGACGGTTACCTATGGGTGACATTGGCTTATAATTTCCACTCTAGCGGATCGTCACGTCGATGGTTGCGTGACGGCTGTCTTTCGATGATAGATCCTACTGATCTGATTTACTGCCGCACCGTTATGAATCTGTTATGTTGAGAAAAAGTAATAGTGCTATTCATCCTAAATATCTCTGTTTCCCTCTTACATCGGATTCTATCATCGATAGGATTGGCGGATAAATGTTTGGAGAGTCACTTTCATTACATCACATCCAGGACGAACTGTTGTATTTATGATGTGGTCGTATGCTACTTATCTGCAAAGTAGCATACGACCAAGGTTCCACTAAGAATATGTATGAAATACAATAAATTATTTATTACATGTAAGTTGTTTATTTAATATCCGATACATATCGAATAGTGTCACAAATTTGATTGTGTCAGTGTTTGTTTGTGTGGGTTTCAGTGTTTCAACAATTTCAGTTGAGATTATTTTCTTGTTTCCTACTTTTAGATCGTGATTTTTCAGTATACAGATTTTAGTTTTAGAAAATATTTATTATTTAAAGTATTTTGGGATTTTTGCACAGCCACATCAAACTTTTGTTTAGGGTTCGTTTTTTTACATTACATCACATCATCAGCCTATTTATGTTCCCACTGTTGGGACACAGGCCTCCTCTCAGTGAGAGGGAATGGGCCGTAATCCACCACGCAGGCCCAGTGCGGGTTGGTGGATGTCACATGTCTTCGAATTTTTGTTTCTAGGACATGCCGGTTTCCTCACGATCTTTTCCTTCACCGTTTTGAGAGCAGTGGCGATGAGCATACATACACACACCGGTAAAAAATCATAACCCTCCCTTTTGTCTCGTTGTAGTCGGGTAAAAAGGCTGATGATGATGATGATGATGACTAGGTGTTAATAGTTTTGTAGTTTATTAATTTTAGAATGAAAATGTGTATTAAATAATGTACCGTGAAATTGCCACCAATTTCAATTCAATATTTAAGATTCAATAAAATATAATTAGAGGGACTATGTGGATATTTTTTTTGTTTTTAGGGTTCCTTGTTGACTTCGGACTTAGCTTCGCTCTGTCCGTCTGTCCGTCCGCAGCTTAGCTCAGAGAATCAAGTACTATAAAGCTATAATTTGTAATGGATATACATATTAATAATTCCGACAAAGTGGTAAAATAAGTAAATAAAGTAATTAAGAAATAAAGTAAATAAGTAATAATAAATAATAAATAAATAAAATAAAATCAAGAAAAAAAATATTTTCGGTTACCTCCCATAGACGTAAAGTGGGGATGCATTTTTTTTTCTCATCTGTCCCATGGTGTGGGATATAGTTGGATAGGTAATTCAAAAATATTATGGATTTGTTAAAACCATTTTTCGATTCAGAGATCCGTTTGCGTAAAATTAAGCTTTAAATTGCAAATTTATGTTAGAGTCAAGTGTCCCCCCCCACTTCCAGCGAAATGGTTGCTCTTGGCTATGTGAAAAAAATTACGGCAGTAGTAAATATAACGATATTTAAAGCAAAACTATCACGGATAAGTAGGCTTTACAAGTTTACGAGTAATAGTCGACCAACTTATAAAATGTACTTGGAACAGTATAAATTTTGTACAAATGCCATTGAAAAATTACTTAAATAACGTTGTTAGCTGTGTAAAACAGAGTAAATATATATATATATATATTTTTATTGTTTTTAAGACATTGCCCCACACTAGGAATTTCTTCCTGTATCGTGGGTAAGTTTACAAACATATAAACTCACATACACAACACCTAGAGCCGGAGCAACTATCTGTAGGTCATACAAATATTTGTTCCGTGCGGGAATCGAACCCGCGACACGCAGCGCAGCAGTCAATCGCTCAACCACTGCGCCAACCGTGCGCCCAAAGTAAATATATGCTTATAAACCATGTAAAAATATACAAAAATAAAATCATAAGAGGCTTTACAAGTTTACGAGTAATAGTAGACCAACTTATAAAATGTACTTGGCACAGTGAAATTTTTGTACAAATGACATTGAAAAATTACTTAATCAACGTTGTTAGCTGTGTAAAACAGATAGTAAATATATGCTTATGAACCATGTAAAAATATACAAAAATAAAATCATAACATCCTTAATAATAATGATTTCTAAATTAATAATGTTTAAGCTCGAATAACGCATTGGAGTGGCCGGAGTCGTTAGCAGTACTCGTCCGTAGTCCATACGGCGCATGCGCGCGGGGACGACTATTCTCAGTCTTATATATATTAGTCTATGACGACTATTTTGTGTTAGTGCAGAAGTATTTTCGACGTTTTGTAATCTAAAGTCAAATTAGATTCGATTTCTAAGCAAATTACTTATTTTCTTTTGTCTATATCCATCTATAAAGTCTACATGGTCTTCACATCTACATCAATTATACAATGATTCAATATCAATCAATTATCATTTATCAATTGGTATTTTAACGGATAACCGTACGTTTTAGAGAATAATTTCCTCCCAATACCAAACACACCGTTATGAATAATAGCCATATTTTTTTCTATACAATAACAAATTTCATAGTAAATTAGCTCTGAGGAAAAAAGCTGTTGCTAACGTAGTTTTTTATATACCCACCTACATGTTTTGCAAAATTGACAGAACGTAATGTAATATCGCAAATAATCCATTTTGCCGACGATATTTGTGGGTTCCTTTTTATCCTTTGATATAAAGACTACCCATGACTCTATTCAATTGAATTGGGTCCGCACTTTTATGGGATATACATCATAACACCTTAAGATGTCGTATAAGAGTATTAACCGATTTGAAAGAGACTTTTTACTTTTTTCAATAGAGCTCTTGCAATGTGCTTAAAGGTTTAATAATATTAAAGTCATTTCATTGGCAATTATTTTTTTATTGACCTTTAATGTTACATGTGTCTATTTTTAGAGACACTTTAGTTATTTTAATGGGAATAATTTTACTTTTTTTATAATTTTGATCATATACCACCTTCCGAAATTGAAGTTATTTTACACTTTGTAGTGTGTTTTTTGGAAGTCAGCTGTATTTTTTGTATTTTTTTTTTACTTTTTACCTGTACATAATGGACAAGTTCTATAGTAAGATACATTTAATGCCTACTGTTATGCCAAAATAGATTACCCGAATAACATGTAACTTGAACATAACTGGTGGAATGAGAGTGTACCAGGGTGAACAGTAACTGTACACATTTGCGTACCTGTTTAAAGCATACTCGCGTGATGGTATGTTATGAAATGGTGTAAACAATAAACAGTCATGCGATTGCAGCAATCCCGAGAGATTTGCCGTCATTTATTGAAGAGTTCTGTTGTATATCTGCAAAAGTCTTAATCAGATCTTTACCAAATTTTAATGGGACTATTTCGAAATACACTTTTTTCGAACAAAAAAAGAATTTTGCAAATCCGTTAATATATGACGGAGTTATGCCCGAACATAAATAAAAAGAAAAATAATGTTTATTAACATTCAAATTGTTGCAATGCTTTTAGGATGTTGTTGCGACTGCCCCGTTTCTGCAGCGCATCGTCAATGTTTGCTGAGACCCACACAGATGGCTTCCAAGCCATAATGCGCAAAAAAACTGCATCGCTGCTGTGCAGAGTGCGGAGTAGTCGCAACTATATCCTGAGAGCTGTGGCTGAGAGCTATACTCCAGATATCCGACATTTTGTGCGGAGGGTGATCAGATAGGAAACATTTGTTCCTGGCTGGTCATCCTCGGCACGCAGTGTTTATAAGTGTGTGTTGGCTTTAAATCTAAACTAGTCTATAAATTATACTAACACTAGAATTTTAAGGTTTTTTGTAATACTAACCCAATATGGATCACTGTTATCTGCATTAAATGAATTTGAATTTTGAATTTTGAAATTGAGAACCTCCTCCTTTTTGGGCAGTCGGTTAAAAGTCTCATAAACAGTTAATGTCATGTAACAATGTTCACCGCCCTCAGGATTCAAAAAGATTATAACTGTTTAGTTGAAAAAAATCTGTACCAAGTTCGTAAATTCCAGATATGTATAATTAAATAATTTATCAAAATAACTATTTCGTTGTTATTCCCTTGTTCTTTGAAGTCGAACAAGGGAAAAGCTTGGCTTGTTACTGTGGAGGCGCGTGAGAACTAAAAATAAAACAGCAATCTAGCGCAAACTAATTGCATTTAGAACCGCACGGTGTTCTAAAGGTTTTGCCTCGGTGTTGCATGCAACACTATTCATTTCTCCCTTTGGGCTTTGCAAAAATGATCTCTAACGACACGTGTTTGGTTATGCTTGAGATAAATCCTGTAAAATGAACGTATAAATGTCACTATGATCTAGATGGAGTGAACATGTGAGCTTTAAATCCATCTAATGATAGTGGATGGAATGTCAGTTCACTTCTAGCTCACTCCAGCTTAGCTTTCACGGTGAAGTGTTTACAGAATAGCCACTGAACCGTGGCGGCCATTTTTAACATTTTGACAGATGAATTCCCGCGCGCGGCTAAAACGCCGTTATCTCAAAAGTTATGTTTGGGAACCCTACATGAAACTGATGTTGTTGGAATCGATATGAAATAAGCTATATTTCAAATGGTTTATTCCAGTTGGACTTGTAAAATATTGGTAAAAATGTAAATTGGTAAACTTGTAAAATATAAGGGTTGGTGGATGTCACGTATGTCATCGAATTTTTGGTTCTAAGACATGCCGATTTTCTCCAAATGTTTTCCTTCACCGTTTTGAGAGCAGTGGTGATAAAATAATTAACACAAAGTAAAGCGCCTGCCTGGGTTTAAACCCACGACCTAGAACTTGTAAGTCACGGCCGCTACCACTTGGCCACCACTGCTCTCAAGGTGAAAGATGACACTTACTGAGATTTTGCTAACTGGTTCGAATTTCGTCTCCTAGAAAGTACACACGACACCCAATATGCAATGATACTACTATATGTACTTAGTTTACCTATCATAGGTAAGTTTAGTCAGTGTTATAGGTATGAGACAATATTAAATACCTTTGACATGACACCGACTCTTAATAAAAGGAATCATCGTAAGAAAATCTAAACATGTCTCTCTCAATCTCCAGTCTATTAGGCAAAATCACTGCAATGTTCGAACCTGTGCCTGCTGCAGATCAAGAGTTTACTATGATTAACGATCCTTTTCTTGATTTTGACAAAGTGTCAGAGTATACTAAGAATTGGCAGTTGTCATAATATACCAGCCAAGAGAGTCTTTATTGATGTTGCTGCAGTTGAATACTGGCTAAACATAATAATAAATAAATACTTTATTTTCCACGCTAAGAAGAAGAAACAAGACAAATAATAAAGTAAGCATAATACGAAGTTACATAATATACAGCTGAAAGTGGCAAATGTATTGCAATAATGAAAGGTAAAAACAGCACATATTCTCGCCAAATAATATAATAACTGTAATAAATTGAGTACTAGAATAACAATTTACGGGTGGGTTCAGCCAAAATTGCTCAACTTGTTTATTTATAGACGCCTAGTTGGCATTAGAAACCTATTTATACTTAAAAATATTACTAGGTTCATTTGGGTCCCCAGACCACAAAATAAATAGACGCAATAAATATATAAAGTTACTAAGCATTGCGTGATCACTGTTCGTAGCAGTATCTTTGATTTGGCCCAAACTGAAAGTCTGAAGTTGAAAAATAACACAATGTAATTATTTATTACCTACGACAATGTTTCTTTCAACTTACATCTTGTGCTGATACCATCGATCCTTGCATCTTGGTGATTTTATATGACAAAACATATTAATCATTTGTTTTTGGTTTTGCTCGGCTTCACGGGGTACTGCTGTAAATCTCAGCAGAGAATAGCTATCACCGCGGGAGATGTTAAAGAGCACTAATTTTTACGTAAACACACCTACTCACTCAAATCTCTTTCCTCGCTCTGATAGTATTAAGAGACGGGAATCTGACACGACCGGGGAGATATCGGCTTGACGGACTTTCCGGGCTGCCACTGAGAAATACATAATAATAATAAATTGTGAAGGATGGCACGGTTAACATCTGCCGGGCATGTCACAGCCCGGGTGAATCGATCCGCCACATTATCTCTGGATGTTCTCGTCTAGCTAACGAAGAGTATTTGCATAGGCGCAACCTTGTAGCCAGGACCATCCACCAGCAACTTGCTCTGAAATACACTCTTGTGGCATCGGAGGTGCTGTACTACAGGTATGTGCCCGACCCAGTTCTCGAAAATGGCAATATCACATTGTACTGGGATCGGTCCATCATCACTGACAGGACTATTATCGCTAACAAGCCTGATATAGTGGTGGTGGACCGAATCGAGAGGCGTGCAATGATTGTTGATGTTACCGTCCCGCATGACGGGAACCTCGTGAAAGCCGAGAAAGATAAACAAATCAAGTATCTTGACTTGGCTCGCGAGGTTGTCGACCTGTGGGATGTGGACACAGCGATCATTGTACCGATAGTCGTGTCAGCCAATGGCTTAATAGCCACGAGCCTCGACCAACATCTTAGAAGGCTCTCGTTAGGCTGCTGGATCAAGGGCCTGATCCAGAAAGCAGTACTGCTGGACACGGCTCGTATAGTTAGGAGGTTCCTCTCTCTGGAGCCCTGACCGCCGGTAGCTTGGACCCTGTTCCCGATACCGGTGGGCCTCTATTTTTTATATTTTTAAATGTTTTTGTTTTTTAATTTATTTTATAAACATATTTAAAAATGTAAATAATAAGAAAACAGATAAATAAAGGAATAATAATAAAATTGTTTATCTATAAAAATAAAGATATTTATTTGATCAAACACGTGTATACATAATATAAAAATAATAATTAATAAATAAACACATCAACACGGTCTAGGGATATTTCATACTCAATTAAATAACTCGAAAAGTACTGGCCGCATGGAATCTTTTATACACCGATTTGTTTGTAATTTATCTCAGACTAATTCCAAATTCAAATTTTTGAAAATATTTTTGTTTCGGTGGCATAAAAATGTCTTGATGTGTAGGAGGGGGAATTTTCATTTGTGCGAAATTTAGAAAACAATACGAATTACGTTTAGTTACAGTTTTTTTTCATTTTTAAACGAAAGATAAAGTTAAAATTGAGGTATTGTAGCCATGCAACGCCAACATTTGACGAGGGCGGAGATGTTACGAGCTGTGGGAATGCTGGAAGCAGGGTCTGTTCAGCGTAATGTTGCTAAGGCCATAGGGACCCACCAAATTGTAATTTCAAGATTGTGGCACGCCACAGGTGAAGTAGCGGAGAGGCACCGGGGCCCAAGTCGCATCACTACCCCCAGACAAGACCGATTTTTTCAAATTACTGCGCGAGCTCAACCAAATGCAACGGCGACTCAATTGGTCCAAAGGCTGCGAGTGGAACACCAAGTGCTTGTGAGTGACCAAACTGTAAGAAGGCGATGCATGAAAGCAATCTACGCTCTCGTAGACCACTCCGGGTCCCACCTTTACGGAGAGGCTCTCGTGGACGACGATTAGAATGGGTTCGGAACCACGTGGACTGGGGCCGTGAGCAATGGTCCAATTAACTTCAAGTTAATAAACACAAATTAAATGATTTTTCTATTTTTTTCAGTTTTTACTCATAAATTAAAAGTTAATTCATATACGGTTTCCGTCTATGCTTCATTTTTTTTGTACAAGTACCTTAACCATTATTAAAAAATGGTAGAATATTAAATAACGTATCTTTTAAATATATACATGTCATATAAATAATTAACACATAGATAGTAATTCGCTTTTTTAAAAATATCCCTAGACCGTGTTGATGTGTGTATATATACATATATATATAATAAATATATAATGTAAAAATGAATCGCTAAATGTGTTGCTAAGCGCAAATCTCGAGAACCACTGAACCGATTTCGCTAATTCTTTTTTTGTTGTGTTTGTTATTGTTAGGAGAAGGTTCTTACGGAGAAAAAAATAAAAAAAATGCCTCAAAAAGTTTAAAAACAACACTTTTATATACAAACGATTCGTAATAATACTTAAAAATTTGAACTTTAATACCCCATAAAGTTTAAGTGTTAGTGGAGAGGTTTCAGGAAGGCAAAACTATTGAGTGACGTTATCGTATAAATATTTTGTCAGTTTTGGCAATTAGAGTAGATATGTAGGTAGGTTAGGGTAAGTAAGGTAGGGTAGAGTAGGTATTATGTTTGGTTATTTTATGGCGAAACGAAGTTTGCCGGGTCAGGTAGTATAATAATAATAATGGAAAAACTTTACAGTTACCCTAAGAGTTAGTTATTCTTTGCCCGAAGGCAGTCGAATCTTGACTATTTTATCCATAAGCGCTGTCTTGCCCAATAGCTTCTAGTATGGTAATAAGGAACAACCTCTTTTCGTTGCACTCTGTTGGCGTCTCGCACTTATACGCCACAGAGGTGTAAAGTGCGTAAAGGCATTTTGTACCCGGTTTCGTGAACTTAAATTGTAATAGTTTTTTATGCTAAAACTATGCCTGTCTCGCTCCAACTTGTGCTATGTGTTGGGAAAAATATAAGGATGGCATTACGTGACTCGTTTTCTACCCAACACAAACCAGCGCCGGTTATTACCACGTCAACACGTCACTTAACACGAATTGATGTCACGACAGACAGGGCTGTAAAAATTATTGACGTAAATAAAATACAAATGTAAATTATTTATGCATTATTAATGAGAAATAATGTTTATTCGTATTATGATTTGTATTTAGTATATAAATAAACTGGGCAAAATGCCCTAACCAAAATTTCAAAATCAATCAATTTTTGATTAAATATTTTAAGACAAAACTGGACCAATCTCCCAGAAGGCCTGTGACAGACATGCGATTTCGCGAAAATGGCCGCGATAGCGGAGTGGCGGTTAAGTCTATTACGTTTTTCCGATAGGCTCGCTCCTTACAGGTTGAATTATTGGCGAAACGCATTGGTAGGACTTATACATCCTCGGTTCGCTTAATTAAAAACGTGTAAGTAAATTTAAAAAAACACAGCTACCCGAAACCAAGGAACGAAGTTACAGTTCGATTTATTAGTGGGTATTGTAAAGGTTATATCCTGCCCATATCCATTTTAGCTAGAGTAACTCCTTAACTCCTTACTTAATCACGGCCTTACATTTCGATGCTTCCTTGATCAATATACATATCCAGAGGCTGGATCCACAACAATGGGACCCAGATCAGATCAAACTGAACCCCCAGAACGTTAAGAGGAGAAGAAGTTGGCCTTTAAACGATGGAAAGACAACATAACTATGTTTATTTTAAATATAATGGCAGTTAACGTTTGGGCCAGAATAGCAGGACTTCGTGAAAAATGGAAGCATTTGGAAGAGGCCATTACCGCCACATGCGGTCCTTACGCGGATATCATAAACAGCGGGTGTACAAACACACAGCACTAACAATTATTATTTGTTACTAACATACTAACATAATTTAAAGCATGTTTGTATCTGTCTAACCATGATTTAGGTGCATACCCTTTATTGTATGGAATTAATAAAAACTTTTTTTATTTTTACCGACTCCAAAAAAGGAGGTAAAGAAAGAATCAATTCCATAAAAATGTATGTAATATTGTTGAAATTGCACAATATTCACATTTATGACAACCGACTTGCGAAGCCAAACGTTTCGCTGTCGAAAACTTATAAAAAGAAGAGGTACCAAAGACACCGACTACCGAAACGAAAGTTATTTTTGCAGTTTTTAGTGTTTTACTTTGTAAGTCGGCTTTTTTTGTGTGTTTTTTTATAGTTTCCCGCTGAAGGCACAAGACCTTACAGCATGCAGGCTGAATGTTAAATAGTTCTTTGAATTTAGAATCAGTTTGAATTTGTAGAACGTGTCGATTGCTTAGTGCAGGGATAATTTGTTTTAGACAAGATAGTATTAATACATAATGATTATAAGTTATTTAATTAGCTAAAGACTAATGGACCCAATCCTGTGATATAGATATCTAAGACAACCCTACAGTATGTAGTTTGTCGATGAGTCTAAGTATAAATCTTACCTATAAGTGATGAAACACAAAAAAATACCTACACAAAGCAATTTTGAATCCTTGTTTGCGTATGTGTTTTTGTTTTTGGTTGAATTTGCATTATGGGCTCTACTTCATCATAAGGTAATTTTGTTCTCGACCCAAAAATTCATACCTACCATCCTACCGTTGATATCAAAGAGTCTAAAAGGTTTCGAGTAACGACCGACCTGGGGGGTGACCATAAGCTCTTAGAGCGTCATCAATTTGAGATCTAATAAGGGACAGATGTATCTGACGTGTATACATCTGTCACTTACAACGGTAGGATGGTAGGTATGAATTTTTGGGTCGAGATCAAAATTCCCTTATGATGAAGTGAAGCCCATAATGCAAATTCAACCAAAAACAAAAACATACACAACAAGGAAACAAATTGCTTTGTGTATTTTTTTGTGTTTCATCACATCAGGACATCTGTCCCTTATTCGATCTCAAATTGATACCGCTCTAAGAGCTTATGGTCACATTTTTCATCGGAATTTAGTGAAATAGAAATAACTGTTATAGAAGGCAAACTGAAGATTTCGAGAAATTGTTAGAATTTTTATGAAGTCCGGAAGAGGGTGTTAGGATAAGCAGTTTTTGGTCTCTTACCTTAAGGGTTACCTGAAGTGGTATTTATAAGCAGGCTCAAGGGTAAATAATGAATGAAGGTTTTTATTTTTTGAGAAAACCGCGAGGGTATTTAGATTAGTTATTTAAGTCTTTCTAGCCGACCCCAATATAGTTGGAAAAAGGCTAGGCAGATTGATCGATTTAAGTGTTTCTAGGGTTCGGTTCATAAAAAGAAAAAGTTACCCTTATCACTGCGGTGTCTGTCTGTCTGTAAAGACGCTTTTTCTCAAGTTCGTGAAGGTATCAAATTAATGCCAAATAAACTGAAAGATACCTATAACTTTTTATATTCTTGCCCACATACAATATATAAAAAACTATTTTACAAAAAATACTACTGACATTACTGGCACTCCATAATACCGTAGTGTGAGCAATGGTATAAAATATATAAAAAACTATTTTACAAAAAATACTACTGACATTACTGGCACTCCATAATACCGTAGTGTGGCAAGGAATTCTCATTCAAATGGCTGAGTAATTATATGAATAACTTAACCGTTTAATTGATCAGCTTAAAATTAAAAAACAAAAAAAACTTAAATTAGCTTTGAATTAAAATCAGTTAAATTTGTTAAAGTTTTGAGGTGATATACAAAAAAAAATACAGTCGAATTGATAACCTCCTCCATTTTGAAGTCGGTTATATACGAAGATAATTGTAAAACACTACAGTAAAAATATTCAGAAACTTGACACGAATTACTAATTATCAAAAGAGAAATACGTAATTCACTGTATGAATAACAAAAGATAACTACAAAAGTACCTACACAATGATATATTTTTCACAACATAAGAAAGCATTGTCTAATGTTAGTTACCTTCTGTAGTAAACATGTGTAGTAAACATATTTTTATTATTGTTTTCATGATTATATTTATTTATTATATACTTATATTGTTTTGAAGTAGAATAATATTTTGAATACCTAACAGTACTGTTTATTTAATGGTTTGATGAGTTTGTGCGGCTTTTCTCTCCTTGAATAAGGTGTCGTCTGCGCCGGTACAAACTTTCTCAGTCTAAAAGGTATGAACTTCTAAACTTTGAGAACTTTCATACTTTTATAACCGGCCTGTGACTTATTTTCTAACTCAAGGAGGGAAAATCTCATACTTAAAAATTATTCTCTTAATCGTTTGCTTGATTACTTTGTGTTGTCTTTTTCAAACTGTAACAAATTCAGGACCCGTGTCCTCCATGAAACGGATAAGTTATCAGCATCATTACTTATCCATTTGAATGAGGATTCTTTGTATGCAATTGCTCACACTACGAAATATGGAGTGCCAATAATGACAATGTCTAAGTATGCTTGCAGAGTAGATACCTCGCCAAGTTTAAAGGCTTAGGTTGACTCTGAAACTATTTGTGCATTCTTGATATATCTACTTGTACTTATATGGGGAAAATGTTTGGCAGTGTGTCATACCTTGCTTAACGTTAGCTTACGTCATATAAGAAGACTAGTCCCTCTGATGTCAGAGAATCTCAAGGCACGTAAAAAGTAATCTAAAAACATATGCAATACGAAGCAGTTCTCAGGATGCCAGCATTATACTGCAAAAAACCTCCAGTGCATTGTATTGTGAACCACGGCTGACATTGCAAAAATATTCCAAGACTGTAGCTGCCACCGCGAACATTCAACCAATCTTGAACTACTAATGAAGTAACTTTTACTAAACAAAGCGGCTGCAACTGAAGCTGTTCATTTGTAACAGTTAACTAACTACTGTACCATCTATCGATTGTGCATCTTTGCAATGCAAATTGAATCTGAACTATGAAAAGGCAGTGAATAAAATCAATAACAGTATTGCAGCAGTGGCAATAACTAGTGTCGATAGTAGATAGACTAGTACGTAGAATTTAGTTTCAGCACAAAAGTTTTGAAATCAAATTTAGTTTCAGCACAAAAGTTTTGAAATCAGAACGTTCAACTTTTCGCAAAAAACTCCAATCAAATGAAAATACGCATAGGTTAAAACGAACCCATAAGCTCTTAGAGTAAGGTTATTTTGAGTGTGTGTAAGGGACAGATGTATATGACTTGTATACATCTGTCATTTACGCGATCTCAAAATAACCTTACTCTAAGAGCTTATGGTCACCCCCCTGTCACGTTAACAAACGTACAAAAGGCTCTAGACAGGTGTCATTTAACAATAGTGTCGTGATAGTGATTGTTTTTTATTATTTTTTATTGTGATGGGTTCGCTCTTGACTCTGTGTAGGTCAGAGGTGAAAGAGACAGAGTCGACGATGGAGCGAGCTTACCCAGAAGAAGTCTGTTCACTCTAACTTTGAAGAGATTCGGGTTGAATGTGTTCGGAAACACAGACGCAGGTAGTGAGTTCCATTCATTCGCTGTGCACATTATGAAGGATGTTTGGAAGCGCTTTTGAAAGCGATTGTAAAATCAATCCCTTACATTTTGGTATTTCGTCAATCGCCATCGCAGACACTTTCTGTAGAGCTAACGTTTTATGACGTGCAAGTGAAATTCAACCATTTTTACGCCACAATTATTTGCCTAGATTGTACCAAAACTTGAAGTTTATCTGAAATGTCAAAATCTTACAAAAATGTGAGTCACAAACGTGCTGAATTGTTCCAGTTTCAGTTATGAATGAAATTCTTCGCTTTTTTTTGTTCTGGATGTATAAGGTTTTCTTTATTATACCTACGTTTAAAATTGACTCAGCAGATTCATTCGTTATGTTACGTCCCTAGAAGACTTTCTATATAGTAAGTTCGGTGGAATTTTCATGAATGAATCAAGGGTTTACTTTGCTACTTTCCTCATACAAAGCGAAATGAAAAGGAAGCTTTTTTAAAATGCAGGCTGGCTTAGTCTTAATTACTGCACTGAACTAATGTATTTTTGCTTGGAGCGTGTAACTATAATACTAACATAGGTAAGGTACATATGTAATTGCTTTTGGATAATACATTTTCGCGATTAACCCTCGCGTACACCACCACGGGATAAATTTATAACCAGATTAGTACCTACCAATTTACGTGGTCAAAGTAGGATGCATTGCCAGGATTATTATTCAGTGGAGGTTGAATTCTTAGAAGGTAATCAAGTTTTTTTGTGTGGGCAATTTTTTATTTTTTTCTTCTAAATTAATAAGTCAGTGAAAGCGTGATAGTTGACTATACGACAGTATGGAATGGAAGAAAAAAACTTGTTGCGTCGACCACAAGTGAACAAGGAGAGGAAGATGACAGTGATAGATACGTATAATAAATCTGTAGAAAAGTTGTTTTTGTACATCGAAAATATTTCCGAAATAATAGCTAGGATAACCAACAGAACCCATTTTCAGCATTGGAATTTTCGTATGTTTGTTTGTTTAGTTGTGCACGCATTACGTAAAATGTACAAAACCAATGTAAATAACTTTTATACATAAAATTGTTCGTAACATGAAGTATTTTTTTCTTTTTGTTTCATCGCAATCGGTTCACTCCATCAAAAGTTAGATAAAGGAGATGTTCCAGAAATGTATGGAGCCTGTTTCACTTCGTTTCAATGTAAACTCAAATTAACTTTGTCAAGTAGAGCAACACAATGTTTAAATAAACATGGTGCATCAGATCAGTAGTATGCGAAAAATGTCATTTTGACACTGACATTTGATTGATGTGCCATCGTATTAACTGCATTAAAAAAAAAACAAATTCAATAGCAACAGAGAAGCAATCAATCAATGTCCGTCGTATTAAACTTGGTTGCAAAACTAAAACAATCACCAAAAACTCCAAAACATATCCAATTCAAAGCCAAGGCAAAGAAAGACTCAAGACGTCACTTCTTATAACTGTCAAAGTCGTCAAACGTTATGTCCAGAAACGTCATGTCAAACACAACTGTCATAGCTGCCCTAAAAATAGGGTTATTTTATTAAAAAACTGTTCAAATAATAATTTTTGTACGCCTGTACCCTTCTTAAAATGAATTTGTTAGTATTTTTATGGAATTCTCCTATTTTTTTTTCTATTTATCTATGTAGTGTACTAGTAATGGCCCAAAATCAAACATCTCCCTTTAAAGTGTTCAAGAAGTAAAATAACACAACACACGCAGTTCAGATATTCGGACAGTTGAATCTCATATTCGATTGATGACGTTGTGCCGCTGGTTGCGGGACGCACGAGACCGGTCAATGTGGCGACGCTTGGGGGAGGCCTATGTCCAGCAGTGGACGTCTTTCGGCTGATATGATGATGACGTTGTGCATTTAACGTCATTTTCTGAATGGTGGTGTTAAGAAGAAAATAATGACAAATAGAAAATAATTGGTAGGTAGAGTAGGTAGGAAGTAAATTTGGGTAGGTAGGCAGTTAAGGAGGGGAGGTAGGAAAGTACGTAGGGTAGGTTAGGCAGTAGACGGAAGCGAAGCCGTGGGCTAGTGGAAGCTAGTATTCTAAATAAATTAACAATAGACTTACAAACTTGTATACAAAAGTTATACAAGTTCATGTTCCTTGTTTATCCTGCGAACTATTTCAACATCAATATAATTAAATTATAACAGTGTGTTTTTAGATTCTTTATAGTACAATAAGAACACACGGGCTTATATTTGCTGTTGTCGAATGTAAATAAAATAAACAATGCTTTGACGCAAATGTTTTCAAGGACTATTAAACACTGCTAGTATCAAAACAACCAAATGAAAATGGTCAAATATAAAGTAAACGTGTTGATAAAAAAATTATAATGATCAGTTTTAGCTGGCCTCTAAAAACATAGGTAACTAAAGATACATACCAAATTGGTAAAAAGGTGCCGTGCGTCAGAAAGCACATTAAGGCCCGCATTCCTATATCTAGGTCGTCATTACGGGCATAAAGGCAGAAAATCTGACTCCAATCTTGCTGCTATATTGTGGGGGTTCAATAACATCCATCTACAATACCAATGTTGAATACAGGCTAGCGGAATACAAGCCAAGAGGCAACATTGGGGCCCATGAGTAATGCTGCGGATCTTAGATCCTACAAGGTCTATAACCGCGTAACCGCGAAACGCGGCAGCGGTAACTAGGGGTCTGTTTTTTGGGATACCGATTCGACGACTGATATGACGCTGGAGAGTGGTCTTACAATTCTACAAGCATACACAACTACATCTAAACTTACATTTGTCCCCGTGGTGATCTCCTGGTCTCGTTCAATCCCGTGTCCGGTCGAGGGTTAAAGGGGGAAAAAGTATATAATAATTAGGAGCAACCGATGGGATCTGAACTGGAATTCCGGTGGATAACCAGACATGCGCCCGACAAAAACATTTCGCTGCGCGCGAAATATATACACATATAAATGCACGGGCGATTCCCAGTACCACTCGCGGACCGCGAACGTAACTTCGAACTACGATTGGCTGGTTATAAACCAATTTCTACAAAACCAAATCAGGACCATCTTTTTGGACGTCGCATTCGTCTTCATCACGTTTAATGGAAAACAATGGTATACAGCTGCATTCGGTTATACTGGAAGCCGAACTGAAAAAAGTTAAGAATATGCAGGTTGTGATTGACTGAGGTTAATCACTTCTAAACTAATTAGATTTTCTCCTTCGTCCATCAGGTTGAAAATAGTACCTACTTTTTTCTAATATAACTCTAATATTATGTATATAAGTATATGTATGTAAGAATATGAGTATTTAAGTTTATGGATAGTATTTTTTATAACAATGAAGTTTTGTATATATTATAGTTTTAATGTAATAGCAGTACACCACAGACTACCCCCTTTTTCATTCTAAGTGCTTTCAGTCCATCCATAGGTTGTCTGGTAGATATCGCTCTCAGCAATAAGACCGCCTTTGTACCCGTACAATTATGTTTTTCTTATAAAAGAGATGTGTCAATTTTATGGTGTACAGTAAAGTATATTCTGTTCAATTCTCTAAGTAAAACGAGAAACCTAACAATAACAAGGCCGTTCAAAAAGCAAAGTAAATCAAATTATCAATACAATTTCTACTATACTATTTACTTTGAAACCAGTGAAACCCAAGAAATGCACTGTAAAAACCTCAAAATGAACAAGGTATGAAGTTTAATTATTTTTTTCTGGAATTAATTTCTCGATTTTAAAAATTAACTGTCGTTCTTAGGAACTGGAATATATTTAAAAAAATAACTAATAATGAACAGTAATTAAGGAGTTTTCAGAAAAGAAAACTTTTTAAGAACGCTGATAACACTAGTAGTGTAGCAACTAACGGCAACCATAAAACATTGGTACTTCATTTTACATTCACCCTCGTAGCGAGTGTATTAAGTACCAATAGTTCTAACATTTAGTGACCCAGGAAAGAGCAAATAATATTTCAACCACACGTTCTTTAAAGTTGTAGAAATTTATTTTCAAGGCATAAATAACTAGAAAATCGTTTCAATTTGTCTCTGGAAATTAAACTCCATTGATTAAACGTTTGATAGCTAAAGTCAATTAATTACCGCAGTTAAACGAGTAGATTGGGTTTTAAATCAAATAAGTTTAGAATAGTAAGCGCAATTTAATCGTATCCAAAATGAAAGAGCACATTTCAATTTGAATGGTTTTGAACAAAATTTTGCAAAATACTATAGATATATATATTTATATATACCTACTAAAGATTTGCTGACAAGGAGAAAATGAACTTTTATGACTAGAAACAGTCGAAGGCACGTAGGAGGTAAAACTTTGGCTTTGAGCTGTCCTAGCGTTGTAAAAATTTTCAATAGAAAGAGGCCAGCATACTTGGTACTGTTTGTCTTACTACTGCCTAATATTTCTATGGGGAGTTATTCAATCATAAAAGGCTAATTGTTTGGTAGAGAATACCTTGTTGCATCAAGTCCATCTCTGCACCATTTAGCACACAAAGTTCAAATAAGTAATTAAACAAAGATTGTTATTGAAGGTGTCTAACAAAAGGTACCGGTGGGTTTACAAGGAAGGCATGTTGGAAACGCTGGGAGGGTGACGCCTTTGAAGGACAAACACGTGTCTTTTTGGTGATGTTTTCCAGAAAAGCTAGTTGCGTAGTACTTGTAACCGGCGTGCGTGTACAACCAAATTTTTGAACTTATACGTAACTAAAGGTAATTTTAAGGATCATAGGAAGTGGCTATCTGTAGTTTTCCCTACCCCTATCAGAAGGAGAGAGTGCATGTGCAACTGCAATTTAGTTATTAGGTAAATATAATGTCATTTTATCATTATAAGGTACTAGCTGCTGCCCCGTAGACCACCCCACAGGACCCATTTTCGGGATTAAATAATAGCCTATGTCACTCAAGAATAATGTAGCTTTCTATTGGTGAAATAATTTTTCAAATTGGTCCAGTAGTTTCGGAGCCTATTCGGTACAAACAAACAAACAAATAAAAAAATCTTTTCTCTTTATAATATTAGTATAGAAGTATAGACTAAGGAGAAGGCTTGTTCCAGTAAGAAGTGTGTATTAGCAACCACGACATCATCTAAAATCAATGACCAAATTCATGGTCTTGTTATCCCACGCCACAAATTGGAAGTCCCTCAGGGAACGGAATTTCGACGCCCGGAATTGGGTAACTAAGTTATTTGTGATTTATATTATTAGAAGCTGCTGGGTACTTGAACTTTTAACACTCGATAAACCAAACTAAATAATTATGCTTTAAAAACTATATACTACACTCGCCTATACCTACTGTACAAGGTGTGATATATAATGGAAAGGTGTGATAATATTTTAAAAACTGTTTATAAGAATAAACAACTTTCGTCGAGGAAGTTATAGGCAATTCATAAATTTTAGGTACATACGCTACATATTTGATGCTATTTACTACATTACACACAGTGTTAATAGATGTGTCACCAATAACAAAACAGCCGATCTTCTCACCATTGTCCACAGTAACAGTGCTACCTTCTAATGGTTTAATGTACTTGAACCAATCCCGGCGCATCTAGGAGGCATGTGTTTTGATGCACCAGAGTCAATAAACCACTTATTTATCTCCAAACACGAAGAACCAAGAGCACTAAAATAAATAGTCTCCCTGTTTGATGAACTAACGCCTTTCTTTACCTTATTGCGTAGAGGGCAGTCAGGCCGTTTGTGTCCAGGTTTGTTAGATTCATAGCATAGAATTGGTTTCTTCTTCTTTGTTTTATGAACATCAGTATCAGATCGATTTTTCAGTTGAAAAGCTGCATCACTTTCTGTGGAGTCAATCTTTGACATTTCATTCAGTAGTTTCCTTTTAACTAGCTCAGTACTTACTTGTACATTGCTATTCTCCAATAACGTTATTAGAGTCTCGAATTTCGAAGAGAGACCTCCTAATAAGATCGCAGTAATCGAAGCTTCTTCAATTACCTTGCCGATGTCAGCCAAATCTTGTGCAGTACTCAAAACAGCGTTAATGTAAATTTCAACATTTTGAAATTCATTCAGCGAGAGTCTATGTAACTTTCTCTCTAGAGATATCCTTCTGCCTATGCCTTTATCTTCACAAGCATCTTGCAATGCCTTCCAGGCTTCTAGAGCAGACTTTGAACTCCTAATATGCGTTATTGCAGTGCCATCTACTGTTAAGCATATTTTTGCTAGTGCTCTCTTATCATTTGGAGATTTTACCTGTTCAGAGGTGGCATCTCCTTTATCGTATCCATCAATTGTGCACCATAAATCTTCATGAATTAGGTAGTTACGCATTTTGAACTTCCACGAGGGGTACCCGTCTCTATTAGATAGGAGGAGCGAGGGTATTGATGATAAAGACCATCTGATCGCTACAGAATCACCACTGGGCATCTCGGCAAAAGAAATCTTATACTTTTTGGGGATAGCCTATAATTTCCTCGATGAAAGATGTTCATTAATTTAAACAGTTTTAAAAATACTCATCACATTTTTCCATCACACTTCGTACCTATATTTTACATCGTCTAATTTATAATGTAAAATATTGGACGTTGTTAAAGTAAGTTCCTAGTCCATTCTATCATTGGACTACAAAACGTAAGGCGATCTGTCATCGGTATATGGTGGATATTCCACCAAACTGTACCACTAAACCACCACTAAACTGTATGGAAATACTTTTATAGTGTGTACAGCTAAAGACTAGAATTCCCTATCAGAGTTTGTAGGCAGAGTGAACTAGTTACTTCTAGGTTTTACATTCTCGTGGATCACGCTCGTGAGTGGACGTGTGAGCGAGACGCTGTGCCTACTTAAATATTATCATCATTTTTTGTACGCCGTCGCGATTTTAAATATGCAGAAAACACCAACCAAATATGGATCGGATCCGAACTTAGTGTCAATGAAAGATAAGGAATGGGTTACTGCAAGACACGGCAATAAAAAAAGGGAATATGAACCTGATATCGACTCCACACCGGTGTCGCAGGACAGTAGGAGATTCAAGCCTTGCTGTTCAACGGGTGCACTGAATGAAACACTTAATGCATTCCGCGAAGAAATGAAGCTCATGCATACCTTGTTGACCACCATGAAGCAGCAACAGGATGAGAAATACGCTGCTATTCAGTCCGACATTACGGAGATGAAAAAGGAGGTAGCGGAAATAAAAACCAAGAACTGTGACACCGATAACGTTATCAAGAACTTGGAGGGTAAACACAGGGAATTAGATCAGGTGCAAAGTAAATTAAATGAATCAAACCATAAAAATGAAAATAGGATGAAGGACCTGATACAACGAAGTATGTTTCTAGAAAAATATAATAAGTCACTTGAGGATCGTATAGGATGGCTGGAGCAGAAGGAATTGAAATTAAATGTTGAGTTAATTAATGTACGTAAACAAGAGGGAGAAAACATCAAAGAGGTAGTAGAAAAGATTGCGAAAGAATTGAATTTGAGGGTAGACGGCATAGAAAAGGTATGGAGAGTCAGAGGCGAGGGAAGTGGAATGCCAGTTATTGTAAGAATGTGTAACGCGGCAACGCGCAATCAATGGCTAAAAAGCAAGAAACAACAACTGACGAACCACTCTATCTACAACAATAACGATGATACCCGCATCTACATTAATGAAAATCTTACACGCCAAATGCGCCAATTACTCTGGACAACGAAACAAAAACTAAAGGATGAGTTCAAGTTTATTTGGATACATGATGGAAAAATTTTAATTAAAAAAAGTGAGGTCGAGAAGAAAGTATATAATATCTGCTGTGACAGCGACATAAATAAATACATATCTATTAATAACAAGAACGGAGAGTAAATATATATACAAAACTTACTGTAGTATAAAATTACCTGATTTGAAGGTTCTAAATACAAATATGAACTCTGAAGACCTACAGGATATTATATACTCAAAATATGAATCTACAAAACATTGGATAAATTATATAACACATACTGAAAATAAATTAAATATCATACACATGAATATTTGTTCGTTAAGGAAGCATTTTAATGAGTTTATAGTATTAATAAAAAACTGTATACCTAAATTGGAACTAATATGTCTAACGGAAATAAATATAAAGGAGGAGGAAGTATATAACTATGAAATAAATGGTTTCTGTTCGTATTACTTAACTAGATCGGAAAAAAAGGGAGGTGGTATAATTATTTATGTACATGAAAGTATGGAGTTTGAAATTATAAAGAAATATAACATATTCTGTGAACTAATACATGGTCAAATTCTCACGGAACACAAAAAAATCGACATAATAGTTACTTACAGGCCTCCGCAAATGAATAAATCACACTTTATAAACGAACTCAAGAAATTAATACAAGATATACCTATTGGAAATGATTTAGTGTTATTGGGGGACTGCAACATTAACATATTGCGAGGGGAAACCGACTCACGCGCCAACGAATACCTAAACACCCTGAGTGATCTAGGCATGGAATGCTGCATTCAGGATGTCACGCGGGAGGTAGTCCTGTCAGAGCGACGAGTGGCATCATGCATCGATCATATTTTTGTGCGAAGTGCGCGACCGGTCGGCGAGCTTCACGCCTACGTACTAACAACCACGGTCTCCGATCACTACTTAACGGGACTCTCGCTCGAAGTAAACAAACAGCTGTTGTCGCCTTCTTATCGCACGACGCTTAATAATGAAATGGTTAAAACTAAGTTATGTGAGGTGGAATGGACAAATCTCATGAGTATTGAAGACCCTTTAGAGCTGTACAAGCAAATGTGTGATGTTTTTGGCAACATTTACAGCATGTCGGAAACAAATAAACTAGTTAAAAAGAGGGAATCTAACATCTGGGTTGATAAAAATTTGCAAAAATTATTAGAAACTAAAGACGCATTGTTCCGAAAATGGAAAGAAGATCCTAAAAATATGACACTACGATTAGAGTACACGAAATATCGAAATAAAGCTAATAAAGCTGTAAATGTTGCTAAAAATGCGCACAGGCGCCAAGAGTTGAAAAACTGTAACGGAGATATGAGAAAAGTGTGGGAGTGTGCGAACAAGTGGCTTGGTAGGAATAAGTTAAATGTTGATGACGTGATCCAAAAATATTTTATAAACAGTAACGAGAACCTGGAAAGCGTATGTAATAATTTCTGTTATACTTTTACTAATGAAATTGGTTTACTAAAACGGAAGCGTTTATGTAACCGTTTGTTTTATGAAAGATGTGAATATGTGAAAGAAAGTGATGTAAGTTTTCGATTTAAAAAGGCCAGCCCTAGAGATATATGTTTAATAATAGATAAGCTAAGCTGCAGCAAGTCCCCAGGCTCTGATGGCATTCGAGTACAGGATTTAAAAACTATTAAGTATCCTATAAGCCAAGTTCTTGCACACTTCATTAATAAGTGTATAGATCGACAGGTGTACCCTAATGATCTAAAGACCTCAATTACTAGACCAATTTTCAAGGGGGGGAAACATAAAGAGTACACAAATTATAGGCCCATTGCAATATTGAGTGTAATTAATAAAATTTTTGAAAAAGTAATTATAGGCCAAATCACAAAGTTTTTAGAAACTAATAATATATTAACAGATATTCAGCACGGATTTAGGCCAAATAGAAGCACAGCAACGGCATTAAGTAAGTTTACTGATGACATAAACATCTCATTAAACTCAAAAGAGGTGGTTTTATTAATCTTTATTGATTTCAAAAAAGCTTTCGATACTCTGGAGCATGAGGGCTTGCTGCAGGCCATGGATGAGTGTGGAATACGGGGGCCTATAAAAGGGTGGTTCGGGAAGTATCTAGATAATAGGCATCTAAAAGTTAGGGTTAAGGGAGTAGACAGTGACCTCGGTAGAGTCGATTACGGTGTGCCAACCGGGTCGGTTTCTGGACCGATTGGGTATATCATGCACGTCAACAGTATGGTTAATGTTGTGAAAAATTGTAAAGCATACATGTATGCAGACGATACGTGCTTGACATACAGCGGTCGAGACTGTGAGCTGATCCGGTCGGCAATGCAAGAAGACCTAGATAATGTGATCAAATGGGCGCACGATAATGGTATCCTTATAAATATAAATAAAACTAAGTGTATGTTGATATCGTCTCCGTATAACCACATTGCTAAAAGTGCCAGTATCTCGATAAAAGGCCACTCGTACGAATGTCTTCACGACAGCAATGCAAACTGCCAATGTGAGTGCATTGAGCGTGTAACGCAATACAGATACCTAGGATTATTAATTGACGAACGATTTACTTGGGACGCACACGTAGACGCAGTATGTAATCGACTACGCTCCGTACTGGGGAAACTTAACAATTTAAAATATATTGTTAGTAGGCGGGTACTGTATATTCTTTATCATGCACTTGCGGAGGCAACAATAAACTACGGTTTGGGTGGTTATGGGCTGACATTTCCGGTACATTTAAATAAAATTAAACTGTTGCAAATTCGATTGTTAAAATTACTAGTAAACAAGTCAACTAAAGATAGAATTAATAAGGAGTACGAAAAATTATTTAAAATTTGTAGAATATTACCCATACAGGCACAAGTAAAATCAACTATTATTTTAGAACAACACAACAAAAATGAATTTAAGGTAAAGGAAGTCTATACCCGACCAACCCGTAAAGTGACACAGAAAAACAAATATTCGGTCCCTAAGGTGAGGAATTATTTCGGTCAAAGGACGCGGCAATGGCTAGTTCCAACATTGTTAAACGAATTACCTAAGGAAATGTCTACCGAAACAATGTCTAAAAATGCCTTGAAAACTATTCTGCGCAAGCACTATTTGGGTTTGTGTCCCTAGCGTTGGAACCTAAATTGTAATGGTGTTGCTTCGCTTGGCGTATTCGTCTTGAGATTCGCGAGTTTGATGGAAAGTATATCTTACTTTGTAGGAATTAAGATATTTTTTTTAGCGGCTGGTCTGGGCGAGTGATTGTGCGGGTACGCCGGGTGAAGTGTACATAATGATGTTATGACGTAAGAATGGATCGGCCATGTTAGCGGGCGCGGGCGACGTAATACTGTCGGTCGGGCGGCCGCCGTTGTGTCTCACTCGCGCTGGTTTGCTCGTTGCATCGGGGGGTGCAGCGGCGGTGGTCGGGACGGTAGGCATGTGCGTTCACCGCGCGTGCTGGCATGGCGGGCCAGTGTAGTGTACATGTACGGATACTCGAGCTGAAGATCAGTTTAATTACGTATAAGTCTCTTTTCAAATACAAAATGGGCAGCTCGGGCTCGAGTATGTGTGCATTTGGGCTTGGCATACGTCCGTCTGTGTGAGCATACTGCGCACTACAAAATTGTTGTAACAAAAAGAGCTGTATTCACGAGAACACTGCCGACAAACTGTCCTGCAGTTTGGCAGAAGATATGTATAGTATCCACTGATGTAAATATTGTTGAAATAAATAAATAAAAAAAAAAAAAAAAAAAAAAAAAAAAAGGTAAGCGTGCATCACCGTCAACCACATCATCACTTAAAAACAGCTTAGATAGTGACCAAACGCGAGCCTACCAACTATAAAAAAAGTTATTGATCTAATAAATAAACAACAACGCTATCTTTCAACGAAACGCTTGTATTAACTACATACGTAGCGCGACCCTCGTTTAACGCCTGTGCGGAATACTTCGGATAATACTACTGATATTCCACAGATTTTTGCATCGTAGAGTGGCATTTAGTATTCAGACAGTGATTTGAAGCACACAATATTACAGTTTTCATTTCAACAACATATTTTATACGAGTAATACAATCTGCTTTCAACACTGGAAGTAATATTTTGAACAAACGAAATTTCCGAAACAAATCATCCTTTTATTAATAACAAACATTATTTTCTTCCGTCTTCTGAATAATTTCTGGTTTATCTGTGCATTTCCTCACAAAAATTTGATATTGCGCATTATTGATTAAGCATTAGGCACCCGTTAATAAGGTTTAGGAAAATCAGGTACAGATTAACCAGCCCATATGGAGAATAGAGTTTGAATTACGATTAAATTAATTTTGTTTTGCTTTTACCCCTTTATTGTTTAGATACGATTGTAGGTATAAGGCAATTCAAATAGTCTTATCAATGTGGATCACTAATAAATTAGATCACTTATAAATATCGTGTGAATTGATTTTAAATAGGGCTTCAGCACATCGACCAGTCCTGTATTTCTCTCATCTAGCGGTCTTCTGAAGCCCTCAATGTGGATGCACGCGCAAAGCTCAGCGTAGATATCGCTAGCGGCGCCATGGCCACTGTTAAATCGTTTTCGCTTAGTTTATATCACGTTTATTTTGCAATATTTTAACTTAAAATCGGTCCACCATCATTATCGTTATCGTCTATTGTTTCTGGAAGCTTAAAGAATTGAAAGCTAAACTCAAAAAATGAGAAGCAAGGATAACTGAAAAGAAAGCAGATCATAGTGAGAGATCGACTTGCAAAAATAAAAAAAGTTTTCATCAGTGGTATTAGTGAGAGTTATGTTTTATTAGTAACGTGTTACTTCTTACTTGACTCATGATAGAAAAACTAACAAATAATAAGAGATCATTACTTTCAAGATTAATGGTATTCTAGGTTACAAGGTTATGACCGAAATTTTAATTTCAATCAAACCATCGGCCATACGTTCTGTAAGTAATATGCCCACTGCCACTTAGGTTTGGCAATTCTTCAAGGTACGTCGGATACCATAAAGTATTTTTACTGCACTGAGATTTTAAAAGTATCAAGATATCTAAAGTAGTACATATATTCTTCCTAATATTTTGCTATTTCTAACCTGTCCTTAACTGGGTGAGACGTGTCAAAATCAATCACTACAAATCGCTTTGTGTGGATGTTTCAAAGGCTGAAGCTTATTGTAAAATCTGCAAATAGCCTATTTATTATATTATATATTAATATTCTAAAACATGCACCAAAGATAAAGACACACGTTCGTTTTAGCAATCAATACTTGTGGAAATTCAGTAAAAAAAATATGCATGAAAAAAATGTTCAGAAGTCTTTAAAATTAAAATGAATTTGTATTTGGATTTCAATATCGTCATATCATAGTTTGAGTCAAAATTTTCACAGAACAAAGAAAATTCTTTTCAAGTCATGTATAAAGTTTAATGAAGTGAAATTATTTTGTAAAAGTTTTTTTAAGTTGAAGCTTATTATGGCATAGTTATTCTTATAGTTTTTGCTCGCCTCTATGGATGAACTTAATTAATGCAATAATTAAATGCTTCGATATTATTTTCACAGCGACACCTCGTGAGCAGTGAATTACTAATCGTTAAGACCTATAGACGAAGCCTGTTAAAACGTCAAAAGTTTTTATTCGATAAAACTTATTTATCTGATGGCTGAATAACGTCTTAGAAAATTCTTGTCCACTACTTAATATTTTAAACAAAATATAAATCTGACTAATGAGTATTCAGTTTGTTGTGAATTTAATTTAGATTTATCAGATGAAAACCACGATGTCGAAAGTCTCAAAACTAATGTCATTAATATAATTATGACATTAATTATTTAGAAATCTAAACACTATGATTTAGTTAGAGATAAAATACAGTGTTTGACATTTAAATAAATATTTTAAAATAAAAAAAATGATTCTATTTTTTATTGTGAGTATTAATTTTAATTATACATGTCACATATTTATCTTATAACAGCCCCCTCGCTTTACTCAGCTGTATAGATATAAAAATAAAAAAAATATTTCAGAGCTGTTATCTGTACAAGCTAATCAATGTTAGCTATAAACAAAACCATCAGTTTGCAAATGTATAATTTTACTGTCTCGCAAAGATTCTATTGCCCGGTAAGGACACAAACAAATGAAAGAGCGTCCAAAACAGGTCTCATAGCTGAGGATCCACCAAATAGTGTGACGGCAATCGTCCTTTATCAATTTCATTACTATACTATTGTATACGAGTTCTCGAATTTTTCGGTCATAGTAATTTTGTAACTTCTATTGTTAACTAATAAAAGGTTCTTTACTCATGTCGCGTGAGAGATCTGATTTATATGATAAATAAAACTTGGATATAGTTCTTGTTATATTATGTTCAGTCATTAGCATTTGAAATACAGGAGGAGGAGGATTGTCGGTATAGCGTTGGCCGCTCTCTCTAAGCTGGCTGAAAAGTGGTAGGTGGCGAGGCAACTGACCTGACCCGGAGGATTAAGGGTCATACACGGGGTCGTCTGGCACCCATGTGCTGCTTTGGTCCCTGGGGTGATCACGGCGTACAATGTGTTCTGGTACACCGGTGAAGAGGGGTACTTCCCAGAGGAGGGTCCGGTGATGGACAGCCGCGGCGGGTTCACGGACGATTACTAACGCGTGCCCGTGTTCCCACTATAAGCGGCACAGGAGAACACCGTGGAGTTTTGGTTGTAGTCCCTTTTAACTGCGCTATCTCAGTATTCATGAGCATTTCCAAACGCAAAAAAAAGAAGAATAATCAAAAGGTACCTAATTAGTCTTACAAAAAATAATTATAAAAAAGTAACAGACCTAATTAGGGATCATGAAGTTTAGCATCACACTGTTAGACAAACATTTTAGAGTGTTAATGAGTTTCCTCATCCTTCATTAAGAGAAAAACTGTATATATAAATACATTTGATTAATGCTTAGTAGAGCAGCTAACAATGATAAGATTTTTCGGTCTCCTAACCATTTAAAAAACATTCCCGCATTTTAGATAATCAACTCAATTTTGCTATTCTATAATATTACAAAACTGATTCATACCAGTTTCTTTTCAATTATTTCAAGTTTAATAAATACTTATATAAAATCATTTCCAAATCAGTTTAATTTATTTAATTAACTTTAAAAGCATCAACAAAAAACTTACGTAATAGTTGCCAAAGTTCGAGAAAATTATCCAACAAAAAAACTTTTAACACAACTCTTGTTCAATATTTTTGTCCACTAAATAACTAACTAACAGTTTTCATAATTATTTCAATCAAAACAAACTGAAAAAACTTTTTACGCGTCGCGATGACACGTTTGGTAGGTCGCACGACGCTTCACGGCGACTATTCGCTAAAGACTGCCTGAAGACGACCTTTACGTGTTACACCGAAAATTTTCATTTGTCATTTACACTCATTATACGAGTAGCAATGTATTGTTATTCCAGCTGGTATAGTCTTAGTTGATGAGTAAACATTGAATGAACGAGTGTGTTATCAAATTTGTCTTTAAATGTTTTTCTTATGGGTGAATCACGCATTAATGTTTCGTCAGCTATTTGGAATGTTTTTATTAAATCATTAATTTATCTTATGAAGTAGATGGTCGATTTACATTGACTACTTTTCATGTGATTATGAAGTTATGAGCGTAAAAAGAACCGAAACCATTTTATTTCAAAACCAGTTTTGTCATAAACGAACGTACACAAACCTTATTTACTATTCATGTGTTAAATGCCTCAACAAAAGGAGTTCTAGTGAAATACCAAATGGTGTCTATTGATAACAGACTTTTGATCCAATACCAAATCGAGTACAAACAAAAATAAATATGGATTTACAGGACAGATTATGACCTTACTAGCTATTTTATGGGTTAATGAAAGTTGACTGAATCCGGTAAGACTGGAAGCCGACCCCAATATAGTTGGGAAAAAGGCTAGGCAGATGATGAATGAAAGTTGACTGAAATCTTTGTCAAAACTTCAAATGTAAATCTAGCTATCAAACAAGCATAGATGATCAACATTAGATAAATAAATGAGACAACTCACTCTAAACTACGATGTTTTCTTAGTAACATTCATTTTATACAGGAAATTCTGACAACTTGAAAATAAATGCGTACCAAAATAGTTGTAATGATAGATTTATGTAGTTTCTCTGCTAAACGTAATATTTTTACGGGAAGGTGCGTGCCGAGTGTTTGTGTTTTATGAAATTTAATAATAACATAATTTCAGTTTTTATTATAATATATTTTTGTACCTTCATATCTACTTATTTTTATAACTGCTAGAAGATTTATTATTTGTTTCAATTTTTTTTTTTTTTATGAAGAAGCAAATTCTATTGAGGTACCCATCACTTGCAAAATACCAGCATCGTGTCTTATATATTTTATCTTTTCATCCGATCTCCTTTCACAACATACAGAGATGTCAACTACCGCTATGTAATAATAGACCCTTATCATTCCGTATGAGAAAAAAAGATGATGTCATGTTTCGACTCATTAAAAATGCAAAACTTATTATAACATATTATTACCAAGGGAAATAAAAAAACAGGTCATACGCACAGGTTATATAAATTATGACTCACAAAAGCCGAATGTTTTTATTATTGTATATAGTTTTAATGTAATTACGTTATTTATTAGTCTAATTTTTGAGTTGCATTCAGTGACAGATGTATACAAGTCATATACATCTGTCCCTTATTCCATCTCAAATTGATACCGCTCTAAGAGCTTATGTTCACCCCCCAGTTATAAATGATAAATGAATATGTCTTCTTTTAGGAATGTATTATCTTTATAAGATTTACAACATTTTGTTAGATTATAGGTATAAAGCTAATATTTACGAACCCAGTAATTATTGTTGGGCCGGCCAATATCAAGGGTCACCGGAAATATTCTTTTATGAGTCATAATCTATATTTTGGAAATAATACTTGACTGTGTGAAAGTAATGAGCTTTATTGTGTTGATGCGTGTTTGCTTTCGTTCACTGCCGAACATTGACCACATAATGACAATCACCATTACTTTTAGAAATTCGGAAATACGGATAACCATTCATACATATATATCAAAAAAAGGACAGGTCATAATTAAGCAAACAAAGTGTACAAAGTACAGTTCATTGATGTCAATCGCGCGCGCAGTCAGCAGTTCCACGCTGACCCAAATATTTAGTTTTAGTATTAAAATCATTATAAAGTTAGTTAACGATCGGTCACCAACCAAGCCGCGTTTGCTCATACCATTAACCATTACCATTTTACCAAACCAATATACCATAATTTAACCATACGTGTTTTACTATTTATTTGTTGGGTTTACGCCCAACAAATTGGTCCTTCGAGCCTTCGGAAAGGTGGGATCTATCGCGTTGTGGACATTGTACGTGACGTGTTAGTAACTATCTTTCTATAACCAGTCCTTAGACAACAGTGCATTAAGTGATATCGTCGTGAGTAAGTTAAATTGGAACAACATACTTCTTCGAGTCACCACCCACCACAGTTCGCCTTCAACCAGGAGATTATCAAGTAAGATCTTTCCATTTTATTACTTACCAGAATGTCTACCATTGCCGATTTATTTGCCGTTCAGAAGGAGATCATGGAAAATATGAATAAGCTTTACATTAACTTTAAAAAAGAAGGTAAAGAGCGGAAAACATCGGAAAGTATTAAACGTCGTTTACAATCTTTAGAGACCTTCTGGAGAGAATTCTCGCGTAACCATGACAATTTAGAGAATTTATGTGACGAAACTGAAGATAATGAGTACTTCGGTGACGATTCGTACACTAAAACTAAAACATTTTATGACGACCTTAAGAGGCATTTATTAAGAGTTCTTGAGGGAACAACTACTCGGTCTCCATCACCAAAGAACCAACCACCAGCACCACCATCGCATGCAACGACCGTTCCACAGCCTAGCACATCAGATGACGGGTTTTCAAGTACCGGAACAGTACCCAAAAAGGTTTTACCACTACCACGATTCGGTTTCCATGACGTCGACGAACCAAGTAAAATCGAGGAAATGATGAGAAAACAGCAGAGTAACTTCAAAGCATTAGCCCGAACTATTTCTCAGATCAATCTTAATGTTTTGTCTGAAAAATGGGAGTTTAAAGATGTATTGAAGAATATTGAATCACGTTGGACAGCAATTGATTCCTTACATTGGGAAATCGACTGTAACTTACAAGGAGAAAACAGTAACTATGAAGATCTGTTTAACAGGTATGAGGATGAATATTGTGAAATTAAAAAATCTATTAACCAAAGAATGTGGGACGCTAAGCACAGAGATAATTCTACACCAAAAATAGATATACCAATTTTCAACGGAAATTACCAACAATGGATTTCTTTCAAAGACTTGTTCAATGAATCTATCCACAATAATAATTCTATTTCTCCGGCCCAAAAAATGCAGTTTTTAAAAATGAAACTACGTGGAGAAGCTGAGAAACTGATACAACATCTTCGTGTAAGCTCCGGCAATTACCAGACCTGTTGGGACATCCTAAATCAAAGATACAATAATAAAAAACTAATTTTTAATTCACTCATGAATGTTCTCATGTCTTTGCCAGTAATGCACCAACAAACAGCTTCCAACATAAAAAAGCTTCATGATACCACTAATGAATGCCTCAACGCATTAAAAAATCTAGGCATAGACATATCTACCTGGGACCCGATAATCGTATACCTTATCACCCAGAAAATGGACGCCGAAACGTATACAGATTATATTGACTCATTGCCGGACCCTCGAGACCTGCCACATCTGCAAGATTTTCTAGCTTATCTTGAAGGAAAATTTATTGCCTTAGAGACAGTTCGTCGCAAAACTGAGACAATTAAGAATACGCAACCATTCCATAACCAACAAAAACATTCTAACCAAAATTTTAATACCAGTACTCAACGTAAAAACCCAAGAGATTCAGGATTCAATAATGCTAATAGACATGACGAATGCAAACCATTTATTAATCATTCTGCTATCAAACCATATCAAAAATGTGTAATTTGTGACGAAAATCATGCACTGTTTATTTGCAATAAATTCCGTGAACTAAATAACCAAGAAAAACGGAAACAAATTGCGCAAAATAACATTTGCAAAAATTGCCTAATTAACCATAACGGCAAAGAGTGTACGTCGCAAAAAACATGTCGCCATTGCCACGAAAAGCATAATTCGCTATTGCACAATGCCTACGTGATTACTAACCCTGTTACCAACCAGACTCATACCAATCAGCATAACCAATCAAAATGTGTGTCACACGTGTCAAAAGACGACAAGCCAATGACAGACATTCTATTAGCAACAGCTCAAGTTAATGTTTTAGGAGCTGACGGAACCTACAAAACTATGAGAGCCCTCATTGACCAAGGGTCTCAAACATCCATTATTTCCGAAAACGCAGCACAACAACTTGGAATCCCTCGCCGAAGGTGTAAAGGTACCATCTTCGGGATTGGAGCGAAAGAAAGTAACTGTAAGGGAGTAATGACAATTACCATAGCATCAAAACATAATGAGTTTACCACGAATATTGATGTATTAATAATGAAAAACTTAATCAAAAAGCTACCAAACCAATCTTTCACCAAACCATCCTGGCAGTACCTCAAAAATATACAGCTCGCAGACCCTGAATTCAACCAAAGCCGCCCTGTCGACCTATTACTAGGTGCAGAGGTGTATTCTGAAATTATCCTACACGGCATTATAAAGGAAGATCAATCACAACCCATCGCACAACAGACGCAACTAGGATGGATCTTATGTGGTAACGTGAAATCTTACTACTGTAATGTGATCTTGAACAACTGTGACGATATAAAAAGGTTTTGGGAAATAGAAGATTTGACAGACCAACCCGATAACCAATCTAGAGAAGATATATACTGCATACAACAGTATCAATCCGAAACTAAACGTCAACCAGATGGCCGTTATGTCGTAAGATTGCCAATGAAACCAGAAGTAAATGAACTATTGGGGGAGTCTAAGTCAAAGGCCATAGCTCAATTTCACCAATTAGAAAGAAAATTTAGATAAAATAACCAAATAGCAGCTGATTACAAACAATTCATGAACGAATATTTTAACCTTGGTCACATGAAAATAAGTCGTAATAACCAACCAATAGAGTACTTTTTACCACACCACTGTGTAATACGAAGCGAATCAACAACGTCTGCAATACGAGTTGTATTCAACGGGTCAGCGAAAACATCTACTGGATATAGTGTGAATGACCTCATGTACAGCGGACCTAACTTACAACTTGACCTATTATCTGTAATTATAAAATGGAGACAGTACAAAGTAGGTTATGTAGCAGATGCTGAGAAGATGTTTCGCCAGATAATCGTAAATGAAGATGACCAACAGTACCAGAAAATCATATGGAGAGATTCTCCGAGTAAGCCATTAGGTCAATACCAATTAACAACTGTTACCTATGGAACCAAAGCGGCACCATTTTTAGCACTTATGACTATGAAGCAGTTAGCGAAAGATGAAGCTCACAAATATCCAGAAGCAACGAAGGTTCTGGAAAATAACCTGTACATGGATGATGTTTTACATGGGCAACACAACCTCGACTCTGCCAAAAAGATTAAGGGTCAATTAATCGAATTATTTAAGGCCGGTGGGTTTAATCTGCGTAAATGGAAATCAAATGAAACAGCCTTATTAGAAACCACTCCAAACGATAATGAAAACTCATTTCAGTTCAAACAGCAGGAATCAACTAAGACTCTAGGATTGAAATGGACACCATCCACTGACCAATTTAGTTTTGAAATAAAAATGTTACCATTTGTGCATGATGAACGCATAACCAAAAGAGAGCTTCTCTCAGAGATATCGAAAGTATTCGACCCTCTAGGATGGCTCTCCCCTGTAACCACAAAATTAAAACTCCTATTTCAGTCAATTTGGCAACTAAACCTCAACTGGAGTGATATTTTACCAGAAAATATACACAATGAATGGAACCAAAATAAACTAGACCTACAACAGCTAAATGACATACGAATACCAAGATGGTTGCAATGCCATGAAAACGATAACATCGAGCTGCATGGATTTTGCGACGCTTCAACCAAGGCCTACGCCTGTGTCATCTACTGTAAGGCGCATAATTCAGTGGTGCTCGTAGCTGCAAAGTCCCGGCTCGTACCGTTGACAAAAGATGTGACGTTACCGAGATTAGAATTATGTGCTGCGCAATTAATGACCAAGTTAATGAACAAGATGCAATTGTGTCTCACAGAACACCATATTAAAACATTCGGATGGTCAGACTCCACAGCGGTACTAGGGTGGATTAACGGTAACCCAAACCGTTGGAAACCATTCGTAGCCAATAGAGTTGACCAAATCGTCAAATGTATACCACCAGAACGTTGGAGTTACGTTAAATCAGACGAAAATCCTGCCGATTGCGCAAGCCGAGGGATAACCGCTGCGCAACTGTTAAAACATCCCATTTGGTGGAGTGGTCCTAACTGGCTTCTAACGTCGAAACCAAATCCTAGTACCAAGAAACCAAAATACTACACGCACGAAGAAACTAGAAAACAATACCAAACCAATGTCATCACTAAACCATATGAAAATGACGTCATAGGTAACTTGATAACCAACAACAGTACTTATTTACGAACGTGTCGAGTACTCGCGTGGATATTACGCGTGTTCTCACATAACAATAACAAACCAACATACCTAACCATTGGAGAATTGAATAGAGCTGCTAACCAATTAGTAATGCACGTACAAAGAACAGAATTTTATGAAGAAATTACCAATCTTAAAACCCAGACTAATTTGAGTTCAAAAGGTCGTTTATTACCATTACACCCTTACATTGACTCTGAAGATGTTTTACGAGTTGGCGGGAGAATAAAACATGCCAATCTCAGTGAAGACATGAAGCATCCGATGATATTACCACACAATAATCAGCTTACTGATATGCTTATTGACCATGCACATAAAATGACATTCCATGGAGGACCTCGACTTACGTTAGCTTGGTTGAGGAGGAAATTTTGGATCATAGGTGGCAATAATGCCGTAAAGAAGCGTTTACGTAACTGTGTGATATGCCGACGAGCTAAATTTGAAAACCAAAACCAGTTAATGGCAGACTTACCAGCTGCGCGGATAAATCAGACACGACCCTTTTTTCATACGGGCGTTGATTTTACCGGCTATGTAGAAGTAAAAAGTAACAAGGGCCGCGGCATAAAATGCAGTAAAGGATATATATTGTTACTAAAACTATTATTATGTATGTTTAGATTTAAGTTATTTTATATGGGCCCTGTCGCCTGAAATAAATGTATTAATGTATTAATAATAGCTGTTTTTGTATGTTTAGCAACAAAAGCAGTTCATCTTGAGCTTGTGTCGGACCTCACGTCATCAACATTTATAGCTGCACTTCGAAGAATGTCAGCTCGACGAGGAGCTCCTCGACACATATATAGCGACAACGGAACCAATTTTGTTGGAGCTAACAACACCATACAAAAGGAGTATTTTAATTTGACTCAAACCATGGACCAAATTGCTCATCAACATCTGGCAGAAATGCAAATAGAGTGGCATTTTAATGCACCATCATGGCCAAGCGCAGGAGGTCTGTGGGAGGCCGCCGTCAAAAGCCTTAAATACCATCTACGTCGAGTGCTAGGTAACCAAAGGCTAACCTACGAAGAATTTTCGACCCTATTGTCACAGTTAGAAGGCTGCTTGAATACACGACCTCTGTGTGCTATTTCTGAAGATCCAGACGATCTAAATTTTTTGACACCTTCGCATTTTCTGGCCAGTGGACCATTATTAACCATAATAGAGACCGAGAAAGACGAACGTACCAGATGGCAACTCGTCCAGAAAATTAACCAAGATATTTGGAAACGTTGGCAATCTGAGTATTTAACCCAACTAAATACGCGATCCAAGTGGCACCATTCTCATAAAAATGTTAAAATCAATGACATAGTGATTATTCAAGACGTACACGTGTCTCCAGGGAGGTGGGCCCTCGGAAGAATTTTAGAAATTCATCCTGGCGATGACGGTCTTGTTAGAGTAGTCACGCTCAAAACCAAAGGAGGCATATTAAAAAGACCAATCACCAAACTGTCAATCCTTCCAATCCACCAAGAGGAGAACCAACCAAATGTACCGACCGAAATAAATCAACAAAGAACCACAACTGAAGTGGACCCCGAAAAATGCTATGAGACACCACCACGTCGAAGAACGAGCATTTCAACGAAATGTAGCATTTTAACCATGGCACTTATGGTGCTTATGCTGTTAGTGTCGCCATCACATTGTACTCTCCACACAAAAAAGCTGCCAGATAACCAAACCATCTACTTCGATAAAATCAGTAACATGAGACTGATTAGAGACGAATGGAAACTAGTAGTATTTTATGATATGACTGCTTATTGGGAAGGCGTATCATTAGCCACAAAGTATATAGACCATTTAGATAATTGTTGTCAAAAAATACAAACCATATCTCACTGTCAACTTGTTCTGTTACATCTGCGCCATTGTCAAGATGAATTAGACCATTATAATGAAATTTTGACCAACCATGGACAGTTACCAGAACGGCACCATCTTCGTCGTCGTGGCTTAGTCAATGCTGTGGGGTCTATAGCTCACAGTTTATTTGGAGTACTTGACGATGACTTCGCACAACAATACCAGCAAGATTTGACTAAGCTTCGAGGCAACCAGAAATATTTTAACCAATTACTGAAAAATCAAACATCGATAATTGAGTCAGAGTTTAATGTTATAAAGAGAATGGAAAAAACCGTAAGACAACAACATAAGAATTTTAACCAGCATCTTAATAAAATAGATAACTTAACTAATAGTATGCAAAAACAAATATCTGAAAACGCATATATCAATGAATTTACCTTGTCTTCAATATCAGCCAACGGTATACTTATGAATCTGAAGGATATACAACAAATGTTATTAAACACAATCACTGACATCTTCCATGGTACATTCAACATACATCTACTACAACCAGAACAATTAACCAAAGAACTTCATATCATCTCAGCCCACATCTCTAAGGAATTATCGCTACCAATCGATAACATTCAGACTGACTTAACCAAAATTTACCATTTATTAACGGTTAAAACAAGATTTACAGGGGACAATTTGATATTCGAAATAAAATTACCGTTAGTAGGCAGAGACACCTTTGAAATATACAAATTGACACCAATTCCAATAGCAATCGGCGACAAAATGCGACAAATAATTATTGCATCTGATCTATTGGCCATCAACTATCAAAAGGACTTACAAATACCACTATCTAGTCTACAACTACAACAATGCGTTCATTATGATTTAGACATCTTGCTCTGTGCCCATCAAATACCTATTTCAATAACCAAAACAGAACCAATTTATTGTGCAAGAGAAATTGAGTCCTTAAGTTGTAAGACGGAAAGTAGAAAGTGCAAGAATACCTGGGTACAATTAAACAAGGTAAACAATTACTTGTATTCATGTTGCGGGCAATGCTCCATACAAGTCATATGTGACGATCAAATTACCATTGAGCGATTAGACAAGGTCGGGATACTCGCATTAGCAAGTGGATGCGTCATCAAAGACGACGGGATCACATTACTTTCGCGCAGACAGTCGAACAATGACTTAAGGTTGAAACCAGATATCATAAACATTGATATACCTACCATTAACAATATTGTAAATGTGACCATGCCCTTACATGTTTATGAGATAGACACTAACCAAACAGACATCCGCTGGGAATTAAAAATGATCGGCGATAAAATTAATCAAGTAAAAAATAACACCAAAACAGATTTAGAAGACGAAACATCTTTAAACTACCACGATGTTCACCACTACATCGCAATTTACATAATAGCTGGAGCTATTCTATTAACATGTTTGGCGTACGGAGTGCGGAGGATCCGCGCACGAATGCAGTGGCGCGCGGAAGCGACGCCAACGTCCCGGACGCTGCCACCGCCCCAACCGCAACCGAGAACCCGCCGCGTAGCTGATCACCAGTGCCAGAGTGAAACTAATCAGTGTTTTAGTGTTAGTGATGAATACAATAGAGTGAATAACCATCCCTGTACGAGGGCGACTGACCATTTATATGCCCGAGTGAATAAAGTGAAATTCCCAAACTCATTCAGTTTTAGTGTAGTGGAATAGAGACTGTAATAAATTGAATTTTTAAGAGTTGTATGTTACTATCATCTTGTTTATTGCACCATATTATTGTTTTATCACCTTGTATCACCATGCACCCTCATCATCCAGTCCCTCGGGAATATGTACAAAGTACAGTTCATTGATGTCAATCGCGCGCGCAGTCAGCAGTTCCACGCTGACCCAAATATTTAGTTTTAGTATTAAAATCATTATAAAGTTAGTTAACGATCGGTCACCAACCAAGCCGCGTTTGCTCATACCATTAACCATTACCATTTTACCAAACCAATATACCATAATTTAACCATACGTGTTTTACTATTTATTTGTTGGGTTTACGCCCAACACAAAGGACCTTACTCTATGTTCACTTGATCTAATCCTTAAGTCACCTATTAATTCTTACGACATCGGGGTCAAGATAACGTGGGTGGTTGAACAATAGGCTCGAGATAACTTGTACCCAATTATAACGCTGGTTTGGCTACCGGTACTTAAGCCCTTTGAACTCCGGGCATGAATTGAAGCGTGCGTCGTTCAGGTTATCAGGAAAACAGATTTACGTAAATTTATGAAGTGCGGTTCGTGGCAAAGTTATGACAGCCGCAAGGGGTGACTTACAGGTAAAGCAACGCCTGCCGAGGTTGGTTCATGTTGAGACAAGGTCGCGCCAAATCATTTGTAAATCTTTGACAGTTGTTTACGTTAGTCGATAGGCCGCGAACGTCTTACAACCAATCTTAACAAGATTATCGTGATGCCCAATAATTGGGTTGTACATGGTCAGACAGGCCGTCGAATTATGTGAAATGTGTCGTTTGGAATACAGCTGCATTCAGTTAGAATGGAAGCTGTCCCAATACGGTTGCGAAGATGCTAAGCAGATGATGTCGACAAGAAGCCGTAACAAGGAATCTGACCGCAGTAGTCAATGAATTACATAGTCATTGGAGAGATTTCTGTATGTATCTAAATGATATTGAAATGTAGTAAAATATACAACATGTAGGCAACATTTAACAGAAATACATAACAGAACTGAAATGGATAAAACAATGTACGACGCCAAAACACATCCTATCTTGGCATTCATTCTGGAAATTATTGTTATCATAAAATAATAGCGATAGGTAACTTGTTCGCGCTGGATTGTCGATAAGGCCTTTTTGGTGTATTCAGCTTTAAATACATGAAAGAACTTTCATGTAATCCCTTAAACCGTAGCAAGGCAATCTACTATAATGTATACAGTAAGCCATTCGTTGCTGATATTATTTGACAAGTTCTCCAATACACCATAGAGTTATCGAATTAATCGTTAATCCTATCAGGATTTACGCAGAGATTCGGTGATAAAGTTGTACAGCGTGTTTAGCATTGTTTATGAATCAATAAAGCTGTCTAGAGTTTTCCGCGCCTCAATACCAGTATTTTATATGGAGCAATCGTCTATCTGATCTCTACGACTCAGTAACTAGGAAAAACGATACTCCTTGGCAATACGCGCAATATTGCGCATATTTTTTGTTGTGTATTGAAGCTGTCACCTCCTTCTGCAAAGCAGTAATGCTCGCGAAGGAGGAGGCGGAACGCGTGACGGAGACGCAACGGAGACGCCCTCACGCCCCTAGCCACCGCAGAAGACGACCCGGGCGTCAGGAGTCACAAGCCGATTCCCGGCCACCGTAGGCGCGGGCTTGCGGACGGCGAGTAATGGGTAAATCGACGTCCGATAAGGACCAGGCCCGAGTCGACGGTGCGTAGTGTTCCACGCGCGCCTCAAAGAGATGTCAGCAAAAACTGACGGGGTCCGCTAGGGCCGATGCCTATCTGGGTCGCGGATAAATTTGAAAGAGAGTTACCGCGGCCCTGGCACAAGCAACTGAAGGAACACGGGTGGGTTTAAGTCAGTAAAAGTCTGACACGCCCTTCCAATTCACTCATAGCGGGAGAAATAAAAAAAAAGGCATGAGTGTATTGTGTAAATTGCACTTGTGAATATAGAGTGCTCCGAAATCCTGTCTGAAGAACTGTTTTTAAATTACACTTTTGATTTGGTTTTGTGGTAACACCCATTATTACAATAGCACTCAAATTGCTTGCGTTGTATTTTTTTCTTGTTAGTAAAATACTGAGATTGCTATTTTATTGACGACCTGGTTAGGAAATAGTTATTTAGGCTACAAGTGCGGAAAGTAGGTGATTTCCGATGAGTGGTATTTTTATTCACGAGCGAGCGAAGCGAGTGAATGGATAAATCGACATGAGTCGGAAATCATCTTACGCACGTGTATCATACAACATTTTACTGTGCATTGTGCGAGGAAATAAAAAAATACATCTGAACCAAGCAAGAAATTAATAAAATGGCGCTTATTCAAGGGCGCTCAGCATATCCACAGATTAACTAATAGTTCATAGTTCCTCGGGCATATCTACTGCGCATGTGCATAGCTCCTCCTTGGGCATAGCTGTCACGTCGTAACGCAAAAAGGCACGAGCAAAATATTCATTCCGCCAAACATATTTAATGAATATTTAAAATTAATTTATTGATCAAAATCAAAATCTAGAGTAATTAAAAACACCTCAAATGAAGTATTAGTTTTGTTTTACTTTTTATATGAATGATAATCTGTATTTAACAAAAAAAAAAAAATTTTCTCAAATAATAAAAACTCTATGCGGCGTCAATGTCGGCGTGTAATTTTTAACTCCAACGTCAGCCACGTTGGAGTTAGAAATTAAAAAAGTACAGGAAAGTAAAAAGCTCTAGTAAAAAAAAGTGACACTTTACGCACAGTTTGGCTGCTTGGAAAACGATCTTTTCGGCGACATGCATTGTAAATATTTTATTAGGTCAGCAATATTTACGAAAAGTTTCATGTAAGGCAACGCAGGTCAACGAACTTGTGGCAAATGTTGCTTGAGGTGGATTTCAAGCTAAAAACTAATACTCCGTAGTACTCGTTCGTTCGTACTTAATCTGATTTAGAAACTTCATTCGAAGTCTCAAACAATCGAAACATTTAAATTGAAAAAAAATACTGTGATTTGTTTGAAATGCTTTAACTGTACCTATTTAAACTTAGATTAGAGTAGAAGGATTAAAAAAAAAAGTTAATATTTTTTTATTGGCTTGCATGATATGACAACTTTCGAATCCATTCTTATGTAAAACTTGACGTAATGAGTTCTGATTCTAGGTAAACGCTGGAGAGAGTCAAGTAACTCGTACTAAATAACAAAATAATTTTGGCAATAAGTAAAATATATATTTGTCATGCACCAAGTGATTAATCAGTGCACTATGTTTAAGCCCGGGCGGACATTATTATTCACCAGTGTATGGTTGCTTCTTGGATCTCACTCGTGCCTTTGACCTAGTATCCTACGAGGTCCTGTGGGAGAAGTTACGGGAGAGTGGTTTGCCGGCGGAGCTGTTGCGTATCTTCCAGTACTGGTATCACAACCAGACTAACAATGTGAGATGGGCCGATAGGTTGTCTGTGTCGTATGGGCTAGACTGTGGGGTTAGACAAGGAGGGATAACATCAACAAAGTTGTTTAACCTCTATATAAACGATCTAATCGTTGAGCTCAGCAGCAAGAAAATCGGATGTTGCATTGATGACGTTAGTGTCAATAACATACGCTGACGATATGGTGCTGCTGAGCCCAACGGTTAGGGCGCTTAGAGAACTTCTGACATGTTGTGAGGGCTATGCTCAGAAGCATGGACTTATCTACAATGTCAGAAAGAGCGAGTACTTGGTCTTTAAGGCTTTCGGTGGTAAGTGTCCGGAATACGTGTCCCCCATTAAACTCAAAGGGAATGAGCTGGAGCGAGTGTACCAGTTCAAGTACTTGGGTCACTATGTCACCGACAGACTTGATGACCGGGTAGATATTGAGAGGGAACATAGGGCGCTGGCAGTCCGCTGTAACATGTTAGCTCGCAGGTTTGCACGGTGTAGCAAGGCAGTAAAAATAACACTTTTTAAAGCGTATTGCCAAATATTTTACACGTGCAGCCTGTGGACCAATTACACTCAGCGGGCTATCGGCGCCTTACGGGTCCAATATAATAATAGGTTTAGGATGTTGATGGGGCTGCCCCGTTTCTGCAGTGCATCAGGTATGTTCGCGGAATCTCGCGTCGATGATTTTCATGCCATCGTCAGGCAGAGATCTGCCTCTCTGCTCTGCAGAGAGCGGGCTAGCTCCAACTCCATCCTAAAAACCATAGCTTGGAGGTACGACACTCCGTTATTAGAGGATGTTGTTCTGAAATGCATTCGGAACAACTACCTCGTCTCTAAATATGTTATTTTAATATGAGTGTAAGTTATTTTAAGAGTGTACTAACATAGGTATACGTTTTTCTCTTTTACTAACCCATGTGGATGTTACTTGTCCGAAATAAATACTATTTTATTTTATTTTTATTTATTATGAATCAAGACAAGTCAAATCGGGCTATGTAATGAATACTGATTTAAACTTCTATATTTATCACATTATCTGGTCATTATGAATATTGCTTCGTAACGGTTGGGCAATTCGATAATTATGGTCACTGCACTAGTCCAAGAGCGAGCTGAGCGAGCTCGGGAGCTTCGGGCACCCCGACACGGATAGGTTAGGTTCGAAGTAGTTAGACAGACTAAAAAGAATTTAATAAATAAAAAAACCGGCCAAGCGCGAGTCGGGCTCAAGCACGAATGGTTCCGTACCAGTATCGGAAAGGCAAAAAAATTACGTTTGTTGTATGGGAGCCCCACTTAAATATTTATTTTATTCTGTTTTTAGTATTTGTTGTTATAGCGGCAACAGAAATACATCATCTGTCAAAATTACAACTGCCTAGCTATCACGGTTCATGAGATACAGCCTGGTGACAAACGGACAGACAGACAGACGGATCGCGGAGTCTTAGTAATAGGGTCCCGTTTTTACTCTTTGGGTACGGGACCCTAAAAACACCTCTTTTTATTACCTGGCCCAATAAGTGATGGGCATTATTCAGAAAGCCCAGTAAATTTAATTATTGCCATAATTTTTAGCATGTTGCCTATTCATGTTGGGCATTTTTCAAATTGTCTTGGCATTATGAATGATGTCGTATAAATCACTTGGTCTATATCACAAATAAATAAGGAATCCAAATTTTAAATATGTAAGTAAGAGTTTCATTGGCAATGAAGCACTGAGTGAGTCAAAGCTCCAGAGCCTTGAACATCGTCGCCGAGTAGCCAGCTTGTCGGTATTTTATCGGTTGCATTTCGGGGAGAGTGCGATGGAATTGCATGATCTAATTCCGCCAAGCCCGTTTCATCATCGGACTACAAGACGTTCGACGATGCGCCATTGGTACATGGCGGACATCCCACCCAATACGCACTTAACGTTTTGGAAATACTTTCATAATGCGTACAGCTAAGGAGTGGAATTCCTTGCCGGAGTCTGTGTTTCCAGATAGCTACAATCTCCCCGAGATAGTTTTTTTTCTTTAAGTCAAGAGTGAATAAGTTACTACTAGGCAAGCGTGCTTACACCTTCAACCACATCATCGCTTACCATCAGGTGAGATAGTAGTCAAGCGCAAGCCTACCTGGGATAAAAAATAAACTAAGTTAATTTATATTTCTACAAACATTTTATTACGTAGGTACCAACATATTTTTTTTTATAGAAGTATATTATGTACAAGTAGGTAACTTAAATAAATTTTACTAGATCTCTGATTTATTTAGGCATGTACAGACTATTCGCAAGTAACTTTTGTTAATGATGTTTCTGTGGAAAACAAAAAAAGCCACAAGAACGATGCCACGGGGGCGTAGTTCCACTTAGCGGGTTTTTTAGTTGGTACCACATTTTCTTTGTAGATAAATACTCTTTTGATCGCACGGTTTGGGTCGACCTTCACTTGTTTTTATTCTTACAATCTACTAATTATTCGTTACAAATCATGTTAATTTTAATGTAGCATTCGGATGAAAATTACAGACTAGTAGAGTTTAATAATAGGAATAAAATTTTATGCTCGTATGCATTTATATTTTTTTATGTATTTGTAAACTGGTTTGTGTTATATAAAAAAAGTAGATTATACCTATGTAATATTGTTGGAATTGTACAATATTCACGTAATTATGTTACTATATGTGGTTTTCTAAACATGTGTATATATGTATGTTTGTAAGTATGTAGGCATTAGGGTGGGTCATTTATGTATGGAAAAAAAACAGTTTAGTTTTTAAATGGGCACAGCGACAAAACGGTGCTAAATGATTAGTGTAAACAGATTATGAAGTTTCATTGCAATCGGAATTTATCTTCTGCCTCCGGAGTCATGTGGAAATTGTCAACAAATATGGTAAAAAAGGCCTAACAGCATGGTATACAAATAACACTATATTTATAAATAAAATTCTTTAATCGATTGTAAATAAAGGTTTATTAATGAGAAAACAAATTTTACAACAATAGGACGTCCTCCTGTTTTGGAATACGGTTAAAAATATAAAAGAATAATTATTAAAATTAAGGGTTATATCGTGGCGAAATCTTTTTTGCTGTCGAATTTCGGCATTGCTTTTCTCGAGTCTATCTGAGCTTTGATAAAACCTTCTGTCATTCTTTTATTACATAAGGTGGCTGATGCTTCGGTCACAGCTTTAACTGCTCTTTCTACTGCTTGTGTGTGACACGGAAGGCGTAATAAATCCAAGTCTCCTTCTCCTTTTTGTTGAATAAACAAACGGAGATTTTCTTCGGTTACAGATTTTAATAAAGGTGGCTCTGTGATATTTTCTTGCCAATTTAAAAGGTCATTATATGTTAAAGCGTTAAAGTTTATCTTTGGTAACTGAAACATACGCAATTTTTTTGGTGTTACTGATCTAGCTTTCAAAATTCGCCGTGCAGCTAATTCACGAACGTGCGGCTGGGGATCTGTCAACATTGCAAGCAATAAGTTTTCTGGGTGTGCGAAATAGCTGTTTCGTTGAATTACTGGGTCGATAACGGCTTTTAAAGTTGTTGGTTAATATCTGGTTAGCTCGATAAGTTTAAACAAGTGTCGCGATCCATCTTTACAGCTAGAGTGAGTTTTTATAGAAAACCAAATCGGAGCGTAAACCTTGACGATATATGCTGCAAGAGTCATCAGATTTTCAGAGGCAGTCTCTACTGACACATACAGACGGAGAATCCTGTTGGCACGAGTTAGCCATCGTGTATGGGACATTTTACCTGGCAGAAATATGCCAGTTGAAATTGCTTCGACTATCCTGTATAAATATTTTTGGTCTGTACTAATATCTTTAGCGGAAAGCTCCGGTAAGTTCGCTGGAATACGTTGAAACTGAGTTAGAGGTCTTGTTTCACAGTTCTCAAGTTCTTTTCCAATTGTCCCTGAAAATGTTTGTGGCCCAGACGTACTACCATCAATGTGTTGAAAGAGATGTCTGAATGGCAGTTCATTCATATGCAACAAACAAATAATCCATTGTAAAGGTCTATCCAATCTTTTTTCTAGCATCCGTATAATACCGCCATATTTGCCAACATTCACGTCTGTCCCATCACAACCGATTGCAATCAAATGATCCATTGATACATCAGCTTTCAAGAAAATGTTGGATATTTCTTGTTCTATACACTTTGCAGTACCTGAAGCAGGTGTAATGTAACCTAACCAAAGAAATATGCTCTTCAAATATGCTCTTCAAGTATGCGTCGTCTGTACTTTTTCTTATCTTTTTCACACATAATGAAAGTTTGATCTTTTCTCCCATCGAAGTATAATGCTGGTATTTGTGTAACAGTTTGTTGTGAAATTATATTTTCTCGAGTTTTTTTTCGTTCTCGGCGAAGTTTATTTTTGTCTATTACATGAGAACTCGACGCATGTAGAACTGCTGATGCAATTGCTGCTTCTGCCCTGTCTGAGACTCCAAATCTGTCGCATGTTTACGATAGCAAAGCATAATCAACTGCAGTGGTAGTATTACTCACCGAATCAGTACTTGAGTGCACTTGAATTTGGGTTGGTTCTTCACAATCCGACTGGAAGTGGACACATTCGGATTCAGAGGTACTACTTAACTCTTCGGTTATATATTTCAGCTACTTTTTGTCGTTTGCTCTCAGATTTTTCTCGTAACAACTTTCTTTTCAATGCTCTTGTAATTTGTTTTGTTGTGCCAACGTCTATGCCACCTATCATCATTTGCCTAACAGTTCGTTGGTCTATTATAAAGTTGTGCTCTCTTGTAGGTATTTTTTTGTTCTTAGGGCAAATACATTTAAAAAAATCTCGACACTTGCAAGCCGAAATATCAAACAAAACTTTACTTCCAAGACGAAACTCTTTCAACCTGTTTTAAGGTATTTTCGGGTGAGACTTAAGAAGGTTTTTGCATTTTAAATGATAACTTTGTAACATTACCTTCATTCGTTTTGGTTCTACTGTGGGAATAGAAGATTTTGCCCATATTTGTATCAGTTTTGAAACTAAAACGGCTTCTATTTCTTTATATGTCGGCTCTTTTTTAGTTTCCCTCTCAAATTTTAACTTGTCGGGTCCACTCATAACACTTCATTACATCTTCGTAAGTTGGCAATAGGTTGTCTTTTAAATCACATAAATCACCAAATAAGGGACACTTCCAACTATTTCGAGTACGTTCCATTTTTCTAATGACATAAAACAAGTAACTGCACTGTATTACGCAACGCGCGACACTGATTGTTTTACCAATGAATCGCGCGTCACTTGTCTCAACTTTCCACGCCCCCCTCTCCTCCTTACTCCTTTGTCCTTGAACTCAACCAAACAATTTCGTATTTGTCTTTACTAAAAAGTATTATGCATGAAATCATATATCAAAAAGATGAGTTAAATATTAGTAAAGTAACGTCAAAAATCTACTTTTTTTAATAGTTCGATGACAGTCCGGAGGCAGTAAAACTTAAAATAATTCAATAAAACTTTACATATGAAGTAACGATACCATTTGGCACCTTTTTAATGGTGAGCATATTTGGAAAACGAAATAAAATAATAATTGGCCCACCCTAGTAGGCATGTTTGTCCACGCTTTTCTCCGAAATCAGTGCTTGGATCGAAATCTTTCTTTTTTATTGGATTAAGTATCTCTCAACTAGGGAATAGTGCAAGTTTGATCAAAATCGATTTTTCAGTTTTCAAGGTATGGACTTGGTTTTTTTTTATTATTTATTTTACATACAACCGAACTCCTCAGCGACAAAAAGCACAAATGTATAAATTGAGTTATTATGGGTATTTTGTCAATACTTTAGGTACCTTATTATTGAACTTGGAAACTTTATAGTGATGGTGTACCAAAACTAAAAAAAGGAGAAATAAACACTTTTTCACAAAAAATAAACTGACTTCAATAGGGGTTTTAAATAGATAGGTACTAGTTTTATTTTATTCTTACTCTTTCGGAGTCAAGGAATGGTCGAGTGTGAAATTTACAAATATATTAATTTTACATTCTGGAAACGAAAGTTACTTTTGCACTTTTTAGTGCTTTGCTATTGGGGTGATGCCCTATCTCCCCAAGTTCCAAGTTCCCCAAAAAGATTTTTCATACATTCATTCCCAACGACCCCAAAATGTAAAATTAATATATTTTACATTTTTAAACACTCAAAAGTGCAAAATTAACTCAGTTAATTTTTTTTTGTGAAAAAGTTTTTGGAAATACAAATTAAAAAGCCAGATCCAGGACTTATAATAATAATAATAATAAAAATAGCCTTCAATAGCCTTCTTTCGGGCGGAAACAAGGTGCGCGCCTTCAACGGTTGGGTCATGCCGGTATTGATGTACTCTTTCGGCATACTCAAATGGACTCAAACGGAACTCGACGCCCTGGATAGGCGGGTCCGTACACTGCTGACTGCATATCGAATGCATCACCCACGATCGTCGGTCATGAGATTGTATATCCCGCGGAAGTGTGGAGGCCGAGGCTTTTTAAATGCTAAAAACCTCTACAACCGCGAGATATGCAATCTCAGGGAATATTTTCTACACACCGACGTGGGTATGCATCGAGATGTAGTTGCAGTGGACAAGGGACTCACCCCGCTCTCCTTGGCGAATGAGAACTGGCGCAAGCCTGTAGTGTTTGACACTAACGACCGCAGGGAAGTATGGCAGAGTAAGGAGCTTCACGGACGCTTTTTCCGGGCCCTACATGGGTCCGATGTAGACCAAGCAGCGTCCGTAGCCTGGCTGCGTTTCGGTGACCTGTTTGGGGAAACCGAAGGTTTTGTCTGTGCAATTATGGACGAAGTTATCATGACGAATAACTACCGGAGATTTATTGTGAAGGATGGCACGGTTGACATCTGTCGGGCATGTCACCGCCCGGGTGAATCGATCCGTCACATTATCTCTGGATGTTCTCGTCTAGCTAACGAAGAGTACTTGCATAGGCACAACCTTGTAGCCAGGATCATCCACCAGCAACTTGCTCTGAAATACACTCTTGTGGCATCGGAAGTACCGTACTACAGGTATGTGCCCGACCCAGTTCTCGAAAATGGCAATATCACATTGTACTGGGATCGATCCATCATCACTGACAGGACTATTATCGCTAATAAGCCTGATATAGTGGTGGTGGATCGAATCGTGAGGCGTGCAATGATTGTTGACATAACTGTTCCGCATGACGGGAACCTCGTGAAAGCCGAGAAAGATAAGCAAATCAAGTATCTTGACTTGGCTCGCGAGGTTGTCGACATGTGGGATGTGGACACAGCGATCATTGTACCGATAGTCGTGTCAGCCAATGGCTTAATAGCCACGAGCCTCGACCAACACCTTAGGAGGCTCTCGTTAGGCGGCTGGATCAAGGGCCTGATCCAGAAAGCAGTATTGCTGGACACGGCTCGCATTGTTAGGAGGTTCCTCTCTCTGGAGCCCTGACCGCCGGTAGCTTGGACCCTGTTCCCGATACCGGTGGGCCTCTATTTTTTATATTTTTAAATGTTTTTGTTTTTTAATTTATTTTATAAAAATATTTAAAAATGTAATTAATAAGTAATCTAATGAATAAAGAAATAATAATAATAATTAATTCTTTTATTTCAGACAAAGTCCATAGGATTAGTAACAATTTACTTAAAAAAAACTAGTGTTAGTAGGTACCTACATAATTATATAAAACTACAATTCAGCGTGGAGCTGCATCCACCTCTGCATCATCGGAGAATCCCACCGGTCTGCGAACACACTGAGAATAGTGTTGGTACTGCCGCGAACACGCGTCATCAGAGAGGCACATCTTTTTCTAATAATGGCGGCGAAACCATCAATGTTTGTGTCCGCAAACATCCTTGACGCACTGCAACGCCACGGCAGCCTCAACAGTACTCTCTCTCTCTCTCTTATGATAAAAAGCTTTTTTTATTATTTGTGATGGGTTAGCTTTACTTTCTTCGCAATAACCTGTATGCTTCTAGATTCTGCTTACCTTTAAATAATGAATGTTCGCCATTGATTTCGAATACCTATTTCTCCTTGTCTGTATTGAGATGGAACCGTGCAATCTGTGAATTAGGGGCTTAATATTTAGGTTATTAATATACAAAGAAATAACAATACGGTTTTTTCGCCAATATTGTTAGACTTAAGCGTTAAAATCTACTTTGTAAAAAGTCTACACTATTTGTTTAATTTATCAAACACGTACGTATCGTAAATTACCTAAATTGTTTGGAACACAAAATAGTTGTACACGATTTATTCTAAAAACAATAATTTATTTTTGCCCACTTATATCTTTTCATTTAATTAGCCGTTTCTAATGATGAGGAAAATGAGTTCTGTGATTAGAAAAACTCCAAAACATGAAAAGCCAATTTGATCAGTAGGTATTTCAAAATTTTATATTTTATCTGAGCAGTGGTGGCCCAGTGGTATCGGCCGCGACTTACGAGTTGTATGTCGTGGGTTCGAGCCCAGGCAGGCGCCTTACTTTGTGTAAATTATTTCATCACCACTGCTCTCAAAACGGTGAAGGAAAATATCGTGAGGAAACCGGCATGTCCTAGAACCAAAAATTCGAAGACATGTGACATCCACCAACCCGCACTGGGCCCGCGTGGTGGATTACGGCCCATTCCCTCTCACAGAGAGGAGGCCTGTATCCCAGCAGTGGGAACATTAATAGGCTGATGATGTGTATGATATTTTATCCATAAGTCCCATGACTTATCCCCCATGAACCATGGTTTTGCCGGGATAAAAGTAGCTAAGGGCACTTTTAACCTTCCTATACTCGCGTCAAATTTTGTATTTTGTACCCACACACGGTCTCACAGACCGAAAGTTTGGATCACAATTTCACAATATTTTATCAAGAATACATATTGTGAAAATTATGTTTTCTCAAACTATGATAAGATAAACATACAATATCCTGAATATATGATAAGATAAACATACAATATCCTGAATGTATGATAAGATAAACATACAATATCCTATATATAACAATATCTGAGTAAGACTATTTTTTAACAGTCTTTGAAAAATAGCGACGTTCGTAAGATTATGCATGCAAAAACATATTTTTCCTTCAAAAAAACTTTTGAATATGAAATATAACTATAAATGCATGAAGAACAGAAAAAATGAAACCCAAAAAAAAAAAAAACAATTTCAGCAAAAAATCACAGTAAATCGAACTGTGACACATATCCGGCCGACTCGGTTGGTCCAACAGACGGATTTTCGCCAAAAACGACGATACTTGCTACACGCACGTTGGCAAATTGCACCCTAAAATGATCGTAGCAACAAATCCGGCAGCTAAAAGAAAGTATAAAATACCATCATTGTTGATTATATAAAAAATATCTTGAAAGTGTATTTGCGCGGGTATAGGAAGGATAAAAACAAATACACAAATAATTATAAGTTTAGATTTACTTTGAGGAAAATTATTTATTTTCCAAGAAGCTGGCTGAGTCAGTTATAGGAAATTAGTGCCAGATCTCAAAGTCAAGTAGCCGGCAGGCTTATTACGTATCTTTTGCAAGAGCAAAACGATAGCGATCAAACGCTTTATGTCATAAAAGTCGGTATTACCTTTTTTTTTTTGTTTACGGTGTGAAACCTTCAAAAGGCGCCTGGACTTTTGGGAAAAAGACCAGGGAGTGTGGGATTCTTACCTCACTAAAACCACCCAGGTGATCACCATCAGCACTTACAAGGCGGTGTATGTATGGTAAGTCCTACACAATCGTTTGCTAATCGCTCGTTGATTGTCAAATGCACTTATTTATAAAAAAACCGCCAACAACTCTAAAAATTCCTTATTGAAAAGCAATAATTGCTCAAAAATCGCTATCGTTTTGCTCTTGCAAAAGATACGTAATAAGCCTGCCGGTCTGTTATAGGTTAGTATTTTAGCTAGTTAGGTAACGTAAATCAGACGACAATAGCCTAATGCTTTTTATCTCGGGAGTACGTTCCCTTGGTATAATTGCCGACGCAAGATGCTGACAGACGCTAGTTACTCGATATTTTATGACATCATCGTCCTGAATTTCAGTAAAACAAACGAGAATGATAAATGGAGGAACTGCTTTAAATCTGCATTTCATTTGGTTAAACTACGCGAAAATTATAAATCGAATATCGTCCTACACAGACTTGAACCTATATAAAATGTTTAAGGAACCTTGAAAAATATATGCTGTTGAAGAAATCTATCAATTCTAAATTCATACGAGGAAAGCGCTTTGCTTGAAAGGCTTTGTCTAACCTGTTCTTTACAGGGATAGTAGTTCGAGAGGTTCACAGAAAATGATACGATATCGTTTTACTAGGTTTGGTCAGTGCATTCTCAGTTTGAAATGAAATCGGTTCAGGTTTTGCATTTTGCATTTCAAACAGTTAAGAGGAAATCGAAATGTATATAGGCAGTATTTCATTAACCTCTCTCAACCGTTCAATTTGATCTCGTTAAATTTATTCATTTTAAATACGTAAATGACAAAACTACGATTATACCTTCTTATTAGGTAAGAATTTCAAAATTTTTAATCCATACATAAATTATAACTTAATCCCGGATCGGTTTTGGTAGTAACTCTTGCGGTCATTAATAATGTCCTGTCTACAAGAACAAACTAAGAGAAGAAGCAGCGCAACAAACTTCCTAGCATTCTAATTAGGTATTCTTAATCTGTGGCAAAGCTAAGGCATAACCACTTTTCAAACTAACCAACAAACTCGTTTGATTTTCCGTCTTTTCCATAATAAAGTCATAATCTTCTTCACCATTTATCAAGTTTATGCCTTCCTTCAATACCTGTTGTTTTGTTTAAAAAATACTTTAAAAAATGTAGGAATGTGTTAACACAGTTCAGGCTATATCAAGAGCAGTTGTGGCCCAATGGTAACAGCTACGACTTACAAGTTGTAGATTTTGGGTTACAACCCAGGCAAAGCGCTTTATTTTGGCAACATTATTATATCACCACTGCTCTCAAATCGGTGAAGGAATTAATGTAAGGAAGCATGTCCACCACCAAGCATGTGGACCAAAATAAATATTTGATAGACATGTGACATCCACTAAGGAGAGGAGTGCCGGTATTGCGGTACGCCGTACCCGTACGCGTACGAGCTCATCGGGGTGTTTTTAGTGAGGTAAAAATCTCACACCTCCTGTTCTTTTAGGCACCTGGAGTTTTAAAAGACCAGGAGAAAACTCCAGGTGCCTTAAGAAGGTTTTCCCCAAGTTATGAAAAAAAACCAGCCACGTGCGTGTCAGACTTCGCAAATTTAGGGTTCCGCACCTAACCGCAAAATCAAGTTGGTTTTAATAGTAAAATTTTCATCGGTGAGGCTTGTATTCGTCAGAGGATTTTAATAATGCGGTGTAGATTATTGCAGATTTAGGTCAGCGCCATCTCTTGACCGACAGTGGAACTAATATAATTTATTTTGATGATTTCTGAAAAATTGTGCTATTTATGTCTCAATAGCACAATTTTGAATTTTTCAATTTTGAATTCAAATTTGTTTTTGATGTCCCTCCCCAAGATGATAGACAATATGTTAGAAGTGACTGACAGAGAACATAGTATATCTGCTTTAGCAACTTAAAATCAGCAATGTGCCTCAGGTTTTTTAAAATATATATGAGCTTTCGTATTCTACAACAAAGTAGCTTAACATGCTCTTTGAAATTGAGGTTGCTATCTAAGTGAACTCCTAAATATTTCATTGTATGCACGCGTTTCAATGAAGGGCAATTGCAGTATTTTTCGGCGCGACATTCGTGCGATATAATATTTCGCACGATGTCATCTCCAGTTATTTTTTTATGCTAAAGCAGATATACTTGGTTTTATCCACATTTAATGTAAGAATATTACTCTGAAGCCACTTTCCCACGATATCGAAGCCCCGCTGTGCAGCACCAAAAGCCTCTTCCCATGTATTGGCAGAAAAAGAAAGGCATGCCATGCTATAACATTATCGTGACATTAACTCTTTAGCAATACTGTGAAATTATTACTCAGCCCACAATGATTGTTCAGCGGTGTCACGCGATGTGTATATATCAACGACGATTTTACTTGAATTAGAAATATTATCACTAATGGTATTAATTATCTCATTATTTTGTGTCGTTTGTCTAGACTCAGTGTGGTGCAGGTACTCTTGTGAATATCAAATGTTAATGTGTTCCATGCCAAACCGACAAGTCTCCTTAGTCAAGACAGAATAGCTACCCATTTGCACTTTGACGACTGCTCTGCTTAACTACACAAATGTCTCTCACAAACTGCTACGAGTACAATAGCCACACACACACTACACTACACTTTTTTTAAGCAAGCGTGCATCACCGTTGACCGCATCATCGCTTACCATTAGGTGAGATAGTGGTCAAACGCAAGCCTATCGTTAATTGAAAAAAAAATAACTTTGTAGCCTTATTTCCTTCCATAATGTCTAGGAGACAGAGGTCTCACCTAATCACATGTAATAACTCGAAATCGTTGCTGGCAACATAACCAAAGATCATAGACTTGGGACAAAAATGACCTGAGAACACACGTGTCTTTGCGACATAAAACGGCAATACTTTACGAGTCGTCATGCTCCATTGGCAGCCAAGTGAGCCTTTAAGCTATGTTGAACCAGACGCATATATCCCACTGTAAAAAAAACTAAAGATATTACATACTCGTATAGAACACGGCATCGACAAGTGCGGCAACGATAACAGACTCCATTGTTAATACAATTAAAACCGTTTGAAACGACGTTGAAGAGTACGTTAAAATTCCGTTGTTATAGCTGACAGTAGTTATAAACGTATATTATTGCACATAGGTCCTTGAACGGGACCTTTATATCCCGTCGTAATATCCAGTACGTCGTTTTAAAACGAAAATAGTCGCCAATGACCTTGAGGGAAGAAAACGCGCATCCGCGCGGCCCGTATTCGGTACTTCCCTTATTATTACATGAATAAAAAAAAAACCTTTGGATCAATATGTAGACAGTTAAATTGTCTTGAGAGATCTTGACAATTTCATTAAAATACACCCGGTAGTTTAGATGCGATATTCGTTTTATTGTCTGTGTTAGTCATAACTTTACAAATTAATTGCACTATGTTATACGAATAAAACTCAAAATTTTCTTTGATCAAGTTATTAAGAAAATGGTGTAATGTAACATATATTTTTTGCCAAAAAAATTTACCTAGCCGTTAAGACGTGATTCTCAATTTTAAATCGAGGGTATTTCCGGTAAACAGTGGCATTCTCTGACGTGCTTGGTTTTTATGGAAATATTTTACGATGTCGTGTCTAGCAGCGGCAACAAATATTTCTCGGTACTCTGTGATATAGTCCAAACAAGAAAAATACTGTCTTCTTCTTTTCGTGTTGATTTTACTCAAATTTTGTTCGACCAAAATGAGGCTCTAGACAAAGTGTCATAGGATGTCAGCGATGACGATAACCGAAATACCAAAATGTAAGGTATTGATCCCGTGACATTTCGGTAGCATTTGTCATTAACTTAAGTGGCAGTGGGCAGGGCATATTGCTCGCAGAACGGATGGCCGATGAGGCAGAAAAGCTCTGGAGTGGCGACCGCGAACCGGAAGACGTTGCGTTGGAAGGCCTCCCACCAGGTGGACCGATGACCTGGTGAAGGTTGCGGGGATCCGCTGGTTGCGAGACGCAAGGGACCGGCAATGTGGCGACGCTTGGGAGCGGCCTATGTCCAGCAGTGGACGACTTTCGGCTGATATGATGTTGATGACATTTACATAAATTTTCCAGTCGCTATCGCCACGATTTCGATGTTATAATGCCACTTGTCTAAGGCCTCTGGATAGCCTCTAGCCTCGTTTATGACGTGAAAGGAGCAGGTGGTTGTGCATGCTGGGCAGGAAAGAAGGTTTTACATATCCTCTGAAGGAGCTTTACACTGACACTGTGTTTGGGATGGGTCTAGAATACCCCATTTTACCAGGCTCTGCAGCGACCAACCTGGCCCCGCAATCGGTTCAGAAACAAATACTGAAAAAAGAGTAAATTAATGTTGTGTATATAATAGGGTAAGTAGCCGGTGTACAAACGTTTAAATTCCTTTTACGGGTTTCCTAAATACCTAAAGGCCCTTAATAACGTCATTAAACACTGGTGGTCATACAAAACTCTATTTTATTACCTTAATTAAGTACCTAATTTAGAAAGCTCAGGTATAAAAGAAACGTGCCAAAATTTCCCAAGAGTGTCATTTTTTTTTTTTTTTTTTTTTATTTATGATGGGTTTGCTCTTGACTCTAGTCTAGGTCAAAGATGACAGCGACAGAGTCGACGATGGAGTGAGCTTACCCAGAAGAAACCTGTTCACTCTAACTTTGAAGAGATTCGGGTTGAATGCGTTTGGAAACACTGACGCAGGTAGCGAGTTCCATTCATTCGCTGTGCGCATTATGAAGGATGTTTGGAAGCGTTTGGTGCGAATTGGTGGAATGGCAACAAGGTAAGGATGATAACTTGCAGTACGTCTAGATGTCCGATGGTAGAAGGGGGCTGGTGGGATGAGGTCGTGGAGTTCTTCAGCACACTCACCGAAGTACAGTCTGTAGAAGACCGACAAGCAGGCAACCTTGCGGCGATGAGCCAAGCTGTGAAGCCTGGCACCCACCAGCTCAACGTCGCCAATGAGCCTCCTGGCTCTGCGTTCCACCGAGTCAAGCGCGGCAAGCTGATATTTATCTGAGCCATCCCAAAGGTGACTGCAATACTCCATGCAGGATCGGACTTGCGCTTTGTATAGGGTTAAAAGCTGTCCAGGTGTAAAGTATCGCTTCACTTTATTTAGGATGCCTAGTTTTTTGGCCGCAATTTGGGCTTTGTACTCAATGGAGGCGCCAAAGTTGAGACTGGATGTCAACTCCATGCCTAGGAGCTCGAGCCGATCAGTCACAGGAACAGACGCACCCCGAAAAGTAGGCGTTTGATCGAAAAGACTCCTTTTAGCGGTAAAAAGACACGCCTGTGTTTTGGTGGCGTTAAAAGAGACCAGATTGTCATCACCCCACTGGGAGACAAGGCTTAAGGTCAAATCTGTCCGCTCCACCATAGCCTCTCTCAAGGAACGAACTTCATCCGCGCTGGTTTTTGCGCTGGACAAGTATCTCTCTGAAACAGTACTGTCATCTGCGTACCCAACAATACCAGGCTGAAGAAGGTCATTGATGTGCAGCAGGAAAAGAGTTGCAGAGAGAACAGACCCCTGAGGAACTCCGGCATCAATAGCCATAAGGTCAGAGGAGCAGCCGTCAACGACTACTCGGATCGACCGTTCACTGAGGAAGTCTGATATCCAGCTACAAAAACCAGCAGGGATGCCATAAGCAGGAAGCTTACTAAGTAGACTCGCGTGCCAGACCCTGTCAAAGGCCTTCGAGATATCAAGCGATACAGCAAGTGCTTCGCCGTGTCTCTCGATGGCTTCGCCCCAGCAGTGCGTGACATACACAAGAAGATCGCCAGTTGACCGTCCCCGGCGAAAGCCATATTGACGGTCACTGAGGAGATTATTGTCTTCAAGGTAGGTCAGCAACTTGCTGTTCAGTACCCTTTCCATAACTTTGCACAGAATGGAGGTAATGGCGATCGGACGGTAATGGGCAGGGTCTGCACGGTTGCCTTTTTTGGGCACTGGTTGCACATTTGCAAGCTTCCAGGATTTCGGCACCGTTCTTTTTACAAGAGAGAGGCGGAACAAGCGTGTCAATACAGGAGACAGTTCAGGCGCACACTGCCTCAGCACTCTCGCTGGAATGCCGTCAGGCCCGCTGGCCTTATTCACGTCTAGACTGGACAATACTCTCCGGACCTCTTTAGTGTGCACAGCGATCTCCGGCATCGAAGAGTCACAGTGAGGTATAGTAGGTGGTTGCTTGGAGCCAGCCTCCAGACGCGAGTTGCTAGCAAAGAGAGATGCGAATAAATTTGCTTTCTCACTCGCAGAGTGAGCCAGCGACCCATCAGGTTTCAGCATTGGAGGTAAAGTGGGACGACAGAAATTCGCTTCAACCGCTTTAGACAGGGACCAGAACTGTTTACTACCCGGAGGGTGCGATGCCAGCTTGGCCCCAATACGTCCAATATGGTCAAAACGTGCCCGACGTAGAACCCGCTTGCAGAACTTGGCGGCAGAATTAAAGGCTCTTTTCCTCGCGCGAACCCTACGTGCTCTTACTTTGCGGTCACGGGCCCCGACCCAGGCTTGGTAGGCAGACTCTTTTCGGGCCTCAGCGTGGGCGCATTCTGCATTATACCAAGGGCGGGATTTGTGACCGAGCGGAATGTCGGAAAAAGGAATGAAATACTCCATTCCCTGCCGAATCACATCCGCAACCGCGTCGGCACAGCTCGAGGGGTCACTCGAGGAGAAGCACACATGCCGCCAAGGATAAGACGCAAAAAAGTGCCGCATCTCGTCCCAGTCTGCTGACTCGTATCGCCATACTCGCCTCGTGCCTCTAGGGCTCTGATCTGGAGGAGAGCAAGTCGATATGGATTTCACCAGACAGTGGTCAGACGTTCCCAGCGGGGCTGAGACCGACACCGAATGACTGTCCGGATCAGTTGTCAGGAGAAGGTCCAAACAGTTGGGTGTATGGCCGTCAACATCCGGTACCCGCGTTGCCACATTCACCAGCTGGGTTAGATCTAGCGATAGAGAAAACTTGCGCGCCTCTAACCCGGCATGGTCAGTTTTCCGGTACGGGTACAGCCACTCTTTATGATGGGCGTTAAAGTCCCCCAGAAAATTAAGCTTCGCTGTTAGGTACCTTTGCTGGGCCATATCAGCCGACTCCACGAGGCAATTAAAGAGCGCTGTCGTCTCCTGGTCACCGGCGTGCGATCGGTAGACGCCGATGTAGAGAGATTTCTCCACGCCAGTGTCCACAAGCAGCCATATGGCAGAAAATCCCGATTTTTCAAAGCAACGGAGACGACGACAACAAATGTCATCGCGGACGTACACACAGACCCCAGCTTGCTTCTTGAACTTGTGTTCAAGAGCGTAACCCGGGTAGTTGAGGTACGCCACGTCCGACGGGGTTGTTATCTTCGTCTCCGTTAGGAAAAACAGGTGCGGCTTCTCGGTCTCAAGGTGGTGGTGGACCGGATCGAGATTAGAGTGCAACCCCCTGATGTTAGTGAGGTGCACTTTTAGTGGGAGGAAGTGCAGCCGTTGTTTCACCTTATTCTTCATTTTTTTGCTCATTTTTGTGTTAGAGTTTGCTGGGGAAGAAGTCGAACTGTCGAGGCGCTGCTCAGTGAACCAAGTGGAACACTAGAGATAACCCAACCTATGGGCAACTCATTTGGAGGCTGCGGGGACGCCCGAACCCCCCCGGATATGGCCACCGGGTCCTCCCATCCAGTCGCCAGCTGGCACGGTGGAGCATACCGGGATTTTTCGCGAGTTGGCGGGGCAGCCTTTGGCACGTGGCTGGCGTGCTACTTGGGCCCCCTACTGACTGCGGTCGGCCAACGGCTGGCACCGTGCTTCGGATCCCGCTACCCTCCAAAATGAGTTATCCGGCGAGTTTTTCCCAGAGACCAAGACCGGTTCTGAACAGCGCAACTGACATCCTCCTTCTCCCCCAAAGGCACTGGCAGTCCCACACACCGACGGAACACAGCAAGCTGCTTGGCGCCGGACTCCGGTGGGATGGTGGTCGCGAGCCAGGCGGCCCCTTGCGGAGCCTACCACCGCTTAAGTGGGATCGTTCAGCCGTACCACAGGCAAGCCTGTGGTGCCGTTGCCCGGGGTGGACCGCTAGGAGGTAGATCCCATACCCACCCCAATTTAATCAACGTAATTGACATGACTTATAAGAATAAGTCGTAAGTACTTATTGTGTTTTAACGTAAGAACGTTAAAATGCAATATGTACTTAATTAATAAGTGTAAGCTTTCACAAATTAACACTTTAAAGTTTAAGTTTCATGAAAACCACAACCCGGATCGATGACCTTGCCTAATCGAATTTAATGTTCAACTTTAACAATTACAGTCTACTAGCACTTCATATAATTAGAAGTATGGTGGCCGTACTAGAATTAGTCACAAATTATATTGATAAGGTTTATTGAGGAAGGGTCGTCGACCATCGGTGTTTTGGTGGTCTACAACAAAGTTCACTATTGAAGGTCAAGTTTTAACTACTCATAGAGCCGAATACTAGTAGTTAAGGTAGAAGGAAATATATTAATTTTACCTAAAATCACTAAGACGACGACGGGACATGTATTTTCCGCAACCTTATGAAGAAATGAATACCAACAGTAGGTACTGATATGCTTTTTTAAATCTATTTGAAAACCCTCACTCTATAAGTTCATTAGTAATAATTTTTGTTATTTTCTAATTAATTTTAAACGTAAAGGTGGTATATATTTTTGTAATGACCTCTTAAAACCCTTCATTTTGATACCCCAATCGATGGGGTGGTCTCTAGATAGCCTCACTCCAGATTTGTATAGAATAGAATTTATTTCCAAACGTTTTATTTGAATGCCATTTGCTAGAAGACCCCAGTTGATCGATTTTGGTGGAAGCCATATTATCGGTCACTAAGGATGTCATAAGCTTCTAGGTATGCCAGGAACTTAGAGTTGAGTACTCGATCCATACTTTCGCAGGGAATGGACGTTATCGAAATGGGTATGTAGTTGGCCGGATCAGCCCGACTGCATTTCTTGGGCACAGGGTAAACGTTAGCTTGCTGCCAAGTATTCAGCACTTTTCCAGTCTTATATGAAAGGCGAAATCGGCGTGTCAGGATCGGAGACAGTTCAGGCGCACATGATCTCAGAACAATTGCTTTTGATGGATGCAAATGTCCGACATACTCGTTTCGCATCCATCAGGAGAAGGAGGGGGCCACGCGTCACCAGAATCCAAACGTGTATATTCCGTAAAAAAAGAGGCAAACAAGTTTGTTTTCTCTTCAGCGGAGTGGTAGTAAGGGATGGCAGAAGTTCGATTCAACCAACTTAGCTAGGGACCAAAACACTTTACTACCAGCTGGGTAAGAGGTAAGTTTGGTCCCGATATGGCTTTGTTGTCAAACCAAGCCCTTCGCATCACCTTCTTGCAGAAATTGGCAGCCCTATTGAAGTCTCCCTTCCGCTGACTCACGTCGCTTGCTTTGCACGTCCAAACGTCAACCCATTCCAGGTACGCCTCATGTTAAAGCGACTTGGCGCGTTTGTACTCGGCGCCAAACCATGATCAACGCTAGACATTGCAACGTCAGAGAACAGAATGAAGTACTACATTCCCTGACGCCACACATCTGTCACGGCGTCCACGCACGACGAAGCATCTGCCGAAGTGAAACAAGTAGGCTGCCAAGGATAGGATGCGAAGAAAGAACGCACCTCATCCTAATCTGCTGACTTGTACCGCCGAATCCGCCAAGGGCCTCTTGGGCTGGGATCGGGTGGGGAGTGGATGGATACAGACTTCACCAGACATTGGTTGGAACTAACCAAAGATGAAGATATCGACACCGAGTAATGGTCTGGATTTGTTGTCAGCAGAAGGTCGAAGCAATTGGCTGTGTGCGAATCAACATACGGCACCCTCGTTGCCGCCTGGACCAGCTGGGAAAGATTTAACGTCAGCACAAGCTTTCTCATCTCCCGCCCAGCATGGTCTATGCACTGGTATGGGAATAGCTACTCCTGGTGGTGGGCATTGAAGTCCCCCACTAACACCAGTTCGGCGGAATTGTACCGCTGCTGTACCATATTTGCCACCTAAGGTACTCTGTGAGCCTGATTGTCTCCTGATCTTCGCTGTGTAAATGGAAGATGCAAGCGTAGATAATTTTATTCTAGGTCACTTACATTCTGTAGTACCTATATACGAGTGCTACAGAAAAGATGCTCTCTGCCTGTTTAATTACCTCAACCACATTGCAAGAGATGGTTTGACAAATTCCCGAGGTTAAATTCAGTCTATACTCTAAAGGTTTAGGTAGTTAAAAAAGTGTAAACAAATCGTAAAAAGAGTTTTTTATAGTTGACACTTTCTTGTTCAAAAATACGTTCTAACAAAATTAAATTTATTTTCGATCACACGATAGTTTCCTCTTTTATTATAGTATGTTTAACTTTATCATTTATTCTTAAACTACTTTTCGTATATATATCTGCTTCAGCACAATTTTTTAGTTAGGTTCATTATAAAATATAATATTTTGTAATCTGTCTTTAATAAAGAGCCTAAAAAGACAGGTTCCCCAAACCTTTTAGAAAATACAACGAGTTAGATAACGTTGCTAAATTGAAGAGTACAACTGTGACGTTGTCTAGCAACTGAAGTGGCAGGTATTACGTTTAGTCGGTTAATCAGACGCCTTTGTTGACAGCGCTCTCGACTCGACGTTTGTTTGCGAATTTATGCGTGTATTTCGAATTGATTTTGTTGAATTGTGATATTATTAGCTTGTTTCTTTGTTTTGTTTTTGTTATTTAGTAATTGTCATTTATCCTTATTGGTTTTTAAATTCGTATCGTGGAAAAATTAGTGAACCTGAGGCTGGTACTAGCCAGACCAACCTAGTACACACATTTCCATCACCGAAGAAGAAACGCTTCAAAACCGGACCTCTTTCATCATCTGAGTAACAGATTGATAAATGTGTTTAAATATGTAGAAGAAACATGGTCCAAAGAGTGTTTTCCGTCAAAAACAGACATAGTGCAAAAAACTGGTGAAATAATGGGTGTGTCTGTACCAACTGTGCACAGGGTTATTAACCAATACAAAACATCGCATAGAGTGGACTCTCCTCCTCCACTAGCAACAAAACAAAGCAAAATCGACAGTTTTGATGATATGGATTTAGCTGCAGTGAGGAGAAAAGTACATTGTTATTTTTTTGCAAATGAAATGCCTACTATTGAAAAAAATATGGTAAGTGTCAATGATGATGACAGTCTACCTAATATAAAAAAAAGATGTACCGTGTAAGTTGATGAAGAAATTAGGCTTTAAATACTCCAAACGCAGTCGCATGAGTATGCTTATTGACAAACCAGACAGTGCAGTATGGCGTATAAAGTGTTTAAATGAGATTGCAAGATATAGAAGAGACGGGAAGAAAATATGTTGTTTGGATGAAACATGGGTCAATGAAGGTATGATTGTAAGTTTTACAATAAATATTGTACACTGTTACCTTAGTAAATATCTTGTAAACTAATTAATATTGTTTTTTGCAGGACACACCAAATCTTTAACATGGCAAGATACAATAACATGCTGTAGGATCACATACAGGGTTAAAGAATCCCAGCGGGAAAGGCAAACACCTTATTTTAGGCCACATTGTTAAGTATATTACTTTATAGCCTTTAATAGAAATACCAAGATGATAATTTTATTTTATAAGCTTGTGATAAAAATCATATATTGTAAAAATAATAAATCACTCCTTGCTTCCCCGAAGGGTTGGGCACAGGTGTACCTACTTATGGTACCACCACATTTTGCCAGTTATGTTAAATCCCATGTAATAGGGAGCGAGCCTATTGCCATAAACCGGGCACAACTCCAGAGTCCAGAATGCTACTGAAAATTCTAGATAGTAGAACCCAATAACCCTGCCCGACCTGGGAATTCAACTGTGAATTTCATGCTCAGCTGTAGCGCTTGCAACCACTAGACCAATGAGGCAGCCAATGTATAATAAATTAACATTTTAAGTCAAATTACAAGTGAGATGCTCATATTATAAGAAAATATAATGATTATGATTATGTTGTTGAATGTTATTTAAAACTATGTTTCAGAATCATCAAGTGGTTTTGTTCAAGGAGGTGAACTAATATTTCGAGCAACTAAGTGTGATGGTGATTACCACTCAGAAATGGATGTTCATAATTTTGAGAAATGGATCACCTCCATTTTCAACAAACTATAAATAATATGATTTTAACATTTGAAATAAAAGGTTTTGCATCTATGAGTCACGTGGTTTTTTTTGTTTACCCTTTTTTAACTACCTAAACCTATGGAGTATAGGTTCTCAGTTTTCCCAGAAATAGTTTTTGAGGCTTTTGAAAAAGTGTTTTTAAAATAAAATATACTCATGCAGGTTTGTGCAATCAAACTGGGCATTCCATAAAGTAAAACAAGTAAAATAAAAAAAAAATTGGACACATTTTTATATCATGCTACATAATTTATTTAGCAGGATAATTTATTGAACACAGTTATGACAATATCTTGCAAAAACACCCCGAATCAGAAAGTAAAACGCATAACTATAGAAAAGCTGAACCGATTTTCATCAAACAAAGTTAAGAACACTCTCGATAAAGTAACCTCTCAAACAAAACGAAAACACAACATCGGCTCATCAGTTTAGGAGCTATAATGCCACAGACAGATACACAAATACGCATATACACAAATACACAAACACACAGGTACATCAAACTATATACTCCTCTTTTTCCGTCGGGGGTTAATTACACAATTTCCAAGTAAAATATGTATCAATCTGCTGTGAAAACTATAGTTTCTATGAATAAACATTTACTTAATAGGTAGCTCTCAAAGCACTTGATGCATTGAAAGTTTCGAACACTGAGAGAGAGTTTCGAGAAATTGGGAACTCTGTTATTGATACAAGATAGGGCAATATTATACTAAAACAGTATCATATAATTTTTCCAAAGTTACATGAAAACATAATTGGTTGTGTAGAGAAAATTGAAAAAAAACACCTTTGAAAACAAAATACGGAGCTTAACACAAGGTTGCCGCCATCAACTCGTTCGATTTCGTTTTGCTCGGTTTTTTGCACGGCAATGTACTGTGTGTCTCTCCCGTATCTATAAGCCGCAAACTGTTTGCCTAGTGTGACTGCGCATTTATATTGCTAATAGGATTTTACAAGTCAGCTAACTCTAACTGATGAATAACACTGACATCACAAACAAAAAGCTATGCTGTTTACGATTGAAAAACTCTTGCTCAATGTTTTATCAGCATTGTGGAGAGTGAAAATAAACGATTTTAGTTATATTTACATACACTTTATTGTACACCAAGCCAAAAACAATATTACATACGTAAACCTTAAAATTAAAACAAACTCTGTCTCAAGTTCTGCGATCTCTTCCAGGCAACCCAGAATGGAGAGAGATAGCCTGGACACGACATGGGGTTGCACTTGGTGCAAGTTTGAATAAAACAATAAGGTACAAACATAAAAAGCACTAAATATAAAATACTAAAAAAGATACATAAATACATACATACATATAAATATACAGTCAAGAAAACAATACAGTTGCAACAAGAAGAAGATCACTGTGACAGGAAGTGCTCCTTCACCAGTCTTTTGAAGATCGGTAATGATTGCGCGCGTTTTATTGTTACAGGCAATGCATTCCATAGACGAGCGGCCGTGACACTAAAAGATTTGTCCAGGAAGATAGTGGAATGCATTGGCATTTTAAGTTTCATGTTATCCGATGACCTAAGAACTTTCGTGTGCGAGTCACATAAAAACTGAAATCGATTTTTGAGGTAAAGAAGGGTAGATGGGAAAAATAGTGTATTATACAGGAGAGAAAGAATATGAGCATTCCGGCGAAGGCGAATTTGCAACCACTTGAGTTTCTCGCGGAATTCTGAAACATGATCATATTCGCGCAAACCAAATATGAACATTATACAAAAATCTTGAAAACGCTCAAGTTTATCAAGTTGTAGTTCAGTAAGGTCAAGATAGCTGGCATCAGCATAGTCAAGGATGGGTAGAAGAAGAGATTGAGCAAGCGTAATCTTGGTTGCAGTCGGCAGAAAATTACGCAGTCTCCTCAGAGACGCAACAGATGCGAATAGCTTGCGGCTAAATTCCTGTAGCTGGGCAGTCCAAGAGAAGTTCTTGTCAATGAATATCCCCAGGTTCTTAACATTCTCGCTAAAGGGTACAACAGAGTTATCAAAAGAAACTTGGGGAAGAGTCATCCAGTCGATCCTTGAGATCAATCTTGAACTGCCCACCACCATAACTTGCGTTTTTATAGGGTTCACCGTAAGTCCGTGCCTCTTGCTCCAGTCGCAGATAAAGGGCCAGATCACTATTTAGGGTCAAGATAGCCTCAGATAGATTACCAAGAGGAGATCGTGTGTAAATTTGAAGATCATGTGCATAAAGGTGGTAGGAAGAAATTAATTAATTGGATATTGAGTTAATAAAAACTGCGAAGAGTAAGGGAGATAGAACGCCGCCCTGCGGTACCCCGGCAGAAGTACTACACCAGGAAGACAAGGTCTCCCCGATGCAAATACGTTTTCGGCGACCAAACAGGTAACTACGAAACCATTCAACAACCGATGGAGATATGTTAAGAGAGGCAAAGAAGCCAAGTAAAACATCGAAAGCCACGGTATTAAAGGCATTACTGAAATCCAGTAGAGCCAAAACCGTTAGATTACCCATCTCCATGGCAGACCTTATATCGTCCGTAATATTCAGAAGTGCTGCACAACTTGCTATGACCAGGGCGGAAACCGGATTGGAAGGGGTTAAGGAGATTATTTTTGGAGAGAAAGGTGCTTATTTGGTTGTGAATTAACGTTCAAGGACTTTGGATAGGAACGGCAAGACGGATATTGGACGATACTCAGAAAAGGATATGGGATTGGACTTTTTAGGTAAAGGAATTACTTGAGCATCTTTCCATGAACTTGGAAAGACACTGCTAGACGCAGAAAAATGGAGGATGTGGCAAATGACGGGCAGGATAATGTCCAGCACCGGGAGTAGCATTTTACGGCTGATGCAGTCGCTTCCTACTGCGTGTGACGAAATCGATAGTATTCTCTTCTTAACATCACATGCAGAAAATTGACCAAAAACAAATGGAGAATAACTGGGAGTCGGGAGAGATGAAAGATGATTCAATGTATTTAATTTATTTGTCCTATCAAAATTGGACGAAGCAGTAAAATAATTATTTATTGCTTCAATATTTACATCTTTAGGGATAGTTTCTTGTCTGGATTTACCGACCCCCAATGACCTTAGAAATTTCCAAACTTTGGAAGCGTCCCCATTTTGGACAGAATCATGAATATGTTGGCGATTGGCATTCCTACACACCTTATTGCAGTGTTTACGGATTGAGACATATCTTTCCCTATTAGCGTCAGTAGGCCGACGCTTAAATTTGGCTTTTGCCGTAATTTTTTTGTTCATAATGCTTTTAATTTCTTCTGTCAGCCACGGCGCTGGCAAATGCCTTACTTTCACTGCCCGAACAGGAGCGTGACGGTCGTAAAGCTCAACAAGTTTCGTCGTGAACGTAAGAACTTGCTCATCGACTGAAGTAGAGGCAAAAAGAGAAGACCAATCTATGTTGCTGGCATCCTCACAGAGACTGTCAACTTCCATACGACCAAAATTGCGCTGCATGAGAGTTTTGGCTTTAGCCTTAGGTGGACGAATTTTATATGAAAGAAAAATCAGATCATGATAAGAAAAGGCATCGGCTGAGCATTGGCCATGCTTAGCGACGCGGCCAGGAGAGGAGACAAAAATCAAATCAAGAAGTGAAGGATTAGAGTTAGGGGAATGGTGAGTAGCACTAAGTGGAAGAATACAAAGATTACTAGAAGACAAAACATTACTCAGGGAAGAAGAACGATGGTCTTTCTTCAGGAGACAAGTATTAAAGTCACCCATGATTATGCTATGACTGTAAGAAGGGATAAGCATTTCTAAGATCTTTTCAAAAGATGAGAAGAAATTGATAAGTAAAGAGGGGCAATAATAGACGCCAAGAAGTAATTTGGAATGATTTAGGTCGACCTCAAGAAAGAGATGCTCACCTCACCAGCATTCGATGGCGGTGGCTGTGCAGACACATTGAGAACAGAGAAAGGAATATATGCGCGAAGGTATATGGCAACACCACCACCACCACCAATTATCCGGTCGTTTCGAATAAGCACGAAGCCAGGACGAGAGTAACTAGTAGAAGGGAGACAGGGTTTAAGCCATGACTCGGAAATAAGAATGGCATGTATGTCTTTACAGTCAAAACTTGCCAGCATATCGTGGAAATGAGCCGGAATACTCTGGGCGTTGATATGAATAACATTGAAATTCTTAGGAACATCGGAAAACTGCGCTGTAAGATTGTCTGCAAGAGAAGGTACACTTACAAAACTGTCATCACCACTAGTCAGAGAAAAAAAAACTATTGCTATCGCTGCTTTCATTAATAGACATGAATATATATAACTAATATAAGTAATTTCTTATTGAGAAATAAATTTCATTAACCATAATATACCTAGTAATATAAATATATAAAATCCTATCTCGAATGTACACTAAAAATATAAATTCACCTGCCAGTTGCGTTCAATTACATTAGAAAAGATCCAAAACAATACAAAAAATTGGTGAATCCGGGCAACAAAAACAAATTCCGAAGCAAAAAGTAGAAAACAGAAATAGAGCAACAAGAAAATTAAATTAACAAAGCATTAGAGGTCAGTGCAACAAACAAATAAAGATTTGACAGTGCACCGTTACCTATAACGGAACGCACCGATAGGAACATAAATTGACGTTTAGTATAACCATAGAGTATAACTGACAGTGACAAGACGTGACAGTCAACATGTAAACATTATCTCGAAGTTTTACAAATAAACAATAGTGAAGGTAAAAACAGAATAAAATATCACCCGACAATAGTTATAGTACTTTAGTTAAAGTAGGAGCTATTTTGTAAATTACTATGCATAATTATGCCTGTATGTAAATACTATGTCTAAGTTTCAATCTTTTTCCCGTGACTTCACTTTTGTGACCTATCCGAAAAAAAACATGCATTTTCTTTAATAATCAATGATCGAATAGCTATCTATCAGTAAGAGAATTTTAGTCATCATCAGCCTTTTGATGTTCCCACTGCTAGGGCACAGGTCTTCTCTCTGAGAGAGGGAGTGGGCCGTAGGTAATCCACCACGTGGTCCAAGTGCGGGTTGGTGGATGTCATATGTCTTTGAATTTTTAGTTCTAGGACATGCCAGTTTTCTCACGATGTTCTCCTTCACCGTTTTGATAGCAGTTGTGATGAAATAATTACAAAACACAAAGTAAAGCGCTTGCCTGGGTTCGAACTCACGACCTATAACTTCTAATCCGCGGTCACTACAACTGGGCCACCGCAGCTCAATTTTTTTCAATCAGATAAATATTAATAAAATCTTGAATACAAGACTATTTACTGTCTTATTGGAAAATGTATGTAATTAATATGCATTAGACAAGTTCACCAAAATAAATATTTAATTTAAAAGTTTGCTAACAAAAAGTCATATTTTATTACTTGTATAAACTGATAGGTAGGTACCTAATATCGAAATAGACCACTATTTCAATTTGAAAATTAATTTAGCTCAAGTATGGAATTTAAATAACAAATTACTATAAATTAGTTATTTGTGTTACTTTACAAAATAAACTATTATTATGTAATTGTATAAAAGCTGACAAAAAAAAAAAACATAATATGAAACAATATAATTTTGTTGCGTTTAGCCAAACATTATTTTAATTTTTCTGTCAATCAATCTGCCCAGCCTTTTCACAACGACATTATTTTCATCACTTCTGACTCACCTAATGCAGTTACCAGTACCTGTATTTTAGTAGTGGCATTTCTATCATCATTCAATATTTCGATAAATCCTAAGTTTTCGTCATATCTTCAGATTTCACCTAAATAATATATTATGTAGATTTCAGTTAAAAATAAGACTACTCAAGTAAGTTCGTATGCACTGTTCAAGAAAGCTGCCAAATTGTTAAAACCATTAATTATTTAGCTTACTTACCGTCAATCCTATTTCAAATTCTTGCAAATTAATTTTTCCTCAGCTGTCCTATACGTGGCCATGATTTAAAGCATTGACTGATATAGACGGGTCAGCAATAGTCTTTCAAAGTGCCAAAGCACGTATCATTAAAGTGAGCTGACCGACCTGACTATTCATCACCTAGTAAAATGCCTTGACTATGCTAGTATTATATTAACATTAACATTAGAAGCGCGATATTTACCATGTTTACTGTTTGTTGTGAGTTTCCGATATTTCGGTGCTGTTGCAAGCACCATGATGACGGATAGTATTATATTATCTGTACCTTGGCTAATGTTCCTTGGTTTTCGTTTTGCGATTTATCTTGCGAATCGTTTTCCTTACCTTTCAGTAGTATTTTGTTAACTAGTCCCTTGATAACAATCGAATGGCAATGTTACCTGTAAAGAAAGACACACGAATTAGCTACAATCAACAACGATGAGTAGACGTCAGTAAATCACGAAGAGGGATTATCTAAAGATAGGTAACAGCTTCCGCGTAGGAGTAAAACTGAGATTATAAACAAATTTGTGTTGTATGGAGGTATCTCTCCTTCATTGTGGCTGTTTGCTCGGAAGATCACTTTCAAATCAAATCAATTCAAATAATTTATTTGCATAATAGATGTTAAAAAGCTGTTACAGGTATAAAAGGACAATGTACCTTTTATACCTGTAACACCTTTTTAACATATATTGTAAGGCAGCTTTTCCTTACCCAACCGGCTAACTCATGGGTAGCAAGTAGCTTGAGACAATTGCAGGGAATAACTCACATGAAGCTGACTGAAGTAAAACACATTTAAGTTTGGTCAACTAATTTAATTCTTCAAGCACACATTCCATCAATACAATATCTTTAGGTTAACAAAGTATGAACCACTCACTTTCTGAAGGGATATAGTTTACCCACAATATTCAATGCTGGAGATATGATTCCTCAAACAGCATCGTTCTCTGTGTAGCTGTCCGTGAGCTTGCTGGATACCAGATGATAACAATTATGCTCGGAACCTTTTGCAAGAGGAGACTGCTGTAGCTTGAACAGCTAGTTGACCATTAGCTTTATTATTTAGATATGAATTATAGCTAAAGAGGCATTTGGAGCCAGCGCCTACTGGATCATTGATTATTATAAGCTTTTCATCTTGACGCTAGCCAGCCTTGCCCCATATAACATCACGTATCTTTTTGGATCCTTGCCTTTGAGGTTATTCTTGGACACCGTCCTCTCAACGCAAGTTCACTCGTAGTCAAAGTCAAGTCATCGCAACTACAGGCCTTGAATACTTTGCTTTTAAGCCATAGGCCTTTTACTAAATTATCATTTTTTTGTAACCAATGTGAAAAGACTTTACAATTAATTATTCTATGTATTGAATTTGTGTGTTTGTTGTATTAAATGATTCACACAAATAAGATATATATTTTATTATTAACATTTTAAATAGTGTCAAACATACATCAACGCCATCTGGTGACATGATACTCAACTTGGGACACTTCAATATCGAACATGTGTCTGACGGATGACGCCAGATGTCGCCAACATATGCACTGGCAATTTTTACCCGCTACAATATTATAACCAAATGAGGTGTGAAAATTATATATTAGGTACTAATCGCAACATTGAATATTATAAAGAATAAATTTTAAATTTAGTTACGTTAAAAAATAGAAATGTAAAATTAATAAAAAAAATAAAAAAAAATGTCAAATCAAACTTCAATAGTCATTGCATTTGTGTTATAGTAACATGTTGTAACTATTATGTAGGCACTGTCTCCTGGACATGGTGTCTGACAATGGTCTATAAAGGAAATAACATTATATAGCTCAAATACAATGAAATTGTATTTTAAAACAGCTAGTAGTATTTATATTTATTTATTCAAAATTATGTAAGTAACATCTTAACAGCTATAACGCCGATGCGATGTTACTACCACAAAGATATTAGACTTATAGAAATACAATTTAAAATACCATTAAATACAACACACAACAACAACATAACATAACATAGAGGTCTTCCAAGAGTCCAAGACGAAGTCAAGATAATATTAGAAATACATTTTCCGCGACTCATCTTTTGCATTCATTGTTATGGTACTCATCAAGGTTGTGTTGATTTATAATGTTTTTCAGTGATTTTGCCACCATTTTGATTCAGGGGTTTGACATATAGGTGGCAAGAAGACAAAATACGTATTTTACTAAAATCTCCGAAAGTTATGTGGAGCTAGTCACAATAATTATGATGGATTGAAAAAATATTTACAACAAATAAGTCCCGGTTAGTGTTTAAAAACCAACTCGGGCTTCCCGGGATATTTAAAAATAAGTTTTTAAAAGCTATTTCTTTTCTTTATCTATAGGTCTTGCCCAAATGTTAGCCCATAGGATGCTCAATAGTATTGATCAAAAGTGTAATCGCGGATAGAACAGTATTAGTTATAACTCTTTCCAAAGTGCCTATTTTTTGTTCAACCTTTATTGTTTCACTGGTAGGCAAACGTAAACGCAAACGCTTTTAAATGCGGATACAGACATTGCGAGGCATGCACCGCACACGCCTCGCAACGCACGCCTTTTGCTTTGTTTTGAGTTATCGTAGCATATGCCTCACCACGAATATGTAGTCACGACATCAACGACGACGCCCGTTTTCCGGCTCTCACTGCGTGATGACCTAAATACCTTTTTTTTTTTGGCTGGTTAATTATCCAATGACTTGGTTGAAGCGAGAAAGCGCGTCAGACTTTTACTGACTAAAACCCATCCGTGTTCCTTCCAGGGCCGCGGTAACTCTCTTTCAAATTTATCCTCGACTCACGACCTAAATATCTAATAGTGAGTCGTTATTGTTACGATAATTAAGAGCTTGGTTTCTTTGAATAAATCTTTAGTGATAGCATAAGAACAAGTATTAAACATTTAAACCTTTATCTCTTTTTGACTAACACAGACTTAAATTTTGAAGAATTGTGATGTTCGACATTCGTCTTGAATTATAACGGAAACTGTATTCTTGGAGATTACTATCGATTCAAAATTGCAGTGGGGCGCGCTCATTAGAACTCTTTCGGGCAGGTTAAGTTCGGCTGCCTATGCAGTAAGGAAGATAAGGCAGTTAACCGATGTAGCCACAGCTAGACTAGTATACTATGCTTATTTCCACAGCATTATGTCTTATGGCATTCTGCTGTGGGGATCAGCAGCAGACGTTGACTCAATTTTTATCTTACAAAACGCGAGTCCCTCAGAGAATAATTTAAAGAGATCGATATACTGACTCTACCTTCACTTTATATTTTGGAATGTATCTTGTATGTCCGCAATAATCGAGGGCTTTTCAAAACTAGAAGTGACTTCCATAATTTAAATACACGCAGTAAGCACGAAATTGTAATACCCAAATTCAGATTAACGAAAACTAGCAAGTCTTTTCTTAAAAACAGTATACGCTTTTATAACAAGTTTCCTAAGTCAGTTATAGAACTGACCGATGGAAAGTTCAAAAACTACATCAAATGTGTCCTTATTAAAAAAGCATATTATAAAATCAAGGACTACGTTAAAGATAAAAATTTTGACTTTAGCTCCTTTTGCGCATGCGGCTTCCCTGGTAACTCATAAACGGCACAAATATGTGGATGTCTCTAACTATTCTCAATCTCATTTTTTTCTCTTTTAATTAGACTTTTTACAATATTTTTCAATCATCTTTATAGCCCTTTGCTAAGAATAGTTACAGCACTGATAACAGTATTTGTGCCACATGTTAAATTTAGTGTTGTTTTTTTTTTTTTTTTTTTTTTTTACCTTACCTTATTACCTTTGTACAGATTCTTTTACCGATTGTGAATGTGTGAACATTGTAGGCTTTCTAGATTTCTAGATGATTGTTAACATTTGTTAACTTTTTATTTAGTTTTACATTTTTTTTTGTTTGTTTTTTTAATTTCGTACGACTTATTGTCGGGCCTACGTTGTCCCCCCATATCCAAGTACTAATGCTGTAACATGCAAAAATTGTAAACACAAAATTTTTAAAAGAGTTTCCATGGAGTTTCTTGCTGGTTCTTCTCCATAGGAAACGACTAACCCGAACCGTGCACCTTTTGTCGACGTTTTATAAGTGCCCATGTAGGCCTATGTAAAATATAAAAAAATGATTTGGTTTTGATTTCGTAACCCTTTAGGATATCCAATTAAACGGGCTTTGGGAAAAGTGGCACCCTAAATGATGAAACGTCTGTCAGATATTGATAACTATAATCATAAGACCACACAGACAAGTCCAACTCCAAGTATATTGTATCTGTCTATCTATCCAATAACTTGTAATAAAAAAAATACGGTCAGGTACTAGCAGATAATAAATTGAGACTTATAATAGGAAAGTTTGTTACAGACATACTCACAAGTTTATAAAGGTCCTTATTTCAACAAAAAAATACAGTTTTGGCACAAAACTGGTACGAATTTTTAAGTTTTTTCTAGTATGAATCTTTAAGTATACCCGAGACACTACTTTGTTCACGCAAAAGTTTTAATCGCATTATGATTTTTTACCAGGATACCGTTTTTGGGTTCCGTAGCTAAAGGGTCCAAATGGAGCCCTTTTGCTATCACTCACGCGTCTGTCTGTCGTCTGTCACACGAATAATTTTTTACCTGCCCAATAATCTATGAACTTGAAATTTGGTGATAATGTTTGTTATTACGTATAGTTTTCTGACTTACTAAAAAAAATGTATTTACCAATGTATTGATAAATTGGTACGGAACCCTAAATGTGCAAAATCCGACACGCACTTGGGGCGGTTTTTACTTTTACCTGCTTGTATTTTATCTATTATGGCTGATTCTATCACAGAGCCTACGTGAGAATTTTTCGAAGGTTGCATTACACTTGCAAATTTAGCAGGTCAACGACTATACAATATGTCTGGACTTGTAGTAATATAATTTTAAGGACGTACAATACGCTTAATTTTATCGATAAAATACCCCGCACAAGGGGTGCAATCACCACACCCACAAATAGAGAGTAATATACCAGTCTTATTTGTTACGTTATCCACATAGTCTAAATCATAGTCATAGTTTAGGTCCAAAGTTATGACAAAAACAGTAGTAGTAGAAGTTATGTTAAAACTGACATTAAATGTACTCTTCTACAAGTAGAAGCGTACATTTAATGTCAGTTTTACGGTCATATTACATAAAATCTAATAAAATATTCAACTAACACAGAAAAGGTAAGATTTGTCTGTATTGAGCCATTATTGCCTTTTCTGTGCGTCTAGATGTCCGATGGTAGAAGGGGGCCGGTGGGATGAGGTCGTGGAGTTCATGAGCACACTCACCAAAATACAGTCTGTAGAAGACCGTCAAGCAGGCAACCTTACGGCAATGAGCATCCACCAGTTTGACGTTGCCAATTAATCTCTTAGCTCTGCGTTCCACCGAGTCAAGCGCGGCAAGCTGATATTTAGCTGAGCCATCTCAGAGGTGGCTGCAATACATATTTATCATATATATTTTGTTAATTAATTAGATTAAAATGTCCATACGAGATCGTCCCTTTAGTAAAACATTAAAGCTTCTCAATGTACGGAAAAAGTCAGTGACTCAGAGTCTCGTAAAATTGCAGCAAAACATGATATAATAGTAGATTATTGCATCGAGCACAAAGTAATTTATTATTGTACCGAGTGCCTGATTTAGAGCCCGAGCGTTAGCGAGGGCTCTAATCTAACAGGCACGAGGGCAATATAAATTACTTAAGGCGAGGTGCATAATCTGCTTTTCTTTCAATTAAAAATATTATCAAGCCAAAATTAACAAAGTTTCCGCCAAATCACTTTAATAAATTTCTTTCATTTTTAAATCAGAGTTAGCAGCAATCATTTTTTAAATTTAGAGCAAGTAGGATAGAAACGAATAATACGTACGTAAAAAAAAAAAGTATTGATATCGGCTGGCTGAATAGAGCTAATCCATTGAGATTGATCTTCCAACTATGCTTTAATTTCATCACAATCACACTAAAAACTCAGTACAAAGCGAGTCTTTATTGCTCTAGAGCAATAAAAATGTATGAAATTTCATTATTGCACAGTTTTTTTTTTAATCGCACCAAAAGGTGCCTATCTCAATGGATTAGCTCTATTCAGCCAGCCGATATCAATACTTTTTTTTTTACGTACGTATTATTCGTTTCTATCCTACTTGTTCCAAATTTAAAAAATGATTGCTGCTAACTCTGATTTAAAAATGAAAGAAATTTAAAAAAGTGATTTTCGACATCGCCGCGCCCGTGGCCGCGCCCATCTACTTCCCGTGATAACGACTTCATTGTAACAAATCAGCCAGGCCTAGATGGGCCTCGTCTGATAATATTATTCAGTCCCAAGTTAAACAAACAAATATAAATTTGCCCAACAAAACTTAACCTTACGTTTAATAATTGCTCAAGTATAACTTTTAATTTCAATAATTAAACTTCTATTTTAACTGTTTGATATGAGTTTCTTTTATCTACTATTCCTATAGGTAATAGTGGAAAGAAAAGCAGATTATGCACCTCGCCTTAAGTAATTTATATTGCCCTCGTGCCTGTTAGATTAGAGCCCTTGCTAACGCTCGGGCTCTAAATCAGGCACTCGGTACAATAATAAATTACTATGTGCTCGATGCAATAATCTACTATTTTTTCTATTACGATACAGGACAAATCCAAGAAGTTAATCACTAAGGAGTTGCCATCAATATTTTTTTGTAATGCCATTTAAGTAACTATTATAAAAAGATTTGACTCCAATTTTAAATTGTCTGTGACAATGCCAATGCACGCACTGCGATTTTTATTCGCGCGAATTTTGTCTCTTTCTACCTGTTCAAAGAGCTCAAAATATTCACGAGAATTAAATTTGCGCCGCGATGCGGTGGATTCTGTTGCAAAACACGGCTTTCATCGGTATTATTGCCGCACGAATTTTTACCGCAATGCGAGGAGCTTCATACAATTCCATAGGTCGCAGAATGGGCGGAAAAAAATCTCGCGAATAAATATCGCAGTGCGTGTGCTAAGCCTTAGCGCATGCACGGATAATGCGGTGATGTGATGGGTTTTGTTGGCGCCATTCATACGTTTTGTTTTGCAGGTTTCGCTGTATGAATTTCATGAGTTTTTTTTTTAATTCTTGCTTAAAATGTCTGATATTAGTGAATGTGAAGAAAATTTAACTCCGCCAAATATTTTATATGCGGTGAAGGATGACTCATAATCTCTTACCAGCAAAGTCGAGATTATTATATGATGTATTTATGAAAAAAAAGGTATTTAGTAGGTTCTATCCCAAAATGTATGAGTGTAAAACGTTTTTGCAGTTATTCTGTTTTATGTATGGGGGCGGGTATGGAACCCTAAAAAGAGTCATTGGGGTCCACCCAATGACTCTTTTTAGGGTTCCATACCCGGAGGGTCCAAAAATATCCTATTGCTGTCACTCACGTGTCCGTCTGTCTGTACGCCTGTCCGTCTGTCCGTCTGTCCTTCTGTCCGTCTTTCCGTCTGTCCGTCTGTCCGTCTGTCTGTCTGTCCGTCTGTCCGTCTGTCCGTCTGTCCGTCTGTCCGTCTGTCCATCTGTCCGTCTGTCCGTCTGTCCGTCTGTCCGTCTGTCCGTCTGTCCGTCTGTCTGTCTGTCCGTCTGTCCGTCTGTCCGTCTGTCCGTCGGCCCGTCTGTCCGTCTGTCCATCTGTCCGTCTGTCCGTCTGTCCGTCTGTCCGTCTGTCCGTCTATCCGTCTGTCCGTCTGTCCGTCTGTCCGTCTGTACGTCTGTCCGTCTGTCTGTCGGCCCGTCTGTCCGTCTGTCCGTCTGTCCGTCTGTCCGTCTGTCCGTCTGTACGTCTGTCCGTCTGTCCGTCGGCCCGTCTGTCCGTCTGTCCGTCTGTCCGTCTGTCCGTCTGTCCGTCTGTCCGTCTGTCCGTCTGTCCGTCTGTACGTCTGTCCGTCTGTCCGTCTGTACGTCTGTCCGTCTGTCCGTCTCTACGTCTGTCCGTCTGTCCGTCTCTCCGTCTGTCCGTCTGTCCGTCTGTCCGTCTGTCCGTCTGTCCGTCTGTCCGTCTGTCCGTCTGCCCATCTGTCCATCTGTCCGTCTGTCCGTCTGTCCGTTTGTCCGTCTGTCCATCTATTCTTCTGTCTGTCTGTCCGTCGTCTGTCGCACAGGCTTTGCGGCCAAACAGTCTTCAAATTTTCACAGTATAGGTAACCATCATATTGACCCAAAGCCATGCAATTTGTCAAAAAAACTGTTTACAATGCATGTCCACGAAAAGAGCGTTTTCAAAGCAGCCAAACTGTGCGGAAAGTGTCACTTTTTTTTACTAGCGCTTTTTACTTTCCTGTACTTTTTTAATCTTAACTCCAAAGTCAGCCCGCCTCATAGAGTTTATATTATTTGAGAAAAGTTTAATAAATTAGTTAAGTACAGACTATCATTCATATAAAAGGTAAAACAAAACTAATACTTCATTTAAGGCGTTTTTAATTACTCTAGATTTAGATTTTGATCAATAAATTAATTTTAAATATTCATTAAATATATTTGGCAGAATGAATATTTTGCTCGTGCCTTTTTGCGTTACGACGTGACAGCTATTTGCACATGCGCAGTAAAAGTTAATCTTTGGATATGCAGAGCGCCCGTGAATAAGCCCGCCATTTTATTAATTTCTTGCTTGGTTCAGATATATTTTTTTATTTCCTCAATGCATAGTAAAATGTTGTATGATACACGTGCGTAAGATGATTGCCGACTCGTGTCGATTTATCCACTCATCGGAAATCACCTACCTTCCGCACTTGTAGCATAAATAACTATTATGATTACGTATATTTTACTAACAATATGTTGATAAATCTGTTTTTTCCATTGAAATTCCCTCATTGTTCCTATTACAACCAACTTAATTTTGCGGTTTGTTACGGAACCCTAAAAGTACGACGCGCACTTGGCCGTTTTTTATTAAAGTCTACTCAATTTGCAATTTATGTAAATTACCCACTTGATCTAGTAGAGTTAGAAGCACTTTAAGTAGTTTTTTTTTGAAACTGTTCATTTTGTTTGTGTTTTACCAAGAGAAAAATACCTTTCTTTTCATAGATAACATAAAAAAGAACAAAAATGCCAAAGCTTATTTCCAGAAAGAGCTTAGTGATTACAAATCAGAAGTCATTTAATGAAGAACTGCTTGCTAGTTTAGTCAATATAATTATAGGTCTTAAAACTTCCCATCTAAAGAAAAGTAAACGACAAAATAGGTTTTTTAAATAAATCTATTCAAGGTTGAAAAAACGTATTGACTGTGAATCCTAGAATCGTTGATGAAGTCAATAAAGATTGGTCTCTGTTAGCTCGTGGATGAAGATGAGAGTGGACTGTATAAAAAGGCGGTTGGTTTTAAAGCCGTTATATTTGATTACAGTAAAACTAAAGACAAACAAATAAGATTTAGGAAGAGAGGCGTCGGCTGATGCGGTGGGGTCCGTGGTAGCGAGTATCCTCGACCCGCGCCGTGCTGCGTTGATGTCGCGCCGCTTACCTACTCATCGACGCCGCGTGGGCCGCGCGCGAATGTGCCAACTGCGCGCATGTCCCAACAGTCTCAAATCTCAATGCGAAAAACATACAAAAAAACGAAGAAAATTGGGCAGAAACTTCTTGTTGATTGATATTTTACTTTTTTTTTTTTTTTTAGAAATATGGATGGTTGGTACTTATTAACAATCAGACATACAAAGGGCGCTCCAAAATCACGCGGAATGTTTTTCTTTTAAAATTGATTTATTATAAGGAAATCATTCCACTTTAAGACCTCTCCTAGTATTACTAAAATTTTGACCGCTACTGTATCCCACAGATCCAATACGAAAATAATCAGATTGGTCATAGTTATTTACGCTATTTAGAGATGATCGAAACTCCTAGCCACATCATATTGCTTAAAATTCATCTAATATTTTGTTTTGTTGCTATCAAATATGATATCGATAAAAAACCAGACGTCACTAAGCTATTATTGTTAATCTTTATTTATGACCTCCCGTTGTTTTCGTATTCAGTCTTTATTTCGTAGCTATAAGGCGTGGTTATCGTATTTCAATTATAGTAGCAGGCGGTTGACCATTCAATCTTGCAATTATTAAAAATGTGAATGTGTGTATGTTTGTGTTTCAATCACGCAAAAACGGCTGATTGAATTAATCGGCCGTTAAATGATAAATGATTTTATCTCTGTAAGTTGGTTTGTACAAACACTTTTACATGTCGATCATATTTTTAAAACTAGATGAGGTCGGCGTTTCCTATCTGACTACTCTGAGAAGAAAGGCCGAAACAAACTTAGAGGTTACAGTATCTTTTAAAGTCCAGACAAAAATCTTGGTTAGATCATGTGAAAACCATGTAGACTGATGTCTGAAATGGTCTTTTGAGGAAAGAACCAGACAGATTGAGTGGACCTGTCCAGTCAGTGCACACATGTGTCAATAACCGAGCAGCTCAACACAGAATTTAAGGAGCTCAACGATTCGACGAACAATACGAGTACCAAAGAAAGGACATTCAGGTAGGCCGCATAAACTACTCAAACTGGCAGTTTGACCAAACCACGATTAAAAACTAAGATAAATTAAAAATGAAAACAAAAAAAAAATGATCCACCACCATAATACTTTAAAAAGTAAATATTCATGTCATTGCAAGAAATCCAAAAAAATAAAACAAAATTCACGGTTGAAAATATAAAAAATCTAAATAAATTTTTAATTGGAACAGCTCAATCCCAAGCCTTTTTGTCCTCAACGTAATCTTTAATGGTATGAAACGCTTTCTGGCAAACTTACGTTTAATAAATGATTTGAATTTATTAAGACTAAGAACTTGTACATGGCTTGGAAACTTATTATTACATACGTTTGATAACATTCTGCACACAGATAGTTTATAGTCTAGATTAATACAAGGGATACTTTATATCCCGACAAACTGGGTACAATAGTCCCTTGGGGTAACAAGGCACTTCTCCCGTGAGCGAAGCGTGCAGCAGCTGGTAGTATAATAATATGTTAGACCCAAATATTGGCATAGATAACATTTGACACCACGCTTGCCATTATCATAGAACCTAATGTGATAGTTATGCCTGAGTTACTGAACGACGATGTTTCCGCATGCAGCATGTTATTATTTTCATACGCTATATGACATCAAACTTAATCATCGTTTGTGACCTGATAATTTAGTCGTTTCCATGAGTAAGCCTGAGATCAGAATTCATAGCGATACTAGCTTCTGCCAGCGGCTTCACTCGCGAGAAAAGTGTTTTCTTATCCCAAGGGAACATTATACCGCGATACGAAAAGTAGTCTATGTGCTATTCCAGTATACAATCTATCTCTGTGTCAAATTTCATCCAGATCCGTTCAGCCGTTATAGCGTGAAGAAGTAACAAACATACAAACACATAAACTCATAAACTTTCGCCTGTATAATATTAGTGTGAAAACGAAATCGATAACATGCAGCTACCATAGATCACATTAAGAGAGCGTCTCTGAGAGTTCCAGCATGGTCACTAAAGCACTCGAGTACGATTGGCATTACCCAAGGAGATGCTGAGTGATTGCCTTTGGCATCTTTTTATTTTAATCCTAAAACATGTAACTTTAAAAAATGACTACGGTAAAGTAAGTATACGAAAAAAATCATTTGTATTAATTATGTAACATAAGCGTTTAGTCTCTAGAGAATCTAAGTAGTCGTTACTGTCAATGTTAATGAAAGAAAAACTACTCTTGTGAACAATAAAGCTATTTTAGTTCAGGAACAATAGAGCACGCATGATGTTTACCACGGCAAGCTCATAAAAAGAACACAGTTATGTTTTTTTTTTTTACTAATCTTGAAATGAAAGAAATAGCTGCGATATTTTTAGATCCCACGTTTGATTCATTATGATTTGTTAGTAACTTTAGTTCTCAAATAACGTGTATTCATGTAATTTATATAAGTGCCTATTGAGATGCGATGTAGTTGCAGTTAAGTTCAAGTTTGAGAGCTTCTTGTACTTCTTCGCGTCGCTGGCACGATAGTCTTTCGTTTGGCTCAATACTTAGCGACTTCCACGACATTGTCAGTGGCAGCGCATAGATTACTTTTGATCAGTTTGAGAGGTGAACTGTATACTTGTATTATTATACTGCACCTGTAAGATGCTCTCTTACTGCCCTCGCATCAATTACGTGTACAGGCAGACCCTAGACAAGTGGCATTTGATGTCAATGAAGGTGATAGTCAAAATTTCAAATTGTAAGAGATTGATCACGTGATTTTCGATATCGCTTGTGAATCCCATACAATTTAGCTTTTTTAACAATCGATGGACATCGCACGTTCATTCAATGTTGTTCGTTGGTGTTCAGACAACCTTCCCGCAAAATAAACTTAGGCAACAACTCCCCCCTTGTGAGGGCAACCCAATTGTACAATGCTGTATGCCGCAAAGCTGAAATCGATATAAATCATGACACACTGAACGCATTTAAAAGGAAGTTATATAGTTATTTTCAGGCAGAGAACATTTGACTTGATTTATCACTCCACTCCAATAAAATAGATTTTTGCTTTCAATCTGTATTTTAATTTTGATTTTAATTTTATCCGTTTAATTCCATTTAATTTAATGTAATCTATTTTTTTATTTAAATTGACATTGTATATTTTGGGTTGATTTATTTTAAATTGATTTTAATTTGACATTATTTATATTTTAATTTGATTTATTTTAAATTTTATTTTACTTGTAGTTAGTATTGATTATTAGTAATTTTATTTGACTCCTGTATTGAATTTTTTTTTTTTGATTTCATTTCATTTAATTTGAGATAACCTGCATTTTATACTGTATTTTTATTCTTATGATCTAATTTGACATAACCTTAATCTAAACATTATTTTAATCTAATCTGTATTTCAATGTTATTTTGATTTTAATTTAATTAATTAGATATGTATTAATTTTTATGTAGACCATGTATACTCAATAATGTGTAAGCTGTGGTTACCTATAATTGAGTGTGCATAACATGATAATGTTTTTCAATTTATATATTTTCTGTAAGTTTTGTTATGTTACTCGTTGGTGATCCTAAATAAATAAATAAATGTGGGCCTCAGCTAACGAAGGCGAACAAACTCTAGCAAGTGAGAAACCGATGGACATCGCACGCTCGCTGTCTAACTAGTGTGAACGCTAGCGAAGTGCACAAATAGCTCGCTTGCCTTTGGTGAAACATTCACTTGCATTACAAAGAAGAAAATTAGATAAAGAACACGACAAATATTGTACAGATCTGAACATCTCTTGATAACATGTACTAACCAACATATCTGAAATTATTCAGTCGAACCAATTATGTGAGCTTCCTAAGTTACAACAGTTTGGTAAATTGCCAAAAATGTTAACATTCAGCAATAAAGGGTTAAAAGTGAATGCTTCCCTTTTTCATTCAATTGGACCTGAACAAAGTGAAACCCTTTTTTTCGGGGTTTTTACTCAAGTGGCATTTTCAAAGCAATTAAATAACAATGACTCGCCAATAATTAACAACAACACTTGTTCTTTTGAAAAAAAATTGAATGAAAAGTCTTATACTATTTTTTGCGGCAGCATTGGGAAATTCTCATATGAAGCCCAGACTGACTCTTATGTGAGGCAGCCTAGACATCATATGAGAATTTAAGCCAAACTCCGGCTAAAATCACACTCCTTCCTTACAATTAATCCAGAGACATGGGGTCCGTGCCCTTATTTATTCCTTTAAATATTGGTTTACTGTGGGGAACTCCACGTGCATGTGGCGGTTACACCAGAGCTAAATAACAGTTTGCTTCTATATTGGACACATCATAAACTTTCAAACATATTATGTTCCAGGAACTAACGAGAAAATAATTGTGAAATAGTGTATGTTATTTAGAATGTTTGTTCCATATTTGATTAGGGTACGATGTTAATAAAGTGTTAGGAAGTTTGTATTGAAAAGGTCGAGTTTCTAGGTAGTGTGGGAAGTAAACTCTGCCATTTTTTTAGTAAGGGATGTTTTTCTGCCCTACAACTCGTTTTAAATGAAATAATAACATTGCTCAAATAATTTATAAGTACTCAAAACCTTTGAAATAATTTTCAAAAGCATTCAAACATGGATTAAAATTTGGATCGAATCCAAATATTAGCGCAACTCAAGAATTTTAAGCTGTAATTCTGTGTAAGTTCTTAAACAGTTCCAAAAAACATCTTAGTATTCTTCTTCTTCTTTTCGAGTCGATGGGAAACTCTTCACATCTTAGTATTAAAAAGTAAGGAAGGAAGGAAATTAATGATCAAAATAAAGGTTACTATTATTTAATCTGTGACATAGCTTTGATGTAATCGACAAGATGCAGCACGGCCAGTTCATTCCATCCAATCCCTAATATGATGAGTTATTACCATCATGAATCCGATGTAAAAAATGGATAGTACTATTCATCCTGCATAGCTTCGTCTTTCTCACACATCCTAATCGTACTACCGTTGCACGTCTTGAAGGAGGTAGTTTACTAACTGCGGGTAAACTAGTACGCTGCATGTTTAATACCTAAGAAACTTAGACCATTTTTATAAATGGAACCGTTAGCCGTAGTATCGCTCCATTCGTAACTTCGCTGGCACTTTCACTGTTCTCTTTATCGTTGGCCATTTAAATGTTTTAAGAATGGGGCAACCTTTATTCCCATCTGCCCCCTTTTAGTTTGCCACCAGGATGGTGGCTGGCACTAACTAGTGGCGTTTACCACCCCGGTGGTCAATGCCACAAATTTAGTGTCATATCCATCACGTAAAAAACGTGCGTTTAGCGTGCGGGGTTTATTACTCTATGTCACTCAGAAATAGTGCAAGTATATATCCGTAAACAAAGTATTGTAATCGGATCGGTAATACTTCAAGACATCTTTATAAACCAACAGAATTTATCTAATTTGCTAGAGATTAATTAAGATAAGTTTATGAAAGACAAAAAAAGATTTTGTGGCCTTAATTTGAAGTTACCTAAATCTAATCTCTGAAAAGATTTTGGACAAAGAAATGTCCGTACTCGTGATTAAGAAGTGCGTTAACATAATTAAGTCAAAAAAAATGTAGCGATCTTAAATGAATTAAAACTCTTGAAAGGTCTTCGGAAGTTCATCAACTAGATCGTCCGACAAAATTGTTTTCAACTCATGAAAGCAGAATTAATAGACAATTTATCGAAACTTCATAATTTCTAATTAAGTTTCTCCAAGAAATGGTTACCAATGTATTTGGGTTGACTTTTAATGAGGGTAAAGACTTATCGCTGTTTTGATATGTATGAGGCATCTTGAAAAGTTTCAGGAAGGTCGACAGCAGATATCAATTAGCAACTAGTATTCCAATTAGTTTTTTTTTAGCAAATTAACGAATCGATTGTAAATTGTGAAGGTCAATTTCTCGTACCTAGAATAGTTAAGTCGGAGTCTGTGTTTCCCGATAGTTACAATCTAGGGGTCTTTAAGTCAAGAGTGAATGGGTTTTTTTTAGGCAAGCGTGCTTCACCGTCGACCACATCATCGCTTACCATCAGGTGAGATAGTGGTCAAGCGCAAGCCAATTGAAAAAAAAAATGTTAAAATTCAAGTTGTTATCTCATTTCGGCGAAATGAGTTGAGAACGGTAGGAGAGGTTTTTTTTGTGACAGATAAAGACTAAGATCAAAATCAAACGGTCCTTAAAAAACGAGATCCACTTCTCAGGTTTTAGGTGAAATCGATTGTTAATCTGTTAAGCAGAGGTTATGCTTAACCTTTTAGTTTAACATACAATAGTTGGTTTATTTTGCTACACCGATACGGCAAAGAATCACGGAGTCTTAATTAAAAGCATTGCTTATTGAGCAATATTACTTGGTGAGCGCAAGTAAATGAAGTTAGTTGCAAGGTGTTTCTTCCACTCTTTAAAATTATTAAATGTTTCCTACCATTTAAAACTAAAATTTATATAGCCCAAACCTTAATTCAGACGATCATAGACTACGCCGATGCCTGCTATCTGGATCGCTTGCAAAACCTGTGTATATTTTTTGTTTTTTTCTTAAGAAATACAATCATGTCTCTATACGTCTGCGCAAGAACACTCGCATGTTATATCTCCTTTTCAACATCCTTTTCAGTCTATGTTTAACCCTGCATACCTTGGCTACTTGCTGCGCGACCGTTTTTCGTTTACTCGCCCTCCTGACGTCCTGTATAGATCCCGCCTTAAACTCTATCTCAATTTCCCATCCCATAAACCTCGTTTCTATTGCTTCTCTGTGCATGCAGTACGACTGTGGAACTCACTTCTACCTAAGATCTGTGATGGTAAAAGTATCTCTATTTTTAAAAAGCAAGTCAAAGAACACTATGTTTCTTCTATCCCGCCGTGATCTTATATATTATAGGTATATATTTATTTCATATTAGTTACGTATTTTTTTGTTTTTTTTTTATATTTATTAATGTTTAGGCAATTATTGTAATTTCAAATATTATGTTTGTATTAATTCAGTTTTATTACCTTTCCTTCTACGTTTACACACTGTGTCTATGTTTTTTATCTAATTCTCCTGTCGTAGGTCTGCTGGAAGAAAATTCTATAGAAATAAGTAGCACCTTTGTGCTATTCTATCTTTATATGTACTTTCTCTTTTTAGTGTTTTGAGTGTACATAAATAAATAAATAATAAAATACCTATTGCTGTCACGTATTCTACTACGAACGTGAATGTACGTGCCTACTTAGCAGACACTTTTTCTTTAACACCTACTAAAGAGTAACCCACAATCTCTGAATGAAGAATTTTAAATTGAATATTAGTCAAAATAAAATTAAAGTTGAGTTTTTCTTATTTTACTTCTTAATAATATTACAAATATGCGAAAGTTTAGGTGGATGGATGTATGTTTGTTACTCAATCACGCCAGAACGGCTTAAAGTATCTGGATAAGATTTAGCACGGAGATAGTATATAATATAGTCTGGAATAGCACATAGGCTACTTTCATCCCGGTATAAAGCCAGGTAAAAGCTATTACGTTTGAAATTCATGAAATATGGCATTTAGCCCAGATAAATAAAAAATAAAAAATATAAAAATTAGGATTTTTTAAATTTCATCTCTTAAAAAGGTGTGTTAAAGTTTATATGAAAAATATTTTGTTTATCATCAAAATTACTTGAAACTTAATATTTCTGGCCTTCGATTCAAATAAAGAATTATGTGTTTATGGTTTTTTTAGGGTTCCGTACCCCAAGGGTAAAAACGGGACCCTATTACTAAGACTCGTCAATTCTTGCCGGTTTTTTTAATTTTATCCCTTAAATGGTAAAAAGGGGTGTTAAAGTTTGTATGAATGATTAGCTACTGGATGTGCTTGGGAGGAATCAGTTTTCATAACTCGAATACCACTGATACCCTCTGACTATGTCTTTGAGTTTAAACGATTACAATTCCCCCTTAAGGTCTGCTTTGTAATAACATAAACAAATCTCAGGGTCAGTCATTAAGGGTGGTTGGCATAGATTTAAGGAAAGATTGCATCTCACACGGACAATTCTACGTTGCCTGTTCCAGAGTCACTACTATAAGCCTGGTCATTTTGGCACCAGACAGAAAAACCACCAATGTGGTATACAAAGATGTGCATAATTAAATTCTAACTTCCTGATGACGACTTTGTAAGCGTGTACTGATTGGAGTACCCAAATCTAGACTGTACAGAATGTCGCAAAGCTCATCACTCAATCGGTAGATGATTTAATTTTTCTTCGACAATTCTTCGACAAAGAAAAATAATTTTTGAAATCGAACCACTCCATAAAAAGTTCTGCGTCATAACCAAAAATGTACATGTCGAATTGAGAAACTTTTCCGTTTCGTCAGTTAAAGAATAACTACAATAAACAAACTGAGCTTTGACATATAAAACATATAGGAATTAACACTCAAAACTAATCATTAGAGATCACAGTCGAGCAGAACTTACTGCTTTTTAAACGGTTTTATTTAGTTTGCCCTGTTTTTGGGACAATTCATTGAATTTTTTTTGCATGGAAACAGAATTATCTACCTAACGAGAATACTCACGAAACTTTTTTACCTTTGACCGCATAACCTGCATAGTATGAAATATTTTTATCATAACTCCCATGATTGCATTATATAGAGTCAATCTTTCTAGTATTATATAGCAGCATAGCCAGCATTGTGTGAGTACCATGTATTTCAGAGCTATCATTGTCTTCTATTGACTTGAATGACTCCGGTGGTTGAGAGTATGTCATGCTCACTCAAATGTCTCGCCGATGGTGGCGCGTGTGTCGGATCATTTAGCTCCCTTCAAAATGGTTGAGCTGAATGGTGCTGATACATGTGTCATGTTCGTGAACGGGCGCTGTCGGTTGGGACTGGTCATCTCTTAGCTGCCATGGTTTATTTTAATTGATTCTAATTTTATTTCTGAATTGTCTTTTTATATTTACTATGGACACTTTTAACTTTCTACATCGTTCTCACATAATGTGTAATCTCAACATGAATGATGTAACAAATGATTTGTAATAATTACCTAATTGAAAAAGAGTGTCCATGGAGTTTCTTGCCCGTTCTTCTCCATAAAGATCTACGCCTTGGAATAGGCATCTACGGTACTTTCACAGTTATTATGTCTTGTGACTGGGACTGTAGCACCATAATTTTGTAATATTTTATTTTGTCTTTTGACAATTCAAAAGTGCCTGTAACTGGCCTACTTGAAATAAAGTGCTTTGACTTTTGACTTTGACTAATATCATTACAAAGCAATTTTTAATTATTCCACGTAATAAAAACTACTGAACGGCAACGCACTTAGTACAGCAGGTTAATGACTCTTTTGCAAGCTGTATCAACATAACCACGCTATTTTTAAACTGCAAAAAACACAACCCGAGTGGAATAGTTACGTAAAAGGTTTTAACCGAAAAAAGGTAAGGTATCCAAATTCAAGTGATTTGATTTTTGGTCTTTTGCTGATTGTTGTGGGCACCTTGCTCAGTAAAAACTTACCCAATACCGTAGGAATGTACTATAATCAATAGGTAACTATCTGACATTTATTTTAAAAGTACAGAGCCTACAATGGCTGATTAGAATGAGTCTGAGAGAGAGCAGACAATAAATAATTTAGGTATAATTATAACAACAGAGAAGAAGACAGATAAGCAGCCTGCTGTTACGGGATGAATATTACAATCAGTAGCTACGGATAAGAATAAAAACCGGCCAAGTGCGAGCCGGACTCGCAAACGAAGGGTTCCGTACCATTATCGCAAAAAACGGCAAAAAAAACACATTTGTTGTATGGGAGCCCCACTTAAACATTTATTTTATTCTGTTTTTAGTATTTGTTGTTATAGCGGCAACAGAATTACATCATCTGTGATTATTTCAGCTGTCTAGCTATCACGGTTCATAAGATACAGCCTGGTGACAGACGGACAGACGGTCAGACAGACAGACAGACGGATCGCGGAGTCTCAGTAATAGGGTCCCGTTTTTACCCTTTGGGTACGGAACCCTAAAAACCTGAAAACCTTTTTAACAAAAAATGTAACCAACATTATAAGAAACTGAAAAGCATGTAGTGAGGCTGTATCTTTTTTGATAGTTTGTTTGGCGCCGCCTCAAAATGCTAGACTAAAACATTTTTTAACACGCTTTTATTAGCTTGGTAAGTATGTACCTATGTATCAATGTAACGGAATCTTTGAACGTGATTTTCACCCCCTTCAAAACGTCGGTTTGATTTGAAAAAAAAAGGCAAAGTTTCAAATCAAACCGACGTTTGTCTTCGGTCCTTGGACCGAAGACAATGCAATAATTTAAATAGTTTGTCCCATTATCCTTACCAGGATCTTCAGGATTAGCGACATTTTAGTAAAATTTACCATTCTAGCGTGTTTTTTAGTTTTTAGAACTACAATTTATTTATTTTTTGCTTTTCGGAAAAAGAAAAAAAAAATGTGTATTTCCACATGCATGTCTACATAGATACGTCTAGATCTACCCACTCAAACAAATTCTTTTCTAGCTCTCTACTCTCGATTCAATGGGAACTTTCTATTGACTTAAACTGAACAAACTAAGTTATTTTGAACAAGATGTAGAAAGACTGTTGAGGTATTTTTCCAAGACAGCTCTAAGGAGAAAATTTTAACCTTTGAACTATGTTGTAAGTTTTCGTCTTGTGTGAACGTAATTCCTTAATAAAATGTCTTGTAAAGTATTATGTACGTGTTTTTCGCAACATAATAAGGTATTTCATATCCTACTAGTAGGTTTATAAACGTCTTAAAGTCTATATGTTTGGATATACATATGTTTGGCTGTTCGTTTATCACATCTCAACGGGTAGTTGAATATATTTCCTCCACTCGTGCTCTCAGTTGAATCCTTTTTTTTTCCGGGGTGGGAAATCCTCATTGGATGTCCTCCGCCGTGGGCAGGGCGGAGGGGTCTGTCAGACTCGTTCTGACTAAAAGCCACCCCGGTGTTCCATCTCACACCTACTCTGGGGATCGCGGGAACAACGATACTTCCGCAACCCCCGGCTAGTGCCAGCCCACCTCTGCGAGCCTCGGTCTCGGGTTGGGGGAGAGTGAGGTGTTTGACTCCCCCCGCAATGTCTAAGCGGAGCGCGCGTGGAACATTACGCGCCACCACCTCGGGTCCAGATGTGTGTGTCCGTCGCCCCAGGACCCATTCATTAGGGGGGCCGGTAGAGGGCGTTGTCCGCCCTCCGCCGACGATGAGAGCACGGCGTGGCTCCTCCCAAGCGGCACACTCTGCCAGCGTATGCCGCGCTGTGTTTTCCCGACAGTCGACGCAGTTGTGACACCGGGCGTCCGGCTCCCTGTTTATGCGACACAGGTACTTCCCGAAGCTATGTAATGAACAAGCAGGCTTTAGAAAAAATAAAAACCTTAATACAGCAATATATGATTTCCTACACGAAGTAATGATAAACGTAGATAATAAAACACCTATCTGTGCCATTTTTACAGACATGACTAAAGCTTTTGACTGTTTCAATCACTATATTTTATTGAACAAGCTTAGTTACTACGGTCTAAGGGGAAACGTGCTGAATCTATTAAAATCCTACCTCAGTAACCGCACACAGTATACGGAAATATCCAAAATTTGTCTTAGATCAAAATGTGAACAAAAATATCAATCTGATGGTAAAATTTTTAAATTTGGTGTACCACAAGGTAGTGTGTTGGGTCCCCCGCTGTTTTTGCTGTATATAAATGATCTACCCCGTCAGATCCACTTTGATACCAAATCCAATGGTTCTATTTGCCGATGACAGCACAGCACTGATAAAATGTACAAATATTAATAGTTATGAACATGATATCAACATTAACCTTGGAAATATTATTGAATGGCTTGATAAAAACAACCTAGTAATTAACTTACTAAAGACTAACGTGATGCATTTTCACCAACGTACAATTCCGCCTAACGTACGTAATGTACAGTATAATGGACAAGTGATCAATCAAACAAAGGTCGCGAAATTTTTAGGCATTCATATAGACGATCAATTGACTTGGAAACCGCAGGCAGAAGAGGTGTGCAAAAGGTTAAGCACTGCAGCTTATGTTCTTTTTAACCTGGCAAAAAAAGTTGACATAAATACTGTTTTGGTAGCGTACCATGGTTTGGTCGCATCGGTCTTAAGGTTTGGAATCATTTTTTGGGGTAACTGCAGTCTAAGAGATAACATATTTAGAGCCCAAAAACGTTTTGTAAGAGCTATGTGTAATCTTAAACCTAGAGATGGTTATGAGCCTGTGTTTAAATCTTTAAAACTACTTACTTTTCCATCGTTGTATATTTTGGAGATGGCAATTTTTGTAAAAATAAATAATAAATTGTTTGCTAAGGTCTCGGACACCAATAAAGGTCCCGTGAGAAGTCAATACAAAAACCTCTTAATTACCGCGCGGTGGCTATAAAACGGCACTACTTGGAAAAAGTGTTATCTGCATGGGCCCAACAATATATAATAAACTACCGGATAGCATAAAGGGTGACACCCTTCGACAATTTAAGAATAAACTCAAGGCTTTTTTGATACAGAAATGTTATTATTCGTTAAGTGATTTTTTAAATGACCCTATGTGTGATAACTCAACATTTTAATATTATTGACATTATTTAATACAAATATTTTTTATTAATTTTGACATGTTAGAATAATTTATTGGTATCTTAATCCACACTATTTCATAATTTTATTTATAAGCTTATTGATTGTTGAATTTTGCAGGCCTAAACTCGGGCAGAATGTACCCGGCTCACTATATTTTATAACAACTTTATGGTACAATATCTACATTCTATGCGAATAAAATAATGTTTTGATTTGGTTTGATTGATTTGAAGCAACCATGCCCCGAGAGCACCTGCGTCACCCGAAACGAGAGGGAGCCGTGCCTCCTCCCGAGCCAGCGCTCAAGCACCGGCCGGACCGCCTCGATGGTGACGAGGTCGGCGGTAGGGTCTAAAAGCCTGTCCCGCCATTCCGCCACCAGGACCTCACAAATTGGGCGACTCAGTTGAATCCTTTTTTTTTTTTGACGTATGAAATGCCTAACGCATACCACGCCCTCCGGGGAGACGACGTGGTTATGTGGGGCTTGCACCCACTAAAAACTCCGCCTGTGCACCTACTTTCGCCTTGATGGGTGGGCCGCGAGAACTGCTACGCATGACATTCGCGACCCATCCAGCGTGGCTCAGTTCTGGGCTCCTTCTTCTTTGCCCGCCTCCGGGCTCCCTTCTCGTTCGGCGATGTCCGGGTGCACTGGGACATCACCAAAACTCCAGGGGTCGTGCAGCATGAAAAATAGAGTCCCCGATCTATCGTCCGCTGACCCCTGTTATGGCGGCATCAGTTCGGCGTTTCGCCGCCTGTGCCGTTCTGCCCTTCTGCGACGAATCGGGTCAGCGAGAGAGTCTGCCTCCCTGACCCGCTCCGCTACTTCTTTCTGCGGGATAACATCCTCGCAGAAAGACGCAACCACCTCCCATGCCCCTTCACTGTCCTAAATTTGGCCAGCAGTAACAGTTCTCAATTTCTGCCGCCATAATACGGCGCTGCACCTCCCAGAAAGGGCACTGCTCGAGAGTGTGCAGGGCCGTGTTCTGGCTGCAACCGCACTGGTGACACGCAAAATCACCGTCTCCATCTCCACATCTGTAATCAAAGGAGTCTCCTCTTCGACATCCTGGTCATCAGCTGGTGGAGTTATTGTGGGTGGTGTGTGTTCCGCCTGGCTCGGGATCAGTGCTTCCACGACTTCGGCAAGGAACTGAGGCTGAAGGGATTCCGTTAATGGGGGACCTTGGGCGCGGAGATTACTCCGCGCCGCACGGTACGGGAGTCCCCAAGGATCTTGGTTTAGGCCGTCTAACATTTCACGCCTCGCCTGCTCCTTTGCTCGGAAGATCGTCAAAAGTAGAGCTTCCCGGACGCTTCAGTAGGACTCGTACAGTTGGGACTCCAGCTCCTCATTGCGGCGGCGCAGTCTGCGCACATGCGAGTAGGACCTCCGGGCAGTTATGCAAGCCCCGCGGAGGTCTGCCAACTCCGGGGTCCACCAATAGACCTGCCTTTTTTGGGGACGACTACGCGCACGAGGCACGCTGGCGTCCCACACGGCCCGCATAGCATCGCGAAATCGGCCAGCCTCAGCATCAACCTCTTCAGTGGAATGCCGTGACGATAGCCATACCTGGACAATGGCTGCCTCCTCCAACAGGTCCCTATCAAGCCGTTTCACTGCCCAGCGTGGAAAGTGTCGAGCTTCAGGGCGTGGAGACACTCCCAACCCCTGCGAGGTGGAGACATCCATACGAATGTACAAGTGATCCGATAGGGTCTCCACACTCTCCTGGACTCGCCAGCCCTGGACACATGCGGCGATGGCAGGGGTAGCAAACGACGAAACGAAAGGGCTACTACCCCCTGTTGTCGCACACATGTATTGGACTCCCCCCCTTCCCTTAGAACCTCTATTTAGGAGACAGAGGCCTGCAGCTGCCGCCCACTCCTCGACTGTTTCTCCTCTGGCATCCGTTCTTGGAATAGATTTCACCCTACGCGATAGATTTCGCGTTGAAGTCCCCCATGACCATTATGTGGCTCGGCGTGAACCGATGCACGCTATCGATCCAGGAAGTCCTCGAATTCAGCCAGGCTCCTGTTTGGGGACTCAGTTGAATCCTAACTCAACCTCCCACAATCCAACTGACGTCATAGCTTTGAATTATAGCTTACATAAATCAAGGACACTTTTACGTTGTTATGGCGGCAGAGTTGAGAAGAATGGAGGAAGCTTTCTTCTAAAGGTATAAGAATATATATGTAGGTGTGGATAAGGACAGGATACTTTTTAGGTAATTCCCAACCATCACACAGGCAAAGCCGTTACTAAAATATAGTGTATCATAATCCTTGGCAAGACATATTGAAGGCTATAAAAGTATATTTTTTCTATATATTTTTATTTGTAACATAACTTCTTAATAGTCTATTTATAGCTGAAATTACAACCAACTTCTAAAATGTTATTCGAAAAGCGTATGGAGTATTATCCGAAGAAACCTCGATGTTTTCAGGGAAGAACTTAACAACATGAAGTTACAGAACTTGAACGAACGCGCGAACGTATTAATCATAATTCCTAGGTACCTAAGTTATATTAAATTCTTGTCGTTTAGATTCATAACAAGCACATAAGCAACTTAACTATTCCTTATTTACAAAAAAGTATTATTTCGCCTGTCACTGTCTTTCTTTTTCACTTCCAAATAATTATTGACTGCCACTGTTTTCTCGTAATTGTTTGTTGTTTACCACAAGATAGGAAAGTGAGGATTTAGACGATAAAAACGGCTAGTAAAGTTCATCCATTCCGACTTCAATGGTTACATGCAAGTACATTTTCCTTCAGTGCAATTCTCCGATTGAAGTTTTACGGCTGTCAGAGGCTTGCCCTTTGTATACCTATGCCATTTTCTAGTGTTTCTATATTAGAGTGTGTTTGTGGGGGCGAAAAAATCTTACTAAACTAATATTATAAATGCAAACGTTTGCATGGATGGATGTATATTTTTTATTCAATCACGCCAGAATGGCTGAACGGATCTGGATAAAATTTGGCTCAGCGATTGATTATAGTCTGGAATAGCACATATGAAACTTTTTATTCCGGTGTAAAGGTTGACTGTAAGAGATTGCCTAGTGCGAAAAGACCGCCCATTGTACACTGTTTGTCCTGTATGTTTTTGTGGTGTACAATAAAAATGTATTTATTAAATAAACTAGCTTCTGCCAGCGGCTTCGCCCGCGTGAAAGTCGAAAGTAATCCCGAGGGAACATTTTTCCGGGATAAAAAGTATCCTATGTGCTATTTCAAACTATAGTCTATCCCTGTGCCAAATTTCGTTCAGGCGTTTGAGCGTGAAGAAGTAACAAACATACACACTCACAGACTTTCGCCTTTATAATATTAGTGTGATAAATCTTCTCTTGGGATGATAAAACACTTTTCATGCAGGCGAAGCCGTGGGCAGAAGCTAGTATATAATATAAATCGTCCTTGTGGCTCCATCAACTTATTCTTGCTATGGTCATGGAAATAAAGTGTATTCAGGGAGAGTGGTTCACATAAATGAAGAAAAAGGAGCATGTAAGTGTCAAAGTATCAGTTTTTGTCGTATAGTATGAAAACAAAACTTGCCAAGTGCGAGTCGGACCCGTACACCGAGGGTTCTGTACAAACAGTTACATTCACCAAAATATCTAGGTAACATTACTGAAGGTTACAAACAACGAAAGCACAGAATATTGATAATCTGGATTGAGCGATAAAATTCAATTTGCCAATGAGAAACTATTGTCCTCATTCATTGACGTAGGTCACGGTCAGTTTGCCAACTGCAAATAGGTAAGTTAATAATATTTTTTTAGGGTTCCGAACCCGAAGGATCCAAACAGCATATATATATCTATATAGTAAGATTAAACTAGTTACATAATAATACATAAAAGACCTACCTACGTTTATAAAGACAAATACATATATAATATATATATATATATAATTTATTGCGTGTGCCCATCGAGTGAGGTACTGTTGTAAAGAGCTCGTTGAGTAGATAAATACAGCATTTTTGTTTAAAACATATTAGAAAACGAAGGAATGAGAAGCACCAAAGTAATAACCACCATAGTATTTGTAATTCTATGGTTTAATTTGTGTTTGTATTATTCAATGTTTCATTTTGTGTATGGATTGACATCTGAAATAAATGTAATAATATATATATAAAGTATTTTTTTTAATTCTGCTTAATTTTGTTACTTCCCATTGACCTATGAACTTTTTATTTGGTGATAGTATATATTATATTGTTCCTTTTAAAACATGGTTAGTTATCGAAAAAATGTAATTCGAATGGCAAAAGTACAACAGCAAGCACAAAAGCCACTAGAGCACACAAAATCAACAAAAAAAAAGAAAACTACACATCACATCTACATCAACATTATCGTTATTATCATCTACAGTATTTTATAAAAGACTGACATTTACTTAGTAAATACGTGAAAAGTTTTTACAGTTTGTTTTAAGCTCCAAAGCGGAATATTTATCTCAATCTCGCAGATGTATTGTCATCGAATGCCGTCCTTCAGCAATTTATCTTAATTTGTGATCTTTAGAATCTTATGTGGGGTTTTATTCAAATTCGGTAGAAAATAAAGACAAATGTATCGGTGGGTTCCCGCATTATCGAGGCGGGGGGTCTCAGTAGCCGTGTCTTGGTCACCCACGGTGAAGCGAAGAGGAACCCGAGGAGAGGCCGCTCGTCAGGGCTTTTGCCGACTAAGCCGACGACGTAGCGGCCAACAAGTAGGTTGCGGAGCCACTTGGTAACAGAAGTGACATGGCAACTGAGGCGGGCTGCGATATCGTGTGGAGCTTCGTGTGTGTGGTGCGTGGCTGAGGGTTGGAGGCCGTGGCAGGAGAGGAGTGCCGGTATTGCGGTGCGATGGCAGATGTGGTGGGGCCGCAAGGGAGGTACCTATCCCCTGCGGCCGAAAAGTGGTAGGTGGCGGGGCCACTGGCCAGACCCGTCACAGGGGTACAAAGAGTGCCTTACACGGGGTCGTCTGGCAACCATGTGCTGATTTGGTCCCTGGGGTGTTCCCGGGGCGCAATGTGATCGCCGGTGGTTGAAGGTGTTGCCAAAGGAGGGACCAGTGACGGACAGTCGCGACGGGTTCACGGTGAGTGCTAATGCGTGCCCGTGGTCTCGCCATAAGCGGCACTGGAGGAAACCGTGAGTTTTAGTGGGTCCCACATAACTGCACTATCTCCCCGTGGTGTCGTAGTCCAGTATGCATGATCATTTCTCAAAGACATAAAAAATGGGGAAGGTAATGACTGCTATTATTTATTCATGTTCTGTTATACATGTTCGCTCCGTCACTTGCCCTTAAGGTTTCATTGTTTCGGGGTCACCTAGTCGAACCGGCTATCGCTGAAAACCAGCGCTGTGGCTCTGTCTTGCACGTGAGTCCCAGCATTATGCTGAGCGATGACCGTCTTGCGTGGTTGTGACGCATACTCTGTATTTGTATTTAAGCTTTCCTTTTGTTTTTTTATGGTATGCATCGTGCCTGGCGCAATTAATTTTTTTTCTTTCTTTCTTTCTTTATTTACATGCTGAAACGAAAAAACTACCCTTGATTAGATTGTTTTGTCAAAATTAAAACTAGGTACCCCTCTGTTTCGCACTCACGATTACTTGTTACCCGACTGCCGAAGGAGGGTAATGTGTTCAGTCTATGTATGTATGTATGTTTGTTCCTATGTGGCGTGCTAGAGACCAAACGCGTCGACCGATTTTCATGGTTCTTACGTCAATCGATTTTTCTTAACCCTGCGAGTGTTACTAGCTACATTAAAATTGCAAAATCTAAATATGGCGGATTTTGGGCGCCATATTGTGAGGGCCCAAAATTTTAAGCTATTGCATAGATTTTATCGCAGGCTTTGAGCGAGGCGACCGATTAAAAAAATTCCGTTACGAAAATAAAACCTAACACCTCCGAAGCTCGCACGAATCGAGACAAGCTGCTCCGAAATCGGAAGAATACGTAAGCCGTCTAGCGAAACTCCTATACAAAAAAAAAAGATGTATGAAACGGACGTCCTTTTAAATGGCGGCTATAATCGAGTAAAATTACGAAGAACACTGAGAGCTCTGGGGTTATATCGGCCTTGACTCTTCAACAAATAGACGGATAACATCGAGTCCGCCATTTTGACTGTCACTAGATTTCCTCGCGTTTGTCAGTTAGTTTGTTATGGTTTTCTAAAGTTGTATTTTTGCGTTTATATTGATTAAAAGTGTATTAATAATCATTTTGTTGGAAGAAATTTATTGTCCGTTTGTCATGGAGGGTTTCTTCAAAAAAAAAAGAGAAAAATAACACGCGAAATATGTGGTTTAAAAACATGCCAAGTTGGTGATAACAAAACGTGTTTTTATGGCTAAATTTCAATAAGATGAACGGTAAGCATATTTTGTCATTTATTTCTATTAAGAAGTCAATTCCAATGCAATTTCTAAAGGTTTAGTGCTTTTTATAAAAAAAAACAACAATAACAATGTAACATTAATTAATGTTACATGCCTTAATTTTAATTAATAATGAGGAAAATAAATGTAAATCTAATCAATCATTTACATTCATCTACATTATTTACATACTAATAAAGTAACTATTTACAATACTGGATTAAATATAGAACAAAAATAAACTAATAATGAACACATCAAATTAGAATTCTGCATAGCTACAATTTATCGCCGCATTCATATTAAAATAAGCAACATATTAGGCACCCAAAGACCGTTCCTTCGTTCTCGGCGCAGGCGCATCGTTCATGTTGTTCATTCACGACAGAATGTCTCCACGTCACGGGATCGATTCTTGGTGTCAAGGCGAACGCACGTGAATATTTATCGCGATCTCTGATTCGGACAAACCCGTAAAAGGAAAAATAAACGGTCTTCATCGCGAGAATTATTCTTTTAACGGCGTCACTACCGTTCCCTCGACCATTTTATTTATGTATTTAATTATTGTGTGTGTGATTTGGAAAACCCCATTTGGGGTTCAAGGATCACCCTTATTCTGCTCGCTTCCCCGCGGTGGACCGTAGCGAGTCAGCCCATCTACTGCTGCACCTGCATCTTGGAAGACCTGGCGATCGACACGCGAGCACCTATCTCCAGCAGAGGACAATGCCGTCAGGGGAGTGCTAGACGATGGGGGAAAAGTTGTGATCGCTGTATAGGCCCTATTCCACTAAATCGACCCACCTACCGAGCTAGACTTTTTTTATAAATTATAAATGTTCCGAATTTTCTACCTACTTGTTTTTTTATTTATTATCCTCCTAGGAACCTATGTCTAGGTTAGGTGAAAAAAAGGCAGGGCTAGTTCTTGAGACCGGGACAACAAAACATTACATAGTGTTTACCTTCCCATCAACCTGGATTTATCGACATCGAGGTTTAGTTAGTTATGGAAATGACAGGAGAAGCCTATGTTTAGCAGTGGACATCTACTAAGCTGATGATGATAATGATTTTAACACCTTAACTGTTAGACAATAAGACACAATAGAAAATGTATTGTTTGTCGGTCACCTGGCAGTTAAGATGTTCATGTCAGTATATTTCATGTATGTATGATGCACGGCTTTACATTGATATATCGTTTTTATGTTACAGATCCATCAACATCGACCTCACAAACAGACATCATAACGGATTCTTCTATTGCAACTTAGGGAACAGTGCAAGTTTCATTAAATAACTGTTTGTTTGCCCCAACTTACCAAATAAATAATTCGTTGATTAAATATGTATTAAACAGTCTGAGTTTAATTTTTCTTTTATTTATTTATTACCTGAAATTAAAATCGAACCCCAGATTCGCTGCTGTAGCCGATATCGATATCGACAAATTTTCGCTAGTCACCACAGTCCATCAATAATAATGTCATTATGTTGGCAGTATGTATTACGCCGTGGTTTTGATAGGTTAGTATTGGTTTAGGATGCAAGTTTCATACATTTTGTTTGATCCTGTTTTTTCTATGGCAGTCCCGTTTCTTAAACGTAGTGTTACATACTCTTTGTAAACGTAGTGTTAACGTGTTGTTCTCTTTGACGTAAGCAGCTGTTTGTGAGAAAGTATATAGCTGTATAGGTATCTATCATATCTTTATAATGCTACACTCTAGGGATGGGCGATATTAAAAAAAACACTGCATAACTAATAAACAACATATTTTCGATCCTCACCTTTTTGCTAAAATTATTTTTTGGAATGGATTCCGAGTGTGTGAGCGGGTGAGGGGTGAGGGGGGAGGGGCAGGTGGGGTTTGTTGCGCGATTTTATAGAAGTTTCATTTTGATATTTTTAGACTGAAGTAAAACAAATTGCGGGGGGGAAGGTAACGAGTTTGGGGGGGGGGTTATGCTATCTTGTTCGCCGGCCTGAAGTAGGCGGGTAGGGACAATATGTTTTCTCAGAATTGAGCTAGCTCCAACCGTTTCCAAGATATGGAGGTTTTTAGTTTTTATCATTTGGTCGCCGGTTCGTTCTTAGTGGCGGCTCGAGGTCGGTCCTCGTAAAGTGTCACCTCGAGTCAGCCTGTGATGGAGGATTGTATACGTCTGGCGTTAAATAATATTGGTGTCCAAAGAAAGCGACCTTATGTCACTACGAATAAGGGTCACTTTTGCGTAGCAATTAAAAGCGGCCTCATGGTAATGATAATAAGGGTCACTCAGAATTGGTGCCGGGTTTACCAGTTCGGAGGTTCAGTTTCAAGGAGGTTTTTATAATTTTATTGATGGCCGAAAATGACGTGTATGTTAAAATTTAAATAAGATGGGGGGGTTCTGGAGGAGGGTATAAATAAATAATTATAATTGCATAAGTAGATAAAAAATGCTATACAATAGCTTTACCGCGGCAGTCCCCGAGTGCCACACGTCTTTTTTTTTTCTTCCAAGCCTATCGTGTGGAGAATCAAATTAAAGGGTTTTAAGAGGTAATTTCAAAAATATATAACACTTATATGTAAAAAAATACCTTATTCTAAAAAAAAATAACTAAAAAGTTATAAAAGTAAAAAAGTTACTTAATAAAATCAAAAACTCGACTGCTTAAAAAGCGAACTAAAAAGATGTAAACAAGAAGAAAATCATGCCGTGCAGTTGGAGGATACATCTGGTTTTGGTCAACCAGCTCGCGAACATGTATCCTCCGACTGTACAACATGATTTTCTTCTTGTTTACAACTTTTTAAACAAATCATTACGAGTATTAGTCATAGTTATTACACTTTTTGAGTTAATGTTATTAAGAGATGAACTGCATGCAGTTGTTGTTTTTCATTCATACACTTTTTAGTATTCTTTCTTAATGTGTATCATACGCACAGGTGTTATATATTGTGATAATTACAAAAAAATAACTCTTCGTATATTTCTGTAATTTTTCACTATTAGGTTACCTGTATTGACTCATCAAACGTGGAAGTTGACAACACGTTTATGCAAATACAACAGAAACACAGAAATGGTGCATGTTGAATCTAAAGCTATTTTCTTATTACACAAACTTATTTATTAAAATAAATAAGTCAAGAATTCATCAACTACTTTTTAAACTACTTTAATTTTAACAGTTTTGAAAATAGCTACAACTCTTTACCCAAAATGTTAACAAGTTTTCTATACTTCCAAAAGGTAAATGGTAAAAACAGCGTCAAAACAATCAAAAAGGTACTTTTGAATAGGCAAGCAAAAGATGAAAACTACCCATATTTCGCAAATAAATTATTTGAATTGTTTGCTCGGCTTGTTAACAATACAGATACATACGTATAGAATTAAAGTCGGTAAAAATTGATTAACAACAAGCATAATTGTTGTAAAAAACCTGACCTCAACGATACAGTATGGAAACAGAAAAAAGTATTATTGGTTTTTTTTAATAAAATTTTAAGTTTATATTTCTGGATTCCCAACTGTAACGACCATACCTATTCCTATGATAATTTTATTTTTCTGTTTTGCTCTTCGCAATGCACGAAAAATATGGGGAATTCCTGCGCGCGTATGCAGGATGTTCATTTTTAAATGTTTTTATTTAGTTTACACGTTTTGGCATTTGTTATAATTGCCAAGTAGATATCACAGGTGTTTTGTTTACGGGTGCAAGACACAGATACCTAATTATAATATTTACATATTAGTGTTCATGATGTGAACCCGGATGCAATTTTATTCAAATAAAAATCTGTTGAAATTACATGTAAATAAAATAATTATTGTGCCTAAGATATTATTTTCTTCGTTTTTATTTAAATTCAGGATTTTATAACATTCATTATTATTGATTCTACCACTAAACTAGCACAAGTTTATAAAACTATGACACTCCTGCTAGTTATCGCCACAATAGTTGTCTATTTCTCTAACTATTATTGCGATTGAAAAACAATATATCACGGGAACTTAACGCGATTATTTCGATTATTTATTTATCTATTTCACCCGAACGTTTCGCCCGTGTGTTGCTACGACTGTGGTCCCAGATTATGAAACGCGAAAGTTTTAAAGTTAATATTATTGCGATGTCATGACATTTTTTCATGATGAATAATTCATATTTTTGTCCGTTTGTCTGGACAGTACTAAAGGTAATGGCGTGATTAATGAAATAAGGTAGAAGCAATAACTCATGAAATTGGGATATTTACAATCACAAAGTGCAGATGACCCTTAAACCAGCATTTACTAAATTTATACAGAAAATACAGTAATTTTGACTTCATCCTGTTTTCCCGGTAACCGAAATGCCCCATTTCAAACTTTACTATTTGTATGGTCTATTTTATTCTAAGACAAAAAGTGCCGAATGCTGGGCCAAGGCGTTAGGTAACTTGGGAGTTGAAGTGATAAGCATAGGTTTCATTACGTACCTACCTTGGTAATTTGAACTTCAAGCTTCACTCTTTAGAGCTTAATTTGATTTGAAGTGCTTCAGTTATACTATTACTGAAGCACTTCAATATTGGCATCGTTTGAGATTAAGCTTAAGAAAAATCGAGTAAGTAAAACTGCTACGTAAAACTTCACTAATGTGATCAAAGTCAAAGTCAAAGTCAAAGCACTTTATTTCAAGTAGGCCAGTTACAGGCACTTTTGAATTGTCAAAAGACAAAATAAAATATAACAAAATTATGGTGCTACAGTCCCAGTCACAAGACATAATAACTGTGAAAGTACCGTAGATGCCCATTCCAAGGCGTAGATCTCTATGGAGAAGAACGGGCAAGAAACTCCATGGACACTCTTTTTCAATTAGGTAATTATTACAAATCATTTGTTACATCATTCATGTTGAGATTACACATTATGTGAGAACGATGTAGCAAGTTAAAAGTGTCCATAGTAAATATAAAAAGACAATTCAGAAATAAAATTAGAATCAATTAAAATAAACCATGGCAGCTAAGAGATGACCAGTCCCAACCGACAGCGCCCGTTCACGAACATGACACATGTATCAGCACCATTCAGCTCAACCATTTTGAAGGGAGCTAAATGATCCGACACACGCGCCACCATCGGCGAGACATTTGAGTGGGCATGACATACTCTCAACCACCGGAGTCATTCAAGTCAATAATGACTGATGATGATGTGATTTGCTATACTTGATATTGATAAAAGGTGAGCGGTATATAAATCGTTTATCGATATGGAGAAGTGGCGGCCCAGTGGTAAAAACCCCGAATTACGATTCGTAGGTCGTGGGGTCGAACCAAGGCTTTAACTTGTGTAAAATATTTCATTACCAAAATCGCTCCAAAAACGATGTCGGAAAACATCGTGAGGAAACCGGCATGTCCTAGAACTAAATACTCAAAGACATGTGACGTTCACCAACCCGCACTGGGCCCGCGTAGTGGATTAAGGCGCATTCCTTATCTCAAAGAGAGGAGGCCTCTGTCCCAGCAGTGGGAACTTTAAAAGGCTGATGATGATGATTGGTATGGAACGAACAGTCGAAAAGTGCTAGTACTTCTAAACCCACAAATAAAAGACAACTCTACGGAATTAAGAGAAAATTTGCCGTAATAATATAATGTAAGGATTGAATAACTAATTAAATAGAAATGGGGTACGGTAATGCTTTTGGCTCCACCAAACGAACAAACATGTTTCACCTGCTTTCTAAAACGGTTTAGTTTATTTGCTTAAAAATAGAAAGAAAATGGAAGCAATAAAAACGTTTTCACAAAAAATAATCTGACTTCAAAAGCAAAACACTAAAAAGTGCAAAATAACTTTTGTTTCGGACTTTTTAGTCGGTGTCTTTGATATCTGCCTCTTGTTTTTATCATTTTTCGACACCGACTTCCGAAACGAAAGTTATTTTGCAATTTTTAGTGTTATGCTTTTGAAGTCGATTTAATTTTTTTTTGAAAAACTTTTCTTTTTTTTTTATTTATGTACATCATCACAAAAAATAGCAAGTTCTACAGAAGGGTACCTAAAGGATTGACAAAATACCCATAATAACTCAATTTACACATACGAGCTGTTTGTTGCTAAGGAGTTCGGTTATATAATCTATATCTTGAAATTGCTAGACAGATTTTAATGAAACTTGCACTATTCCCTAAGTTGACAGATATTCAAACCAACACAAAAATAATGATCACGATTCGATAAGTAGTTTCGGAGGAATTCGTGGACAAACATGTATACATACAAACAAGCATAAATAAACTTATGAAATTTAGCACACGTGTTTCAGAAGCCCACATAGAATAGAATAGAATAAGTGGTACATTTTCGATTAATAGTATCTAGGCAGATTCAAACCTTTGTAAGAGCTGGAATCTGTACTGGGTTCGAGACCTTTATGCCAGATCTCCAGGCTCACACCCTTAAAATTACAATATTATGGTGCACTTACGTACTACAACAATGTGAAAGTATCAAATTGAGAGGAAGCGATATACAAAAACAAAAGGAGTCGTGCCGTATCTTTGGAGAGTGTTGTGTCCGTAAGTGCAATATAAGTCCTCACCCCAGCGCCCGTGAAGGGCACCAGGCGTGAGCACTTACTTGCCCGTGACTGTGTGTGCGTACTGTGTGTGCGTGACTAGGTGAAACGCGCTCTAGGATGGTGGTGAATATTTCCGGTAGGCGAAATTATTGTAAAATACTTAGTATATTTTCAGTATCTGCATAATCCAATTTAAGTAACATATGTAAATGTTGTGCAGTTCCAACTATATTACATACATACGTGTCTAATTGATTGCCTCCTCTTTTTTAAGTCGGTAAAAATAAGTCACTCTAGTAAAAAGACTTTCAACAACTTCTAGATAAACTGATTAAACAAATGAATAATTCACCAATCAGTATAACTTCGTCCAGGAAGTTTTTTCCAATATTGTTTTTCTTATTACTTTGAAGAATGGATCGGTCTTTAACTAAAAGTAAATTAATTTAACCTTGTTTGAGAACGTTGGCCTCACGAAAGTTGTTCTTTTTGTTGCTAAGTATTTGTAAGGTTATAAAATTAAGATGAAAAATAATATAAATTATCTTTGTCTGAGTTTACAGCGAAAAATAACTTTGTTTTCCGAAATCGGTTTCTTTGCACCTATTGTCTTCTGTGTTTCGACACCGATTTCGGAAATGAAAGTTATTTTTCGCTTTGCAGGGTTTTTTTTTGGAAGTCGGTTTGTTTTTTTGTTAAAAAGATTTTTATTTATCTCTTTTTAGTTGGAGTATATCAGTTGGAACCAAGTCAAGTAAAATAACATAATAGTAAAATAATAAGACGACTTTAAGCCCCATCCCTATATCTACACAATTTGACGGACCACTGTCTAGTTATCAAAATAATGACGACCTTTTATCAAAATCGCTTAAAATATTAAATATTTCTGTTTTTCTGTGTTTATTTTAAGGATTTAGTGCATGAATATGGCATCCACAACTACAAAATATAGTCCAAAAAGCTTTTGTGTTAATTGCTAAGCCATATTTCAACGAAACGGTGAAGGAAAACATCGTGAGGCAACCAGCATGTCCTAGAACCAAAAATTCGAAGACGTGTGACACGCATTGACATATATATTACTTGCGTAGGCAAGTAATATATATGTCAATGCGTGTAACATTCACCAACCCGCATTGGGCCAGCGTGGAGGCCTATTACCTCTTTCACAGAGAGGATGCCTGTGTCCCAATAGTGGGAACATTAAAAGGCTGATGATGATGTGATTTCAACGAAATGTGCGGCAAATCTGTTTTCAGTGAAGAAAAAAAAAAAGAGTAACCATGGAGTTTCTTGCCGGTTCTTCTCAATAGGAAACGACTAACCCGAACCGTGCACCTTTTGTCGACGTTTTATAAGTCCATGCAGGCCTACGTGAAATAAAAAAAAATGTTTTTGATTTATTAGAAAAGGTAATACTGATTATAGCACTGTAATCTAGAGATCATAAGGAACAAATTAATATGCCTTTAATTACTATTCAGTCATTACGGGGCCATCTGCTAAGCTTCAAACAAAATCGATTATTTATATACTTTTTGTCGCAAGACTCAATCTCCATTATATTTGTGAGGAAGGAAAGAATTTTGCAACTCACTGATATTAATATGAAAGTTTTTCTCAGTATTATTTACTTACTGAATGGTTAATGTAGGCAAAAACTTTCATTGCTATGGTAAGTGATGAGTTTGCATTACTCCAACACACTCTTTCTGTTTATCTATAAATCATGCGAATATTTGGTGTGCTGTGGCGCTTCTACGCAACGTGATAATTGAAATGCGAATATTAAGATTAGGACGAATCAATTGATATAAGAATCGTCAAAATCAGACTACGCGTTTAGTCTCTAAAACACCACATAGTAACGAACATACATAGACTAATAAACACATTACCCACCTTTGCGTCGCGTAAAGAAGGGTGATATTTTATCGTATCTCCATAATTATGTACATTTTGTTGTGTGTACCCCAAAAATATCGTTTAGGGGTCGTGGTCCAACTATAATGTCCAACTCGTTGGACTACGGGTCTTCGGTAGGGGCAGTTAACGAACTAAAATTAATTATTGGACAACTGCCCCGAAGACCCGTGGTCCAACTGACTTATTTTATTAATTTATATTAATTTATAAATAACTAAAATTGAAGTGGCACTCGCAAAGAGCACTTGGAAATATATGGGGGAGGCCTTGGCCCAGCAGTGGGACATTAACAGCTAAATAAAACATAAAAATATGTTATTGAATTATAATTATACTAATTAGATTTTCAGCCATTGAAATAGAAATCTATGTTTTTAAACATGCGATTAGCTTCATCGTTCAGATTTTTCAAAAGTGCCTGTAATCAGTTTTATTGAAATAAATACGCTAATGCACTTTTCGGGGGCTCTTCTCCTGTCCCTGTTTCATAGCTTAGTAGATACTTTGCTGGCTATACTTATTCTATATGCAACATCTGCCAACACATCAACAAAGAAGGTATGAATGTTGGCATATTTGCCGTGGTCAATAAACGCACCACCACAATACCACTTACTGCAGTCATTGAGATCTTTACCCACTTGATCTTCCTAAAGCGGTACCTACAAGAAACCCACGCGCACCATAAGAGAATAATAATGATTGTTGGTCAGCTCTTTATAGGCAAAGATTATTAAGTTCATAAGCAGGGACTCTCGTTGGTGAATGACCTAAAAATGGAGCAACTGTTAGTTTATTTTAATTTAATTCAAGAAACTACTGATTACGGTGACATAATTATTGAAAATATAGCCAAATCTTTTTCTAAATTAAATTTATTAAATTAAATTAGTTCATGAACTAGATACATTGCATGGTTAAATTAAATAGGCATTAAAGGTCTTAATCTAGTTAGTGGTGCATTCTTCTGTTTAAAAGAATCAGTTGCGATCCCCTGTCGTAAAAAATACGGGTTGACTGTTATCAAGATCATGTTCTACTTGATAAATGTTGGGATAGAGATTTATATTGGTAACTATAACAATATATTTCAAATCAATCACGTCACTGCTAAACTAGTATATTGAAACGGATAAATAAAAACCGGGCAGTGCTTTGTTCAGATCTTGTATTCACAATCGAAAGAGACAAATAAATGACTGGCAATCACTTATATTAATACAATCCCCGCTGCTTGATATGGCTTGACTGGAGGGGAGGCTTCAATATGGCGGCTTAGCTTCGGCGGGCTCAGCGGGCATTGGTCGGTTGCACGTAGGCTGACGTCACATCCGTTACAATATAAAATATATCGAATCACATCATCATCAGCCTATTAATGTTCCCACTGCTGGGACACAGGCCTCCTCTCTGTGAGAGGGAATGGGCCGTAATCCACCACGCGGGCCCAGTGCGGGTTGGTGGATGTCACATGTCTTCGAATTTTTGGTTCTAGGACATGCCGGTTTCCTCACGATGTATTCCTTCACCGTTTTGAGAGCAGTGGTGGTGAAATAACTTACACAAAGTAAAGCGCCTGCCTGGGCTCGAACCCACGACCTACAACTTGTAAGTCGCGGCTGATACCACTGGACCACCACTGCCCTGCCCATATATCGAATAACTTCCTACTAATATCATAAGTATGATAGTCAGGACGATTGTTCATTAATATCGTCCTAACGAACACGGCGAAGGGATTTAGGTGAAACTTGACATACGGGTAGATCATGGGTAGGATCTATTGTATTAGTAGTACATTTCTGTAGGTATTATTTTTTAAATTTTACGTGGGCGAAGCTACTAAAGATGCTAGCCACAAAATAAATGTAATATAATGTCTTATAATTTTCACATTTGTCTCTAGACCTTTTTTGTCCTTTAAAGTTTGTCGTAGAAATTGTATTCTGTGTATATTCTCTAGACTATTATTTCTTTTTCATGGCTACAAAAGCTGTCTACCCTATACCTATGCATGTGATTATGTAGCCAAAACTATTTATCTCTTTGTGTCTATTTCATGTGGGCTCACTAAATCTCGCAATTTATTCTGTCTGTAACTCCCAAGTGGTGCCAATACATTGCGTAGGTACGCAAACAGATTTACGAGTATATTGAGATTCATCTTGCAATATTATAGTAAGATTCCACAAGGAGACACCAATAACAATATATTCAAAAGAAGCTGACGTAAAATATTTAATTAGGAAACTTTCCTGAACAACGACTTTTGTAGAATGACAGTAACTTATGCTGTTATAATGTGGGTATCGGCACAAGCAAAGAAATATCTTTTTTGGCGTGGTATATCATCTAATGACTTCTCCCACTCTGGGTGAAGCGGGAGGGTGTGTCAGACTTGTACTGACAAAAAAATACCCGTGTTCCTTCGGTTAAAATTTATCCGCTACCCAGATAGGCATCGGCCCTAACGAACTCCGTCAGTTTTGCTGACATGACGGCTACCCATTATTCGCCGTCAGCAAGCCCTTGCCTACGATGGCCAGGCATCTATTTGCGTCTCCCAACGCCCAGGGCGTCTCCTGCGGTGGCTGGGGGCGTCTACCTTGCATCTCCCTCACGCGTGCCGACTACTCCTTCGCGAGCATTACTGCTTTGCAGAAGGAGGTGACGACTTCCCATGCCAGTCGCCAGACGCGAGAGGTAAGCAAAGACAGACCTTTGCTCAGCATTGGGTGAAGGTCAACTATGGACAATAATAGGTAATAAGGGGCGCACGGTTGGTGCAGTGGTTGAGCGATTGACTGCTGCGCTGCGTGTCGCGGGTTGGATTCCCGCACGGAACAGTTATTTGTATGATCTACAAATAGTTGTTCCGGCTCTGGGTGTTTGTGTATGTGAGTTTATATGTTTGTAAACGCACCCACGATACAGGAGAAATTCCTAGTGTGGGGCAACGTTTTTAAAAAAAAAAAAAAAAATGATGATAAAATTATAATAATTTCGGAAATAAATATTCGATGCGTCTTTTTATTGCATATCTTACTAATATTATAAATGTGAAAGTTTGGATGTATGTTTGTTATTCAATCACGCCAGAATGGCTGAACGGCAGGCATATTACGTAAGAAACAGCAATCAGCAATCATCGCGCGATCAAAAGCTTTATGTCATAAAAGTCGAAATACCTACAGTGTAGTTATGGGTAGGTCCTACACATTCGTTTTCTAATCGCTTGCTGTTTGTCAAACGCACTTATTCTAAAAAAAACTCTAAAATTTCTGTATTGAAGAGCCATTATTGCGCAAAAATCGCTATCGTTTTGCAAACGATATGTAATAAACCTGCGGATCTGGATGAAATTTGTCGCGGAGATAGATTACAGTCAGGAGCCGTTTGAGCGTGTCGAAGTAACAAACATACAAACACACACTCACAAACTTTTGCCTTTATAATATTAGTGTCATTTAATAAAACCAAGCCTGTGTCATATATTTCTAGGCCACTGAACTCATAAGTACATAATACAGGACAGTCCATTTTATTACTACAAATAAAAACATTCATAGTCCTAGGTACAATTATTGTATATTTATTTGTAAAATAGCTTTGTATACTTTTTGTATATAATTAAGTAGGTATGTGTATGATGTTTGTTTTTTTTCCTCAATAGCTGTGAATACAAATCAAATAGGTATAGTGAAATACAAGAAAAAATATTGTGGCCATGTTTTTTTATGTGTGTTAAACAATTCGGAAAAAAAATGTTTTTATTTATGGGGATTTACACATGCTCTGAAAGGAGTATAATTGGACAACATCTCGTACACAGTGGAGAAGAAGAGTAAGGAGGGCCAACGAGGGACGGCAAACGTGAGATAGAAACCTGAGGGCGGGTAAGTAGAACGTCACTATTAGCAAAAGTGATTGGTAGCACACAACTTGAGAGAGGGTGAAGATTATTGTTAAGACGAAGGCAGTCGCCAATGACCTTGAGGGAACAAAACGCGCACCCGATTCACACCCGCGCGATCCAAAATTCAGTAGTTTTTGTACTTTCCTTACTATTCTATGACTTAAAAAAGAAGCTTTAGGTCAAAATCTATATAATTAAATTGTCTTTGAGATGGTGAAAATTTCATTAAAATACGCCTGGCGGTTTTGGTCTGATTGTCGCTTTTTGTCCGTGTTAGTCACAACTTTACAAATTATTTACACTATGTTAACGAACAAAACCCATTTTTTTATCAAAATCATATAAGAAAATGGTTTCATGTAACATATATTTTCTCCATAAAATTACAAATAGCCTTTAAGACGTGATTCTTATTTTAAAATCAGCTACTGAGGGGTACCTGCGCCTTAAATGGCGTGCGATTAGAGATAACTTTTGCGCATATATTCGACTGTCGCAGGTCTCAACAATATTTTACAGTGAATGACAGCTGATGATAATGATGGCGATTTTGCATGAAGTCTCTATTGTATTTATTTACCCATTAAACTGTTTTATTTCATTGCTGGCATTATGAGTGGAATTTGAAACTGAAAGGACTATATGAATAATAAATCAAACGGAAAACATTTCCCATAATCATGCTTGAGTTATTGGATATATTTTGCAAGTAACCTATAGGTCCAGACCAAATTGGAGGTTGAATGTAGTGGTACAGAACGGAGAGTGTTGACCTGAAATCGAGCAGAACCAAAACTAATATAGGAGTACCTGTTCTACGATTTTGGCGGTCTCTCCAGTTCCGTGCCCGTATTTCTCGCTGGGTTGCCTCACCTACCTACCTAGGGTCGCTTGTCCAAGGTGATGGCGAGGTAGACCGAGACATAACGCAGCGTATCAATGCAGGATGGATGAAATAGCGACAGGTCACTGGGATAACTTGCGACCCACGAATGCCCCTCAAGTTAAAAGGCAAAATCTACAAGTCCGTGATTAGCCATGTATACCCATGAAGCTTTGCATCGATTTGGACACAGCTCCGAGTAAAAACTCACTTTTCCACCATATGCCAACAACGCATTCTTTAGCCACACAATGAAAACGATAATTTGGAAACACTGATATTAGTTGGGAACACCGAAGGAAGGCAGAAAATTAAATCAAAATAACCTATAACATAAACTTTACCTATTAATATTATAAATGCAAATATGAGTTTGTTTGAACACTTACACGCCTTAACAGCTGAACGAATTTGCTTGAACCCACCAGATGGACTTTGGAATAAAGACAAACCCGAACCTGGATTAGGACATAAGACACTTTTCATCCCGGTATAATATTCGCTTGGTATAATAATAGTAGTTTATGCAATGGTCATATAATAAGGGTTATTAAAACACGAACGTGGGTTTATCACATGAGGTGAAGCCGAATGTGATAATATTAACACGCGAGTGTTTTAATACCTAATTATATGCCGTTGCATTATCTTCACTCTTAAATTTGAAATGAAAGAAAAGTGGAAACGGAAAAATATGTGGTATGGCGGGCAATTTAGATTCTCAGTCCGCATGACAGCGCACCGCGCGCCGCCATAGGCATGACACTACTTTTCGACAGTAAGTCGGGGAGTCCATAAACGCCAATAAATTAAAAAGTTAAAGTTTGCTATAAAAATTAAAAAGTTATTTTTCAATACAGTTGTTAAACATGGCGTGCTTTCAGAGGCTATAATTATGATTCGAAAGTTAAATCTTACGCATAGGCATCTTTCTGTTACGCGGTCGTGACTTTTGTTTACGAGCTCGATCATTATGTTTGCAGTTTAGTTTTAAATTTATAAGTAAATTTAAAAAAGTTTAGTAGCAAGGAGTTTTCTTACGTAGAATAAAATGGTATAGATTTTATACGAGGAAAAATGAATGATTTCGTACGTTTTAGCATCGAATTCTCAAAAGTCTTTTAAATGGTTGTTTAATATATTTTTCAATACAGTTGTTATACATGGCGTACTTTCAGTGGCTATAATTATGATTCGAAAGTTAAATCTTACTCATAGGCATCTTTCTGTTACGCGGTCGTGACTTTTGTTTACGAGCTCGATCATTATGTTTGCAGTTTAGTTTTAAATTTATAAGTCAATTTAAAAAAGTATAGGAGCAAGGAGTTTTCAAACATAGAATAAAATGGGATAGATTTTCTAAGAGGAAAAATGAATGATTCCGTACGTTTTAGCATTGAATTCTCAAAAGTCTTATAGATGGTTGTTTAATATGTTTAATTAACAGTTTAAAGTTAATTATTTTCACATTAACGTTTGTCAAAAATCGAATAGGCTGTATAGGCTGTTTTCTTTGTAAAAAAATATGTCCAGTTGCAAAAACGCGCCATATTGAAAATTTTATTTTTTGTGAATAAACAAATCTAATTATTTGATTTGTTTTTACTGTTTCTCACAACTGTATTGAAAAACGTCGTGTGATACACGGGTGTGTAGGTTATTGCAAACTCGTGTCATTAAAAACCCTCGCCTTCGGCTCGGGCTTGTTAATGACAGCTCGTTTGCAATAACCTACTTCCCACCCTTGTATCACAATGTACTATTATGATGCAGTTGTTTGAAAATCGAAGGAAAATGTTGCACTGTAATGCGTTTTTTTTTTTAATTTTACCTATCCACGAATATGAAGTACATGTTTATACAATATTTTTTGAATTCATATTTGGAACATTACGTTGTGAGTGTAGATAAAACACTTTTTACGCGAGAAAAGTCGCGGGCAGAAGCTATTACTTAATAAAACGCATCATTACAAGAAACCAAGATAATTGCAATTCCAGCGAAAGCGATTGATGTGACAACTACGTATTTTATGAGTTCACTGACGAAGAATCTCACAATAAATATAACAATTGTAACAAGTATGACAAGATAATTGATTCCTACTCGTTCAATGTTAATGTACCTACTATCATTTATAAAATGTTGCTTTTATACGGATAGACAAAGTACCTACTGAAGTTACTTAAGTAGAGAGTATAAAAATAGATGAACTGTTTACGATGTCGGCACGTGAGAATGACGCTTTACGATGGTAACGGAATTTTGTTGATGTCTGCATGGCTCATTATAACAGTTTAGTGGGTTAGTGAGGTACATGGTCAGTTTTCATCTCCATGAGAGGGAATGAGCCGTTTTCCACCACGTGGGCTCAGTGTAGGTTAGTGGATGTCACATGGCTTCGAATTTTTGGTTCTAGGACATGCCGGTTGCCTTACGACGACGTTTTCCGTCACTGTTTTGAGAGCAGTTGTGATGAAACAATTTACACAAAAAATGCCGCATGAGTCCAAACCCATGACCTACAACTTGTAAGTCACGGCCGTCCCTCTACTAACACTAATCTAGCTGTACCTTAACTCATTAAGTTAGTTAAATATCAAACCTTAAACAAGCTAGAGCAATTACCTATTGAAAACACATTTATTTCACACCAAGTACGGTAGATAATTATTATAGTAAGAAGAACGCTAAAAAAAGATGTTATTATTATTTTTCCAATTAATTAAATTAATTACCAACATCCTCAAAATTACAAAAAAGCCGAGCCGTAATTAATACGTTTGTTCCGTTGACAAAACAAAAACAACATCTCATGCCTAATTATATTGACATTTTGCTTCAAAGACTTTGAATTTTGTAAGAATGAAAACAAATGATTTGTTTTGACTCTCACCTTCTACGACCCGCTTTTGTTCAAAAACTATAATCAATGTTTTTTTTATTGAAAAGAGGCTCGCTATTCTTGGTTTTCAGTACAACTAGCTACCTTATTCTGTCCAATCCCGTATAACTGAAAAAATGCTTAAATACATTTTAATGTGTTATAAACCAGCTGACGTCTTGAAGTAATGTTTTGAATAATGTTAGGTTTTCTTATAATTTATGTACTTCACGGAATTGATAATAGCGTTTAAACTTGATAAATCCTTTCATATAGCATTTTTAGGGTTCCGTACCCAAAGGGTAAAAACGGGACCCTATTACTAAGACTCCGCGGTCCGTCTGTACGAGGCTGTATCACATGAACCGTGATAGCTTGACAGTTGAAATTTTCACAGATGATGTATTTATATTGCCGATATAACAACAAATACTAAAAACAGAATAAAATAAATATTTAATTGGGGCTCCTATACAACAAACGTGATTTTTTTGTCGTTTTTTGCCATAATGGTACGGAACCCTTCGTGTGCGAGTCCGATTCGCACTTGTGCGGTTTTATTTTTTCATACGATCGCACTGTATAACTACCTACTTGCATAAGGTGTTAATAAATTAACTCTAAGAATTTTAATGAGTTGTGTAATAAAGTATTTAAAAATAATCTCGATTAAAAATTTAAAAAAGCAACCGTTCCAAAGATATGCAATTATTTGTATTACGCGTAAATGATGGAATTTGCGCACCATACAACTGCGAGATGGTCAGCCGATCGGGCGGTCAGCGACCCGCGCCATGGAGCGCAGTAGGTACTGGAATACATAGGTACTATTCGTAGGCAGGTTATTTCTGTGAAGTATTAAAATCAATTGGTTTTTTTTTGTAATCGTTTTGTTCGATACCGATATCCTCACGAAATTCATAGATATTTTTTTAACACCTTACATTATGTAATAGAAGACATACTTCTGATATTTAGAATGAAAATCTATTACAGATAGTTGAAGCTTGTTATTGTTCGAGTAAGATTTTATTTCTACTCATAGTTGTTACTGGCAACACAAAGTCATCTATTTTTATTTTATCTATGAGATTTATGATCTATTGTAAAGAGCTGTCAAAAGCTCTCTTCCGCTTGCATTCGGAGTTTTTTTGGCGGGATTTTTTCGAGTGAAGTTCAGCGGCTGTTAATATTATTTGAAAATTGATTCCTAGTGGATATTGTGATATAAAATTGGTGTAGTTTTGTGTCTCAACTGTCTACGCAACTGGACAATATGTGAAATCATTGACAGAAGCGATCTCAGGATAGTGGAGTGGAGAATTTTATTGTAGTATTGACTACCTCCGCTAAGCTTACTGGGAAGGCTGACTCAATACAATTTGCTGCCAAATACTCCATAAAACATTAGAATCTGTTACATCCGTATTCTAATGCATACTAAAGGATGTTAAAATTGCACTGAAGACTAGGCAGCATGGTCTCAGACCTTAGCCTTTTCCGCCAGGAACAAAAACAAAAAAAAAAAAAAGCTTGCATTCGATGAGCTAATAATAATAATGCGTTTAATACGTCTAATAATACGTTTTCATGTGAGTGAAACTTAATAATTATCAAAATAAGCAAATTGTATCAATTCAGCTTCCTACACAAACTACAGTCCAGTATTGTACTATAACAAGACACAATCAGTGACCCTGATTGATACCAGTATCAATTACAGCTCCATACAATAGTAATAAAATAAAAGATCATTCTAGAAGTTTCGATTCAGTCACGAATAAATTGTCTCGCCTACATGTCTACTGTAACAATGAAATATCGAATATGTATTTGTATGTGTCTAGTTTCGTTGCCTGCGTTTTCGGAATCTAATATTAGAAATATATTAGGTACGTGAATACGTTTTAAATGAACTTCGATAGACACCTAAAATATTATAATAGTAGTATTGTAGTTATTATATTATTTATTTTATTTTAAATATACAAGGTGGCCAAAAAATCATTGATCAAACAAAACTGGGCGATAGTTATGACTATGAGAAAAAAAAAATTTGGTTCTTTAGTACCTACTGCAAATAACCCCAACTATCACCTTTATTCGTTTGATGCAAGATTTTTTACCCACCCCGTATAGTTGCACCGTTTATAAAATACTTAGTGACTTTTATTATTATTAAAGTAAGAGAAATAATTGATAAGTATTACAAAAAGATATAATTTGACTGATGTTTACATTTTTGTAAAAGGCAATTTTCGGAAGTCCTTAATGATCTATTAAGGAAAATTCTTTCACTGTAGTTAAGTAACATTAAGTGTCAGCTACTTTTTATCCTAGTTGCGAAGCTGAGGGAAAAAGTTAGTTTACCTATAATATCATATCAGGTACCAATTTTACTTAGAATCGCCTTTAGTTTCCGCTTCATTATTTTCACAAAGTTATTGCTCTGCCGAGACCTGATTGGACAAAGACAAATAGAAATACAGTCACAAGAGAACTATTCATTTGTGATCAAGACAAATTGGTTGGAAATGACCCTCTTCAAAAACACGATTCATGGCAGTTGCTATTAGTCGTAGAAACTTATTTTATGTATACTGAATATTTGTCTAACTCCAGTGGCCCAGTGAGACTCAAGAGTTGCAGACCGTGGGTTCGAACTTAGGCAATTGTCACTTTTTGTAATTTATTGGATCAGAATTTTTACTTTCTCACAATGTTGAAGGAAAACTTCGTAAGGATCTAGAAACAAAAGTCGAAGACATATAATCCGCACTGGAACGGCGTGGTGGGTTATAGCCCACTCCAATCCACAAAGAGCAGGCTTGTGTTCCAGCAGTGGAAACATTAAAGTCTGACTATGATAATATGATATTATGACAATTATACAGAGTGAGTTTTTCAAGTGGGCGTGGATGGCCAAATCCGAAACTTTGAGGAATAGCGAAAAGCACTCAATGGTGTCACACTTCCTTTTATTTTGCGTGAAAATGAATAAGTAAATTAAAATACACATAGATCAAAATAGAACAAAAACACAATAAAAATTAATAATATGCACATTATGGCATGATAATATGAGGTATCATAACATCCTACGATAGTTATAAAATTCATTAATTAAATGCTATAAACCATTAAAGACATAATTTTTATGTAAATTGATACAATGTATTGATGGATTCAGAACACCATACGAAAATGGTCCTAATCACAAGCGCCTACGATTTGTTGCATCATTCGGCATTAGAGCCGATCTTAAAAATAAAATTAAAAACAAAGTTGATTGTTATGCCGAATGGACACGAAATCATAAAATAATGTCTGTGTTCATGTTACTACAACTTAGGCTAAGGTTACTTTGGATCACGGCGCGGCATACGCTGACAGAGTGTGCCGATTGAAAGGAACCGTGTCGTGGAGGAGGCTGCGGAAAGGGAGAGGGAGATTTTATCCACTCACCCGACCCGCAGAAGACGCGCTGGGTGTCGGCGGAGGGCAGGCAATGCCTTCTTGCAATCCCCCTAAATGGGTCCAGTGGCGACGGACTCGTGAACGTCCGTTGCCCCCCATACATCAGGGCCCAAGGTAAAGGCGCGAAGTGTTCCTCGCGCGTCCCTTTTAGACGTCGTGGGGGGAGTCAAACACCTCCCACACTCCAGGGCGGAGGACATTCAATAAGGATTACCCACCACCGAACAAAAAAACGGTTTACTTTGGATAGCAACTTGTGCTGCAACTGGGCAAAAATCGTCCTTTTAAAAAAATCACTTGCTACTTTTTTCCCTCTATCAATAAAAGGTTGATGTACTTTCCCAAAATTATATAATAACATAAGGCTTTACATTATTCCCGATGGTTACTAATTAAAATAAATAAAGTAAAATTAACTCAAATTTTGCTGATGGGTCTGAGTAGCTGATGCTCTAATGTATATTTCTACTTACTGTACGTTACACGTAACGTGAATAGCAATGGAGTTATACAGACACGCTTAGGGGATTTGTGAATTCATTTATGAGCAAGTCACAGAAATAAATTAACGTAAATGTTTCAGCGCGAGATAAGAAATGTAATACCTAATAACTTAAAGTACAAAAATCTAGTTCCTTCCTGTGGCTTCGCTCCCGTACCATCGTCATAAAAAGTGGCCCATTATACTCAGTGGTAGTGTTATTTCAATTAATGAAAGAATTTCAGTAATCAAGGATCTTAAGGTTACTCTAGTCGAAAATTCTTCTGTACAAACGTAGTCTAGGGATTATTCCACTGTTTGACGATGTACGTTCAAAATAAAATGTGATATCAATTTGTCTCATCATTATCTAGCCCTTTATGGAAGCAAAAAAGTAAAAAAATAAAATATTTGAAAGTTATGAGCGTCGAAAGTTCCACATTTCGACACTAATTTTAACGCAAATAAATACCATAAGAAGACGGAAAATTGCAAAACGGCCTCCATACAGAGATAGATTAGTAGTTCAACAATGCAAATAATTTTATTTTGAACAGATAGATTTAGTCGTTTTTTCGTGATATCTAGACTGCCAAAGGTCTGTTTATAAAATTGCTCGGTTTTGTCCTAAATCATTATCCATTTCGCTACAAATTTGCAAAAGTGTGTATTCGTACGCGAACTAGCTTCCTAGTGCTCATCACAGCATCTATCTCTTCCACACGTGTTGTCGGTTGATATAAAATGCATTTTAACCCCGCGCACAAAATAGTTCGAGCCGTCGACTAGTGTACCCTTAACGTCTTAAATTTAATGTCATCGTGGTTTCTTTGTGAGACAGACACTGTGCTGTACAGTGCTATACAGGACGAATAGCCCTATCTTTTTTCACACTGACGTCATTATGGCACTTACAATGTCAATGTACAGTATTACATGGCTCCTGCGGCCCTTGACAAGTGACACTATCATCAAAATCGTGGCGATAGTCATTATCAAAAAGGCAAAATTGTATAGGATTGACAAGGGATATCGAAAAATCACGTGATCAATCACTTACATTTTGAAATTTTGACTATCGCATTCACATCACATCACATCATCAGCCTATTAATGTTTCCACTGCTGGGACACAGGCCTCCTCTCTGCGAGAGGGAATGGGCCGTAATCCACCACGCGGGCCCAGTGCGGGTTGGTGGATGTCACATGTCTTCGAATTTTTGGTTCTAGGACATGCCGGTTACCTCACGATGTTTTCCTTCACCGTTTTGAGAGCAGTGGTGATGAAATAATTTACACAAAGTAAAGCGCCTGCCTGGGCTCGAACCCACGACCTACAACTTGTAAAGTCGCGGCCGATACCACTGGGCCACCACTGCTCAGTACCGCATTCGCTGACATCGAATGCCACTTGTCTAGAGCTTCTGGGCAGTATTACAAAACATCATTATCTTCCTGCCCTTAGCCCATGTTACTTGGGGTCGGCGCAATACGTTTTCTTCTTCCATACCATCATGTCCCCTATCACGCTATCACTGACCCCTTTTTCTTCCATATCAGTCCTAACACAGTCCATCCATTTCTTCTTTGGCCTTCCTCTACCTCGCCAACCATCCACGTTTATGTTCATGTCTTTTCCTTTCTGTCACTGGCACCATTTTCAAACTTCCTCTTGTATACTAATTTCTCATTTTATCAATTTTCGTCATGCCGCACATTCATCTCAACATTCTCATATTTGCTACATGCTTTCATTCATCTTTTTCACAGCCCAACATTCTGATATATGACTGGTTTAATCACGGACTTATAGATTTTCCCCTTTAACTTGAGGTGCATCCGTGGGTTGCAAGTTATTCCAGTGATCTCTTTTTGGGACAATCCCACCGCACTATTCCCAAACCACTGCAACTCCTGAAAGCCAGAATCAACCTGTCACCATTTCATCCATTCTGAATTGATCCGGTGCGTTACGTCAGTATTACAAATATATCCCCTGGTCAGTATTACAAATATATCCCTTAATTACCAAACAATTTTACCTCTTATTAATATTAGTGTCGATTTTTAGAATAGCGAAAACTGATGCCTAAAAATTTTGACTAACAAATACAAATTCAATAACAGCATTAATCTTAAGTTATCGTAACGTTTAATTTAAATTAAAAAGTTTTACCACAGAACGGGTAAGTCATATTAAAGAAAGCACGTAGAGTACTAAAGTTGCCTGCCTTTGATCTTGAAGAAAGCCTTCAAGAAAGGTGATTGGATCACCTATTTTAAGTTTTCACTATGACACAAGACGAGGAGCTCGTGGCTAAATAATAACAGCTGCACGGGTCGATCATCAAGGTTAAGCAACGCTTGACGAGGTCGGTCAGTGGATGGGTGACCATTTCAACATACCGAGTTTCCTCCGTGCTTCGGAAAGCACGTTAAGCCATTGGTCCCGGCTGTCATTTGAAGATCTTTGACAGTCGTTACGGGTAGTCAGAAGCTTGAGATCTGACACCAGTCTTGCCAAGGGGTACCGTTACTGGGTTGTGGAGGTCAGATAGGCGATCGCTCCATGTAAAACACTGGTACTTAGCTGAATCCGGTAAGACTGGGAGCCAACCCCAATATAGTTGGGAAAAAGGCTAGGCAGATGACTATGACACAAGACGTGGTAACATTAATGTCAAAACTCGTTTATATTTAATTTTATACTTACACTCATATTCGACCTCTAGGCCATTTCAAGAGGTCAATACGAAAATAAAATGTCTGGTTTATTGCAATAATTATAACATCATGATCGTTTTGGGATTTTTTGAGTGAGTGCAGACTGCAGATTATAACACTCAAAGTCTGTTGCCTGTTCAATTATATATTTCTAAATTGTTCTATGGTTTTAACTTAATTTTGTAATCTCAATTCTGCGAGAATCTCTGGGCTGTTTACTGAGAAAATGTTTAATTCGAATTTTCTGCCGAAAATATATATAAATACTAATCAGTTGGGAGATTTGTTTAAATAAGACCCCTCAAGTTTTACACACTTTTGTTATCGTGTACCCAAATATGCTTAAATTATCGCGTTGTAAACAGATGCTATCTGAGATCAATGAGGAAGAATGTTATTGAACTGGCTATTTAATAACACCTGTGGCTTGACTCCTGTAAGTAAGTATTGTAGAGCCATAGTATAATTTGCAATATATTATATAGGCTTAGTTACTATACATTTACTGCTTTTAAAATATAATAAAATCACTCGCGCTTTGTACTCTCTGGTACCCTTAAAATTGTTGACAATTAATCCATTCTAAATGCGAATGACTCTTTATAAGTGCACTCGGCCAACAAAAATAAATAAAAGGCACGCAACCTGTGCAAACCCAATCGTTGAAATATCTACTGCTAGACTTTTAGATCTATCAGTGTCTAAATAACATTTAGCATTTCAAATTAAAAGGCTGATACCAAAAAAAATATTAAGATTAAGGAGATTTACAGACCTATCTACTTCCGCATTCACTTTGTTGGTACCAAAAGATTAATAGCTTTTTGGGGCGTAAAATGGGCAATTATTTCCGCTCACCCCGGGCGTAACTAGATAGAAGAGCATTAACCGCTTTTATTTCCTTAAAGGCAGAGACCAAAAACTAGTAGTATCATCGGACAATGTATCATTTATCATCACACTCAAATAACGGACCTAATTTGCATACTATGCTAAGGGCTCAGAGTTATACAGACGAGAATGAGAATCCATTTAATCTTGCACTACCGGTCATTATAACTAGCCTTATGTGTGCTAATTATTGATGATAGCGACGATGACTACTCATTTGGCTACTCTTGTAAATATGATAAAGTTCCCAGAGACAAACGTGACGTGACAAAGCGACAACGCTGCGAGAAGCCTTTTTAATAAAAAATGTTCTACTGAAAGTTATACGCTGAACATTTTTATGAAAAATGTTCGTTGCAAATCTGTCGCCTTTTCGCGTCGCGCCTGTTGGCTCTCCTTTTTTATAATATTTGGCTGTATATTTTTAAATATATAATCATCACACTAGTTTCTTCGAGGGATACTTGTAAGGTAAAATATATAAGATGTACAATACAATGCCTACAAGGCTGTTTTGAAATGCCTTTTGTGTTCAAACCACCTGTTACTAAATTTGTCTCTAACAGAATTAACAAATATCGAAAAAAAGAAGACAATAGTACGATGTGCTATATCGTATGCTTATTGTTTTATTTTAGCACGGTATGATCATTAATTATGGCAGGCATTGAAATGCACAGTTTAAATAAAAGACATACGCGAGCTGATAGCTGAAAAAATGGCGTTATGGTGATATTTTATTTGTTTTTCAGTTGTTTTAGACATTCTCGAATTCTATGTATAAAATATATGCCAAATTATGTAGACACTAGAGCAGGGATGCCGAACCGTTCGGACGTTAGTGGTGGCACGCGACGAAATCGTACGGGCACGCCAATAATAAATATCAACGAATCTATTTACAAAAAATAAGATATATGGCGCATCTAATAAGAAACAGCAGAAATCACAGTAACTATAATAAGAAAAAGATCTTAGTTCTTTTGAGTCTTTGCTTTGGAGTCTCTCAGTTGTAACTCGACATTAATTTTGCATTGCCTTCGGCCTCTGATATTTAGGGGCTTCAGGCTCCATGACCCACAAAAAGCATACTGAGTACTGAGTACTAAAACGAACAAAAAACAATCTGTACCGCCTGGACGCCGGTTAGATCAAAATAATCCGAGACAAGGAAACAAAATAAGGTTAAGAAAACACAAATAATTTAGGTTGAAATAATAAATTAAATGTACAATAAGGTGTCTTTAATTGTCTCACTGCAGGGCAATGACCATTTTCTATACCAAGCGAAACGAGTATTGAAAAATATTTTTGTTCACTGCGTATTTAACATTGCAGTATGAACCATAACGTACTGGTTTCATTTATCACATTGTAAGTGGAGCTATTTATCTTGGACATCGATGATAATGGTAACAAAAGCACCTTGAGGAAACCAGAACATTGAAATCGCCAACCAGCATTGATCATGCGTGGTGAACTGGTGATACAGAGAAGATATAGGCTTATTTGTGTCTTCTCTATATTAGAAGAGGCCTTTGCCCTGTAGTGGGACAATAAAAGGCTCGTATTATTTTATTATTATTATATCAAGGGAAGCAGCCCTTCGGTATCTGTCAGTGATGGATGTCTAAGTTTACAAAATTCAGTAGGGAACAATTATTCTTAATAGTAGGACTAAAATAAAGGCTTTGATAAATCGAGTCATTTTTATCAGGATTACTGAGACAACTTAGTTTTGTTAGCAAAATAACAACAAGCAAAGTTCTGTTTTGACAGTTGAAAGTGTTTGACGGATGGAATGCTGCTATATCACTCTCGTTTTAATTTCAGAAGTTTCAATTATTTTAGTTCAATGAAAAAGTAATTGCATGTGAGTGCATTGACACAGACACATGTTACAAAGACTGACATATAAAAAAAAAGATCGTTACCTTATTTAAGTCTTCATTTTCACTCACTAATGTCGGTACTCCAGTAATTGTTATTTTTCGTAATATAACTAAATATACCACACATAATAATGAGAGTATTTCTCAAAAAATATCCACACATATAAGTAATCTACTTATGAACTATATAGTACAAATAACAGTCGAAAAACACAATATCACCGTATAAATGAACCGGTTTCTGCCCATACTTCTGTAACCTCAGAACTATACAACTACAATGAATGGTCAGTGTCCTTACAACTGACTGACGTAGAAAATTGCATTGTATTAAAACAAGTTTAAAATCAATGCCCTTTTGTGGATACGATTAACCAGTTTGAGTCTCAAATTATGTAATTAGTGAATCGTTTTGTGTATCTCTAAAAATATAACTCAAACAACTCTTAAGTTTTACGTAACTCGTTCTTTATTAAGTTATTTCTGGTTTCTGGTTTTGAGGTTAAAGAAATCTTTAATCACATTAGAATACAATTCACTTACATGTGAATATTATAAATAACAGTAGGTAGATTAATTATTGTTGGGAGTTAATACAGAGGTAGGTCAATATAAGAACTTAATTAAATTTTGAGGGTAGACCAAAAATACAACAATATTTTGGTTCGACACTGGTTCAAACATTGAAGTAAACAAGTCACCGTTCGTTACAATTACAACACGCACAAGCTTAACTGGATGTGGCTCTAAAGTATTTCAAGGAAGTTTTACCTTATAGTTTAAATGTTAGTGAGTAAAATAATGAAACCAATGCGTCTTATTTTGTGTACAGTTTTGTTGGGTGCTGACGTATTTTTATGGCTGCGATCATCAGTCTACTTATAAATGCTCTACCAATATGTAATCAGATGCTTTGTGATTATATAAGCTTAAATTCAGCTGCTCTACCAGCGGAATACTCTGGCTGCTCGACACGTCACAAATTAAACGCGATTGAAATGATATGATTAGCTATGGATTTCATTCAACCAATAACGTGTGCTTGTCTATACTTCTATACTAATATCATAAAGAAGAAAGATTTTTTGTTTATTTGTTTGTTTGTACCGAATAGGCTCCTAAACTACTGGACCGATTTAAAAAATTCTTTCACCAATAGAAATTTACATTATTCCTGAGTGACATAGGCAATTTTTTAATCCCGAAAACGGGTGCAGTGGGGTGGTCCACGGGAGCGAAGCGGCGGGGAACAGCTAGTCAAATATATATTTTGAATTATTCCAGAAGCAGCTTCTGCCAGCGGCTTCGCCCGCGTGAATGTCAGAAATTATCCCAAGGGTACATATTGCCGTGATAAAAATATCCTATGTGTTATTCCAGACTATAATTATCTCTGTACCGTATTTCATCCCGATCCGTTCAGCCATTTGAGCGTGAAGAAGTAACAAACATACAAATATACTCAAAGAATTTCGCCTTTATAATATTAGCGTGTATAGTGTGTATGGCAGTTAGGTTCACAGAAACCTTTAGACAAGGACAGCTTAATAATTTTGTACTTATTTTGTTTATCATATTATGCGATATACCGGTACAGATACCGGTTAAGGTTAAAATTACTTACTAGTCAGATTTTTATCATGATTTCTGAAACAGTGCAGAGAAATAGATCGAACTTACTCTGCGTAAAGGCTGACTTTTTCCTTCCAAAGTTGTTTGCTGTTCAGAAGTTCATAAGGTCATCGGATTATTTTGGTGTCTTGACAGGTTTGCTCCAAGTACTTATAAGGCCATGGTCAAAAGTGTGATGTCATAACATTATTACAGCTGTAAGTAACGTAGGTTTAAGTAACTGTTTGCTCAAATATTGTATCTTGATTAAAGGCAGTTCAGGTAAATGTTATTAAATTGATTGAAACGTGTGACATTGTTAATTGAATTGTAATTTAGATAAATATTTTTTTATTGGTTGAATAAATTTCATCTTCCCGAAATAAAAAATATTCATGAACTGAAATGCACAACGCCTTCACATTAAGCATTACATATATGAAAGAGATCTTATTCATTATTTGGGGCGTCTCGGAGCATTACCCTTTGAACTAGCTTTTGTTCTACTTCTCGCAAATAGATTATTTTTATGATTATTTTTACTTACAAGACGTACGGCCATGCGCCATCGGTACATGGTGGACATCCCTCCCATACGCACAAAGCGTTTTGCTAATACTTTCATTGTGCGTACAGCTAAGGAGTGGAATTCCCTGCCGGGGTCTTTGTTCCCTGATAGCTACAACCTTGGGGTCTTTAAGTCAAGAGTGAATAGGTTTCTTTTAGGCAAGCGTGCTTCACCGTAGACCACGTCATCGCTTAACATCAGGCGAGATAGTGGTCAAACGCGAGCCTAAAGATTATAAAAAAAAAAAAAAAACTTACATGTCGTGGGTTCGAGCCCAGGAAGGTGCTTTACTTTATGTAAATAATATCATTACCACTGATCTAAAAACTATAAAGGAAAACATCGTGAGGACCAACCAAAAATTTGAAGACATGTGACATCCACCCCACACTGGTGTGTGGATTAAGGCCTATCTATCTAAGTCTCTCACAGAGACGAGGCATATGTCCAAGCAGTGGGAACATTAAAAAGCTGATGATGATCATGATTATTATATTTTTTTTGATTGATTGGTTATTTTGCGGGGATGGGAGTTATACTGTCCCTATTTGTCATTATTTTCGACTGAAATTCTTCAATGATATCATGACTGGCATAAATAAAATCCATTTCTTTTTTCTGTTTTTTCTTTCTATTCACCTATGGACCACATTAATATGTGTTTAAGTAGCCAATAAGGTAGATAAAAAGTAATAATAATAATAATAATCCGGTAAGACTGGAAGCCGACCCCAATATAGTTGGGAAAAGGCTAGGCAGGCAGAAGGTAGATAAAAAGTAGTAGTATAAAGTGAATCAGCAAAGTTTATTTCAAAAGTATTTATTAACAAAGATGTTATTGAATTGATTGCAACACAATGAAACTCTATCCTAGGAGCGAAACAGAACCTTAATTTAATTTTGTACGTATAGGATCAATAACAGTATCAATACCAAAGTGCATTTATACAAAGCAATTACTTCAAACGGCTATTGAACGTGTATGTTGGTCTCGTTCTTGGCAGCCAACAGACACCTAGACACGTTTCCGACACAATTTCCTCACTGCGCGCGAAATATACACGAATCAAATGCACGGGTGGAGCACAATACCACTGCGCGGATGGAGACCGTAATTTCGAACAACGATGGGTGGATTATATAGCGATAACAAAGAACCAAGTCAATCTCAATGACAGCGAGTTGATACAGTGAAAAAAAACAATTAGAGGAACGAAACGTTTTCGTTATGAACAAATAGTATCTGGCTGTGCCAAGATTTCATCCAGGTCCATTAAGCCATTCTGGCGTGATTGAGTAACCAACATGCACACATCCAAACCTTCAAATTTATGATATCTAAAGCCACATAATTATCACTAGCGTCATAATTGCCAAGTTGCCAGCTTGTAGGTTTTTTTATCAGTTGTATAGTTAGGGGAGTGTGCGATGGAATTGCATGATCTAATTTCGCCTAGCCCGTTTCATCATCGGACGACAAAACGCACACGCACGCCTCATTTATCTCGCATGTAATTGTTAAATTTTTCATACTTTTTCATGGGGTAAACCCTTTGCCTTGCCGAATTCACTTACGCAATTAGGCTGCTGTCCTCCACTACCCAATAACTGGATAGTTCAACTCATCTTTGTGGGTGGTTGATTGGTCGGACGATGACTGCCACGTAACTGTCACACAAATGTATAATGTATAATTACAAGTGCACGCACAGCGCTCGCACACTTGGCGCCATGCGCACAGATGAGTTGAATCATCTCTAACACAATACCGTTGGAACGGTGGAGTCTTGCTATTTAATGGAAGGTCACCCATCTACGAACCAGCCTCGTCAAGCATAGCCTGACCTTGATCGACACATGTGGCAGTTATTATTTAGCCACGAGATTCTCCGAGTAACAGTATCATAAGCTACTCATAAATATTTATTTATAAGATAAAAAGATGTAGTCTATAAAACTTATATTTAATGTCTTACGTCTAAGCAATCTAATGTTAACCAAATTAAGTTTTATTAATAACTAGCTGACCCGGCAAACTTTGTTTTGCCATAAAAACACCAAACATTCACCTACCCTACACCTACCCTACACCTACCCTACACCTACTCTACACCTACCCTACACCTACCCTACATATTTGGTTGGCATAATGGCTTGATCTGATCAAGTCTGTGGTTTTTGTAATTAGCATTCAAATGTGTCAAGATATCTCATCATCATTATCATTTCAGCTGAAAGACGTCCACTGCTGGACATAGGCCTCACTCAGGCATCGCCACATTGACTGATCCCGTGCGTCTCGCACCAAGCGCATTCCCGCAACCTTAACCAGGTCATCGGTCCACCTAGTGGGAGGCCGTCCTACGCATCGTCTTCCGATCCGCGGTCGCCATTCCAGAACTTTTCGGTACCATAATAAGGTACGTAAAGGATTGACAATATACCCGTAGTAACTCAATTTACACATACGTAATGTGTATACGTGTTGTTTGTCGCTAAACAGTTCAGTTGTATACTTCATATCTTGAAAATTGCCAACTAATTTTGATGAAACTTGCATTTTAACCTAAGTTGAGAGATATTTAATCCAATAAAAAAAGAATGATCAAAATCGGTTCAGCCAAACGCGAGAAAATTGCGGACAAACATACAGGTCAAACTGAGAACCTCCTTTTGAAGTCGGTTTAATAGCCAATAAAACTTGGTCTGACCTGGCAATCAAATCAAGGCAGTGTAGTAATACACATTACAAGAAGTTCTTACATATTAGAAACAAGTTTTTCTTTAGTTCGGCAGTTTGCCAGAGATTTCACACCTACAAACATTTAATCTTCAAAAGGAAAAGGAGGTGAAAGAACTACTTAGCTTAACTACTTAGCTACTTTCATTATAGTTTTTCTTGGAAAGGAAATACAGCAATGAAAGGAGGACTTATACTTATTCAATGAAAATGGGTCCGTAGTCAATGACCGAAATCAAAGCTAGTTTTGTGAACTTTTACGAATCTAATAATGCTCTTACGTTTTAGAAAATAATGGTATATAAATTTTGTTAAACGTTCACCTAGCAAATTGTAAAGAATGAATTTAATAATTAGTTACATGTGTATGCCGGTTTCAAATCATAGTGAAACTATTTTCAGTTAGTCCCTTTTAAATAGGTACAGTCTAGGGTCAAAAGTGCAGTCTTACTCTCCCAAAACTCAAATGGCTAGTTTTCGTAGAAGAAGTTAAATTATCTTCAACTGATTTAATATGTTGTATGGAAATTAAGGTATAGTAGTAATATTTCTGCTTAAAAAAATACCACAGCTGTTTTATTAGAGTTTGACTACACTTTTGACGCTTAACTATGCCATACACGAGCAGGTATGTTGTTATGGAAATATTTGCAGATTCCAAAAAAATGGGGATTTGTCTTTAAACAAAGCATTTATGAACCCCAAGAGCTAAGAGATTTAGGTTTTTTAGATTGGGCTATCAATCTTACCAGCAAATGGAAGGACAACCTAACATAATTAATGTAACATATATAAAAAAAAGGTCCAAAATAAAAAATACGAAAAATCCGACTGCTTAAGAAGCGAACTACATACATACATACATACATAGACTGATAAAAACCTTACCCTCCTTCGGCAGTCGGGTAAAAATTATAACGCATGTATTATCTAAGCAAATTTCAATTATAAATCGGTTAAATTGCATCCATAAACGAAACATACTTGCAATTTTGCTTAAGGACGCTATTACATTTTCGACGAACTCAAATTTAGGTATCTAGTCGCACACAGCAACATTACGCGTACGCACTCATTGAAACTACTGAGCGCTCGATTTTATACATCACTCAAATAATGTTGGTCCTTGATATATTTTTTTAATTTTATTGAAGTTGATTCAGGAAGGTTAGTTGTCACTTTGAAAATGCATTTGGTAACTGTTACAAACCTTCGTCGTAAAAAGTAGGTAATTATTTTCAACCGACTTCAAAAAAAGGAGGTTCTCTATTTATTCGACCCGTATGTACCTGTGATTTTCTTAAAAACTATTGATCCGATATTGATTGGGTTTTCGTCGATAAATGTATGTGTTATCAGGAAAGGTTTTGTGTAATATATTAGGATCTGATAAAGATCTTCGGAGATAGAAAATGTAACTCTTCAATAACAAACATCAAATGACCTGCGATTACTGTGATCGTATGTTTATGTATTGTTTTCACCATACCATAATATAATATCACGCTTGTACGGTTTTAGGGGGTAAACAGATGTATTTAGTATACCCAATATTTTTCTCTTTGTTGTAATAAGTAGGTATTTAAAAAAAAAACGCCACGTGATATAAGTACCGGTAACGAAATAATTGCCGGTCACTAGGATAAAAAAATGACTTGAATATTTTGCATTACATGGAACATATAAAATATTATTATCCAATTTGTTTTGGAGCATTACATAATGAGCAGCAGCTAATGATGTACTACCCAAAAACCATGAAAATGACACCCATGACGAAAAGATATCAAATTTTCGTCGGCGCCATCTTGTATTTTGGTTTGACCCCGTATTCGATATAAGCGACCCCAAAATCCATGAAAATGACATCCATGACGAAAATTAGTCAACTTTTATGGGCGGCATCTTGGGTTTTGGTTATAACCACATATTCAATTTCTAAAAACCCTAAAAATCATGAAAATGACACCCATGACGAAAAGATGTCAAATTTACGTCGGCGCCATCTTGTATTTTTGTTTTGACCCCGTATTCGATAAGGGTGACCCCAATATCCATGAAAATGACACACATGACTTAAATATGTAAAAAATTTTTCGGCGCCATCTTTTATTTTGGTTCTGACCCCATATTCGATATAAGTGACCCCAAAAACCATAAATGACACCCATAACGAAAAGATATCAAATTTTCGTCGGCGCCATCTTGTATTTTGGTTTGACCCCATATTCGATCCAAGCCACCCCAAAAACCATGAAAATGACATCCATGACGAAAAGTTGTCATTTTTTTATCGGCTCTATCTTGTATTTTGGTTTTGACCCCATATTCGATCTAAGCGATCCCAAAATCCATGAAACTGACACCCATGACGAAAATTTGTCTATTTTTTTCGGCGCCATCTTTGGTTTTGGCCCCGTATTCGTCATACATACAAACAAATCGATTAAAATCATAACCCCTCCTCCCACCCATCCACTTCTAAACTTCACCGCCGACAGCTTGACCTTAACCATCCAAATCTTAACCTTACTAAGAGCTGCTTAAACCCACCCATCCATTTCTCAACCTTGTCAACAACTGCTTAACACCACCTATCCAAATCCCCATCTTACCCAACATAATTTCTAAATCACATTCATAATAATAGGAAACTCAAACATACTTTTATTTCGGTACGATAAAATATCAACTCCTTTTGATCACGACAAACTACGCGTGGCGGTACTCACACGCATGCACACTACAATCTTTCTGTTACTTTTATCGTATTTATTTTTTGCGACAGAGCGATACGCCCGTCCTTCCACGAGCGCTTCTGAGCGCGGAATGATCAACCCTTAGAGCAAAATGTATGAAGAAGTCGGCAAGTGTTTTTATTTTAGCTAATAATAAAAAAACATAATGATTTAGGTAAAAAATAATTAGCTGAACCTGCAAAGGACTATATATATCGCAATTTATTATAATTTTGAAGATAAAATATGCTGTAAATTTACCTAAACTGGGACCTATTCAGACCCTACTTTTTTAATGTTTTTGCGATTATTGTGATGGGAAAAACGTATTTGTGCGAAAATTTTGTATGATGTCATACAATTTTTCTGATGTCAATCTGGAGCTGAATATGTTATCTTTAAATTAAGACCATGATATCTTCACATCTGTGATTTCATATACATTAAAATGGTACCTGAAAAGCACTGTTATTTATAGAAAAATGTAATAGCGTCCTTAATAAAAATCGCTTATTGATGTGAAGTAGCCCTAAGAAAAGTCGCTAACTCAACAATAAATATCGAGAGAACAAAATTTAAGCAATTGGCTAAATCTTTCTTTACACATGTGCTACAGATAAAAAAAACAAGACATTTTATCCATTTCAAATCAAACAAACACAAGCTTGTTTTGATAAACAAGTTCATGTCAATGAATAAGCAAACGCATTCAGTTATAAACCCAACCGAGGCAATCATTAAATATGTGCAGTGTCAGTAACGATTATCAATGCTCTGAATGCAGGGAACATTACTATTCTTGTAGGACATGCAATTTATGGAAATGAACGCGGAGCTGCATTGCATAACTAGATGAGAACTCCTTGAGAAGTGGTAGCTGATACACACGTACTACACTGCTCATATTAAATTGTATTCTGAGACACAAATGAGAAATATAAAGTTAAGAGATCATAAAGAGCCGTAGAGTACGCAAATAGATATGCACACACCATGAAAGAAAAAAAAAAACTGTTGTTTTTTATTTAGAAATATCCATACAATTTTTATTTTTTGTTCGTAGAATCAGATAAACAAGAAATCGAACAACTCTTGTGGAATCTAGGGATATACTAATAAAGGATCTCGTATTTATTCTGATTGCTGCTTGCCTTGGTCCGACACATCTCAAGACTCTGGGTAAATAGTGAACAGCTGATAGAAGACTGCCATGCTTCTATTCCTTGGCTTTCAAGGAAAATTGCTTTCCGACAAAGATTTTATTCGTATTTGTCTGGATAAATATTAGTGCCATAGTACTTTATATTTGTCAATGATACGAACTGCGTAGATGTTACCACCTACAGAGTAGGTTTGTTAAAATTTAGATTTTGTTTATAATGGGTACTCAAAAGTATTTTTTCTAACAACTAAAACACTGTCGAGATGTGACAAACAAGGTGGAATTGAATGCTCTATTGAAAATGTCGTATCCTGTAACCAAACAGGTGTTGTGTATGATGAGAAACTGCCCTATGGTCTTCGTCGGGCGGTTGTATATTGTGTGGATTAACCGCGTATAAACTTTGCTTGAGCTATGTACGATTTTGTGACGCAACGACTTGTTCATATGTGGCGATTTGGAAACTTCTTGAAATAATTTGGAAAAAGAGAAAGATCAAGTTCGACTATCGCATAAAAATAGAGCAGTATTGCATAATACATAAACTATTTTGTTATAAAATTGTGTTTAAAAAGTAATTGAACAGACGTTTTTATGTTGGGTCAGCCCACACAACCGTCGGATAGACAACAATAAACCTAGTGGGCGTTTAATCGTCAATGTATCATCTATAATTTTGTCAACTATTTTGGCAAGATTGTGCTTTTTTAGTATCTTATAAAGAAAATTTGCTATTAACTTTCACAAATAGTATTCAATATACTCAACCTATTATTTTCAACACAATGGAAAAAAAACCGGCCGAGAGCGTGTCGGGCCACGCGGAGTGATAGGGTTCCGAAGTTGCATAATAATGCGGACTAAGAAGAGGGTTTTGTTGTTGTTACATAAACATTAAAACGGTTTCAGCGGCACACAACGTCTAAAAACGGGCACACATAGGATGATGTTATTTTTTTATCTAGGTATATTATGCTCGCTTTGACCACTATCTCACCTGATGTCAAGCGATGATGTGGTCTACGGTGAAGCTCGCTTGCCTCGAAGTAAACTATTCACTCTTGATTTAAACTAAATAAGGACTAACAGGTAACTGAAGAAGGAGTTATAAAATTCAACTTCGCAACTAAAGCTAGAAAAATATTATCTATTTGAGGACCACCGCGGGTACAAATTGCGAAAGGAGCCGTTACGAGCGCGCGTTAAAGCCACGGGAAAGGGTATGGTTTGTTCCTGGATACCTGCGCGCACGCTCCTTGTTTATTTCTCTTTCGGAATTTGAAAATTTTCGTAAGTATTCACCTCTAATCTGCGGTATTCATTATTTCGTTCTGGAAAGTTTTACGCTACTCAATTAGTGTGGAGAGAAGCTAGGGAAGTTTTGGTGGACTAGTCGACCAACTTATAAAATGTACTTGGCACAGTAAAATTTTTGTACAAATGCTATTGAAAAATTACTTAAATAACGATGTTAGCGGTGTAAAACAGATAGTAAATGTATGTTTATGAACCTTCTAAACATATACAAAAATAAAATCATAACAACCATTATAATAATGATTTCTAAATTAATAATGTTTAAGCTCGAATAACGCATTGGAGTGGCTGGAGTTGGCAGTACCGGTCCGTAGTCCATACGGCGCATGCGTGCGGGGGACTCTATTTTGTGTTAGTGCAGAAATATTTTCGACGTTTTGTAATCTAAAGTCAAATTAGATGCGATTACTAAGCAAATTACTTATTTTCTTTTGTCGATATCCATCTATAAAGTCAATATTCGACCCGACTACATCACTAATTGACTTACTTGACTTAATGTCCTACGTCCCCTGGATGGGGCAAAGGGCTTCCACAATAGTCCTCCATCGCGATCGGTCTTGAGCTTCACGCTTCACCTCGCTCCACGTCATACCGATGCTTGTCGCTTCCGCCAACACGGTGCGACGCCAGGTTTGACGGCCACGCTTTTTTTTGCCTTGGGGATTCCAATCCAGCGCTTGCTTCGGTATATGATCAGAATCCAGGTGATGGTCTCGGGCCAGTAAATGCCGAGTATGCGCCGAAGACAGCGGTTGACGAAAACATGGATTTGGCGTGAGATGTCTTTTGTGACCTTCCACGTTTCGCACACGTAAAGCAACATGGATTTGACATTTGACCCGAAGATTTTGAGTTTAATCCTTCGGGTTAGTTTCCGCGATTGCCAAACAGGTCTTAGCTGCGCGAAAGTAGCTCGTGCTTTGGCGATCCTTGAAGCGATGTCCTCTTCACTACCTCGAGTTTCCGACACGACGCTCCCGAGGTAAACTTGTGGACGCGTTCCACTGCCTCTGTGCCAATCAGCAACGGTGAAGTATTTTTCACACCAGATCTCATCTCTTGGGTCTTCCGGGTGTTTATTTTGAGTCCCGTTTCTGTCACTTCCTAACGTAAATCTTTTAATTTAGCTTGCATGTCAGCGTGGGTATAACTCAGCAGGCATAGGTCATCGGCGTAATCCAAGTCCTCTAATACGTTGGATAATCCTCACTCTATCCCGCGGCGCTTGTTTCCGAAAATGCGAAGCAAGATCCCGTCAAGAACGACTAAAAAGAGGAGCGGTGAAAGGAGACAGCGTGTACTGCTATATCATCTGAGATTAGGCCGTCGTGAGTTACCTTACAGGAGTAATTCTTGTATATACTCTCCAACAGATGGACAATTTTTGGTGGCACTCCGATGTCCAGTAGGCGGGGCCAGATTCTGGACCACTTCAGCGTACCAAATGCCTTTTCGAAATCGACAAAGGTGAGATATATCTCCCTCTGCCATTCTAATGCCTGTTCTAAAATGATATGGAGAGTGTTGATCTGATCCGTGCACGAGCGGTTTGCGCGGAAACCAGCCTGCTCTTTGCGTAGGAGAGGATCCACGGCCTTCGATAACCTATCCAGAATAATCTTGCAGAAAACCATCGAGGGGATTGAGATCAACGTAATACCTCTCCAGTTATCGCATTGACTAAGATCTCCCTTCTTGGGTACAGTTATCAAAAGACCCTTGTTCCATTCGTCCGGAAGCTCTTCGGTGGACCATATCCTCTCAATGAGAGGCGTCAGAACGTTGACGGCGGAGGATAAATCAGCTTGTATCATTTCCGCAGTTATCAGGTCGAGTCCTGGTGCTTTGCCTGTCTTCAAAAGAGGACTGCTCTTGCAACTTCCGAAGCTGACGGTGGTTCCGTGTCGATGTTGAGAGGCCGGGATGGTATAGAAAGGATATGCAGCACGTCAGGTGTTGATGTTTCTGACATACGGAAGACCTCCTCAAAGTGATTACGCCAGCATAAGGGCTGCCCTTCAGACGTCACTATGAGCTGACCGTCTTTAGACTTGAGCGGCTTCTTCTTATACTTGCTGTTACCTGCCAAGGTTTTGGTAGCTTGATACAATTCCCTCAGGTTACCGGTGTTTGCAGTTGTTGAGCACGATCAGCAATACCATCAGCCCACTGCCTCCTATCTTTGCGGGTGCTGCGATAGATTTCTCTGCGTTTCTGACGGTAATTTTTCAAAGGTATTTGTACAAAATTTTTACTGTTCCAAGTAAATTTTATAAGTTGGTCGACTATTACTTTAAACTTGTAAAGCCTACTTATCTGTGATAGTTTTCCTTTTAACTTCGTTATATTTACTACTGCCGTGAATTTTTTCACATAGCCAAGAGCAACCATTTCGCAAATGGTTTGGAAATGGTTGCTCTTGGCTTGGAAAACTATCACTTGACTCTAACATAATTTTGCAATTAAAAGCTTAATTTTACGCAAACGGATCTCTGAATCAAAAAATGGTTTTAATAAACCCATACGGTCTTATTACAAAAAGCGGTTTAACTAAAAACCCTGGTCTAAATCTCTATAAACCATGGTTTAGACAAAAATTATATTACAAATAGTGGTTTATCGATAAACCATAGACCAAATCATGGTCTAACGCTAAACCTCGCCGGCCCCTAGTTTAACGATGGTCTAAATCGTATATTTCAAAGTTTCTCTTTTAGGTTAGCATCTTTTTCATTGTGTTCTGTTGTTTTCACCCGAAAATGGATATTAACATGGTGGATTTAATAGATATTGAGGATATTTTTTATTTGTTATTCCTGGGTACTCCAATTCTCAGATCGTTTTTTTTTGTTGGTCCATCACAATTCATGTTTAACAAAGAGTCAATTGTTCTATTAGAGACGAGTCTTGGATAACTTAAAAAATCCAAAGCTTAACGAACTTTGTTCAACTTGCGATAGTTTTGTTTAATGTTATGGTTTCATATAACGCGCGAGATTGTTACGTTTCGTTACACGTACGTAGATGTATTATTATTAATTAATACGACATTAAGTAATGTGCTTAAACCTAAACAAAAGTGCAATCGAGTAATAAATAATGTTTATATCCATGCAAAATAACAAAGTCTCAATATTTTTAACACTGCTAAACATCACTTAATCCTTATCGTATTATCAAAACGTTTTTTTTCTGTGCATACGGACGTTGCAATAGAATGATATGATGGTGAACGAATGATATTTGTATTAATCTGTGGTTGATATATTGACAATGGTTTAAATGACGGTACTAAGAAGACCACGGTTTTTATAAGTTTTGTAATACGGACAAATTTAGACCATGGTTCTGCAGATAAACCTGGACTTGATAGTACAGGTTTAAACCATGGTTTATTTAGTTTTTTGTAATAAGACTGATAATGTTTTTAAATGGCCTATCCAACGATACCCCACACCATGGGAGAGACGAGAAAAAAAAATAACCACTTTACGTCTATAGGAGGAACCCCAAAAAAAAATATTTTGCATGATTTTATTTTACCACTTAGTCGGAATTATAAATATGAATATCTATGCCAAATTATAGCTTTCTAGTACTTAGATTCTCTGAGCTAAGCTTCGGACGGACAGATGGACAGAGTGAAACTATAAGGGTTCCTTGTTGACTTCGGAACCCTAAAAAAGATATAAGAAACCAATAAAATGTGTTATTCATTTATCTTTGAATATGGAACTTTTGAATATGGAAATCCAAAAATTCTGCGCCGTACCTAATTAATAATTTAATTAAGATTTACTTCTAATTCGACTGTTTTATAATTTTATAACACTACTTCTCTTAACTTACTTTGGGTAATTGATTAATGAAATGAAAAAAAAGGCTCCGTTTTACTGCCGTCAAGAGCTTTTTTTTGATATCTTAGTGAAAAAATTAAATAATATATAAAAAAGATTGTTAGACTGTTTTAACAATATTAGTAGGTTGGTTCAATTATCAATTTTGTACTGAATGGACCAGATATTTTTGAACCTGGAAACCTGCAGCAAAATTTTGTTTTGATGTTTTTGTCTGGTACTCGTACATTAGATATGGATTTTTGCGTCCGAAATAAAGATATTCTATTCTATTCTATTAGCTTTCCGGGAGTTCAAACGTTTAAATTTTAAACTAACAAACTTATAATAGAACTTTTCCCATTTCACTGCATAAGTATTGAAACTATTTGAGGATTTTTTTTGGTCTCAGACATATCTCATACTCACAAACAAAGCAATTCATAATTTTTACATTAAAAAAATACAAACAATTCAATGTTATGCGTCATACACATTCATTCAGAAAATTCTGCAGAACACAATTTCGTTTACAAAAAAATAAACCTTCATGTAAATATTTTAGGCAATACGCAGTCTTAATATAGAACTGTCTCCAGTCACATTCTAAGCACACAATGATACTCCACATAATTGCAATAAATAAAAGTTCCATAATAACATTGTAAAATGATCATCAAACCAATCATTAATAACTTGAGAAAAAACTGGTTTTTCTACATTAGACGTAATTGTTTTAACCTTCGAGCTCAAACTGCTTTGCTCAAGTTTGACGGCAACTTTTAAAATCGATCCATTTTCTAAGAGTCATACGTCAAAGTGAAGGGTTTTATGCATGCATGTTTGTTCTTTGATGTAGTCCTTGAACTGGCTAGTAGCTACTAGTAAATCACGTACGTACAAGGTTCATGAACTTCTACGAACTGATTCCTCAGTGTATAGGTGTACGTGCTTGAAAATATTTTCATCGTCGATACAATATTTACCGTTTTTCATTTACCCGCCCTGCTAACGTCCTGTGTTGATCGCGCCTATAATTCCATCTCAATTTCCCATCCCATAAAACTCGTTTCTATTCCCACTCCTTCTCTGTTCATGCAGTACGACTGTGAAACTCGCTTCCACCTAAAATCCGTGACGCTAAAACTATCGCTATATTTAAAAAAAAAAGGAAGGGATTTATTAATTTTATAGTTGTTATGTAAAATATATATATATATTTTTTATCTTTTCTTCTTTCAGTACTTTAAGATATTACTTCTTACAAATGTAAACAATAATTGTGAAAGACAAAGAAGTAATAAATACCAGAAAGCAGTTAAAACTGAACAACACTAATTATGAATTTTAATTAATATTCTAAGCACTTAAACCGGTCGAGGAGTAACGGTCCTTTCATGACATTATCACAAAACTTTTGTCGCATCGGACTTTGAAAATACCACTTTGCAAAGGTTTTAACTGGGAACAATTAATCGTGTTGGATACCATTTACAGAGCGGTATGTAATGTTGAAGATTGGGTACATAATAAAGAGTATTCTATTCTATTCTATTCTCTATTCTAATGAGATCCGAATATTTTGCCTGGAGAATATGGGCAGACTGACTTACCGGAAGTATTTAGAATCAACGAGTTACCTATCCCCAACGCGCCCTGCCCGTGTGTGGTGGATTGATTTAACCCATCGACCGGAGGTCTGTGTCCCAGCCATGGAAACTTTATATGCTTATTATACTATGAGCTACCTGTGGGCAATACATTGCCACAACGCTTACGTTTACGTGCAATAATGCACACAGGTAGCTTAAGTTAAACTGAATGACAAAGCCAAACTATATTATTTATTATAATATCTGCATGAAATACTTTGAAAAGTGACATTTCAGGAAATTAACTGGAAATGTGACACTATTTCGGACGAAAAAATAGAAATAAAATTAAAAACGATATTATTTTGTTACTTAATTGAGTTCTCATTGAAACAGGTTCGAGCCCTTATTCCATTGAGATTTATAAGAAAATGTGTTTCTTATGTAATTCTATCATTTCACCGTTATAAAGTAAAACTAGTCTTATATTGGACATTGACTTCTCCAATTGCTCGTCATTTACTAAGATCAATATCTTAGCCCATTCAACTGTTACCAGCCTGCGAGAATAGTCGATCTCTAACTGCTTTTAAAGCTCCGAGAAATAAATAATTGAATCTAGCGTACTTCCATAATCACCTTTTCTACTGTATCTTTTTCCTGGCTGGATTTAGGAACTTACCAAGCTTTAAGTTTTAAGTTATTTCAGCTCATTTTCTTAAAAATACTTCGACGTATGATGTTATTTCTGCTTGAATACTAAAAGTCACACGAAATCTACACAAATAAATAAACTTGCAGTCTTATTAATAAAAATGACGTATTACCAGCTTATTCCGAAGTTACTCTTGGACTAGCTAATCCCGGAGTAAGTAAGGATTAACATAGGCTTAGCAATATTATTAATAAACATGGAATAACCTCTGACTAACTATTAATTTGTTACTCTTGGATTTACGCGTAAGCCATGGCAAGCCAGTACAATTTAAAAGTAAAAAGAGTGAACCAGTGAATGAAACCAAGAAATTTGATGACATAAAGTAGAAAAAGAAAGAAAAATAGCCGACAAAGTAACATCTGTCATACTTAAATCGCATATAATAAAATATTATGAATGCGAAAGGAACTCTGTCTGTCTATTACCATTTCACGCTTAAACCGCTGCACTGATTTTGGATGGAGTTAGTCATTGAGATATTATGTATTACATAATTACCTCAATGGAGTTAGTTTGGGTCCCTGGGAAGGACATACGATAGTTTTTATCCAATGTAATGGTGGCAAGGAAGGTAGAAATTTGTATGGTGAACTAATAATTTTCTCAAGTAAGGCGGCCTTCACAATATAATTAGTGCGACATTAGAAATAGGCTATTAGGAGTACTAATGCTACGCAGACGAAGTCACGGGCAACAGCTAGTATTTAATATTCGTAGTGGTTTGATACATCTGATGACGAGTGTATCTCTCATACTAATGTTAGTAAAATACCTAAGTATTAAACACATCTTCATGCCATTTCCTGAAATAGTGTTTCCTGTCTAGTACAATATATTTATATTAAACTAAAAATTATCATCATCAAATCACAACGAACAAAATGTCAATCAAAAATAATAAATGTAGTCGCCATGGATACACTCTTAATCCAAACTTACTCCGACCTTAAACTAGCTAGCACCATGGAATAACTTTTAGTCCAAGACTAGAGTCAGATTAGTATAATCTCTCCTTATTCCATGTTTATTAATACGGAAATTTGTTAGTACCAACCTAATGCTTGGAATAAAGTTAATCTTACCTTAGTCCACGTTTATTAATAAGACGGGAAGTGTCTGTATGGAATACCAAAATAATAACGTTTTATTGAATGCATGTGGAAGTATATACGGTACTAATCTTCTATACATACAAATAAATAAAATTGAAGTGTCTGTATGTAATACCAAACTATCTGTCTGTTAGTTTGTCGAGGGTAATCTCCGAAACGGCTGGACCTATTTTGACGGCATTTTCACTGGTAGATAGTTGATTTTATAAGGAGTAACATATGCTACTTTTTATCCATGCAAAATTCACAGTTTCTGTGGGACAATTAAACAATTAAATAATAATTTTACGTTATAACGCGGAGAAAGTCGCGGGCAACAGCTAGTAAGTTATATTAAACATGGAAACTGTCCACTGTAGGAGCGACACATTTTTGAATCCCCGTGAGTACTTCAGATATTTATGTTCGAAACGTGATAAGAGAACAATCGAATTTGTCAGCTCAAAGTTTTCCACTCACATGTCTCAAGTAGAACAGAACTTATTGTGCTTAGTGCAGAGATAGATCAGATGGCAGGGGTCACCAATCTGCTTTCACAACGAGGTAATGGGATGAAGAACATGATCTACCTTTACCATTTGATACTTTAATTTAAGTATTTTCTGCAAAATATTTTTGAAAAACATTTTGAAGAAAAAAAAGACCTAAATCATCTCAAGACTGGACTAGTGATACAGGACTAAATGTTTTCTGCAAAATAAAACCATACCCAAATCTCTCTTGATCACTTGTTTCCCACGCAAATTCCCCTTATTGTGTGAAATGATAACAGTATATCTCTGTCTAACAATAATCAGCAAAAACGTTCAAATGGAAGAAAGAGATTTGAACGACGTCACAAAAGCCGGATTATTGAGAAGCGTGTTCTGCATAAATAAGTTTTGGGGAAGAAATCCTCTCACCAATCATGAGATATATTGAGAAGTGACCCTCTGGATTAGAGCTTCACTACAAGTTACCATGAGGAAGACCTCAAATATTCTTATTTTCTATATAGTAAGGAAAGAATATAAATACGGTTATTAAAGGACAAACAATTAGCCTAAATTGGATAGGAACTTTGAGAGTGTTTGACTAAGGCTCGCTACAGATGGCATGTTTTTAGCAAAATCAATTAAGGAGCTGGATCAAAATAAGATCAAGTTATTGTTAGAATAGTCTGTGATATAGCCTCAATAGAAGTGAATAAACCACTTAAGATATTTGTTAATATTTCTTATACAAGCCTTAAAAACAAACAGTCCTTGCTTTTTGTTTAAAGTGTTACCGAAAATTTATTTTAACAGTATAATATGAATAATAGCTAGCATTTATTTGTAAGAATCAAGTTTGTAAAACCCTTTCCAACAATTAATAAAATAAGAAAAGGCACAAAACCACATCACAACATTTAAAAATCGAATGTCGAAAGCCGAAATTGGATCATTCCATTAAAACTTTATAAAACACCGTGAAACTTGTTTGTGGCTAAACTTTACAATCAACCACGGAACACGGAAGTAATTTAAATAAAATTCAGTTTATTGTCCACGCTGGTGACAGCCAAAACTAAGAATGAGTTTTTTTTTCTTTTTTGCGAAATTAATGGCAATGGATGATGAAGGTCTTGACTCCCTTTTCCGCACTTAGTCTGCCATTCGGTCCGTTGTTCATGACGGTTCTGGCTAACAAAGCCAGCTCCACTCAAAAGCTCAGAAACTTCCTGGGGGCTTCACAGGCTTCGCGGAGCAATCTCACTGTTCCTTCACCTTTAGAATCCACAGCCTCGCATTCCAGGATGACATGGGCGGCTAATTCCGGCGATAAAGCAGCCCCTACCAAGTGGGCTATCTGTGGCACCTATATTAAAAATATGTTTGTTAAGGAGGGGTTATAGGCTGTAATTTTTCTTAAGATTATTTCTATTCAGGCTAAGAAGTTTTTTGGATAATCGCGGGTAATGACAAGGTAACTACGGTTTTGTAAATTTTTGTGGGTTGTTTGTTGTCAGCTGATAGTGTTATATGGTAGAAGATAATATAATGGTGGGCTAACTTCATGACTAAAAGGACTGAAATTCATAAGGAATACGAATATGTCTTACATGTACCTAATTATAGTTGTTTTTAAGTATTATATTAATTGAATCTTACTAACTATTAGAAATAAAGTATTTAGTAAATCTGTATAAAAAGAATACACGTCGTTAAAGCTGGATATTTCGTTAACATATTGAGCTAGCTTTAAACGAAAATGTATAAAATATGAGCATAAAGGCAAGATAAGAAGACATTTACAGCAATAAAGATAAAATTTTCTTTGAATTGCGTGACTCGATTCAAATTATCTACCATGGCATGTTGAGCAGAAAAATATGAATATTTTGAGACAAATTCCAATCTTGTTAAGAATAAATCTTTTTTGATATTACCTTCAGATGGCTTCTACTTACCAATGCACGCGACTTTACACACTTTTATCATTATTTCAGCGTGTGTAAGCTCGAACGCTTCCAAAGCAATTAAATGGAAACCATTATATACTAGACTAGCTTTTCCCCACGGCTTCGCACCCGTGGCCCACCCTACAGGACCCGTTTACGGTATAGACCGCCTTTGTACTCATATTATTAAGTTCTTGTAAAGATATGTGTAAGTTTTGGTATACAATAAAGTATATTCTATTCTATTTTTACGAACTAACAAACTTACAAACAGTAAAATTTTCCCTCTTCTCTATGATATTAGTGTAGAAATAACGCTTCAAAAGACTTTCTAGGTGCCATCAAAATGACTCGTAATGAAGTTAGGTTTCTGTCAAAATCTCGACGTGGTTTGCCACACCTTTGGTCACAGATTACCTCCCAATAGATACCGCTTGCCTACTGTTTTGTTTGATTCCGAGTTCACCAAATTTGGCGGAAGGCACGGGTTGCGCGGGGAGTGAAAAGTGCGCCGTGATTGGCTATTCGAGGTCACGGTACCTGTCGTAGTGATGGGACATAGGCATTAAATGTCGATAAAAATATCGATATTTTTCAAACAGAATGGTATTTTACGTATAATTTCTTAGGCGGCGATTTTATAATTACTTTAATAATCATAAAGAAAAAACATCGATCGAGAAAAGATTTTGATTTTGGCCAGAAGTGATTTAATTTAATTTTAATCCTATGTAAACGGGGTCACACTGAGCTCTAGTTATGAGTAGAGCACAATTAGTTCAAAGTTAAAATAAACTAAATTGTTATTTTTAAATAATCAATTTTAACAAAATTATTTTATTCTCCTATATACCTAATCAAATATCGATCATCGATACTTTTCGATAAGCAAAAAAACGTATTTTTCTCAACATTTTTACTTCGGTGGGAAAAAGATAGCAATATAATAATTCCGTATGAGTGAAAGGGACTTTCACAAAAGACATCAACGAGCGCTACTGTAAGTGTGCAATTTTGATTTACTAACCATTATAACTTGACCTTTTTTAGATTGTTCAATATTTATTACTTTGCCTACCGGTGGAATACAATCACATCTTTTTTTGAACTTGTAGGGCTGGTTGATTTGCCACACCATTTTACTGCACGATTCGTCTTTTTTTTTTTAAGGGAAACCGTTGATAACTATTTTTAAACAGAATTAAAACTAGAAATCGCTTGCGTCCCTACAGCTCTATTGTCTGGTCGACACTAAAGAGATCATACCGTGCACTGAGTTATATCAGCCTAAATAAACTGATGTGTGGTGCGCGTAAGTTGTCTTCTATGCGGAATCTATTGGGAGGTAATCTGTGCCTTTGGTTCAAGAACTGGGTGGGGGGTGACCATAAGCTCTTAGAGTAAGGTTGTTTTGAGTGTGTGTAAGGGTCAGATGTATATGACTTGTATACATCTGTCACTTACGCGATCTCAAAATAACCTTACTCTAGGAGGTTATGGTCACCCCACTGAAGTCGAAACCGATGTTACTTGGTATTCTTAAGTAATAAAAGTCACGAAATCTTTTTCTTGCAAAAAGTTTTTAACAATCAAACATTCCGAAAAGTTCTCAAGGTTAAAATTAATTCACTTCGCCTTCTTTTTCTTTGTAAGAGTTCGGTAATGGTCTAAGTGGTGATAATTTTACGAAACTATTCAAATTACCTTTATGTATGCCACCGCAGGAAGGAAGAAGGAAGGGAAGGCGCTGGATGCGAGACGCACAGGATCGGTCAATGTGGCAACGCCTGGGGGAGGCCTATGTCCAGCAGTGGACGTCTTTCAGCTGAAACGATGATAATGCAACCGCAAGCTGCAAGAGCAGTGGTGGCCTAGAGTTAACGGCCCAGAGTAACGTGTCGTAGGTCGTGGGTTCACAGGCGCTTTACTTTGTGTAAATTATTTCATCATTACCGCTCTAAAACGGTGAAGGAAAACATCGTGAGGAAACCAGCATGTCCTGGCACTAAATAATCGAAGACATATGACATCCACCAAACCGCACTGGGCCTGCGCGGTGGGTTAAAGTCCATTTCCTGATGATGCTGCTTCCTGAACCGCAGCTAGAAAGCGAACTCAAATTATTTAGCAATAAAGTAGAAAACTTTATAAGATCTCGTTTTGGCCATCTAGTATAATATTACACTTTAAAATTTACTTTTTGTTTAAAGAATAACTATCGAAGTATTGCTTTCAAATTTGCCATGTTTATCACGAGTAAGTATACTAAGCAGCTTTGGTTGTGGTTTCATTTATTCTAATTTCGAATGTTTATTTTTAGATAAGAAGCTAGTGAGCGGCGAACCTGCACTGGGCCCGCGTGGTGGATTACGGCCCATTCCCTCTCACAGAGAGGAGGCCTGTGTCCCAGCAGTGGGAACATTAATAGGCTGATGATGTGATGTGTGATGTGAGCGGCGAACATTGGGCTGAGTCGTCGCCCCGCCCGCTAGCAATGGCGGGCCGATACCAGTCGAGGGCACGCATGAATTTAACTGTACCACGAGCCCTCGGAGTCATGTTAGCGGTAGTTACTGTGGGTTTTATTCGGTTGGAGTCCAACATAACCCTCCGTTCGCCCCAGACAGAGGGTAACCATGAGGACTTCCCTACAAAAAAAAGGAACAGTACAAGTCACATTTATTTTAATTAATTTCTAAATGTTACACTGTTTTTATTCGGTTATTTAGAAAGATTGCCGTCACCAGTATGCTCATTAGTAAATTAAATTACGTTTATTCTGCTCGTCGTACCTACAGAGTTTACATAAGCCTTAATTCCGACAGTGACTGATTACTACATAAATGAAGTGGGATTTAAAGTAATGTTTTAACAGATCCATTACAGTGCCCGGTGTTTTAACATAATGACTTAATCCTGAATACTGAATTCAGAATTTATTTTGATTAAATAAATACAATTAAACCGGTGCCATTCAGGCTTCAACAGTTAAATCGAAATATGTACCTTTTAACAGAAACAAAAAAGAAGTTGTGGTTGGTTTTTGACTATTGTCTTGCAGTAGGGTAAGTATGATGGAATTATGATGCGTTTGCGGGGTATTTGTTCATCCGACACTTGAAAGCTTAGGTAACCGAAATCGCAAAGAAAAGACTACAAAAAACATCCGCTTCTCATTTGTGGTAATATGTTTACGAGTATTTCTTACCTTCTAGGTATATTAGGGGACTTTTGTAACAAACTCTGTTAGTTACGGTAGTGAGACACCTGCCGGGATGGGGTCGGAGGTTCACAATAAATGTACAATTGAATTACTGTATGATCTCTTTATTTGCTATAGTTAGAATACAGGTTTATATGGTCTTCTTCTACTTCGCCACTTTGCGTTACTCGGCGTTGGCTTTTTTGGTCATCTACTGACGATGCTTGTCAGCGGAACAAGTGGCGCCTCATGAGGCGCCACTCGTCATCCAAGATGTCAGTGGTCAACCTCTCCATCTATTTTGTGTTGTTCGTGGAAAGGCACTTATTCACGATGTGTTTATCGGGTCTAGCCCGTTAAATTCTAGATTTATGAAGACCATCCAGAGATTTTGCTTGTTTTCATGAGCTTTTTCCATAATTAATCTGACTGCATAGATGGCATCAGTAGTTCCCTTGCCCGCAGTAAAACCGAACTGATTTTCTGTGAGAGGTATTCAGTTTTGAAGGCGCTCAATTAGTACTTGCTCCCAAATGTTCAGGGTGTGTGATTTTAGTTTAATACCACGAAAGTTTGAGCAATCTGGACATAACCCTTGTTTTTGTAGAAAAGGACCAGAAGACTCTTTCTCCAGGCTTCAAGAATTGATTCCGAACTTAAAATATGGTTGAACAGCTTCATAAGCCATATCTCACCATCGCCCTTTAGGGATTTTCAGAGTTTCGGGTACATGGTCTGGGCTTATTTCTTTATGGTTTTTCATTTTGGATATTGCTTTCTGCACCTCTTCAACAGTGATTTCATTAAGAGGTCCGTGTGTCATTGGTAGTTCCACTTCCACGGTCTAGTGAATTCCTCGAATCAGTAGTTCTTGGTAGTACTCAAACCACCTTTAGCATAATTATAACCTCGTTTTTTGTACCTTCTTTATCCTGAATATACTTTGTGGTTTTAAAATCTTTGGTACCATTACGTCTTTGTTTAGCTTTTTTGTATATATCATTACCTGATGCTAATTCAAGGCGCTGATAGAGTTTTGATCAGCTTTTGTTTCTCTACTGCCACCGTTTTTCTTGCAGCTTTCTTGGCCTGCTTGTAGACGTCTCTCTCTTCATCCGAGCCCTGTTCTGAGATTTAAAAGAAAAGTTTATTTTCAGCGAAGCTGTTTATGGTGTGGTTGTTCCACCATTTGGTGTCTTCCGCATTGTGGAGGAATCTTTTGCTAACTCTTAAATCTCTTGAAGTTGAATTGACGCAGAGCTTTTCAAACGTGAAACAAATTACTGATGGATCTTTTTCTCGAGGGGGATTGTCTCGTAGGTGATCAACCCCTTTCTTTTCAGGTTCATTGGTTTCTCCGTGTTTAGTAAATGCTATTTTATCCACACTGTTTTTGCTTTTTTTTTGTATCGGTGCTTTCAGTTTCATAGCTGCTAATAAAAGTCTGTATTTAGAAGTTAAAGGCTCGCCCGGGATCACTTTGTAGTTTTTGACTTGTTTTAACTCCAGTTAGTTTACCAAGATAAAGTCTATCTGTCTTCAAGCTTCCACTTTTATATATAGGTAATTAAGTGTTCATCTTTCTTCTTAAAGAAGGTGTTTACTATTGCAAAAGTTTGCGCTACTGCAAACTCAAGTGTCGTTTCGCCTTCGTTGTTACGCTTTCCGAACCCGAAATCGCCATGGCAACCATAGAAGCCGCCTCTGTCTGCCCCCACGTGACTGTTTAGGTCTCTACACAAAAGTGTTTGTTAGGTGGGTCTGTAGGTCTGTCCGAAATTATAGATTTTTTATTTCGGGGCAGTTTACTTGTGGTGCATAGACAGAAACCACATTCAAGCATGGTTGTCGATCGTTTACCCTATGGATATCTACTATGTTTACACTGAAATATTGGTCCAGGATTATTCCAACACCATTTCTGATGTTCACTTTTCCACTGTATATCAGCTTAAAACCCTTTCCAATTAAACGTGATTTGGAGTCCTTCCATTTTTTTTCATGCACACGACAGAATATGTTGCATTGTCTGTTTAGAATGGTGCTTAGTTCGGCACCTCGTCCTGCCATTGTGACAATATTCCAAGTAGCGATGCATAGTTCGGATATTGGCACCAAGTTAAGATAGATATATCTCTTTCTCGTTGCTTACAGGGGACGCCCAAGATTCGCCGCATTTTTACATTCAACATACTATAGGTTACTGGCCCTGTAAGTAGGTACTTCAAACTTACAAATCCTTATTTCCTCAAAACATTTTCTTACTGGTAATTGCTTGGGTTATACTAGCGGAAGTTAAGGTGTCAAGTGAAATTACATCATGAAGCAGACTCACAGGGGTATTATTTAACTCGCTTATTGGAATTATGTTTGTGAAACAGGAGTGTCTTTAACTTACGTTGATACAGTTTCCGTATTTGGTGTTGTCCTTTGTGTTTACGTACTTTTAACAATTGCAATGAGGAAATGCTTCTTTCATTACAAGGATATTAAAATTCAGAAATTGCTGTTAAATAATTATAATAAATAAAGTTAATCCATAGGTAGGTATTTTGTTACCAAAAATCAATCTGTTGCCAGAGTTGTAGCAGTAAAAAAGGAAATATTAACACCAGAAAATGTGAAAATAAACGCAGAAACTGTCATAAACAATTTACTACCAAACAAATCGAGAGAAAAGTTTTAAATTACAACCTTCCTCAGTTCATCCACCAATTATTATTCAACCTTTGTAGCCGCGGCGCCCATCCACTTCAAAATAGCATGATATTATGTTACCATTGACTCAACATGATCATCATCCAGAGTCTGAAGTTATTGCGCGTACCCAAGTGTTAAGTCAACTACATTTTCTGTTACCATGAAACAGTTACAATAAACTGATTAAATTACGAAAACGTATGTAACAATTAATGAAAAATTTGTAATATGGTTATGTAAGCATAAATTAATATGCGTCACTACTAAAAGCATCTCTTATTTATTTTTCTCATAGAGGGGTTGAAACGCAGAGTGAACACGGTACCAAAATTATTTAACCTCGAGCAACGTACTTTTTGCCCGACTGCCGAAGGAGGTTAATGTGTTTATTAAAGCTATTTCTTAAATGGGAAGCGATGTTCTCTGTGTTTCTCTGAATATGGTTGCCAACGGCAACACGAGAAACACAAACTTACCCCTTTCATTATTTTTATAAGAAACTGCAGTGAAGGTTACGAGACTCCATTTGATGTCTGCGAACATTTCTGAATACAGGTGTATTTTTAACAACGCATGATTTTCTTCAAGGAACGGGGTAGCAGTGAATCTAATAGATCGAAATTGTACGAAAGATAAAACCGAAATCCATACTATTACTAACAAAAATGTGTTAATCTGACCTGTACAAAACACCAATATGCATTACATAACCGTCCAAACTACGTTCAGTTTGGACGGTTAAATAAAAGCAAAAGAAAAAGTGATTATTGTCACAGAAACTGACATGCCAATACATAAATTATGTTTAAACTACATAAACCCTTAACAATACTACTGTTAGTATTGCTTAAATTATGTTAGTTAAGACAAAGATACGAAATGAAGCGAGCAGAACCTAGGCTGATGAATGTCGTGACTGTGACAAGAAGATGAATCCTCATATATATGTTTAAAAAAAAAAAAAAAAAAAAAAAAAAAAAACATGTGTCCCTGAAGCTGTCTCAGCCGTTATAAAATGTTCGAAAAAAAAAAAAAAAAAAAAAAAAAATACAAGATAAGATAAGATATATTTATTTTGTAAAACATGAGTACAGTATGAAGGTCTTATATTAATATGAGGTGGCTACATGTTTTGCCATTTATGGCGTACAAAATTAGTTGCACTAGACAAACAATACAAAAAATAAAAAAAAATACAATATCAAAATTTAAATTACAATGTCAAAATTTAGATTCAATAAAAAATCACGATGTCAAAATTTAAATTAAATTGAAATTACAATGTCAAGATTTAAATTCAATATAAAACACTATGTCACAATTAGAATTCAATAAAAATCACTGTCACAATTTAAAATTCCATTAAAAACACTATGTCAAAGTGTTTTATTCAATTCACGTAAGAAAGACAGAAAAAAAAAACCCACATTAAGAATTCTTGAGCTTGAGATTGAATTTTATACAAGCGAAATATCGTTTAAAAATTCATCTACACTGTAATAGCACTTCTCCAATAATATACCCTGAAGGGACTTTTTAAATTTGTTTATAGGCATGCATTTAATATTATCAGGTATTTTATTATAAATATCTGGAGCAATACCAAATAAACTCTTTTTCAATAAAGCAGTTTTACACTTGTATTGACATAACAAATTCTCATATTGGGCACGAATTGGGGTTTTCTTAACTGCTGCAAATTTTTGAAATAATTGTTGATTAGATTTTACAAATAATGCAGTTTCCAATACATACAAAGATGGAAAAGTCAGTATTTTAAATTTTTTAAAGTAAGGAACGCAACTATCCGTTGTTCTTAGACCACACATTGATCGTATACACCTTTTTTGCATCCTGAATATAAGTTCTCTATTAGTTGACTGTCCCCAAAAAACAACACCATACCTCAAAATAGAAGCGACCAATCCATGATAGGCTCCTAAAAGTGTGTCGGTATTTACTTTCTTTGATAATTGGAATAATAAATATGCAGATTTACTCACACGCTTGCAGATTTCCTCTAAGTGAGGTTTCCAGGTTAGTTTATTATCTATAGTTATACCCAAGAATTTTGCATTTGTAACTTCTTCTATTCTACAGTCATTATAGGCAACATTAACTAGTGGATTCTTACGGCGCTGGTGGAAATGCATAACTTTTGTTTTATTTAAATTAATTACAAGATTGTTTTTGTCAAGCCAATTTATAATGTCACTCAGAGAAGTATTTATGTCATTTTGGTAATTATTAGGATTTGTATATTCCACAATAGTCGTGCTGTCATCTGCAAACAGTACCATTTTATGATCTATAGTTTTTGGAAGATCATTAATGTATATTAAGAAAAGGGGTGGCCCCAGTACGCTACCTTGAGGTACACCATATTTTACATGCCTTGGTTTAGATAAATATTTTATCTCCAATTTAGTAATAGGACAAATTCTAGTGATTTCTGTACATTGAGTTCGGTCACGGTCGGTCACATGTGTCCCTGAAGCTGTCTCAGCCGTTATAAAATGTTCGACGGATACACTTTTTCGAAAGTCTTTAAGTGTCGTTTGAGTGCTCGAGGGATAGCTATCCATTTGCCAGAGCGCAATCATTTGAAAATCCTGAAAGGGGAATGGGCTGTCTACAGACGTGATGGGTCAATAACATTTGTAAAAGCGTAGAATAGTATGGTCACTTTTAGGCGGGGATTTAGACAAATCGGTCAAATGCGAGTCGGACTAGCGCACGAAGTGTTCCGAACCATTATCGCAAAAAAACGGCATTAAGATCACGTTTGTTGTATGGGAGCCCCACTTGAAAAGGACATGGCTAAACAACTGCCCTAAGCATGAATAGAAATTGTTCACTAGCTCGTAACATTCAAATATTCATTGATGAATTATTACAGTTTTATTATTCTTCTAGAACTTTCGCGAATTAATCAAATAATTAAAAGTTTTTTCATGTTTTTGTTTGACAAGAAGAACATAAGATTCAGTTCTACGAAAAATTTTAGTCAATAAACATACTTTTAAAGATATTTGCGTAAGTCGAAACGAACAGTATTCATTATTATTTATTTTTGTACCTATCGCAATACATCACAAATATTCATTAAGAGCCCCTACAAGTTTCACGAGCTAAAACAGAAAAAAAGCTACTTTTTCAGGGCAAAGTTCTCAATAACTACAAGATATATGATAAATCTTTTAAAACAACTTTTTGCGTCACATAGTTATCTAGGAAATAGACATTACATATTTTTAATAACAGCTCAATTAAAATAAGAAAAATTTAATTCCTAACACACGTTTTTACGTAATCCCGAAACACCAGGTTTTTCAATTGCTTTTTCAGCTTACTGATGGCGAATAACAATCTGCAAAAAATTGTGTGGACTGGGCATATAGTATACTAGTAAGCCACCAATTTTGTTTTTTAAAGTTTATTGTATTTGTACTTAAAAGAAACTTTGTATTGTCCACGCGGAAAAAAGGCAATTTTATCATGTGCGAAAGCGTCGGCTACGTGTAAGAATATGTTGAATATAAAAATAACTGATAAATAATTTGAAATTTGAGGTGTTTATCAATCGAATCCAATTTTTATATTTTTTTTTTTGAGTACCTATTTTATTTTAATAAATTGTCTGAATATTGCCGTATAAACCGTTGCGCACGCACGAGACATTCAATTTTGCTCATGGGCTTGTAGAAGACTGACCTGTGTCGTTTTTTTTTGTCATTATATTTTTTATCATATATATTGTAGTTATTGAGAAATTTTCGCTGAAAAAGTAGCTGTTTTCTGTTTTTGGCTCGTGAAACTTGTAGGGACTCTTAATTAATTATTACAGTTTTATTATTGTAGTGTGTGTAACATATCCTCCCTATATAATTGTACTTAGCATGTAAGTTGAGGCATTAAACGTTGGTACTTCGAGTAAGACACTTCTTTCATTTGGTCTCCCGAACACCGAACAGTACATGGCGACCCTGCCTGTAACTGGAGCCGGATCGACCGCGACCACCAACCGCGATTTAATTCGGAAAATATAAACAATAGTGTGACGATGTGTGTTTTATGTGTGGCCAAAACGGACGATTTCCTGTAAAATATGTGCCAGTCAACGCAAAACAAGGAGGAGGTTTTTCTTAACCAAAATGCAGCGGCGGCGGCGGCGGTCTCGTTTGTTCGACTTACAACTATTACATACTTATATTGATTTATGGTATAATTTTGTACGATTTTTGTGTATAATGTCCTCTTTGCCTTTAATTTGTATTTTTACATTTGGAGATAAATCTTGTAAAACTTTATAAGGACCTGAATACAATGGTTTTGTTAATTTATTACCCGTCTCGTTCTTTACTAATATCAAATCATCTTTCTTATAAGTTACTGGATTTACATATTGATCAAAGTTGCATTTTCTAAGTTCTTTACTTGTAATTAAATTTTGTCTTGCATCATACTGTGTTTTTTGCAAACGGTATTTTACTAGTTACTAGTTATATAAGTATTTGTTACTAACAAGAAATGGACTGTAAATTGTCTGAAATTTGAAATAAATTATTATTATTATTATTTTAGTTCTAATGGATAACTGTCTGAATTATATAATGGTTCTACTATAGTTGTATTTAAATTACTTGGCAAATTACATTTTTTCCCGAATACAAGTTCAAATGGACTATACTTTGTTTCACTATGTACCGTTGTGTTGTATGAAAAACACCAATATTGTAACTAATTACTCCAAAACCTAGAATTGTTATCAGTTTGAATTCTTAGAAATGAGTTTAGAGATTTATGAGTGTTTACTAAGGATCCTAATGATTCATGGTGATATGCTGTTGACGAAATATGCTTTATTTCTAACAACTTACATACTTCGGTCATTGTACTCGATATAAACTCTGATCCTCTATCACTTCCTATTTCGCGTGGGATCCCGTACCTAAGAATGAAATTTTCTACAAATGCTCTAGCTACACTACTACTATCTTTAGTTTCTAAAGGGTAGGCCTCCACATATTTACTTAGTTCGCATTGAATTGTTAATATATATGAATAATTATGATAATCTATTTCTAAGGGCCCTACAATATCTAAATATACCTTATCAAAAGCTCCTTGTGCCGTGGGTGTGATCTCCATGGGCTGTTTAGTTGGTAAAGAGTGCTTTTGCTTCTGACAGCTATCACATCTCTTCACGAACTTCTTAACGTCCTCACAAATATTCGGCCAAAAGTAGTACCGCTTAATATTATTTAGCATGCGCCTAACGCCTGCATGTCCACTCGTGGGCAGTAAATGAAAATCATTTAATATGACTCTTCTATCATCGACATTGTCTATTCTTGTTAATCCTTTAATAACACAAAGTCGTGGTCCGGACCACTTTGAATTATTTGTTAATTCATTGGTTAACCATTTAAGTAATAATATATTCTTTTTATTCTTCATTATATATAATTCTTGAATATTCATTTTATTACAAAAGGATTCTATTCCTCTCATGAACGCGGCTCGCGCAGAACATGATCGAGAATCGATTTCAGTGTAAATTATGTACCTTGATGGTAAATACGAGAAAGTTTTATACTGTACACTTATCTCTTCATAATTCTTATCGTGTGTAGTTCCGTATCTCAGTTCGACTCCTGTATTCGGTTTTTTAAGCATTTCTACGACATTTGGGTGATCAGCCTTGCAATCGTTAGAATTGTTAACAACCGAATCTGGATGTATTTGCACATCATCTTGCATTCTCTTCATTCTCCTAGTCATAACATTAATTAATTGTCTATCCATCTGTTTTAATTCATCCGATGTCAATACTATGCGAGATAATGCGTCTGCAGCCACATTATTCACCCCTTTTACATACTCAATCTTAAAGTCATATTCCTCTAAATTTTGTCTAAACTTTATTAACCGAGTACTTGGACTCTTTATAGTAAATAAATATACTAGTGGTCTATGATCCGTTTTAATAGTAAATGTTTTTCCAAATATATAAGGCCGAAAATAACGCACTGACCACACTATTGCTAACAACTCTTTTTCTATCGTTGGATAATTTACTTCCGATTTATTTAATGTGCGACTTGCATACGCTATTGGTAAATTATTTTTATTGCATAAGATAGAACCAATCGCAATACCTGATGCGTCAGTATGTAAAATAAATTCATTGTCTTGTGAAAAATCGGGATATTGCAATATTGGTGGTGAAATGAGAGATTGTTTTAGGTGCTTAAATGTGTTCTCACATTCCTCGGTCCATTTGAATTGAACCCCTTTTCGACACAATTTATTTAGTGGGATAGTGATTTGGGCAAAATTAGGAATAAATTTCCGATAATAATTGGTAAACGCCACAAATCGTTTGATCTCATCACTATTACATGGCCTAGGATAATTTTGAATGGCCTTTGTTTTTTCCGGGTCTGGGCTAACTCCATTGGCCGAGACCACATGTCCTAAGTACAATAATTCCTTTTTCATAAAATTACACTTACGAGGGTTAACTTTGAGGTTGACTTTTCGCAATCTTTCGAAAATATCTACTAAATTCTTATTATGTTGATTCATATTACGGCCGAAGCAAACTAGATCGTCTAAATAAATAAGACATTTATCATAGTTTAATCCCGACATAGCTATTGTCATAGCGCGGCTAAACGCACTGGGGCTAATTTTTAAACCCATTGGCAATCCTTTTAATTGATATTGCTTATTTGTGGTGAATGCTGTATATTTTCTACTTTCCGGACAAAGTTCTAGTTGATAATATGATTGGGTTAAATCCAGATGACTAAAATAGACAGAACCTGACAGAGAATCTAATATGTCATTTATATTTGGCAATGGAAATTTGTCGTCTTTCACTATTTCATTTAACTTTCGGTAATCTATCACAACGCGCCATTTTTTCTCACCCGAATTATCATTCTTTTTTGGTACCATAAGTATTGGGCTAGACCATTCACTCTGACATTCTTCTATGATCTCTTCTTCCAACATCTTACCAATTTGTCTTTCCATTTCTGGTTGTAGTGATTTTGGTATCCTATACGGTTTAGTATAAACTGGTACTGCATTGTCTTTTAAATGTATAGTCTGTTGATAAACATTAGTTACCCCTAACTTATCTTCTTCCATATAAAAAACATCCGCATACTTCGCACATATATTCTCAATAGTTTTTCTCTCTTCCGTGTTTAAATGATCTAAACGTAATAGTCCTAATAACTTTTTTACTCTTTCTGCATTAACTGGATTCGTTTCAAAATTACAAATATTATAATTACTTAAATAATCCATCTTTGGTGAGAAATAACTCAATTTCACAGAATCGTCCCTAGTATTTAAAATCTTTAAAGGTATCTTCCCTGACTTCGGTGAAACTATCGTGCTCGCTAAAAAAATTCCTTCACAAAGTTCTTGCGGAAATATGACACAATCTTGATCTATATTTGTATCTACGTAATGTATAGTTTCACATCGTGGTGGTGCTACTATAAAGTTATTTAAACCAATTTTCCCCATATGTAAATCTAAAACAATTATTCCTGAAGTTGTTTGAACAGATAATGTATTTAATTCGAAGTTCAAGTTGCAATTGAATTTAGTTAAAAAATCCTGACCTAAGATACCATCTGTTCGACAAGGTAAGTTTTTAAATACGTAAAACTTATGAATCAGCTCGGTATTATTTACTTGTAAGTTCAAATATACATAACCATCGGAATAAATGTTCCCACCAATACCTCTGACGCAAATTCGCTCTAATTGAAATGGAATGTCTTGCGAAACTAATTTCTCGTACTTCACGGCGGACAATGATGCACCGGTGTCTACTAACCAATTCCGAGTAACGCCAGATACACTCATGGGAACGAAATTTATACTGTCACATATTGTATTTATTGCATTATGCACGAAAAAAACTATGCACAGTCTCAATATTTTCCGAACTTTTCTGCTGGTTTTCCTGCGAATTTTCAGTTGTTGGTCTAGCCATATTGATCTGATTATTACTATTTCTATTATTTTGGAACCTATTTCCTCGAGTATAATATGTATTTTGATATCCGCGGCTACCACGATTATAATAGTAATTTGGCTTACCTCGGCTGTTTGTATGGTAGTTTGTAAAATAATTTCCCGTACGTGCACCTCTTCCACGTATCGGCTGCGCCATAGGCCTCCTTATATAATTAACTTGTTTCTGCTGACCATATCCGTGATTATTAAAATGATTAAACTTACCTCTCGCGTGCCCGAAATGCATGACTGAACTTTCTGGTTGCGATGACAACTCTTCATCCATCGCTCCCCTGATAGCATCTTTCAGCGTGCAATAATTTTGCGCTGCTACAATAGTACTGACACGACTATTTCTAAGGCCGTCTGAGAATCTTTTAATCGCATTTTTCTCATTAATTGATTTTAAAATTTCGTACTTCTGAGAATCCCCGTCGGCCTGTGAAATTGTCAAGTCGACAAACATATTCTCGATATCCTTACCAAAATCTTGTAATGTCTTTCCACCTTGCTTTGCCCGCTGTAATTGGCTTTGTATCGCGGTATCTGACTTTTTCGACAGTAGGAAACATTTCATATCCTTTATTAATTCTGCAATTGAAGAATAATTTTGACACATGCGCAATTTCGCATTTTCTGACAACCTTGATTTTAAAATAAAATTAGTTAATAATTTTTTATCATTGCTGTCCAACATAGCCTCATACATTTCTATGTTGGCGATTAATTGTTTGGTTAGATTTTCGTCACCAGTCATAACTGGTAGCAATGAAATTGCCGTTTTCAAATTAAATTTTTCCATATTGGAGTTGATGTTTTCCGACTCCACAACAGAACAAAGTGATTTTATGTTATAGAATGTATTTTTTATCTTTTCGTACAAATCTTCTAAAACTTTTAGATCTGAAGATTTTACTTCTCCACTTGATACCTTATACTCTATTTTCGTACATATATCATTAAACTTATTGTATAAATCGTTAGCTTGGTTATATTTACCACTTAAATCTTGTACTAATCTTCTGGCTAGTCCCAACTTCGTGAGATATTCTTTAATATATTTTAATTGCGTTAATATATCAGTAAGCTCATCAGCCATAACACGTGTTTATATTTAATTACCAGAAGATATGTAGCAACATATTCTTATAATAAAAAATAATTCTAGCTTGACATACATGACTTTTAAACATTTAAAACATTTAGTTTAATTATAAAATCGAGGTATTAATTATAAAATTAAAATTATAAGTAAAAGTCCTGAATTATGTCCTCTCCATAATTACACCAAACACTTAATGCACTCTTTAATGCATTTTATTTTTAAAACACCAAACACAATGTACTGTCGCACTATCACATTTTGGTTATAATTTCTTTACGCACTCACTTTCCTGAAGACTCAGATGCACCCGCAGTACGCTCAGCAGCAATCGGTAGAGGTGTCCTGTGTCGAGTCTTCTAGAACTTTCGCGAATTAATCAAATAATTAAAAGTGTTTCATGTTTTTGTTTGACAAGAAGGACATAAGATTCCGTTTTACGAAAAAGTGTAGTCAATAAACCTACTTTTAAAGACATTTGCGTAAATTAAAACGAACAGTATTTATTACTATTTATTTTTGTACCTTTCGCTATACATCTCAAAACCTAAGAGATAGAACCTTAGATGTTTATATCTTTAATTGCATTTATCTGTTTTCTAGAAATGATTGGCAAAATCTGGAAAGAAACGGCACTTCTAGATTACACTTGATTCGATTAGAACCAAATAAAAAAAATACATGTTGGGGGTATCGAGGGAACTCACTTTATCGAAGTTCCTTTCGCCGGGTATTATGTATTAATACAGAGCCAACTAGTATGGCCTTAAGTTTCAATTGCGTATTGATTCATCATGAGATGCATAAACTGTGGTGTAGCCACAAATAACAGATCTTCAAATGACAGCCGGGACCAACGGCTTAGCTAACTTTCCAAGGCACGAAGGAACCACGGAATGACCTCGGCTAGCGTTGCTTAACCTTGAAGATCGACCTGTGCGGCTGTTATTATTAAACCACGAGCTCCTCTAAACACCTTAATAAAGTATCATAGCAAAATCTTCTTATTTTACAAGTTTGTATACCTATTAATGTAGGAGTTTCTACGATTTCATTTTCAGGATTGTGACGATATAAAAAGTTCCAGTAACTTTTTTCATACGAAATACTAATATTCAGCTATTCAACATAACATATTACTAGTTAAAATGTTTATTTATTGCTAGGGCAGTCGTCCATACTTTATTTAGCCATGTCCTTTATTTTATTCTGTTTTTAGTATTTTTTGTTATAGCGGGAACAGAAACACATCATCAGTAAAAATTTCAACTGTCTGAACCGTGATAACGGTTCATGAGATACAGCCTGGTGACAGACGAACAGACAGACAGACGGACCGCGGAGTCTTAGTAATAGGGTCCCGTTTCCACCCTTTGGCTACGGAACTCTAAAAATGCGTTCAGCAACAAATTATTTCTTCTTTCTTTCTTTTTTTTTAAAACTTTGCCCCACACTAGGAATTACTTCCTGTATCATGTCTGCTTTAACAAACATTATATATAAACTCAAATTCACAACACCCAGAGCCGGAACAACTATCTGTAGGTCATACAAATATTTGTTCCGTGCGGGAATCGAACCCCCGACACGCAGCGCAGCAGTCAATCGCTCCACCACTGCGCCAACCGTGAGCCCAAAACTCACACACACGCAAGCACACGTGTGCGATGTGTGTTTTTGAAATTCCGTGCAGAATGTCAAAACCTTAAACTCTAATCTCTCATTTTTAATTGCGTAGACTAAACTGGGGTTGCCACTTTATCGTTACATAAAAATAGTATCGTATCCTGAGTGATTGAAAGTTGATCAAAAATTTAAGTAGATCGAATTTAACACTATTTCACGGCAAAAAAATACATTTGTTAAGAAACCTGCGACCCTTTTTTAATTTCTACTCATTTATGTAAGACTTAATTATATCGACCGCATTTATTTTATTGTTCTTCTTCTTCGTCGTATCGATGATTCCAAAATTAAATATATTTTGACCAGAATTCAGCCACGCCAAAAGCGTTGTCATTTGCCTCACAAAGGTCTTTTAAGGTGCAGGTGTTTTTGCACAGAGAGCAAGATAAAAAGTGAGGCTCCGCAATCGCACTGTGGGTCATTGGAGTACCCCCAACTAACTAGGTTGTGGCTGTAGCCACCCACCTGGCTTCGTAGTCGATTTAGAGATTTCCAGGTGGGCCAAGGCAGTTGGTTACCCGCAGTGAGCTTTTCTGCAGGCTCAATATAGTCAGCTGGAGGGGGGTGTCTGAGCAGCCATAGATTTTTCTTTTTTTTCCCTTAGTTCATTGCCGTCAATTGATTTAGTGAACGACAGGAAGCTGTTTCGACTTTTTAATCTACCCCTTGGCTTCTCCACGTTATATAAAGGATGTCGTTTGTCTGTCTCTTGTTTGTGCTTCTCTGAATAACATGCCACTTCTCTTCAGACATCCGGAGGGGCTATTCCTGCAAGCGGGTATAGTGCAGCAAGTGGAGTAGGTTTTAAGCACCCTGTGATAATCCTGCAAGTCTCATTGAGAGCTACATCCACTTGTCGGGCATAGGTGGATCGATGCCACACTGGGCATGCAAATGCCCCAGCCGAAAAGCAGAGAGCTTATTTTATTGTTGATTTCTTATTTATTACAGTTTATGTTCATAAAACATTTTATTTACACCAATTACTATAATTAAATTGAGGCGTAATGTCACATCGATTCGATGAATCACTTATGATTGAACCTTACCTACAACCCTATGCGCCGCGCTTGCAACATTAAAAAAAAGGTCATTGGCAGCAGTCAGTTAAGTCTACAAAATTAAAAATCATATTGACAATGTGTTTTCAGCCTAAATATACAATACTGTTTTGAAACTATGACAATATTGGATGTTGTTTGTTTGTCAAACAAGTAATAATCGAGATTTAACAGACGACAAACACTACGCACTTCAGCCAAATAGTCTTCAGTTTCTGCTTCAATAATACACTTTGTACAGCTTTAAAGTTAATTAACTGTTCCCTTAATAGGGTTGCACAGGAAATGAGAGGTTAACGTCTTTTATCATTCTACGGGGTAATTGTTCGAGTTCGGAACGTTTTTCAGTTCATTTGGTTGGTAAAATTCTATCTGAAAAATGAGGCATGATTTATTTTATAAATTACTCCAACGGATTCAATCTCTTGACATACCTCAGAAGCACCGTGAATTTTTCTTGGATAAAATAGTTCATGATACTCAGCGATATTTTTTCTATCAAGTAAAGACTTGAAAAGATTTAAATTAAATAAGTGATAACGTAACTCAGTACCTATCTCTTACCATCATCATCTGCCTGCCCTTGTCCCATGTTACTTGGGATCGACGTTTTCTTCTTCCATACCGTCCTATCCCCCGTCACGCTATCACTGACTAATAATAATAATAATAATAATAATAATTTATTTGACACAAAACATAGGTTACATTTAAACAGTTATACAGGACAATTTACATTTTTCTTAATTTTTATGTTAGAGGCATCTGTGTCTGAACTAGATAAAAAAATATCTGTATCTCAGACATCAGCGCTCTTCCTTACGATTACCATTACAATACTAGCTTAATAAGACGTATGAATACAAGGAGGTATATCTCAATACAAAACAAAGCTCAAGACAAAGCAACACAAAAACAAAAGGGAGTGTGAAGTGTTTACCTCTCGGTGAGTGGAGAGTGAAAGTGTGTGAAAGAGTGTGAGAGGGTGAGTGTAAGAGTTTACTATTTCAATATTTTTAAAAAATCTTCAGTCTCTTCATAAGTTTGTTTACAAATATATTGAAAGAGTTCACCTCTACATATCTTTTTATTCAGCGGGTATATTTCCAATGCGTCATTAATTTTATTATATAAATAAGGTCCCAGGAAGCAAAAATATTTATTAACATAAGCATGTCTGAAGGAAGGTCGATCAATATTACTAATAGCATTTCGTCTTCTAGCTGGATCAACTTTTGAGTATTGTAGTAAAGAGTGTTGCTTCAAAACCACAAGAACTATAAATAACTGTCGAACTGTCAGGACCTCACAAGACCGATAAAGTAGATGGGTTGGGTACAAGTAAGGTCGAAAAGTACTAACTTTAAGAACAGCCCTCTGGGCTATTTCTAAGGGCTTTAATATAGTCTTATGTGCACCTCCCCAAACTGTGATACAGTATTGAAGAATGGACTGTACGAGTGCTAAGTAAATTTGTTTCACTAATTTTGGGGGTGCAACATGTCTAAGGTTCCTGAACACATATATTAGTTTTCTCGTCCTAGATGTAAGCAGGTCAATATGGTCTCTAAAGGAGAGGTTGCAGTCTAAAATAACTCCAAGATATTTAATTGACGTTGTCTTTATTAATGTTGGGCACGAGCATACTAAGGTATTACAACAGCTATGTGCTGTAATCGAGGAGTTATAAGGAAGCTGATGTTTTGGAGAGCGCATCGAGAAAATCATATACTGGGTTTTATCCGGGTTAAGAGTAAGGGAGTTATTCTGCAACCAGTGTGTCACAGCATTGAGTCCGTCCTGTGCATCACTATATACTTCATCCCAGGTGTCTGCAGAGAACAACAAAACTGTATCGTCTGCATACGAAATAATTTTACCTTCTGAAAGGTCTAGTTCACAGAGGTCATTTAAGTATACAAGGAAGAGTGGTGGTCCCAGAATGCTCCCCTGCGGAACTCCGTAAGTGATTGGTAAATCGCTACTAATAGTGTAATTAATCTTAACGCACTGAAAACGATTAGACAGGTAGTCCTTAAAAAGTTCTAGTTGACTTCCTCTTATTCCGATGCGTTCTAATTTTTGAATAAGTAAAGGCGTTGAGACCGTGTCAAAAGCCTTGGCTAGATCCAAGAAAATGCCTATTGTCTTTTTACCCGAATCTATATTTTTTACCACATAATCTTGGAGCTCATGGACTGCATCACTAGTAGACTTTCCTGCTCTAAAACCAAATTGGTTCTTGGATAAAAGATTTTTTGTCTCCAGGTAGTCAATCAGTCTACTATTTATTATTCGTTCCAGAAGCTTGGAGATCGAAGGCAATATGGAGATGGGTCTATAATTAGTGACACGATCCCTATCACCTGACTTATAAATTGGGCGTACTACTGATTTCTTCAACATCGTAGGAAACTGGCCCTTAGTTAAGCAGAGGTTAAAAATATAGGTTAATGGACGAATTAAAATGTGTTTATATTCTTTAAGGAAACTATTTGGTATAGAGTCCCAACCAACAGAACATGCATCTTTAAGGTTCATTATTAAACGTTCGACTTCAAATTCATCGGCTTCCAGCAATGCAAAAGAATTGGAAACCAGTTGTGGGGGCGTTTTATTAAAAACACCATGGCTTGGGTTTGAGCAAGAATGAGTGTTATCGGCCAGTTTTTTGCCAATTGACGAGAAAAATCGTTGACCTTCTCCACAGACTCTTTTGGGTTTGATGGATTTAGTAATTTCGTAGCACCATGTTCCAATTTTGTTGTATTTGTGATTGTTTTGATTGCTTCCCATATCTTTTTGTTGTTATTTCCAGCTTTTGTCAATAAATCTCTATCGTACATTCGTTTGACCTTCTTTAACAGGTTATTGCAATGGTTTCGATATCTGGAATAAACAATTTTGGAGATCTCATTGTTAGGTGATTCTCGCATTTTTTTATGAAGCATGTCCCTATGTCGAATACACCTTAGGAGCCCAGGTGTAATCCATGGCTTTAAAATTTTTTGACGCCTTGGATACTCTATTATAAGTGAGTTTTGCAAGATAGCCCTTTGAATTGACGCTGAAAAGTATTCTATTGCGAAATTTGGATCGGTTGACGTATAGATAGTTTCAAAATCGATTTTAGTGAGATCAGAAACTAGCCCTTTACTATCTATCCGGTTCATAGATACATAAGCAAAGGTTCTCCTTTGTTTAAGTTGCAGGCAGAGTAGGACAGCATGGTGGTCCGTGATTGTAGAGTTCAACACAAGCGTTAGAGCTGACTTTTGAGTTCTTAGCATTACATGGTCAAGGCATGATTTATTTTGTCTAGTCGGGAGAGAGTGTGCAGGTAAAAGGCCATGAAACGAACATAAATTCAAATAGTCCAGCGACCTTGACTCATGAGAATCAGGGCAGATATTAATATTTATGTCTCCAATAATGGAGATGTTTTCTCCCTTTTCTTTCATATCACTCCTCACACAGTCCACCCATCTTTTCTTTGGCCGTCCCCTCCCTCTCCATACTTATATTTATTAGTAGATTATTGCATCGAGCACAAAGTAATTTATTATTGCACCGAGTGCCTGATTTAGAGCCCGAGCGTTAGCGAGGGCTCTAATCTAACAGGCACGAGGGCAATATAAATTACTTAAGGCGAGGTGCATAATCTGCTTTTCTTTCAATTAAAAATATTGTCAAGCAAAATTAACAAAGTTCCCGCCAAATTACTTTTTTAAATTTCTTTCGTTTTTAAATCAGAGTTAGCAGCAATCATTTTTTAAATTTAGAACAAGTAGGATAGAAACGAATAATACGTACGTAAAAAAAAAGTATTGATATCGGCTGGCTGAATAGAGCTAATCCATTGAGATTGGCACCTTTTGGTGTTACTAAAAAAAACTGTGCAATAATGAGATTTCATACATTTGTATTGCTCTAGAGCATGAAAGACTCGCTTTGTACTGAGTTTTTAGTGTGATTGTGATGAAATTAAAGCATAGTTGGAAGAAAAATATATTTATAACTCTTTTAGTAACAGTCGTTTTATCCCTCCTCATCAGGTGATCATACCAGGACAAACGTTTTTCTTTCAACTTTTCTGTCACTGGCGTCACTTTTAAACTCCTTCTAATATACTCATTTCTCACTTTATCCATTCTCGTCACTCCGCACATCCATCTTAACATTCTCATCTCTACTACATGCAATCTTTTTTCATCCATCTTTTTCTCAGCCCAACATTCTGATCCATACATTACGAAAGGTCTAATCACGGACTTGTAAATTTTCCCCTTTAACTTGAGGAGCATCCGTGGCTCGCAAATTGTTCCAGTGACCTGTCGCTATTTCATCCATCCCGAGTTGATATCTATCTCTTACCATTGATTTTATTTTTAATAAGGAGGAGATTTTCAATTCAACCTGTATATTTTATTTTTTATGTGTCATATATAAGGAAAACCGGCCAAGTGCGACTCGAACTTGCGCACGAAGGGTTTCATACCATTATCGCAAACAAATCACTTAAATATTTATTCTATTCTGTGTTTAGTATTTGCGGCAACAGAAATACATCATTTTTGAAAATTTCAACAGCCTAGCTATCACGGTTTATGAAATACAGCCTGGTGACAGACGGGCAGACAGACAGACAGATTTAGTAATAGGGTCCCGTTTTTACCCTTCCAAAGAGAGAAATGGTTCTCTCTTTGGGGCTTAATCTCAATTGTATTTTCCTAATTTTCATATTTTTTCTTATACCACAAAAGTAACTACCGCACGTATCAAGATTTGTGCACAATGGTCCACCTGAAGGCCTAAGTGCGGCAACCAAACCCCCTAACATAGAACATAGAAGCCCCAAAGAGGAGGACGCAAAAGCATATTATGGTAGCTGCATCTTAACTCTTACACTTCTTTGCCAGATAAGTATGTTTTAGTTCTAGGAAGGTCTTAACAAGTTCCGGCAAGCGTATTGCCAACGGGGCATTCTGGCACTTAAAATACTATCTTAGGGTAAAAATTGCGAAATTTATAATGAGAAAGGCAATCCCAAAGCCATCAAATTTAAAAGATATAGGTTATAAGCACGTCTAGTGATAGTTAGGATGCTAAAAGTTTCTCCGCTTAATGTCGACCGACACGATACGTATTTTTTGAGATTGAGCGGTTTTTTGGATTTGTTGTCACTTTTTTATGGACTGATTAGTACATTATTAAAATTAACAGCCGGCGGATCACATGAGCTAAGTTGCGGGCACAGGTAGTAGTATTATATAGTAAGATATTAAACTTTTACTATTTTTATTATTAATTTTAGATTAGGGATGATAAATGATTTGCAGACGAAACATTGGAGATGATGTTTTTAGAGATATACGTTTGTTTGACCCTTTTTAGGAAAACAATATCTTGTTAATGACCTAACTAGGATGAGGTATTAATTATGCACAAGAGTGGATATCAAAGGCCGGCTTTGATACCCACTTTTGTGCTTAATTAAGTACAACCATTGTTGAATTAAATTGAATATAAACTAAGTCAAAATTTATGTAACTGATTCAGTCATGACAAATCCATAATTTAAAAAAAAAAAAAATGAGTGGTATCCTTGTAACAATGAAAAAAATATTCAGTTATATCAATTTTGGTTTACACAAAAGAACAATAGAACTTGAACTACCTACCGCTTTGAAATTACTTTGAACTAGGGACCAAAGCCATGCTCATGGACTGAAAAAAAGTACCTATGACTAAGTAAATTATTCAAGTTGAGATCCAGTGGTAACGACACCGACTAACGTGTCGTAGGTCGTGTTTCGAATGGAATTAGATTAGGTTAGGTTTTCTAAAACTGTCTGTAAAAACAAAATGTTTGTTATCTTCCAAATTAAGAGATTCAGTCAGCCTTCCAAATCTGGAGTAGCGTACAAGAGCAGACAGTCCAACAACAGATGAATTTCCGTCAGACAAACACCGTTTGCCGTTTTAAGGCTATCTTTATTTTCTGTCTCACAGTTAACCACCCATATGATCACGACCGGTACCACTAAAACCTTTAACATTAGTCTGGAACTGACTCACGGATGCACAGTGAGTGCAATGACAGCTATTTCCTGTCCAGAATGGACGGTCACTAGACTTGTTCAAACATACCGTCTAGACACATTCATGGAACGTTTTTTGGAAAAGTATTTCATTTGGGAATTGGAACTACAAATGTAATAAGATGAATAGGTACTACGACTTGTTTATAAAATACTAGCTGTTGCCCGCGGCTTCGCTCCCGTGGAACACCCCACAGGACCAATTTTCGGTAATAAAAATAGCCTATGTCACTCAGGAATAATGTAGCTTTCTATTGGTGAAAGAATTTTTCAAATCGGTCCAGTAGTTTCGGAGCCTATTCGGTACAAACAAACAAAAAAATCTTTCCTCTTTATAATATTAGTATAGACAAAAAAAAAGTGGAAAAACAAATATCAGAGTACTTTTCGATTCCTTATAGATTTTTTTACGTGTAGGTATGTACTAATTTATTTACCGTAGAACAATTTGGATGCAAAATAAGACTGTTATAGTTTATGAAAGTCACGAACTTGACTGAAAACTGACGTAAGTAAGGTTTAAAAAGCACAGATTGACGTGCACTCAACTGTACCTTTAATAATATTTTTTGATCTCCGTCTTCTCCTTGTAGGATTGGCATTTCCATAAAAACATCTGAATATTTTCAGGTAGAACCTTTATCCAGCACTTGAGAGCTCGAAACTACTTTAGGGGACCCTATAAAAGTACTGATCTACTTAGCTTACGTCCCAACTTACACGCGTCACCATTTCACGCTCGCTTACCCGTATATTAGCTAACTTGATATTCAGTCCACGTTCTCGTCTTCCATCGATATTTACCTGAAATTTGGGTGTTTGTAAGAAAAACAGAGTTTTTGTTATTGCGTGGGCGACTAAAATGTCAATCAAAATCTTTGTCGAATCAAACGAGTTTAAGTTACAAATGATGCTATGTAAATTAGGTCATTTATATTCTTGAAAGTTAAACTCTAAGGCAGGGGTCACCAATTATTTTCATTCGGGGTGATGTTGCTGAGTATACATATTTGTATAGCTTTAAACTAGATGATACGATGTGTTGATGATGAAGTCTTAGCAATTTGGATAAGTCTTTACAGTACGCTTTATAGCTAACGATTCCCACAATTGGTGGACCTCCACCGGTTGTAGGACGTAGGCTAATGATCAGATATAATACGAGCTTGCCAATATAAATTACCTAGCATCACATAACTAAGAGCATTTAATGATTTTAATGATAGAGGTCGATTTCGAAATTGATTTCGTGGTTGAGGATTTCGGCTTTCAGTGCATTTTGTTATACAAATCAATTTACTTATATTGAAGAAACATATTATTATTTAATATGTGACTTATGAATGTATTTTATAATTATTATGAGTATATGGTACTTGCAATTAAATCTCCTTTATTCATGTGCTAGCTTCTGCCAGCGGCTTTGTCCGCGTGAAGGTCGAAAAAAAGGGAAAATATGTCCGGGATAAAAAGTAGCCTATGCTATTCCAGACTTCAATCTATCTCTGTGCCAAATTTCATCCAGATCCGTCCAGCCGATTGAGAGTGAAGAAGTAACAAACATACAAACACACAAAAATGCACACATTCACAAACTTTCGCCTGTTAATATTAGTGTGATGATATTCTTATTTAACAAAAAAAAATATACAATACTATAACACACTCACACGCAATTCCTCTTGCACACTTCATACGAGTCTTCAAATATTATGTTTTGTTATTCTAAGTATCTGTTGCAATTTTTTTGTAAAGATTGTAATTGTTATTCCGTAATTGGCTGTAATAGTAGTACAATGAGTGTATCCAGGTATTTTAAGAGCTGTGGATTTTGTATTATAGAATAGAGTATATTTTATTTTACCATAAAAGTTACACCATCTCCTTCACAATAAAATCTTAAGTATACGACTACAAAGGCGGTCTTATCGCTGACAGCGATATCTACCAGACAACCTTTGGCTGGACTAATAAAACTTGTGACGTTGTAAGGGGTAATCTCTGGATCTACCGAACCGATTTTGAAAATTCTTTCACCAGTAGAAAGCTACATTATTCCTGAGTGTACTACAATATATTTTCAAGTAAAATAGAGATGCTTAGTTAGGCAGGGTAGGTAGGTACCTACCTACCTACCCTGCCACCTAGCCAGTTGACGAGAGCGAAGCCGCGAGGGTCAGCTAGTACAAAATATAGATGCAATTATTAAATAAATACCAAACATCACAAAAAAAAAAAATGAAATTGGAAGTATACGAAATGATCCACATATTTAGTACACTTTTCCTGTTCTTCATTTAATCGCAGACTCCCAAACGTTAAGGTTAATTTGTGAACGAAGTTAATAAAAGTAAAATGGCGTATGCATGTAAAGTATGACTTGTAAGCCGTTTCTGAAACAAGATTTACGATTTCTGTTTATTTTTAGGGTTCCGTACTCAAAAGGTAAAAACGGGACCCTATTACTAAGACTCCGCGGTCCGTCTATCTGTCTGTCTGTCAGTCCGTCTGTCACCAGGCTGTATCTCATGAACCGTGATAGCTAGACAGTTGAAATTTTCACAGATGATGTATTTCTGTTGCCGCTATGACAAAAAACTCTAAAAACAGAATAAAATAAATATTTAAGCGGGGCTCCCATACAACAAACGTGATTTTTTTTCCGTATTTTGCCATAATGGTATGGAACCATCCGCGCGCGTGTCCGTCTCGCAGTTGGCTTTTTTTTATCTTCACTATTAATTTTTATTTTCGCGTGGGATTTAACTGATTCACATGTGATCATCACATGGTTATTAAATGTATGTTATTAAATAATGATATCTTCATATGGTTATTTAAAAGACCAGTGGCATTATAGTACTCGTAGTACCTACTTATTGACTCTTGCTCGCATATCACTAGTATATTCTAACTTGTACCCAAACCCTTCAAACTGGAACATAACAATACTGCTTGTGATGAAAACAAACGAAAATCAAGAAGACGAGCCAAGAAAACGTCACTTTGCGGCTGTATCGGTATTTTCCTCAACGACAATTTTTCACTGTCAACAATTTATTGAGCACGAGATTCGTAAAACTTTATGCCTTTATCTGATATTGGCACGTTTCACAACACGCGCGGCAATTGATGGCTTTAGTATTCATAGTCTGTAGCGTCAGCACCAAATACACTTTACTCATTCGACAAGTCAAAGTCAACATAGTGGTATTCTGTATTACAGATCCACATCTTTTAGTCTACGTACGTTTTATAATACTATACAAACCACACCTTTTTTATCTTTTGAAATTGTGTCTACTCATTTGACTCACTTTTATGTATTCTTTGATACTGTTAGGACCTGAAAAGCATACTTTTAGTTATCTCCGATTGTTTTAAGATCTCCAGATTATTTTATACTGCTAATTTGTAAAATCTTAGAAAATTTTATACTCGTACATAGACATAACATAACATGGACACTTCTTCTTTCCGACCTGGGCAAGTGAAGTGCTAGCTGGTTTTACACTATAATTTTCAAAATAAGGGCAGGGGCAGACTGCCCCCTCTGTTAACCGTTTTTTATTCATTCTGGTCATGATTTCTTATAATTGAGATTTGAATTTGAAATTAAGGAGATATGACACAGAACGAGGAAAAACGGGCGTCAGTTTTTAGGTTGGTTTTGATTTCGAAATTTGAAGGACACATTTCTTAGCCTTGAATTACAAAGTATTCTTATCCACAAAGTACTAATAAAATTGTAATGAATTCAGTTTGTGAACCAGTGTTATAAATCCCTGAAGACTATAAATAAATACTGATTATACTCTCAAGTGAACTTTTACTGTTATTATATCATGAACTGCTGCAGACAGGTCTTCAGCAGCGCGGCGGTATGCGCGCTGTGGCCGCGCGCGCCCACCAGCAGTACGCGCAGGGTGCTCACGCTGAACACAAGGGCCCATATCTCGCGATAGCGCTCCATCAGCTATCCTATCGCACCGTATCACGTCGCTCTGGTCTGCGTTTGCCCCTTCGCCAACTTGGAAGAGGCGAGCGGAAACGGTCGCACCTGATCCCTCAGTCAGTCGTTTTGTGCGGGCGGCACGCAGTGAAGCCGGCCCTTTTTTTATTAACGTGGCTTACGTTTAGCTCTTCTAAGCTAAACGTAACGTTACAATAGAGGCTCTGAGATAGAATATAGAATTATGTTTGCAGTTCTAGACTATAAATTATTCAGATGTATTATGACGAATTTCAGGCTCAAGATTGAGTTTTGTCTCGTGACTAGATTAATTGTAACTGAATGAAGTAACTGGCTTTTGAAACAGTGTCATTTCTGATGTAAAATATAAATTATATGATCTAGACAGTGCAAGGGCAGTGGTGGCCCAGTGGTATTGGCTGCGACTTACAAGTTGTAGGTCGTGGGTTCGAGTCTAGGCAGGCGCTTTACTTTGTGTAAATTATTTCATCACCACTGCTCTCAAAACGATGAAGGAAAACATCGTGAGGAAACCGGCATGGCCTAGAACCAAAAATTCGAAGACATGTGACATCCACCAACCCGCACTGGGCCTGCGTGGTGGATTACGGCCCGCTCCCTCTCACAGAGAGGAGGCCTGTGTCCCAGCAGTGGGAACATTAATAGGCTGATGATGTGTGATGTGATCTAGACACGGTACAAAAAAACATATTATTATCCAATTTCACAAAAATCTTCTGATAAATTACTCATGGACCCAATATTTCTATGATCATATTGATCAAAAAAATAATAAGGTTTACTTACCCATTTTTCAATCTTGTTAAAAAGGAAGATTTATGACTCATAGTTGTAATTTCTTTCTAATAGATTAAAAAAAATATCTGACAAGCCGTAACACAGCTTTTGATAAAATTGTATAGTCGCTAAAGCCCAGTTTTAACTTTAGAAATTTACTAGAGCGTGGGTTTATTTGGTAAAACCCGCATTAGCAATTTCCTACAGGGGTTCTTTCATGATGTGATTGATTGAATCACTTTTTTAGTATAGGAACGCTTTTCCACTAGCTATGAGTAACCACAATGCTTGTTAGTGGGGCAAGGGATGTACAAAATACCGATATTTTTTATTGAAATTTAGGCCAGATTCTCCGGCCGTTATAATATTTTTTGGGTTGGTGCTTTTAGCAGTGTTTTGTTGCCATTTGTTAATATATGATGGTGATAAATTAATATATCAGTGATTTAAATGTGTGTCTTCATAATATAGTACCTATTTTAGTTTTTTCGTATATTACCCAAGTTTTTGTTGGGTTTGTGAAAGGCCTTATTACAAAACCAGGTTAATGTTTAAGCCATTATGGCCCAATATTGTATGATAAACTGTCATCGGGTTCGATTCCCGCACGGGTCAAATATTTGTATGACCTACAGATAGTTGTTCCGGCTCTGGGTGTTGTGTATGTGAGTTTATATGTTTGTAAACGCTCCCACGATACAGGAAGAAATTCTTAGTGTGGGGCAAAGTTTAAAAAAAAAAAAAAACAATAATCCTCGTGTTAGCAACTAACTCTGAGTTAAGTTTTTCGTGCAAGGGGCCAAAGATATTTTCAAACTCTATTTTGAGATTCTTTAGTAGTACCAGTGGTGTCTCATCCCATACAAAGAAACCGTGCCGACGTTCTATACTGATTATTCTGATTATTTTTTGTACATCAATCGTGTTCGGTCCCGTTCCGTTCCATTCCACGGATATAGATGGTGATCTATCTATCGCCGTGGAACGGAACCGAACGCGATCGATTTACAAAAAATAATCGGTATAATCAGATGAAAAACGCTAGTTACGTCGACACGGTTTCTTTGTATGGGATGAGGCATCTGTATGCTAGTATTTTAGTATCTGTGGTAGTACTCTGACTGGAGTCCAAGTTTTTTGTACAGTATTCTGAATAAATTACAAAATGGAATCGGTTTAAACACTAATGACTATAAATACATCAAGTAAATTCAATTGAAACATGAACAATCTATCTGTGTAAATAAGTAAAACTCCATACAATCATGCCTGTAATAAATCTTACAAAAAGAGGTCAAACCAAACGCAGAAAGATAAAGAGATCGTTTATTTCATTATGCGCAGATAAAAGAAGGAATTTATCTCATTCTTAAGACCGCATCAAACTCCATTACTGGGTAAAATACAAAGAACATCAATATGAAATATGAACTCTACTTACCTGGTCACGGTGCTTTCAGACGAACACTGGGCAATTATATACGAAAAATTACCGTAGAGCAATATTACAGTTAATATTATGTAGGTACATAACTTTAAATAAATTTCTAAAAGTGCCACTACTTAAAGCAAAAAACAGCTTTAGTTGTCTTGATGTCATATAACTTACTCTCTTCTTAATTCTGGTGACTGGAAATGTTTTATTTTTTTATTTGTAAGCGATGATGTTGTCAACGGTGAAACCCGCTTGCCTAGAAGAAAAAACCTATTCACTCTTGACTTAAAGACCCCTAGATGGAATGCTCTGCCGGAATCTGTGTTTCGCGATAGCTATCGCGAAACACAGATTCCGGCAGAGCATTCCACTCCTTAGCTGTACGCATAATATAAACATTCCCAAAAAGTTTTGTGCGTATGGGTGGGATGTCCACCGTGCACCGATGGCACATTGCTGTCGTCTGTTGTTCCGATGATTAAACGGGCTAGGCGGCATCAGATCATGCAATGCTATCGCACACGCCCCGAAATGTAACCGATAAAAAACCTTTTGACGTCATTGGCCATAGGTTATACGATCAGTGCCCTGCTCACAGACTAGATCAGTTTACCTTGTTTCTCATGCGGATCTCTTCATCATCAGCCTATTAATGTTCCCACTACTGGGACACAGGCCTCCTCTCGAGGGAATGGGCCGTAATCCACCACGCGGGCCCAGTGCGGGTTGGTGGATGTCACATGTCTTCGAATTTTTGGTTCTAGGACATGCCGGTTTCCTCACGATGTTTTGCCACTGGTCCCTCTCATCTCTTAAATACTGGCAAAATACAATTTAATCAAATTACGTTTCACCAAAATCCTACGATTTTGACGTCTGGTTTGATGCTTTCATGTTGTAGTTATTCGGCAATCTTACGGTCGACAATTACTTGTGTAGAGTCGCTCGTGTTAAAACACATTTTTGCACAAGCATCTTCGTGAGACGAGAGATAATTTGAATTTTCAGCATATATAAATGTAAAATTATATACGGGTATATATTTACTTACGGTATCGATCAATGTGGCGACGCCTGGGGGAGCAGTGCCTATGTCCAGCAGTGGACGTCTTTCGACAGAAATGATGATGATGATACGGGATTTTTTATTGAAATCTGTACGAAGTAACAAAAGTTTCAAGTTCATTTTTTATTTTGAAAAGGACAGGACTTTGAAGACTGTTCTCTAAAGAGTTAAAAATAGATAAAACTTTCAAACTCGTTTATACCGCATCCCAGAATACGCCGTTTAAAACAAGTTGGAGTTCTACAAGAAAGTAATGGAATTACTTTAGTAAACTTTCAAGTGTTTCCGCTCTTATTTGTTTTGGTTCTCTATTACAAAGGCTAAAAATAGGTCATCCACAGTCAAAAACATGTTTCCAAGCTGTTCGTCAAAAAAAAAAAAAAAAAACTAGTATTTTGCATTATTTAAAAAATAGAATCACTGGCGTTTCATAGTTCCTACGTCTTTCCGCCGCGAAGAAATTTCTTGTTTTCCCATTACTAACTCGTTGCTGCATAGCTGTCAGTCTTATTAAGTTAGTTTTGCACCCGTACATTTCCTTAGAGCGGATATTAGAGCATTTTTCTCCGTCTTCTTTAAAAGTAGAACGTGCTTGTGACGATTCCTTTGGCATTTACTATAATTAATGTCTGTTTGTGAGCGAAAGGGATTGGTTGCCGCATTACTGTCTTCGTATAATAAATGATTGGATTGAAACTGTTTCTGTTTCTACAGTCTATTTGTTATTTTTCTACAGTACATAGTTTAAACTGTTGAATAAAGACAAAAAAATCAGAAAATTTAAAAGTGCTGTTTTGTATTCCTTATTTACAATCGATAGCATAATAATTATCTTCTGAAATCCATTTTTAGTAAGAAAAATGCTGCGAAACCAATGCCGTCGTATAAGTGACACATCAAACTCGATGCAATTGCTAGATAAAAATATTGACTAGTAGCTGTAAATATACCTTCCCATGCGGGTAGGACGGTGTCGTCTCAACTTGATTATAAATAGTTTAATTCATCTTTGCGCGCGGCGATATGTGTGAGTAAGCATGTGCGGGTGGTTGTTTGCTCGGACGGCGACTGCCGCATCACTCATCATCATCATCTGCCTAGCCTTTGCCCAACTATATTGGGGTCGGCTTCCAGTCTTACCGGATTCAGCTAAGTACCAGTGTTTTACATGGAGCGACTGCCTATCTGACCTCCACAACCCAGTAACTGGGTAACACGGTACCCCTTGGCAAGACTGGTGTCAGATCTCAAGCTTCTGACTACCCATAACGACTGTCAAAGGTCTTCAAATGACAGCTGGGACCAACGGCTTAACGTGCTTTCCGAGGCACGGAGGAAACTCGGTATGTTGAAATGGTCACCCATCCACGGACCGACCTCGTCAAGCGTTGCTTAACCTTGATGATTGACCCGTGCGGCTGTTATTACTTAGCCACAAGCTCCTCTGACTGCCGCATCACTGCCATACAAAATGTATAATATATAATTACAAGCGCACGCACACATAGCGCCAGGCGCACTGATGAGTTGAACTATTTATACTGTTCTAAAGGTTACAATTTTTTTTTTTTTATTATTTAGGCAAGTTTGTTCGATACTCAACCTTTATTTTAGATCATTTTTTTTTTGTTGCTTGTCATTCAGTAGATCTATATATACCATTATCTTATCTTATGGAGGGGCCGAGAAGTAACTCGGACACTTCGATCCATTGGAATCTATTGTGGTCCCCTAGATAACTTACTCCTCCCCAATCTCGTTGAAAACTCTTTTCATTAGTTTTACAACGAGACTAGGAGATATGAGCCTAGTCTTCTGGTTTTGGATTTCCAACCCCTAGGAGACTCATTCGCTTACCAGCCAATGCATTGCATGTGCACGCATGTGTACATACCATTGGTAATACATAATATTATTTATTTGTATTTGTTCAGCCAGTTTTATCGATACTCAAACTTTATTTTAGATTGATTTTTGCTTGATATTCAACAAATCTATATCTTCCATTGTAACATGAGATAACATAACTTTTACAGAAGAAAATCATTTCAGCTAAAAGAAGTCCTCTGTTGGGCATGAGCCAAGCGTCGCCATATCAACTAGTCTTGATCATATTAAACAGTCATTTGAAGTTTTTTTTTTAACCGACGTAAAAAGAAGGAGTTTGTGACAACAAATCCAAAACTACGCTCAAACTTAGAAAAATATGTATAGTATCGGACGACTGCAGCGGCGCAACATTCAGCAGCCCAATCATCAGCAGTCGTGCTTGCAACCTACAACTTTTAAATTGAATGATTTTGGGTTTTCCTTACTCTTTTCTCAAAATCTTGACAGACAATAATTGTCAGTGTTAATTATTAAGTGATTCTATAAGGGTTTAGCGGTAGGCAGATTAGTTCAATTTGCGCAGTTGTCGATGTTACGCTTGAATTCGTCTCACGATTTCTTTACTTTCCACGGTATAGTTCGTTCAATCCACGAAGACGCGCCCCACCACTATTCCTCCTAACCGTTTATAGTATATGTGTGCAAGCTTACGTCAATGTTTGAGTGTTATCGGTACACACTAATTACCTATGAGTGCACACGCACACTACAATGAATAGACTAATCATTTTAATAATATAAAGAAAAAGAATAGACTAATCATATAATCAGCGTGGATTGAACGAACTATATTTAATCAATGACCGTAGTTCCTTCAGTAGCACAGAAATTTTACTTTTACTGCTGCTCGGTAAATTTTCGAGCTGTCAAAGATACTGGATACTCTCAAAAAGGAGTCCTAGCAGGGCAAGAATATATGTACTTGTCAGAATAAATAATATAATACACCTGTATATTTTGGTGTAATTCTTGTATATTTTTGTGTACAATTAGTCGAGAAAAACACTTCTTTGACAGAACCCTTCTTCGATATGCACTTGTTCTAGCTTATGTGGACGCTCACTCACATGATGGGCAGACTAGAGCAGCGCTATTACAGGACTCACGGTGAACACTGGCTTGAGCAGAGGAGAAGACATGTGAAATTGTTATCCGGTAGTAAAAACGGGTTTTAGGCTGCCCGTCCACTTGCGCGAAGTGTAGAAAAGAGGAGCGGACCCAACCAATTTGCCAACCAACAGAATCGCATAAAACTCCGCTCTAACGCGCGAGCGGAGTTTTAATGCAGTTGGATTGATTGACTCTGTTCTTTTTTTCTCCACTTTGCGCAAGTGGACAAGCAGCCTTAAGGGTAGGAATTTCCGCAAGGAAAACAGATTGTTGTAGTGTTAAAACATGCCTTTTTTTTCCTTATCCTATAATCCTTCGGGCCAACTTATATATAGCTAAAGTACGTAGTTCATTAGTGCGTACACTCTTTTGTTTACCATGAAATAGCATTAAAACACAATTTTTACTAACATTAACTTTTTATAATGTAAATCGTGGAAGAATCTGCACTATCCAGTTCCAGTAAGTAATAATATCCTATGAAAAGTTTACTCAAATAGACTACTACTCTACACACCGCACTAAGGAGCTAGTTTGGTGGCAGCGGCGGCGGCGGCGGCAGGTGCGGAATATTGAACAAAAGAAACCACTCGGGCCACTTATGTTCATACTGGCGATGACGGGCGCAACTACCGAAAGAGCGCGAGATAATTTCAAATGATCCTATAGGCTTGTTACAGTCACACAGACATGCCTAACTAGCGAGCGTTGCTTTGGGTAATAACAGACCAAAAAAAAAAACATCATCCATAAAACCACGGCGGCGGCGGCCGCGCACTATATTCGTATGAAGACTATACTTCATACGAATATAGTGCGCGGCCGCCGCCGCCGTGGTTTTATGGATGATGTTTTTTTTTTTGGTCATGTTTTGCTAAAGTTTGTATCCGGGTAGTGATTTTGTTGTTTATGTTTGTTGGGTTGTTACTAAACTACTCTGTGTATCTAGGTACGTTTCTATGACAGGATAAATAAATTTCGTACACCAGATTAATTGATCAAGTTCTTAGTTCCTATGAATAAGGGGGTAATAAAAATCAATATGCGTTGGAGCTTTTATTAAAATGATTATAATCCAAATCTTGTATAATAATTCAAGTTACACTATCATTTCATCAATAAAGTATACACAAGTTTAATTTCGTTTGTTTACGCACCGCATAGAACATTGCGTTGACTTACAACTTAAAATTATACTATACATGATGTTACTGTAAACGCCCGAGCTACAGTAAAACCTAAGATTTACCATGTCTTACCGGTAAAAGTCCGAAATATTTACCATGTCTTACTGGTAGAAGTCCAAAATAATCTTGATATTCGCTTATTTCGAGCTTTTTTCAGCAATTACAAGGTAAATCTTAGGATTGCCCTCAGAAGTTTGTAAATGTTTAAAAAAAAAAACTGTCATTTTTGATCATGTTCCCACTGCTGGGACACAGGACTCCTCTCTGTGAGAGGGGATGGGTCGATGTTGGTATTTAAAAATAACATCATGATTTTAAAACATTTCCTATTATAAGCAATTGAAAATGTTTTAAATTAATGTTAGTATTTTACTGTTAATCAATCAGTTCTTAACCGTTCTTAATCACGCACACACTGTACGTGACAATTTTTGAATACATACAAGTCACTAAGTTAAATCCTAAGACTACCGAGTGATTTGCTAATAAATGCACGAAATTAGCGATTATAATAGATCATTTCGAACTTTTACCAGTAAGTAGGTAAATCTTAATTTTTACCGGTAAATCCTGGGTTTTACCATAGGTCGGTCTTTTACAGTAACGTTGTTTTACAATTGAAAATCATTTCATATGTAGTAGTCCATAGTTTCTTGTTATTTTTTACTTTATTTACATTTAAATTCACGAATACAACTGGTTGGTACCTATATACATTATCATTTTAAACATAATGTCTTACTGATTTGCATTTATTATTTACAAATTCTACGATTCTAAAACAAAATATTGGTCAATTCTTACTTATAAATAAATGTTTTTATAGGAAAAAAATTGGGACTCACTCGCAAAAGTGTTCGATCAGTGTAATTATACTTTTAAATATTATTGAAACGTATGAATTATATTATAGTCGGTAGGAATAGAAGAGTTCAATTGAGTAAATATATTTATGTAAGTAATATGAGTACAAACACTTTTGTGAACGACTATTCCCGGCAAAACAAACCACAAAGCAATTAAAGAGTCATTTTAAAGAGTCTTGTCACTAAGATCGATGAGTCTTTAAACTCATCAAATCTTATTGGTTTTCAGCAATATTATGAAGAAAAAAAAACACAAGATAAAATAGGTAGTTATATACCAAAAGTTATTTGAATTTTTCAATACATGTGTCGCGTCCTGTTTTGTGAGTAGAAACAACCGTGGTAAAAATATTATACAAATAACTCAATATTTTTCGTGCAAATCTTTCATTGAACTTGTAAATCTCTGTCTTCCGTTGTAATACAACTTCACCGGAATAGTCTTTCCGGTGTGAGTCGTGCGTAAGTTGGGCGTAGTCGGGAGTTCAGTCGACGGGCGCTGAGTTTCGTCTAGGTGAGCACAGGAGTTTGGAGTTGGCAGGCGGTACTCAGCTGGGTGGGGCTGCGTGGCCGATGGCAAATGCGTTGTAATAAGTGTGTCCGCTCCGAAGACTGCCGCACTGAGTTTGGTTGCACCGTGTGTAATGTTGTTCCTAAAAACGACAAAGGAAGTTATAACCATATAAGATAACGCACGGGATCGGTCAATGTCGGGGGAGGCATATGTCCAGCAGTGGACGTCTTTCGGCTGAAATGATGATGATGATGATGATGAAGCGTCTGACACATTTACGATGTTAATGTTATACAAATCTCAAAAAAATAGTGTAAGAAGTCTGATAGATTGAAAACCATGACCACAAAAAAAAAAAACAAGATCTAATTAAAGTTTTGACGTCACTATAATAAATGGTAAGTATAAGTTCTTTGAAATTAATAGGACAGCATAACCTAGTTCAAAACCAAAATATAATCTCACCCAGGTAAGCTAATAATATCATATTATCGATCAAGAAACAAAGAAAAAGAAGAAACAACACGCACCTGGTTTAGCCTGTGCTCCGCCCGTTCCTTACACGACCTCAGACACCGAGCCATGACGTCGGATAAATTAATTACCTGTTCCTAAAAAAATAAGTCTGTTTTGCTTAAAAAAAAAAAACATAGCAAGAAGTTTCACAAATAGTTAAGAAAAATGGCCAAGCCATAAAATTTACCGACATTTAGGATTAGTACAAACAAACTTTAAGGCTTGTGTTACTTGGCAACCAATTTCCATGAAGTGTTTTGGTGGGATTTCATTTATTTTATAAAAAGTTTATTCACATCCCTTTAAAAAAATCTAAAAACGTATCTTTAGAAGAAATTGATATAGGTACATAGGTTAGTAGAAATATCTCAAAAACACTTACACTTAAATAGCTAACAAAACTTTATTTCATGCGTTCACACTTCCAGGTGGGTTCATTTCAAAAGCGTCGTGTGTTTTTATATAAACCACGTCTCCCGAAGCAGGTCGGCAGCTTCAATTTTCAGCTATAAGTATCCATATATATGATCATATATTTATTTTCCTTCTCAATATTCTGTGTAATGTTGCATTACCTTTAGTTTCATCTAATATGTGTATGTGTCGAGCACGAAATTTAAACTAATTAGTATCTTTATCGTTTAATTTATTAAGTTTTTCTATTGCACTAGTTTTTATTTACACTTAGAAATCGGTATAATTATACCGATTCCTCAATCTCTGTCTTTCAGTACACAAAACACAAGTTATCTGTCTGCTTGAGTCCACATGCATTGTCTCTTCGGGTATAGTTAAGACCCGATTGTTCACAGATTTTCGCAATGGTTATAACAAACTGACGTTATGTCCATTGGAGTATTTGGCTGAGGATCTCAATGAACGGTTGTTTATTGTCAAACGCATTGAGGAAGTGTTGTTGTCTCCGCGACGGAGAAGCGAAGTGTGGCGACCTCCGGATTCCCTGTGAAAAGATATAATGTTAAATAAAAAAGTTGCATAATGTGGGACGAAAATCGACTTTAACCGGAGTTGGATAAGAAATTAAATTTTCCTACTTTGGCACTTCTTCAGCTATTGTTTTATTATAACACAACAATAAAGTTTGGAGACGCCCTTTCCATTATGTGACCTCTTAAGGCACGCATTCTAAGGCATGGAAGTATCTCAAAGATTATCCCGTGCGCCTGTTACTATTGAACCAACAGCTTCTCTGGCGGGAAAGCTATATATACAAATCTGTTTTTTTTCAAAAATATGCTTAAATAATCTAAACAATTTGAACGAGGTAGGCCTTCAAAATTTCCTATTAAAAATTAATGAAGCTTTATGAAAAAAGAATTTGTTGTTGTGTTGTTGAAGCAAGAAAGGACTCCTGTCCTTCCACTTAATATCGGATGGGTTTGTGAAGGTCAGTTTCAGAAATGAACAACAGACAGGATTGAGAAGTGGTTTTGGGCAATAGAGATTTATTAATTGAAACGGATAAATAAAAACCGGGCAGAGCTTTGTTCAGATCTTGTATTCACAATCGAAAAAGACAAATAAATGATGGGCAATCGCTTATATTAACACAATCCTCGTTGCTGACATGGCTTGACTGGAGGGGAGGCTTCAATATGGCGGCTTAGCTTCGGCGGGCTCGGCGGGTATTGGTCGGTTGCACGTAGGCCGACGTCACATCCGTTACATAATATTGATTTAGAAACATTATTTTTGTTTTGAAAATGTAGACTACATAAACAATATTTAAAACGTTTTTTACTTTTCTGCGATAGTTTAAAAAAGAAATTGGTATTAATGATTTGTAATTTATTTCTACAATATAATTTTTGTGTCATGTTAGTTAAGTTTACGTTTAAATAAGAAAAAAAAATAACCAACTATAAGTATATTTAATCTATAAACAACGTAGTATCTATACCTAGGTAAGAACACAAAGGGAATATAAAACCGTTGAGATATAAACAGCGATATTTTTTTCTTGGTGTCATTAATGCTATCCTGTTTGAAATATGTCATGAAATAACTCAAAAGGATTTTCTATGCTAAATCATTAAAAGCCCAAAGCGGTAAATAATTTTACCTCTCGTTATTTAGGGACCCTCGACCCGGGGTCCTCGGACACGCTTATAAAGCTGCCAATATGTTTTTGTTACAAATCTTTTCACGTCTAATACAAGTGACACACATTGATTTTATATGATGAGGATCTAAGTTGTGAGAAAAACAAAGATTTTTTGAGACCGTTTCGGGTAACAACAGTAGTTCCCTTCATAATGGTTGAGCTAAATGGTGGTAATCTATGCGTCATTTTCGAGAATGGACGTCATTTGCGTGGGACTGGTCATCTTTTAGCTGCTACAAGTTATTATAATTTGTAAAAGTTGCAAAAATTGTTAGTTCATGTTAAATTTACAAATAAAATGCATGATTGTAAAAATCCACCTCAGATCAAATGCAAAAGGTAAAGAAAATCAATGATATCTGTCAGGTGTAAAAATAAAACGAACGCCGCGTTTTTATTATATTTATGTTGTTGTTCGTTTGGAATACGCTAGGTATTTAAGCGGCGGACGTCGCTTTTCAAGGACTTTGTGTGATCCTTCTATTAGGGTGCAGTTCCATTGAGGCGGAGCGGAGCAGAGCGGAGAAGAGCTGTGCCGCGATTCACCAATCACATGGCTTGAAATCCACATCTCTTCTCCACTCCGCTTCAAAGGAAACCTGAAGCTGTGCTCCGCACAGCTCCACTCCGCCTCAGTGGAACCGCAGCCTTAAGCTGCCGGTATTTCAACGCATCGTCTCAAGACTGCAGGATCATCTCATGCCTCTACTTCATGAGCTTGAGAGTGGGATCAGAGAGCATTTCGTTTATATCTGTACGGTAATGAAGTATGCTTGTTTATTATGACATACGTTAAAGAGTACGTCAACAAAAAGTGGTTGAAATAAAGCTATTTTCTGGTGATTGCGCAGGGCAGAATAAAAACAATACAGCAGTATACGAAAGAATATAGTTGACAAAAGGCGTTTCAAAAAAATTCAACGGAGCTTTCTGATGGGTGACCATTCTTTTCTGCCGTGTGATAGAGCATTTGGGATTATGAAAAGAAGCCTTCGTCGTAAAGAAAGGCTGTACAGTGTACAGGATCTTATGGCAATAATTGCAAATAAAAATACAGGCAGAGGGATTATTTACAGCTCACTTGGTCAGCGGAGAGGATGTGACCAAGTTTAAAAAATGGTGGGTTCAACATTCCAAAAAGATTGCACTATCCCTTGAAACTAAGGATTGGTTAAAACGAACGCCGCGTTCTTATTCTATTTATGTTGAAAAACATTTAAAATATATTATTAGAGATTTTTTTTTAAGTTTTGGGTTGAGGTGGATTTTTACAGTCATCTTGTACAAGGTGTGTTATTACAATCAAAGTCCAATTTGTACAAATGTTTAATCATATTTATTTTCATAGAGAATTAACTGATTTAATCTAGTTCTTCATCTTCGACATTTTCATCTATTGGCCGTTGAAAATGTTGTCCCAGTACTTAACTTTTTCGTCTTCAGACATAAACTGAACCCATATTTTCAGGTCTTGCATTTTCCTAACATTAATGCAGAGCTGCCTTGTCCATACGCAGGTTCATTTGGTAGCGATACCGTAATCTGTGGCCTTATCTTCAACAAAAATGTATGCTTTATCAATCCATCAATAAATTCCTGCGTGTTTACCGGCACGTCACTGCCGATCTTTTTACCCGACTGCCGAGGGAGGGTAATGCGTTTATCAGTCTATATATGTATGTTTGTTCCTATGTGGCGGTCTAGAGACCAAACGCTTTGGCCGATTTTGATGAAACTTACGTCAATCGATTTGTCTTAATCTTGCAAATGTCACTGACTACATAAAAATTGGAAAATAGAAAAATGACGGCTTCTGGGCGCATATTGTGGGGGCCCAATTTTTGTTTCTTTCAAATCCATCGTGTGGTGTATCAAAATACAGTGTTTTAAGAGTTGATTTCAAAAATATATAACATTAATACGTTTCAATGTACCGAATTCGAAAAAAATAAGCTTAAAAGTTTTAAACCAAAAAAGTTAATTCAAAAAATCTAACTACCCAATTGCTTAAGAAGCGAACTAAAAAGACAGAGTATACATGTGGATTTGGCCAGCCAGCTCGCGAATATGTATCCTCCGACTGCATAGCATGGTTTTCTTTTTGTTTACGTCTTTTTAGTTTTCTTCTTAAGCAGTTGGGTTTATTGAATAAACTTTTTGAATTTGAGGTGATGGAACTTGAAAATACTGAAGCTTGCTTTCTCCGTTCTCGGAATTTACCGATCCTTAGTTTCAAGGGATAGTGCAATATTTTTGAAATGTTTAACCCACCATTTTTTTAAACTTGGTCACATCCCCTCCGCTGACCAAGTGAACTGTAAAAAAATCACTCTGCCTGCTCGAAAATACATTTGATTCCATAAGATCCTGTAATCTGTACAACCTTTCTTTACGTTGAAGGCTTTTTTTTAATTATAATCCCAAATGCTCTATCACAAGGCAGAAAAGAATGGGCACGCATCAGAGAGATCTGTTAATTTTTTTTAATACGCCCTTTGTCAACTAAAGCCATATTCATTCGTACTGCTGTATGTTTTTAACCTGCCCTGCGCAGTTATCAGAAAAAAACATTAGTTCTTCGACTTTTACCACAACCACCACCACTTTATTGCCGACGTACTCTTTAGCGCATGTCATAATAAACGAGCATACTTCGTTTGGTCCCTTTTTTACTTGCCCTTCACAATATACGAACAAGACATTTTTAGCCGTTTTCAAATTGTGCATGCAGATGATAGAAACGCTCAGTTGCCGCAAATAAAATATTTCTTGCACTGGGATTATTGGCAGTGACACATTCTGCGTCTAATCGTTGCAAATTCCCAAGAACGTTTAATCTTCTTGAGATCTTTACATACACAAGACACCCAGATCCGGAACAATTATATTTGAGAGACCACTGCAGTAATTTCAACACCAGACATCGCATTGACAGTTTTTTATCTTTTTATTTCCCTCTCTTCCCAAGACCAACAAGTCACGGAGCCTCTTAACACGGTCCTTAGTAATGCCAAACAAGCTAAGAAAAGCAGATTGGCATAAATTTTTCTTCTCATAACCAATTTGAACGGTATATGTAAACATTTTCTGTCTCAATGGGATGCACTCGGCGTCGTTTTTATGTCCTTACAGTATATTATTAACCCGTGGAGATAGATATCTTGTTATTTTTTTGTTGATAAGGTATATAATTTGGCTAGGTTCTCTAATTTGTCATTTTCGAATATGGTTGCCCAGCTTTTTTAGCACACTTGCATATCCTATTGTCTTAGCCCGTACAGTTTTATTTTTTTTGTTACATAAGCTTGCCCATGAATACTTGCTTTTTTAATCTTATTTCGAGAATCATCAGCGTAGTTATATCGTCGTTTTTAGGGTTCCGTATCTCAAAAGGTAAAAAATTGAACCCTTATAAGATCACTCTCTTGTCCGTCTGCCCGTCTGTCTGTCCGTGTGTCAACAAAATTTTTCTCAGGAACGGGTGAACCTAGCAAGTTGAATTATACCAGATACTGAGGTCTACAGTCCCTATTAGGCGAATAAAAATCAAGGTCCTGACTCAACATGATAAAAAGATATGGGCAAATTTAGATTTTTGTAGCCAAGTACCAAAATTTACCATAACTTTCAACTTTTTTATTTTTCGGTATTTTGCCTTTACTTGTGCTGTAAGACCTTACTTTTAACCAAAATTGACAATTGTAGGTCAACCGGAAGTACCCTATTAGTTTAGGGGCCAAAACCTATATGGTAGTTCCCGTTGATCACGAACGTTTGGCAAAAAGTAAGGTAAATAAAGGACAGCACAAATAAAGGAAAAATTCAACAAAAAATTAAAAAATAGGGTGTCCCCATACACAAATAGTTGACGCCACCCTGGGTACAGAACCTTTCGTGCGCAAGTCGACTCGCACTTGGCTGGTTTTTTTTGCCTGAGTTTCACCCGAGGAGAACCCATCGAAGTTTAAATATATCACATTTTCCTCCATTTTAGCAGTAATTTTCACCATTAAGCATACATACATACATAAACTCACGCCTTTTTCCCATGGGGGTAGGCAAAAAACTGCAGAACGCCACCTGCTACGATCCTTACATACTTCTTTTGCTTTACTCACATTCATACATCTTGTCATACACACACGCCGGTTATGAGTACTGCGCACCTTGCCTTTCTGAAGAACATCACCTATAAGCAATAAACTTTAATTTAATTTGTGTATTACTCGTACAAGTACCTCATCCAGGATAAGGTTGACTTTTACGCTCATTGAAATATTCGTGCCTTTATAATTGTGGGATGCTTATATGACCGCGGTGTATTTTTACACTCGAACAGTTTGTCTGGTTATAGAGAATATAAACCCAGCATAAACAGGATTTCGGAAAGTGTGGTCTTAGGTGGGTTTTACAATCATTGCATTCTGTTTTTAACGTGCACGTATTTAAATGTCGTCCTCACATAATTTGCTCATTTAAATAATGTGCACCTTGTTATGAGTAATTAAATTTTTATTGTATCATGTCGTCATCTTAAAAGTACGTGAGATCTACGCTTTGTAACGTGCAACCAGTTTCATCATTTAGTTAGACCAACTCGACCCGAAACATTAAAAGTGCCTGTAAATTGAATTAAATATTTCGAGTTATGAGTTTGCTTTGTAGATAAGTACCTACTAATTTATTTTACTTATCGTAGATATAAATTAATTATATAATATTATTATTTGAGAGTGAAAGCCAAATTCTTGGAATATAAAACAAAATAGCTAAATTCCTTTCAGCGGAATGATTAAACTTACCTAAATCTCAACAAGATTATTTCAAGAATTCAAGATATTTCAAGCAAATTTACTGCAAAATTCTAGAATTACTAATTTATGGAAAGTAGTCTTCGAACAATCTTTTTTTTTTGTAGAGTTTGGGGAAAGAGTAAACGATAAAAATATATCGCCTAAGAAAAGAAAAATCTATTGCTAAAAGAGGATTCTTAACTTACATAAATTTGGTACCCAACAAATTAATACTGAAGTAGATGAATCGTTACGCGGAAAGATTATGTGTTTGATTCAGAAATTAGTACCCTATACACGATTTGTAGTATAAGGACTTCCCTGTCTCTGAAGCCCTAATTTATAATTTGTTTTATTTGTTTAAAAAAAAACGTTGCCCCTCACTAGGAATTTCTTTCTGTATCGTGGGTGCGTTTACAAACGAGCCGGAACAACTATCTATAGGTCATACAAATATTTGTTCCGTGCGGAATCAAACACGCGACACGCAGCGCAGCAGTCAATCGCTCAACCACTGCGCCAACCGTGCGCCCGAAATATGTCTAAATAATAATATAATGATAGCTTGGACTCTGGTTCCGACTTTGATCGGTTATATTTTTAAATGTAATTCATTATATTATTATTCAGACATATGTTGAAATTTAAAGACTAAATTGATATTATAAATTTTATTACTGAACGGGTTTGGATGCAACTTGGCACTCGGATAAATTATCCCCTGAATTAGAACCCGGTAGTACTGTCGCGTGGGATAATTTTTATCTATTACGCAGGCGCAGCCACTGGTAAAAACTAGTCATATGTACCTAGTAACATTTTCCCTAAATTGAATCTACATTAAGTGTTACTCGGATACTGACCATAACACTAAATCTGGGTCTACCCCAGTGGGAAAAAGACTTTAGTTTATGTGCGTATGTGTATTCTCTCAAATCACGTCTGGGATTATTTGAAATCAATTTAGGAGTGGATATTAATAGGCTTCTTCAAAAAACACATTTCTCACAAGAAACTTTTTAATGTTTTCGAATTCTACAAAGGAGCTAATCTAGATCAGTGAGGTCATGCAATCATATTCTCTAATTTAACGCTAAGGTGATTAATTTTTTTATTTATAAAATACCTCTTAAAGTTTCACATCTCTGTCACAGGCCATGCGCCTCCCCGAGCAAAACGCCGCGCTAGTCGAATTTTGTGCAGTTTTTAAGAGCTATCTACTCTTTATTATAAAAAAATATCAATTAATAAAAATACATTACATTTCTACATAATGTTGATTCTAAAATTGTAGAACACTTTTTTTTTTAAAGAGGTATATGTGTCACTAATCTCCTTCCAACAAAACCATAACAATGTGAAATAATTATTGATAGCATGCATCTCCTCGTAAAGTATTCATTAATTATTTTTTATACTAACACTAATGGATAGACAATTTGATAACGAACATTTTGTAAGTTTAATTTTTTTCAAAAGACCAATATTCGATTTAATAAAGATTTTATTCTAAAATCTGGGCGTATTCACTACCGTAATTCATGCGCTACCAGTGCCGCTAGGCCAACAGGAATGATCATAAATCTCATGCTGATTTTTTGGTCAGGGTACGGCCTTAACTCGTTAAAAGTTTTAATTTCACCTCCAGGAATACTAAAAACTAATTACCCTCCTTGGGCAGTCGGGAAAAAGGTTGCAATCTCACTAATATTTTAAAACAAAAGTTTGTGAGTGAGTGTGTGTGTGTTTGTATGTTTGTTACTTCTTCACGCTCAAACGGTTGGACGGATCTCGATGAAATTCGGCAGAGAACGATTATAGTTTGTTATAGCACATAGGCTACTTCTCATCCCATACCAGGATGAGAAGTAGCCTATGTGCTATAATAAAATTAACACAATAAAAAAAGTTACCTAATTAAAAAAAAACAATAAACCCGACTTCTTGAAAAGCGAACTAAAAAGACGAAAACAAGGAGAAAATCATGCTGTGCAGATGGCGGATACATATTCGCGAGCTGGCTGACCAAAACCAGATATATCCTCCGACTGCACAGCATGATTTTCTCATTGTTTACGTCTTTTTAGTTCGCTTTTCAAGCAGTTGGGTTTATCAACTTTCTTTATTTATAAGTTTTTAGTTTTTTTTTTCGATTGAGGTACATTTAAACATATAAGTGTTGTATATTTTTGAAATCGCCTCTTAAAACCCTTTATTTTAATATCCCACGCACGGTATTTTTTTTTTTTCTTCCAAACCCATCGTTTGGAAGAAAAAAATTTGACCCTCGCAATATGGCGCCAAAAAACCGCTATTTTCCAATTTTAATGCAGCCAGTGAAACTCGCAGGGTTAAGAAGAATCAAAATCGGCCCATGCGTTTGGTCTCTAGAACGCCACATAGGAACATGCATACATATGTTCGTGAACGGACGCCGTCAGTTGGGATTGGTCATAACTTAACTGCTTCGGATGTTAATGCTTTTCTAGCATCTATTATATAACTGCACAGTACATGTGTGAGTACTTTTATTACTTTATGCCAGTACGTAGTTTGTGTGTAGTGCTATTCTGGGTACATTGTCCTCACATATATGAATTTATTAATGTATGTACTTATGTAACTAAATATTGTAAAAAAACATTTTCTTTAAAAGAGTAAGTATGGAGTTTCTTGTGCATTCTTCTCCATAACAAGCTACTTTCCGAATGCACGGTAGAATCAACTTTTATAACTTGTAAATTTTAATGTACCTAACGTTCAAAAGTGCCGCTTGGTGGCCTACTTGAAATAAAATATCTTTGTCTTTGTCTTTGTCTATACTGATAAACACATGGGTAATAATGTGTTTAGGCTTCGGCAGTCGGATAAAAAGACTACAGATGGCCACTGGAACTTCTTATTAAGTTTGTCATGGGTATAACATATCTCGAATAGTGAAGCGACTAGGATGAAGCAAATACCTTTATAACTAAATGGTACTGATAAAAATTGTACCATCAAAATGATCTGATGATTAAGCCGGCCGGTAGGCACTGGCACTCCGTAATAAAACTATGTATCTTAGTCGTGTTTGGGCTTATTGAAATTGAAACTAGATGTTCTCTGGCTATAAATAATTTTCATGATAATATAATGTATAAACACCAAAAAAAAACTATTTCTAAAACAAAACACTGCGAAAGCGAATAATAACTTTGTTTTCCGAAGTCGTTGTCGAAAAATGATAAACAATAGGTACCAAAGACACCGACTTCAGAAAACAAAGTTATCCTTCGCTTTTTAGTGTTTTTGTGAATTTTTTTGTTAAAACTTTTTTATGAGCCATAATTAATATATTATCATACGTGTTTTGAGACACATCATCAAGATTCAACACATTATTTTATGAAAAAAACCATATCTACCCCTGTGTAATATAAAACGGTATTCCAAATTACAGATCTCGTTAACAAAGCCACGAATAAGCCAGCAATAGTAATTAAAACGATGAAGACAATACACTTTATTGCTTCCACGTAGTAATTAATCTGCAAGTTATTAAACAAAGTGCCTGTTAATTGAGTACCAACAACGTGTATATATTTTCAGCATCATTTACGTAAAGCCTTCTATATATAAAAGGCACGATGCGACAACTCTTTTTTATTTATTAGTAACGTAGCCTAAGTTCGTGGTGGCCAAGTGGCTAAGACCTCACTTCTCGTGCATGAGGACGTGGCTTCAAATTCAAGCAAGTATTTAACAATGTGACTTTAAAGGATTAATACTGTATCCATCTATATAAATAGCTTTCCAATTACCACATTATTTGTGAACATATTTTTTTGAAGTTAGAATGGATATAGTAAGCTATCCTTCAAATATAGATAATAATATATGTCATCGCAGACTTTTCTATATACCTGTAAAAGAGGAATAGCCCACAACATCAATTTATGGTTCTGTTATAGCCTGTTAGCTGTAACAGAACAATGCGTTTGTACGCATACAGGCTCATACAAAGGGTACAAAACGCGTGCGCTCGTTTCTGTTACATCATTCCTCGCAAAAGTTATGTAACAACCTTTCTAAATCAACATTTTAATCTAAAAATGAAGTCTAAACGCAAACTAAACTTGGCATGCCTTCTGTTTGGTGTGGTTAAATATAAAAACCGGACAATTTATAATCAATTTGCTTTTATAACGAGTAGACGGGAATGTAGGCGAAGGCAATGTTTTCTTCCTGTATCGTGGGTGCGTTTACAAACATATAAACTCACATAAACAACACCCAGTGCCGGAACAACTATCTGTAGGTCATACAAATATTTGTTCCGTGCGGGAATCGAACCCGCGGCACGCAGCGCAGCAGTCAATTACTTAACAATGTTATATTTATATTGTTTTTTTTTTCTCTTTTTTATTGTTGTTGTAGTTTTATGTTATTTTTTTTTATCTTGTGTGCTCTAGTGACTTATGACAAATAAATGTGTTTTGTTTCGTATATCAAAGGGATTCGGCAGCGTTTTCGATGAATGTTCCCAGGTGACTTGACTTTTGCTGACGTTTTCAACAATTATCGTCATATTTCTACCAATTTACATAAAACCTTAACAATTTATATTCCTAAAGTGAAATCGTTTTTGAATTTATCACTAACAGACAGACGGGGTGTGGGACTTTGTTTTATAATATGTAGTGATTTAGCCTATTATTTATAGTTTTCTGAAATCTAGAATTAAATAAGTTCGCAAACTAGGTTGAAAAGATAAGGCTACTTGGGCTAAGAAAATCTGTTTAAGCTCTTCATTTCCAAGTTCTTAAATACATTTAACTGTTTTAGTTTTACGACAGTTCTTATACAGCAGTTTGAGATAAGTCATAGTTTCGTTACCAGGATTTATGAGACGAGCTTTATTAGATAGATTGGAAAATAATTAAGTAAGTGTGAACAATGGTTGCAGAAAAACATGATATTATATGTTTTCTTTTAAATTATTCTACGTTTGTCGCAATTACTGGACAAGTTTTAAAAAAATGTGAATGAAAATAAAAACCGGCCAAGGTTGAGTCGGACTCGCGCAACGAGGGTTTGGTACATCATCATCATCATCAGCCTATAGCAGTCCACTGCTGGGACACAGGCCTCCTCTATTTGAGAGGGAATGGGCCGTAATCCACCACGCGGGCCCAGGGCGGGTTGGTGGATGTCACATGTCTTAGAATTTTTGGTTCTAGGAGATGCCGGTTTCCTCAAGATGTTTTCTTTCACCGTTTTAAGAGCAATGGTGATGAAATAGTTTACACAAAGTAAAGCGCCTGCCTGGGCTCGAACCCACGACCTACAACTTGTAAGTCGCGGCCGATACCACTGGGCCACCACTGCTCTCAGGGTTTGGTACAAGCAGCTACATTCACCAAAATAATTGGGTAACTTTACTGAAGTTTTTAAACAATGAAAGCACTGAACATTGCTCTGACGAAGAGATAAACTGGATTGAGGGACCCAATTAACTTTGCCGTTGGAAAACTGTTGTCACTATACATCGACATAAGTCACGGTCAGTTTACCAACTGTGAATAAATTAATACTTTTTTATTTAGGTACAAATTTACGGTTTTCTGATTTTTCCTTTATACATTACTTATTGGCAAATTTCATGATTCGTGAAGAACTTTGTAGGTTTTGATTCCTTGCGAGTGTCAAATATGCGTCATAAACGGCCGTATCTTTTGATTGTCTTGATCACAGTTCTAAGAGATTGCAGCCTTGAGTATGATAAGAGCGGACTCTAGTCAACAAGAATTTGAAAAATAGGTATTTGAAGAAACTATTGCCGTCGCGCAGCGCCCGACCAAGCGAGCTATCAATGTGTGAACGAGTAATGTATTTGTGTGTGTAAGAGCGCGCCGCAGCGGCCGGCCGACTCCGGTGCACGCGCCCTCGCCGCGAGTACCGAGCCGCTTTACACTTTACGAAAAAATTTAAAGAGTTGATTAATTTTGGAGAAATGTAGTTTTTTTTTAAATGCCTTCCGCCAGAAATAATTGATGGTCGTATACCACGAAATTTACCTGCAAGTGAAAGGATTGAAATTACGATAGATAAATGCACATTTTTACACGACTGTCCAAAAGAGGAGAGTTATGTTATGTTTATAGCGCTCATGTATGTTTGTGAGATTCTTTATTCCACCATAACTTCTAAACAGCTTAACCGGTATCATTTTATGTGGTATCTTTAGAAGCGTAACGTTATTAAAAAATAAAAATAAAAAATGATATTTCATAAAAATTTACTACCTATTCTATCATCGTCTAGCTAGTCTAGAGCTTACTTAGTATATATATAATAATATATAACAGTAGTATTAAATAATCATTTGTTCCCTAATAACATACCAAAAGAAATTAAATAAATATAATAGTACTATTCAATATCCCATAGAAAACTTATAAAATAAATTGTTTTTGCAATAATGTCGTTTTATTACTAAAAGAGCTATGATATAAAAAATAAATCATTAAAAATAATTAAAAACACGCCTGCCTTGCAGTCGGGGGATCGATCCTTGGATCAGTTTTTTACAGGTCCCCCGACTTCGTTGAAAAGATTGGTTGTCAGTTGAGCCCATTCAACACAAAATTAATTTCGCTTGTTTTTAATTTTTTCGTTCAATTTTTTCATTCACTTTTCGACAAGCTGCCTTGTCAAAAAGCTTGCTTTTCTATACTAATATTATAAAGAGGAAAGATTTTTTTGTTTGTTTGTACTGAATAGGCTCCGAAACTACTGGACCGATTTGAAAAATTCTTTCACCAATAGAAAGCTACATTATTCCTGAGTGACAGTGAAAATGGGTCCTGTGGGGTGGTCCACGGGAGCGAAGCCGCGGGCAACAGCTAGTAATTAATAAGCGTGTTTTTAATTATTTTTTAATTATTTTAATTTAAAATTCTATATTTTAATTTAAATACCCACAAACCCCACTTCTCCAAAATTCATAAATCATTTTTATAAGTATCTGCTTTATAAGAAATCAAAATTTAGTTTGCATGATACTGGGTGTAAGACCAACCGAAAGAATGCAAATCAGCAGACAGGACGTTAAGGTGAGCCAACGATTCAGTACTTCAGAGCCGAGTCACCCGCGTCCGTAGGAAAATAAGCGTTTTGAATCCCTACACGTGGTCCCCGGATGGTGGTAATCATGTGACATACTGGTGGTAGGTTTCGACCGAAGGGCTTGTGACCACATAGCGGGCAAAGACATACTGCCAAGTGGCCTAGCCGTGATCCGGTTACGATGCCCGGTGCAGCCATTAGAGGAGTTGGGTCGAGATAGCTGTTCCACTGATGGAAGGCCGGCCAGACTCACGCTGTTATGGACGTATCGGGAGACTGGTCGCAGAAGGCAGTGAGCAAGTACGCAGCCACTTTAAAAATAAGATGCAATATACCATTCGTATTATGAATTTGTAAATTTATATTGAAATTTTAAAGTAACGTTTCATTTGAAAGTCATTTCACCGAAAAAGGTCAAATACCATTTCTAGAACCTTTGGAAAAAATAAATTTATTATATTAATATTATACAGCGAGCGTCTTTTGTTCACTAAAAAGAGCCAATTCCATCCAGCTCCATCTTTCCGAGGTGTAACCGTGCCGATAACCGACCATATTAAGCTTCTTGGCGTATGCTGCTAAGAAGTTGAGACGGTACTTCACGCCAGCTTGTATCAAGCGCAAGTTCGATCTTGCATGGAGTACTGTTCTCATCTCTGGGACGAATCTGCCAAATACCAGCTTCATGCACTAGATTTGATCGAAAAACGGGTCAGGAGGGTCATCGGCAATGAGATCGAGTCAAAGCTCCAGAGCCTTGAACATCGTCGCAGAGTTGCCAGCTTGTCGGATTTTTATCGGATGCATTTCGGGGATTTTGCGATGGAATTGCATGATCTAATTCCATATAGCCCGTTTCATCATCGGACATCATTCATCTACAAGACGTACGGCGATGCGCCATCGGTACAAGGTGGTTATCCCGCCCAAAGGCACTAAACATTTTGCGTACAGCAAGGAGTGGAATTCCTTGCGTCTGTGTTGCCCGATAGCTACAACCTCGGGGTCTTTAAGTCAAGAGTGAAGTTACTTCTGGGCAAGTTTGCTACACCGTAGACCACATCATCGCTTACCATCAGGTGAGATAATGGTCAAGAGCGAGCCTATCTATAATAACAAAAATCAGCGATTTCTTTTCAACAACATTTGTTAGTTCGTTCGGTTGGTCTGTACCGAGCATTATTCTGGATCCTGGCTTAATTTTCTTAACAACTTTTGATCGTGTATTTGCAACTGCACTTGCCAGATCTTAGGCATGCCTAAGTTAATCATTCGACAAGTGCCTTCAACTATAATAAATAATACTCACAATCACACGATTTATTAAATAAAATCATTGTATAGTGTAAGTATCGACATCGGTGTATCGATAAAAATATCGACAACTGCCACTTCCCTATTAGTGTACGTGTAAGCCTTACCCTCCCTCACCTCCAACCTCCACCCGTAAAGTGCGAAAGGGACAACTGCAGCTCAGGCTGATTTTACCTACAAAAACCTTGACCAAAAGGCGTTTCGTATTCCGCTGTTTTCTTCTTCAAAACTGGCCTGATCTTAAAAAATCTTATGTCAAAATTTAGTGGAAAAGTATATCTATGCTTCTGTCATTTTCTTTTTTGTTAAAAAGTTATCAATTTTGTCTGAAAGTCGTCTGAACATGGCGGTAAAAACGGGCATTTTTTTCGGGTTTTTGGATTGTCATATTTCTTTTAGTGATTATGTTTTCGAAAAAAGGAAATGATAGGGGCACGTATTAATTAGATCTTGATTTTATGGGAAAAAAACATTGCTCTGGAGGCATTATCCACGAAGAAAAAAGCGGAATGTTTTTGTATGGAGAAAGGCCCAATAGAGTACCCTCTTAATTACAATTTGATGCCTCCACGCATTCCTAAGACAAAGGTATTGACAGAATATCAATATATAGTTTTTTTTTATATAGCAAAAATGTAGGGTTTTTGGATTTTTCCTTTATTTATGCTATAAGATATAGCTTCTTCCCAAATTTCATGATTCTAGGTCAACGATAAGTCAGGGTACTTAGGTTAGGTTTAGATTCCTTTGCGATTCGTCAAATTTGCGACATAAACGGTGGTACCTTTTGACTGCGTTGACCTAGAAGTTTGATTTTTGGACAGCTCCAAGGGTTTGCAAACTTGAGTTTGAGAACTTTGAGAACTTTGCAATTTGATATCTCCAGACGTTCCAGAAAAAAAGGTCTTGACACACAGACATATAGACAATGAAGTAATCCTATAAGGGTTTTTTTTTCCTTTTGAGGAACGGAACCCTAAAATTAAACATAAAATTGTCCCATAACCCAGCTACGAGTATCTTTAGATTTCCTTTTCGGCAAACTATCTAATTTTCTTTAGTTAGCTTGAATTTCACAAAAGACACGCAACGTAACGGATGTACCCAAAAATTGAGAGTTGTCATATTATCCCATCAGATTAATATTTAGAGCTGTCAACAAGTGGAGGTTGACGTATACAAAATTGACAGTAAAAACTATGCGCTTGTCATGCTTAGTTAAGTTTTATGACGATGAGTAGACATAGTAGTGAGTGGAGATAACGCCAAACTAGGGCCCTTCAGATTAACAGTTCGCCTGCAGTCTCTGTTCCCATCGGGCCGGCCAAGATCTGCATAGCCCATTCACTAAAACGATTATTGCCTACCGGCAATGGTCGAATACTGGCTCTGGGTCTACACACTAGCAGACTGTAGTCGGCAGTTTCACACCGCAACAGCGCGCACCGGTCATGGCCTGAATATCGTTCCGGGGCCAATACACCAGCAGGCGGCCATCGGGCATAGGAATTATCGGCATAAACTTTTTAGATGATTAATTTTGCGTTTTACATTTTCAATTGTGGCTGAAGGTATTGAAAATAAGCCAATAAAATTGTATTTTAGCTTTATATTTTAACCATTTATTGTGTTGTGTGCAATCGTCCTTTACCTTCCACAAACACGCAAACTTTTATATAATTCTATAAAAGTACTAACAAATTGTGGTGTATTGTCCATTTTGGCAAAAATTATTGCAAAGTCGAAAAATGAAAAACTGACGGCGGTCGCCTGACACGTGATGACGGTCGAATGGCCGCCGGCCGACTAATTCCTAGTGTGTGTTGATTTGGTCGTGAGTCGTGGACTGTCCGGCTGATATAATTATGTCGACGCTGGCTGGGATCGCCCAGCGGTCACATACTCTCAGCTCGAATTAGTCGTCAGAAGGACTATCGACTAATTCGAGCTGAGAGTACAGTCGACTACGGTCCGAAACCTTATTGACCTATTGCAATTAACTGACATACTGATATCATCCGGCGCACTGTTAATATGTGGGTCCCTACTAGGCGACGCGGACGGTAGTTATAAGTTTGCCTGCCTCAGAACCAAAGGGTTTAGAATTAAAACAAAAGTATTTTTGTGTCATTGTTAAATTCTTAGTACTTATCTTTAAGTAAGTCTAAAGTTGCACATTCAAAAAATACTTTGATCTATATTGACTTTAAATAAATAATTAAATTACACGGAAAATTGAAACTTTTCATTTCAATAAATTATCTTGAAAATATTTACAACTCATAATGACGTCCACTTCTGGATATAGGCCTACCCCAAGTGTCGCCATATTGGCTCATCATGTTAATGAACATAATTCTTGCCACCAAAAGGAAATTAATAAAGGTCTGATTAAGCAATTTTAATTGTTAATGCACTTAAAATACTGATATATAGATACTTGATCATTTAATAATATAGCCTCTCAAACAAAAAATAGATATAGGGCACTCCATGCAAAATCATGGTTGAATTAATATTATGCAACGCTTATGACGTCAATTGCATTATCATAAATTCAATTAATTTTAGATGATACACACCCACGTGGCATTGTGAAGTAATAGGTATTAAGATAAAACCATGTAATAATTGATAAGATTAAAAATTACTTAACTAAAAATACACTAACGTGCAAAGCAACTTCATTAAAAGTCCAGGGTAGCTTTCAACTCCCCCCGGTGGGTTCCCGCATTTTCAAGGCGAGGGTCACCGTGGCCTGGTCACCCACGGTGAAGCGTCGATAAATCGACGACGTAGCGGCCAAGCTATAGGTTGCGGTGCTGCCTGTGCGAAATCGCAACTGAGGCGGGCCGCGACGTCGTATGGGGCCTCCCAAACCCATATGATACGATATCGCAGCAGAGGGTTGGCCGTGGCGGGAGAGGAGTGCCGGTATGCTGCGCTTTCCCTACTTTCCGCGGCCTGGACGGAGTCACCACCGTCTGATGGTGGACACGGTGGGGCCGCAGGGGAGGAGGAGTGTTGATATAGCGTTGGCCGCTCTTCCTATTCTCTGCGGCCAAAAAAATGGTAGGTGGCGAGGCCACTGACCTTGACCCGGACCAACGGTGCCATACATGGTGTCGTCTGGCACCCATGTGCTTGTTTGGTCCCTGGGGTGGTCACGGTGTACAATGTGTTCTGGTGCGCCGGTGATGGGGGGTACTCCCCAGAGGATGGTCCGGTGACGGACAGCCACGTCGGGTTCGCGGTGAGTGCTAACGCGTTGCCCGTGTTCCAAAAGTGGCACAAGAAGACATCGTGGAGTTTTAGTGGGTTGGAGTCCCACATAACTGCGCTATCTCCCCGTGGTAGCGCAGTATGCATGAGCATTTCTCCACGTTAAAAAAAGGGTAGCTTTCAAACAACGGGGTAAATGCAATACGTGTTACGGTCCCCACATTATTAAATAACCGCCAAAAAATAAACATCACCAGTTTACTTATCAGTAAACACTATTATCAGTTTAGCGTATTTTTCAAAAAAAACACAATCTTGTAACCTAGAGACAGGTATTGTTGAGCGCTAATTTATTTTATCCAATAATTATTCATCCAAGAAATCTTAGTACTTAAATAAAAGGTAAATAACTGACTGACAAGGTGAAAGAAAAATACAGTGTTTCCATTAAATAAGCTTCCGTTAAGAATATCTAAGTCGAAATTAAGTTATAAAAGAAAAGAAACAGTTTCTGAAAACGTGTTTCAATTTTCTTACCTAAGCATAACTTACAAGAGCAAACTTACGGCATAGTCTTCAATTAAAAATTTATTTTTCTTCCCTTTTGAAAAGGAAAAGTGAATAAAATCTGGCTGGTCATCAATAAATTTAGTGTTGAATAAAATATTCGTTCTTTTCTTATGGTTTGGCAGCCTTTATAAATTATTAAAGTGAAAATTTTCGCAACTAAATTATTTTCAAAGGTTGAAATGATTCTAAGTTAAAATATGACGTCTCATAATAACAAACAAAAAGGTCATGTTTTTATAAAATTAATTGCATTACTTAATTTAAATTCTTTTTGACATTACCACAGAGAGTACTGTGTAGGTTTAGGTATGCATGGTTTTTTATTAACAAAAATCTAAGCAAACTTGGTTTTTAAGTAATTATTTGGAGGAGTCAATATGTCTGCCCAAATTTGAATTAGGAACGTGAATTATTTCTAAACAACTTCATGTTTCAGTACGGCTGTGATTAATTGCATTGGTAATCGTCATCATCATCATTATCATTTCAGCCGAAAGACGTCCTCTGCTAGACATAGGCCGTCACCACCCTCATCGTTCCTATGCGTTTCACTTCCATCGGGCTCCCGTAGCCTTGACCAGGTCATCGCTTTGCCTAGAGTGAGGCCTTCCAACACTGCGTCTTCCAGTATGCGGTCGCCACTCTAGAACTCTTCGGCCCCAACGGCTATCCGTTCTGCGAGCAATGTGCTCTGCCCACTACTACTTATGTTTGGCAGTTGTTTTTGGCCTCTTCGGGCTATGTCGGTAAAAAGGTGAAAACGTCTAAACTTGTAAAATGTAACTGTTCAAAGGCTGAAAATCAATTATTACCAATTATAGGCACTTATTAGTCGATTCTTGTGTTTTTCATCGGAAAAATTATATATAGGACATAGATTCCCTTTATTATTACAAAAACAACGCGCAAAAGAAGATAAAATGAAACGAATTTAACAATAAGTTAAATAGGTCTAGCTACAAAGAAAATAATTTATCAAAAGATGAAGATAGTTATAACAACACATTCAAGCATTACAATGAAATAAGTACCTAATAAACGATGAACATGGAAAACTTCCAAGAAGTTGTTTCTTCACATATTTTCACAGAAATGAAGAAAGATGAAGTTATTTTACGAGCTAGCTGTAACCTTTCCAACATAAATGGATGAATAAAAAAGTTGTATATTGTCTTGAACTAACTATAGTTTTGCTATCTTTTACAAACATCGAATAAAAAAAATAACAATAATAGAGAATAGAGCCCTAATTTTGTAAGTTTGTTCATACTTGTATGGTAATCTCTGAAAGCCCTACACCTATTTGAAAAAATCTTTAACTATTTGAAGGTTACATTATTTCAAATGTTTATAGGCTATACATTCTTATTACCCAGGCAAAACCGGGGCGGGCCACAAACTCTGCAATTTTTTTGTTGTCTCGCGTTTGACCACATTATACCTGATGGTAAGCGGTGATGTGATCGACGGTGAAGCACGCTTGCTCAGAAAAACCCATTCACTCTTGACTTAAATATAATGCTTTAAAGAAAACTGCTGCGTATGATTCATACTATGTTCTAAGTATAAAAAGATGTTATAGCGGATGTATCCGAACGTCTCCCTGGTCGCAAAGGTAGAGGTAGGCCGCCTGAGTGATACTCGCCGTAATGCGTATCCGAACGCACCTTCGCTCATGCGTCTCGCGCCAACCAATATTAGCTGAGAGGGCGCGATTACCAGCCACTGATTGGCTGTTTGTTTAGTATTGTTAAGTTGCTAGATTGGTGTTGGTTTGAAGGTCGCCACAATAATTATAATAAGGGTGGCGACATTGAAATGGTACTTCGGTCTCTGTTCTGAAAAGTGACATGATTGTAATTCAAAGTTTTATTAAAAAGTTTAAGTTTATGCCCATTACAAAACCCTTTCATTTAAACTGACTCACCCCGACTACAATGTTTATTATTATACCAGGTACTTATTTTATAAAAGAGTTTCAGAAGGCATTTTTCTTCCCACACACTAATATCAGAATATTAAAACCTATACCGCTGGAAACATGAGTTTTACCTACTTGTATTTTTTCCTTTATTATGCGAAATAGGTTCCTGTTTTATTTGACAAGCTCATATTATGAAAATGTGTGGCAAATTCTTAAAATGTGCTCTAGCGCTATTTATGTAGAATGGATTCATTACAATTTGAGAAAACATAAGCGGCTGAATGCCCAAAATAGGCATTCTTTTATTTTATTTTTTGCCAAATCTATTGAAGTTGTGGCAGCGGAAAAGAGATATGTTAAACTTGATCATATTTCTGAAAACTTCGTTGTGGCCGTAACACGATTAAGCACAAAAACCTCGATACGATTGAACGACAAAATAACCTCTTACCTTGACCTTCAAAAAATGTTTCCAGTAATACTGACCAATGCCCATTGGTACAATTAACAACAATAACGTATCATAACAGGACGCAAAACTTCAGTGTCGTATATTTTGAAGTTTCATTCATTATTTTTAAGCAATTCATATTATTACATCCATTCCTTCGTACTTTCTATCCAGTGCAATTCGACAGTGACCGCTTTGTGGCGTTGCTAGATGGACGTATGTCACTATTTTTCGCAAAATGCAAAAATATATTCGATTTATTTCTCGTAAATTAAATCTGTTAAAAAAATACCAGGTATAATGCAGCCAAATCATGCAGCCTGGTGGCTTTAATTGGAACTAACAAAATCACAAGGAATATTGTCAAAGTCTGTATTCTTTTTATTCTCTGGCACTACCGCTGTCACTAGCATCTACATTTTTGTTGTATTATAAACGACTCATGTCGTTTAGTTTACTTACTAAGTCCATAACTAAAAAGTATTTAAACCTCTTTAAAACTACAACTAATGCTATGTCAATTTAAATTAATAAAATATTTAAAATATAGGTGAGGTCGAATACGATTTTAACCTTCTTCGTTCATGTAAAAACAATAGAAGGAAAAAACACAGAACATGGAATGGTCCATAGATATAGGATGTACAAGATACACAGAGTCAGATGGAAAACGAAACCAAAAATATAAAATCTATGTGTGAGGGAATTTGTCCATGTGTTAGTTAAAAAAGTGTTGATAAAAAGTCCATGTTCAATATCGATATCGATACTTGGTGAACACCATATGAAACACGATTGCTGGGCAAAAACCATGCTTTGCTTTAATTAAAATACAAATTACAAAATAATATCTCGCATGTATTTAAAATACGAAATACAAAATATTTTTAAGTCATGTATTTAAAATGTAAAAACAGTATTTTAACTTTGTTTATTTAAAATACAAATAGCAATATACAGTCAGTCATCCATCGTGACATTCGTACTAATAAACTTAATCAATACACCGAAGTTCGGTGAAAATAACCGTTTGAAATGAAAATTACAATTTACAAGGTACTTGACAATTTGACGTACGCGGTCGCCATTTTGCTTATGAAAGCTATCAAGCGCTATTTTCTGCAGAACGCATCTATTAATAAAATCGCTAAATGTATTTTGAAACCACAAGTATTTGAAGTACTAATAAAAAAATACCGCAGCGTCAGGTATTTGAAATTGAATCGACGATTGGCGTAGTGGTTGAGCGATCGGCTGCTGCGCTGCGTGTCGCGAGTTCGATTCCCGCACGGAACAAATATTTGTATGGCCTGCAGATAGTTCAATGATAAATGATATTATTTCTGTAAGTTGGTTTGTACAAACACGTTTACATATTTTATAAAAGTGGATGAGGTCGGCGTTTCCTATCTGACTACTCCGAGAAGAAAGGCCGAAACAAACTCAGAGGTCACAGTTTCTTTTAAATTCCAGACAAAATCTTGGTTAGATCATGTGAAGACCATGTAGACTGATATCTGAAATGGTCTTTTGAGGAAAGAACCAGCCAGATTGAGTGGACCTGTCTAGTCAGTGCACGGATTTGTCAATAACCGTGCAGCTCACACGTATAATTTAGTTTGTATGTATCTTTACACAAATTTAGGCGTGACCAGTATTGCGTTTTGAACTTTTTGACAGTCGTTCAGCTATGTTAGAGGTATCTAGATGGTTTGAAAACTAACACTAGGTTGGCCACTAACTAACCATACGATAGAAAGTGTCATTCTTACAGGCACAAATAAAGTAGGTATAGATTCTTTCATTAGAAGTCGTGGATGTTTTCTTTGTATGCAGTATTTCGATTCAAAATGTTTACTACATATTGTAGAGTTTTTATTTGTAGACCATCCATCTCTGTTTAAAATTCGAAACCATTTTTCTCTTAATACAGAATTATTTGGGAATCTGTAGGTACATAAATATTATATATTATTATTTACACAACAGAAAAAAATGCTGATGAGCAGAGCACTGATGTATTCTAGCCACTGTAAAACTAATAAATGCATACAATTATAATGACCCTAAATAGACTCCGCACTCGGGTTGGCCGCTGCAAGGACAACCTCCTCTGACGGCACTAGTCTTCAGTGCTTATGCAGACCATGGCCCATCTCACGGAGAGCGCAGCATGCCCTATCACCTGTACTTACGAAGACCTTATGACTGCGTCACCGAATGGTATTGCCGTGGCTGAATTTTGGGCCAAACACAATATTTAACTTTTTATATTTGCCATCGACACGCTAAGAAGAAGAATATAATGACATTCCTAAACCTACTCAAAGTAACAAAACATCAAAACTCTCCGAAAAATAAAGGCTAATATAATAAACATGTAACTTTAAGTACAGTTTCGATAAAAACATCTTCTCAATCGTAACTTAAATCTATTTTAACAAAACCTGACTAAATAAGTTTGTATTCATGTCATGATGTCACTAAAAACGATTAAGTTTTTATAGATACTCATGACGTCACCGCTTTGTCAAGCCCTAGCGTAAACAAACAATTTACTCTTTTACATAATATTTTCGCCAATTTTGTTTATATATACGAAATATACTTATATAAAACATTGGAAATCAATATACTATTGTAAGACTCTTTTTCTGAGCCGATTACTAGCAGAAATTCGGCAAAATATGGTTCAAAACAATCCAAGGACAAAATTTTATTTACCTGTGAAACGTGTATTTATTGGGGTTATTTCGTCTTGTAACGTCACATTCACTCACAGAAAAAGTCCCCATAATTGTTTAATTAATATTATCAATTTAAATCTAAAGATTATTATTTAAATGCAAGAAATTCACCGCGGCGTAAAACAGATGGGCCGCTAGGGTTACTTATTCGCGAAAAAAATGACATATCGGTACGTCGTTCACTCTCTCTTTTTCTCTTGGGCGGTTTGTACTTGATTAGGATTTCTCGCTCGCACGCTTCGTGTATCTTTTTGCGTAGCAAAAAAAATTCTAAATCTATGGAATGGTCGTATCCACCGCGCTGGCAGTGTCTCGAAATGACAGTACTAATAAAATTCTCCGTATCCATTTGTTTCAATCTTTGTTTTGTTTCTGCACAAAGAACTGACCAAAATGCTCACCAAGAATCTTATCATTTTTATTAATTTATCTTATCATTTTGCCAAATCAGCACTGATAATTTTTGTTTATTAACAATAAACCTTTCGATCTGAAGAACTCATAGATATATGTATTCTGCTCATCCGAACCTACAGTTCTCAGACATGGTCACTCAAAGAATTGCACTTGGGGATTGCCAGTGAGTTACGCAGCATTCTGGATGTAAAAATAACAGACCGAATACGGAATACCACTTTCACAAACGGGCATAATAGACGTGGGTAAAAAACTGGCTTGTGGCTGCTAGGCACAAATGGGCCAATACCATTGCAGTTCACGCTAGTTGCATGCAAATTGACCGCTGGGCAAGCCTCCACTATGGTTCCTGAAGATGGAACGCACCGTTGAGGCCGGCCCAGAAATAGGTGGCGAGATGACTTGGACGCGTACCATGAGGGCTGGTTTAACACGGTGCGGGAAAAGAATGTCTGGACATGACTTTGGTGTACTCTTTGCCCGGCAGTCCTACTGTTCCAGCAATGGTTACACAAAAACAATAAAATATCAACATTATGATGAATAATGAACATTTTTTTATCGTAAAACCAATCAACAAAATGAAAGTGGCGTCAGTGACAGAAAAGTTTAAAGGAAACCGTTTGTCCTGGGGGGTGACCATAAGCTTTTAGAGTGGTATCAATTTGAGATCGAATAAGGGACAGATGTGTCTGACGTGTATACATCTGTCACTTACTCGATCTCAAATTGATACCGCTCTAAGAGCTTATGGTCACCCCCCTGGTATGGTAATGTGATGAGGAGGGATGAAACGCATGTTACTAAAAGTGTTATGAATTTAAATGTGGATGGATGGAGAGGTAGGGGACAGCCAAAGAAAAGATGACTGAGATGGACTGTGTGAGGAGTGATATGAAAGAAAAGGGAGTCAATTATAGCGTGATAGGGGACAGAACGATATGGTAGAAGAAAACGTGTTGCGCCAAACCCAAGTAACATGGGACAAGGGCAGGAAGATGATGATGATGATTTTGGACTTTTACTTGTAAGGCAGTAAATCTGAGGTTTTAACGATAAATAATAGTTTTCATCGTAGTTCGGGCTTTTACAGTAATATATACGACACGTACGTGGTTGTGAGGCATACGGTGTATTTTGTATTTATGTTTTCCCTTTGTTTTTTTATGGTATGCGTCGTGCCTGGCGCATATAAACGTCGTTTTCTTTCTTTCTTTCTATATATAACAAACAACAGCAACAAATCGTTTCAGCCGTTCTTTAGTGATACGCTTATAATCACATACAGCATTTTTATTTAAAAAGATAGATAAAGTTTACATGACCGTGTTTTTTTGCGCCCTGTCTATTTGTTTTTAAATTCTAATATACAGAAAAAACGGCACCACGTGACCTCACCCCAGAGGGCTGGTGTATATCAAAACCCAGTACGTGCCTTGAAAGTTTCCAGGTTAACATTACACAGTCCATTTCAGTATAGTAGAACTCATTAAAATAATATAATAAAATTATCTTGCTATAAAACCATTATAAAAAGTCACCTACTGTGTTTTTACATGGGGCAGTCGCATAAAAGCAGACACAATTATATTATTTATTCAATTTGCACGGCAAAGACTAGTATGACACTTGCCAGATTACCTATTTTAGTGATCTTTATTTTCGTAGCAATATCAATTTAATATAATATTGCATTCATAGGCAAAATAACAGTGAACGATCTGATATCAGAAGCTAGCCACCAGTTTGAAATAAGAACTTGCGCGGTAATATAAACCATCGAAAGAGTCTGTTTATGGTGGGATCCTCTGTGGTCGGCCTTGTGTATTTAATTTTCAAATACTTTTCGCTCCAATTTAAAGTTTGCCCCTAAGCTATCGATGACAGTGGGCGTGGCTTAGAACTAGAACCTCAGATGTCGATTGTCAACTGTTCAACTTCAGCGCCATATACATCGTTGAACGCATATTAAAAGTTTCAAGATGATATATTAGGTACCATCAGAGCTTTAATCATTCATCGATTGGGGTATCGTTGTTCAGAAAAATATTGGAAAATAAAGGGATGAGAAGCCACCAAAATCAGTAGTTTAAAAAAAAAAGTTCCAAAGATTTTTTTACTTCCCATTGACCTATGAACTTGAAATTTGGTGATAACATTAACTATTACGTATATTTTACTAACAAATAACAATATATTGACAAATGAGATCTTTTCTTCGAAATTCCCTATTTTTCCTATTACAACCAACATAATTTAGCGGTTTGTTACGGAACCCTATATGTGCCAAGTCTTTAGATTCTTTCTCTACTAGCGTTATCGATTGTAGATTGTCAACTTGGCTACAGGTGCGGGTTTAGCCAACTCCACAACACATCGAGTTTTGCTGGAGTTAAAAGTAATGTGAAAAATTTTCCGTACCTGTCACTGTGTCGATGAGATCGATTCTTCTTAGGCCACAAATGGAAAGCTCCATATATGACGGGGTTGACTAGACTGTTCGACATGCCGAAGAAGAAGATCCCGCTCAGGAGTTCTTCACTTTGCTGTGGAAACAGAAATAGGAATGAATATTTTTATTTGAATTTGTATTCGTTTTGCATTTCTGAAGGCATGTAAGTCTTCAGAAATATGTTCTAATAAATTATAGTTTCTTAATTAAATAAATTTTATTATTATTTTCCGTCTTAATTAACAGTGAATAATGTTCACATCAAGTTATAATGAGTCATCGACTACACAAAGGTTATGATTAAAATATTAGCTAACACCACACCTGCTTTCCCAGGATGAGCGGGAAAAGGCGTTAAGTGCACCCACATTTCTCCTTTTATAACTCGCGTGTACGTTATTAGGGTCGGATAATAATAATTATTAATAATAATATAATAATTATAATAATTATTACATTATTATTACATTTCTACATTATTATTATTACTATAATTATTCACACTGCTTCTAAGAATGTTGTATTGGAAAAACCTTCCCCGATTATGGGAATGATGTTGTTTTTCTTGCATTGTTTAATAATTGTTCTAGATATTTTAATGATAAATTACCGTGTTGACTGCTACACCTTACTCTGAAATCTTGCTTATGGTTTAACTGGTGGTAAAACTCTAAAGAGTTAAAAAATAGAAAAAATAACCTTAGTTCACGAAACATGTTCGCATACAAAGGGGTCACCTTTCGTCTCTATAATTATATTCGCTTTGGAACCTTAACATAATCGTTACATAACATACCGTTGTGTATTATCCAATTAAATTACGGAAAATGGGTGAATATTTGGTTGGATGGCGAATAACGGGACGTCACTAAAAACAAACACGGCTAAATAAGTGTCTGAATTTATAATAGTGTAAAAATCTTTATGTACATGACTTACTGGCATTCTATTCGTACATATTTATCTCGGCAGTACAGTAGCCATAAGCCATTGTGTCATTATTTGACAGCGACCTTTTATTACAGCGGTTCATTAAACGCCATGACTATGTACTTCCATTAAACCAATTCTGAAGAAAGAATATATATATGTATATTATTATTACTTTGGTGATAACATTCACACACTTTCATATTTGTGTCAACTCATGCTAAGCTTAGGAGATATACACAACATCCGAGGATTTATTAGATTTGTACGAAAATAGGTAGGTACTGTACTATAGCGAGTATCGCAAAATATTTGCTTAGGACAAAATGGTTATCTTATCGCAAACAATATAGATACTAGCGGAAATACGTACATGTAGTACATAAGAGGGATCTTGTTTACTTGGGCAATATGCTACTACTTAATCCGTAGTCCAATGTTTTGAGAGAAAAAAAGTTATTACAAAAAACCCGACTGCTTAAGAAGCGAACTAAAAAGACGTAAACAAGAAGAAAAACCATGCAGTCGGAGGATACATATTCGTGAGCTGGCTGATCAAAACCAGATGTTTATATTTATTCATAGCACGGTTTTCTTCTTGTTTACGTCTTATTAGTTCGCTTCTTAAGCAATATTTACTTAAAAACTTTCGCGTTTCATAATTGAATAACAATATATTACGGGAATTTTACGCGACGATTTCGATTATTTATTTACCTATTTCACCCGACGTTTCGCCCGTGTTTCGGGACGACGGTTACTAATTATCCGCGGCGTGTAATCCAGTGATTCAAAAAACATTACCTCGTTTTGTGCAGGCGGCGAACTTACAGAATAAGGACACGGTCAGTGTTGTCTGTAGAAATGTGAGGGTAGAGGAAGAATTTTCTGCCCCAATGGAGCCAGTACACCGAGACATCAGTCCACAGAGTACATTTTACACCAGTCTATCCGGGACCACGGTCGTTGCAACACGGCCGAAACGTCGGGTGAAATAGGTAAATAAATAATCGAAATCATCGCATTAAACTCCCGTGATGTTTATACATTGTTTTCGCTTCTTAAGCAATCGGGTTTTTTTGGATTTTCATTTTTTTTTATTCCTTTTTAGCTAACGTATTTTTTACGAATTAGGTACATTTAAACATATAAACATACACAGTGACACTTGCAAGATTAAGACGAATTGATTGTCATAAGAATAATCAAAACCAGCCAACGCTTTTGGTCTCTAGAACGCCACATAGGAACAAACATACATACATAAATAGACTGAAAAACACATTACCCTCCTTCGGCAGTCGGCTTAAAAGCATTCCGTCTGGACGTCGTTATTCTAAATCTTATTCATGCCATACATGAGCAAGGCCGAGGCAAGTATGTAAAGCCGTTAATCCCGGTTGTTGTTTTGTAGATTATTGATAGTCGTTACGGGTAGTCAAAAGCCTGACAGGCTGCCAACCAAATACACCAATGGTTATCCAGAAAAATGACTTGCTCAGACAGGCAGTCGTGTTATGCAATGTTGGTGGTAACGCTACGTGCATTATTTATCAGAATGAAATATTTCAATAGTTATAATGAAACAATAATGAGTGACTTTTGTTAGTCCTGAAGAGCTATAGGTAAGTTTGAAAAAAGATCCAATATGATAGAGAAAATACAATAACACTACAACAACAAGAATAATTGGATTGGATCAGAAAATACAAAATTTAAATTACGAAAATTCGTTGAATCATTAATATTTATTTAGTTTACACAAAGAAGGAATTTTTTTTTACAAGTATGATTAAACTTCCACTGAAGGAATCGATTTCCGGTTTCTATTTACAATCCGACATTTGTCAATAGAACGGAAACTAAATTATTGACACTGAAAATATGACGTGTAAAAAGAAAAACCCCCAATCATTCACCGACTGACTCATTAATGCCCAGCATTTCCAGCACAAAGCATTAGAAATTACACTTAAAAAATTATCAAAGAATTTTCTGATAAATTGTATATTTTGAAATAGGAATGCATGAAATAAATGTTTGTTTTCTAACAATGTGGTGTCATTCGCTATGCAGAGGAAACCACATTGTTTGCGTCTTCAGAGCACAAAATTGCTAAACTCTTTAGGAGGCTAGGATGTAAAAGTAAGATGATGGGACTGTCGATCAACACGTCAAATATTGAAGTCATGATCGTTGACCGAGCTGGTCTAACCGTACGCACGGGAAACCTTGCTGTGGTGGAATTCGTTAATGATTTTGTGTACCTGGGCTCCATGATCAGCGCTCAGGGAGGATGCGATATGGCAATATTATATTATAATTTTGTTACTAATGTCGCTAATGAAGATACTCATATTTTTTAAATTCTAACATATTTTGAAGACAACAGTTATATAGCAAATAAAAATGTCGTGCGTATTCTCTATTTCACGAGACCAATTATGTTAGCAAAAAATGTATAAATCAATTTTGTAGTTCAATGGAAAATTTTGAAACTAATATCAATTAATTGAACTCTTAACGATCTGGACTTTTTATGAAACTGAAAACTTTGGTGATATTATTTTTTAGTAGATGATTATTTATTTTGATTCTCAATCTACTTGTTTCGATACAGAGCTACCTAACGATTGCTTTGGGATAACAGCTAAAATAATTTACTAAAAGGTTGTACTTTTAACACCCACACGCTGAAATAAAATGCCGACAACAATGAGGATTTTTATTTGCAAACGCAAATTGAGCCTTACATTAAGCAGGCTTAACTTTTCAAATAGAAGCATTCCATTTCACGATTGTAATGAATTTCAAACAAAACTTTTTCATTTAGAGTTTCCATTAGTCGATTAAAAGTTTTATATGATTATGGTACAGAAATGAAGTAAATGATTTTATTTCGAGGACATTCAAACTTTAAAATTAAATGAGTTACAATAAAATCCAAACGTCTTAAACTTTTATTAATAATTTACTCAAGAAAAGATAAATCTTCGGGATTGACGCGGTTTGAGTTGCTCCAAAAGATGACCCGAAGTTTCTGGCATCGTTGGTCTTTGTAATATTTGCATATTTTGCAGTAGCGCGTTAAGTGGGCCGACAAAACTGACCCTCCCAAAATCGGTGATCTTATACTTGTTAAAGAATCTAATTTGTTGACTTTGTATTGGCGTCGTGGACGCATAGTAGATTTATTTTATGGATCTGACGGAGTTCCCAGAGTTGCGGAGGTCATGATCGGAGATCCGGTTTTGAAGCGAGCAGTGGCAAGTTTAGCACGCTTGCCCATTTATTAGCGGACATAACTCCTTATGACCGAGGCGGGGGATGTTCGAAACCAATAAATGTTTCGTTCTTTTTTTTGTTATTTTGATGCAACACTGTGTCAACTCGCTGTCATCGATATTAACAGTTTTTGGTTGGGTTGAAGTTGGCAACACTTGCAAAAATGTCATTGATATAACACGTTGGTTTGGATTTAATTTTGTTGAAATTGGTTTAGAACCAACCAATCGTGATTCGAAATTACGTTCGCGATCCGCGAGTGGTACTGGGAATCGCCCGTGCATTTGTTTGTGTATATATTTCGCGCGCGGCGAAGTATTTTTGTTGGGAACGTGTCTAGGTTGTCGTATTTTTGTCGGTTATCCCAAATTTATTATATATCTTTTCCCCCTATAACCCCCGACCGGACACGGGATTGAACGAGACCAGGAGACCACCACGGGGACAAATTTAAGTGTAGATATAGGTTGTGTATGCTTGTAGAATTGTAGGTCCACTCTCCAACTATACGGGAATCGGTATCCAAAAAAACTTACTTACTTTAAGTTCAAGTATGTATAGGAAGGTTTATGAAAGACAAGAGCTTCACTCATGTTCTTTTTGTTATTTAATTCATATATTTTAACAACTCTGATAATTTGATTTGCTTCTAAGTATGTACTGTGATGAAATCTCCACAGTACACAAAATACCGTCAGAGGGGGGCACGAGCCCCCGTGCCCGCCTCCCCTTAAACCCGGGTGGATCTACTAGTGAGGTGCTACCAAGCAAGGGTTTGCTTGGTAGCACCTCACTAGTAGATCGGCGCGCGGAGCGTCGGGCGCGTCTGTGCCTTACGCACACACACGGAGCGCATATAATACCTAAAATTGATCACCGCCAAAAGCTTGGTGTACTCTTAATAAGAAAATATATTTATAAAACAAGAAAAACGACTTTATCCTATCCTACGGTCCTATTAAATTTTATAAGTCTGGAGGTTCACTGAATTTGCTTGAAATTTGACACACAAGTAAACTATCGCATAAGTTAAGATAAATATGAAAAAAATATTCCGAAAGCACTTTAACTTTGATAATATAACGGGCGAAGCCTAGGGCAGAAGTTAGTTGTCTTAGATAAGTAGTCATAACATATAGCTTGAGAAGTATACTTACGTATTTTACGAAACAAAAACAAAGCTATAAAAATATTGAAGTTCTTAAAGTATTTATGGCCTACTAAAAATAAAGATAATACATTATTATTATTATTATAATATATAAAACTGCATTACCACTCACTGACTCACTGACTCATTGACATAATTGTTCTCCCAGATGGTGGATGGGGAGGTGGGTATATTTTGACAGATTCGTAAACAAGTAACTCCCGTGAGTATGGGAAAAGTCCCAAACCTCCCCTTTTCCTCCCCCCTCCTCCCCCCCTCTATCGTATCTCGGAAACTAAGGTACCCGTATTTTTTGTTTTTTACGGATTCGTTTAGAGGAGGCTCGGAAAAGTAAAGACCATTTTTCAAAGTTGACCCCCTCGCCCCCCTTCTCCCCCCCTTTAAGCGGATCTCGAAAGTTGGAACATTTGGAACATTTCTTTTTTCAGATTCATATAAAGGGGCAATGCTATAGTCACAAACAAACCATTTTTCATAGTTGACCCCTTTGCCCCCCTTCTCCCCCTCCCCCCCCCCCTTTCGGCGAATCTTTTTTTCGTGTTTTTTTTACGGATTCGTTTAGAGGAGGCTCGGAAAAGTAAAAACCATTTTTCAAAGTTGACCCCTTCGCCCCCCTTCTCCCCCCCTTTAAGCGGATCTCGGAAGTTGAGAGGCTTGGAACATTTCTTTTTTCAGATTCATATAAAGGGGCAATGCTATAGTCATAAACAAACCATTTTTCAAAGTTGCCCCCTTGCCCCCCATCTCCCCTCTCCCCCCCCCCCGTATTGACGAATTTTTTTTTTTGTTTTTTTTTTACGGATTCAGCGTAGGGATCCCGAGTGGAGCGAACCTACGAGACCGAGTGCAGCGCAGGGGGGAGGTGGCGAGCGAAGCGAGCCGGCGACCTCCGTTAGTGCCTGGCGACGGTAGGTGTAGGGTAGGTGTAGGGTAGGTGTAGGGTAGGTGTAGGGTAGGTGTAGGGTAGGTGTAGGGTAGGTGTAGGGTAGGTGTAGGGTAGGTGTAGGGTAGGTGTAGGGTAGGTGTAGGGTAGGTGTAGGGTAGGTGTAGGGTAGGTGTAGGGTAGGTGTAGGGTAGGTGTAGGGTAGGTGTAGGGTAGGTGTAGGGTAGGTGTAGGGTAGGTGTAGGGTAGGTGTAGGGTAGGTGTAGGGTAGGTGTAGGGTAGGTGTAGGGTAGGTGTAGGGTAGGTGTAGGGTAGGTGTAGGGTAGGTGTAGGGTAGGTGTAGGGTAGGTGTAGGGTAGGTGTAGGGTAGGTGTAGGGTAGGTGTAGGGTAGGTGTAGGGTAGGTGTAGGGTAGGTGTAGGGTAGGTGTAGGGTAGGTGTAGGGTAGGTGTAGGGTAGGTGTAGGGTAGGTGTAGGGTAGGTGTAGGGTAGGTGTAGGGTAGGTGTAGGGTAGGTGTAGGGTAGGTGTAGGGTAGGTGTAGGGTAGGTGTAGGGTAGGTGTAGGGTAGGTGTAGGGTAGGTGTAGGGTAGGTGTAGGGTAGGTGTAGGGTAGGTGTAGGGTAGGTGTAGGGTAGGTGTAGGGTAGGTGTAGGGTAGGTGTAGGGTAGGTGTAGGGTAGGTGTAGGGTAGGTGTAGGGTAGGTGTAGGGTAGGTGTAGGGTAGGTGTAGGGTAGGTGTAGGGTAGGTGTAGGGTAGGTGTAGGGTAGGTGTAGGGTAGGTGTAGGGTAGGTGTAGGGTAGGTGTAGGGTAGGTGTAGGGTAGGTGTAGGGTAGGTGTAGGGTAGGTGTAGGGTAGGTGTAGGGTAGGTGTAGGGTAGGTGTAGGGTAGGTGTAGGGTAGGTGTAGGGTAGGTGTAGGGTAGGTGTAGGGTAGGTGTAGGGTAGGTGTAGGGTAGGTGTAGGGTAGGTGTAGGGTAGGTGTAGGGTAGGTGTAGGGTAGGTGTAGGGTAGGTGTAGGGTAGGTGTAGGGTAGGTGTAGGGTAGGTGTAGGGTAGGTGTAGGGTAGGTGTAGGGTAGGTGTAGGGTAGGTGTAGGGTAGGTTAAGGAATACTTCTCAAAAACACGACAAAGCCGCGAGCTGCTTGCAGCTCGCGCACCAAGCGAATACTAGTTATTATATTATAATATATAAAACTGCATTACCACTCACTGACTCACTGACTCACTGACTCATTGACATAATTGTTCTCCCAGATGGTGGAGGGGGAGGTAGGTATATTTTGACAGATTCGTAAACAAGTAACTCTCGCGAGTATGGGAAAAGTCCCAAACCTCCCCTTTTCCCCCCCCCTCCTCCTCCCCTCTATCGTATCTCGGAAACTAAGGTACCCGTATTTTTTTTTTTTTACGGATTCGTTTAGAGGAGGCTCGGAAAAGTAAAAACCATTTTTCAAAAATGACCCCTCGCCCCCCTTTTCCCCCCCTTTAAGCGGATCTCGGAAGTTAAGAGACTTGGAACATTTCTTTTTTCAGATTCATATAAAGGGGCAATGCTATAGTCACAAACAAACCATTTTTCAAAGTTGACCCCCTTGCCCCCCTTCTCCCCCTCCCCCCCCCGTTTTGGCGAATCTTTTTTTCGTGTTTTTTTTACGGATTCGTTTAGAGGAGGCTCGGAAAAGTAAAAACCATTTTTCAAAGTTGACCCCCTCGCCCCCCTTCTCCCCCCCTATAAGCGGATCTCGGAAGTTGAGAGACTTGAAACATTTCTTTTTTCAGATTCATATAAAGGGGCAATGCTATAGTCACAAACAAACCATTTTTCAAAGTTGACCCCCTTGCCCCCTTCTCCCCCCCCCCCTCCCGTTTTGGCGAATCTTTTTTTTTTTCAGATTTTTTTACGGATTCGTTTAGAGGAGGCTCGGAAAAGTAAAAGCCATTTTTCAAAGTTGACCCCTTCGCCCCCCTTTTCCCCCCCTTTAAGCGGATCTCGGAAGTTGAGAGACTTGGAACATTTCTTTTTTCAGATTCATATAAAGGGCATGTGCTTTAGTTGGAATCATTTTTCAAAACTCCCCACTCGGCCCCCCTTCACCCCTCTCTTCACCCCTCCTCTCCCCAACCTCCCCTGACCAGGCAGCGTAGGGATCCCGGGTGAAGCGAAACTCAGTGCCTGGCGACGACAAGCAAACATTAGGGTTATGTTTTTTGGAACAAAAGGGTAGGTGTAGGGTAGGTGTAGGGTAGGTGTAGGGTAGGTGTAGGGTAGGTGTAGGGTAGGTGTAGGTTAGGTGTAGGGTAGGTGTAGGGTAGGTGTAGGGTAGGTGTAGGGTAGGAGTAGGGTAGGCGTAGGGTAGGCGTAGGGTAGGCGTAGGGTAGGCGTAGGGTAGGCGTAGGGTAGGCGTAGGGTAGGCGTAGGGTAGGCGTAGGGTAGGCGTAGGGTAGGTGTAGGGTAGGAGTAGGGTAGGTGTAGGGTAGGTGTAGGGTAGGTGTAGGGTAGGTGTAGGGTAAGTGCAGGGTAGGTGCAGGGTAGGTGTAGGGTAGGTGTAGGGTAGGTGTAGGGTAGGTGTAGGGTAGGTGTAGGGTAAGTGTAGGGTAGGTGTAGGGTAGGTGTAGGGTAGGTGTAGGGTAGGTGTAGGGTAGGTGTAGGGACACCAACACGCGAGCTGCTTGCAGCTCGCGCACCAAGCAAATACTAGTTATATTATATAAAACTGCATTACCACTGACTGACTCACTGACATAATTGTTCTCCCAGATGGTGGATGGGGAGGTGGGTATATTTTGACAGATTCGTAAACAAGTGACTCTCGCGAGTTTGGGAAAAGTCCCAAACCTCCCCTTTTCCTCCCCCCTCCTCCCCCCCTCTATCGTATCTCGGAAACTAAGGTACCCGTAGTATGTTTTTTTTACGGATACGTTTAGAGGAGGCTCGGAAAAGTAAAAAACATTTTTCAAAGTTGACCCCCCGCCCCCCTTCTCCCCCCTTTAAGCGGATCTCGGAAGTTGAGAGACTTGGAACATTTCTTTTTTCAGATTCATATAAAGGGGCAATGCTATAGTCATAAACAAACCATTTTTCAAAGTTGACCCCCTTTCCCCCTTCTCCCCCCTCCCCCCCGTTTTGGCAAATCTTTTTTTTTTGTTTTTTTTTACGGAATCGTTTAGAGGAGGCTCGGAAAAGTAAAAACCATTTTTCAAAGTTGACCCCCTCGCCCCCCTTCTCCCCCCTCCCCCCTCGTTTTGGCGAATCTTTTTTTTTGTTTTTTTTCGGCTTCGTTTAGAGGAGGCTCGGAAAAGTAAAAACCATTTTTCAAAGATGACCCCCTCGCCCCCATTCTCCCCCCCTTTAAGCGGATCTCGGAAGTTCAGAGACTTGGAACATTTCTTTTTTCAGATTCATATAAAGGGGCAATGCTTGAGTCAGAATCATTTTTCAAAACTCCCCACTCTCCCTCCCTTCATCCCTCCTCTCCCCAACCTCCCCTACCTAATATCGGTCGTGGAAACCTGTCCGGTGGGAGTGGACCAGGCAGCGTAGGGACCCCGAATGGAGCGAACCTACGAGACCGAGTGCAGCGCAGGGGGGAGGTGGCGAGCGAAGCGAGCCGGCGACCTCCGTAGCGTAACGAAGGTTGAGTGCGTGAAGCGAAACTCAGTGCCTGGCGACGAATGCAAACATTAGGGTTATGTTTTTTGGAACAAAGTGTAGGGTAGGTGTAGGGTAGGTGTAGGGTAGGTGTAGGGTAGGTGTAGGGTAGGTGTAGGGTAGGTGTAGGGTAGGTGTAGGGTAGGTGTAGGGTAGGTGTAGGGTAGGTGTAGGGTAGGTGTAGGGTAGGTGTAGGGTAGGTGTAGGGTAGGTGTAGGGTAGGTGTAGGGTAGGTGTAGGGTAGGTGTAGGGTAGGTGTAGGGTAGGTGTAGGGTAGGTGTAGGGTAGGTGTAGGGTAGGTGTAGGGTAGGTGTAGGGTAGGTGTAGGGTAGGTGTAGGGTAGGTGTAGGGTAGGTGTAGGGTAGGTGTAGGGTAGGTGTAGGGTAGGTGTAGGGTAGGTGTAGGGTAGGTGTAGGGTAGGTGTAGGGTAGGTGTAGGGTAGGTGTAGGGTAGGTGTAGGGTAGGTGTAGGGTAGGTGTAGGGTAGGTGTAGGGTAGGTGTAGGGTAGGTGTAGGGTAGGTGTAGGGTAGGTGTAGGGTAGGTGTAGGGTAGGTGTAGGGTAGGTGTAGGGTAGGTGTAGGGTAGGTGTAGGGTAGGTGTAGGGTAGGTGTAGGGTAGGTGTAGGGTAGGTGTAGGGTAGGTGTAGGGTAGGTGTAGGGTAGGTGTAGGGTAGGTGTAGGGTAGGTGTAGGGTAGGTGTAGGGTAGGTGTAGGGTAGGTGTAGGGTAGGTGTAGGGTAGGTGTAGGGTAGGTGTAGGGTAGGTGTAGGGTAGGTGTAGGGTAGGTGTAGGGTAGGTGTAGGGTAGGTGTAGGGTAGGTGTAGGGTAGGTGTAGGGTAGGTGTAGGGTAGGTGTAGGGTAGGTGTAGGGTAGGTGTAGGGTAGGTGTAGGGTAGGTGTAGGGTAGGTGTAGGGTAGGTGTAGGGTAGGTGTAGGGTAGGTGTAGGTTAGGTGTAGGGTAGGTGTAGGTTAGGTGTAGGGTAGGTGTAGGGTAGGTGTAGGTTAGGTGTAGGGTAGGTGCAGGGACAACAACACGCGAGCTGCTTGCAGCTCGCGCACCAAGCGAATACTAGTTATATTATATAAAACTGCATTACCACTGACTGACTCACTGACATAATTGTTCTCCCAGATGGTGAAGGGGGAGGTGGGTATATTTTAACAGATTCGTAAACAAGTAACTCTCGCGAGTATGGGAAAAGTGCCAAACCTCCCCTTTTCACCCCCCCTCCTCCCCCCCTCTATCGTTTCTCGGAAACTATGGTACCCGTATTCTGTTTTTTTACGGATTCGTTTAGAGGAGGCTCGCAAAAGTAAAAACCATTTTTCAAAGTTGACCCCCTCGCCCCCCTTCGCCCCCCCTTTAAGCGGATCTCGAAAGTTGAGAGACTTGGAACATTTCTTTTTTCAGATTCTTATAAAGGGACAATGTTTTAGTCACAAACGAACCAGTTTTCAAAGTTGACCCCCTTTCCCCCCTTCTCCCCCCTCCCCCCCCGTTTTGGCTTATCTTTTTTTTTTGTTTTTTTTACGGAATCGTTTAGAGGAGGTTCGGAAAAGTAAAAAACATTTTTCAAAATTGACCCCCTCGCCCCCCTTCTCCCTCCCTTTAAGCGGATCTCGGAAGTTGAGAGACTTGGAACATTTCTTTTTTCAGATTCATATAAAGGGGCAATGCTATAGTCAAAAACAAACCATTTTTCAAAGTTCACCCCCTTTCCCCCCTCCCCCCCCGTTTTGGCTTATCTTTTTTTTTTGTTTTTTTTACGGATTCAGCGTAGGGATCCCGAGTGGAGCGAACCTACGAGACCGAGTGCAGCGCAGGGGGGAGGTGGCGAGCGAAGCGAGCCGGCGACCTCCGTAGCGTAACGAAGGTTGAGTGGGTGAAGCGAAACTCAGTGCCTGGCGACGACAAGCAAACATTAGGGTTATGTTTTTTTGAACAAGGTGTAGGGTAGGTGTAGGGTAGGTGTAGGGTAGGTGTAGGGTAGGTGTAGGGTAGGTGTAGGGTAGGTGTAGGGTAGGTGTAGAGTAGGTGTAGGGTAGGTGTAGGGTAGGTGTAGGGTAGGTGTAGGGTAGGTGTAGGGTAGGGTACTCATTGACATAATTGTTCTCCCAGATGGTGAAGGGAGAGGTGGGTATATTTTGACAGATTCGTAAACAAGTAACTCTCGCGAGTATGGGAAAAGTCCCAAACCTCCCCTTTTCCTCCCCCCTCCTCACCCCCTCTATCGTATCTCAGAAACTAAGGTACCCGTATTCTGTTTTTTTACGGATTCGTTTAGAGGAGGCTCGGAAAAGTAAAAACCATTTTTCAAAGTTGACCCCCTCGCCCCCCTTCTCCCCCCCCTTTAAGCGGATCTCGGAAGTTGAGAGACTTGGAACATTTCTTTTTTCAGATTCATATAAAGGGGCAATGCTATAGTCACAAACAAACCATTTTTCAAAGTTGACACCCTTGCCCCCCTTCTCCCCCCTCCCCCCCCGTTTTGGCGAATCTTTTTTATTTGTTTTTTTTACGGATTCGTTTAGAGGAGGCTCGGAAAAGTAAAAAGCATTTTTCAAAGTTGACCCCCTCGCCCCCCTTCCCCCCCCTTTAAGCGGATCTCGAAAGTTGGAACATTTGGAACATTTCTTTTTTCAGATTCATATAAAGGGGCAATGCTTTAGTCACAAACAAACCATTTTTCATAGTTGACCCCCTTGCCCCCCTTCTCCCCCTCCCCCCCCCCTTTCGGCGAATCTTTTTTTCGTGTTTTTTTTACGGATTCGTTTAGAGGTTTTTACGGATTCGTTTAGAGGAGGTTCGGAAAAGCAAAAACCATTTTTCAAAGTTGACCCCCTCGCCCCCCCTTCTCCCCCCCCTTTAAGCGGATCTCGAAAGTTGGAACATTTGGAACATTTCTGTTTTCAGATTCATATAAAGGGGCAATGCTATAGTCACAAACAAACCATTTTTCAAAGTTGACCCCCTTGCCCCCCTTCTCCCCTCTCCCCCCCCGTTTTGGCGAATCTTTTTTTTTTTGTTTTTTTTACGGATTCGTTTAGAGGAGGCTCGGAAAAGTAAAAACCATTTTACAAAGTTGACCCCCTCGCCCCCCTTCTCCCCCCTTTAAGCGGATCTCGGAAGTTGAGAGACTTGGAACATTTCTTTTTTCAGATTCATATAAAGGGGCAATGTTTTAGTCACATGTAAACCATTTTTCAAAGTTGACCCCCTTGCCCCCCTTCTCCCCCCTCCCTCCCCGTTTTGGCTTATCTTTTTTTTTGTTTTTTTTTACGAATTCAGCGTAGGGATCCAGTGCCTGGCGACGAATGCAAACATTAGGGTTATGTTTTTTGGAACAAAGTGTAGGGTAGGTGTAGGGTAGGTGTAGGGTAGGTGTAGGGTAGGTGTAGGGTAGGTGTAGGGTAGGTGTAGGGTAGGTGTAGGGTAGGTGTAGGGTAGGTGTAGGGTAGGTGTAGGGTAGGTGTAGGGTAGGTGTATGGTAGGTGTAGGGTAGGTGTAGGGTAGGTGTAGGGTAGGTGTAGGGTAGGTGTAGGGTAGGTGTAGGGTAGGTGTAGGGTAGGTGTAGGGTAGGTGTAGGGTAGGTGTAGGGTAGGTGTAGGGTAGGTGTAGGGTAGGTGTAGGGTAGGTGTAGGGTAGGTGTAGGGTAGGTGTAGGGTAGGTGTAGGGTAGGTGTAGGGTAGGTGTAGGGTAGGTGTAGGGTAGGTGTAGGGTAGGTGTAGGGTAGGTGTAGGGTAGGTGTAGGGTAGGTGTAGGGTAGGTGTAGGGTAGGTGTAGGGTAGGTGTAGGGTAGGTGTAGGGTAGGTGTAGGGTAGGTGTAGGGTAGGTTAAGGGTAGGTGTAGGGTAGGTTAAGGGTAGGTGTAGGGTAGGTGTAGGGTAGGTGTAGGGTAGGTGTAGGGTAGGTGTAGGGTAGGTGTAGGGTAGGTGTAGGGTAGGTGTAGGGTAGGTGTAGGGTAGGTGTAGGGTAGGTGTAGGGTAGGTGTAGGGTAGGTGTAGGGTAGGTGTAGGGTAGGTGTAGGGTAGGTGTAGGGTAGGTGTAGGGTAGGTGTAGGGTAGGTGTAGGGTAGGTGTAGGGTAGGTGTAGGGTAGGTGTAGGGTAGGTGTAGGGTAGGTGTAGGGTAGGTGTAGGGTAGGTGTAGGGTAGGTGTAGGGTAGGTGTAGGGTAGGTGTAGGGTAGGTGTAGGGTAGGTGTAGGGTAGGTGTAGGGTAGGTGTAGGGTAGGTGTAGGGTAGGTGTAAGGTAGGTGTAGGGTAGGTGTAGGGTAGGTGTAGGGTAGGTGTAGGGTAGGTGTAGGGTAGGTGTAGGGTAGGTGTAGGGTAGGTGTAGGGTAGGTGTAGGGTAGGTGTAGGGTAGGTGTAGGGTAGGTGTAGGGTAGGTGTAGGGTAGGTGTAGGGTAGGTGTAGGGTAGGTGTAGGGTAGGTGTAGGGTAGGTGTAGGGTAGGTGTAGGGTAGGTGTAGGGTAGGTGTAGGGTAGGTGTAGGGTAGGTGTAGGGTAGGTGTAGGGTAGGTGTAGGGTAGGTGTAGGGTAGGTGTAGGGTAGGTGTAGGATAGGTGTAGGGACAACAACACGCGAGCTGCTTGCAGCTCGCGCACCAAGCAAATACTAGTTATTATTATAATATATAAAACTGCATTACCACTGACTGACTGACATAATTGTTCTCCCAGATGGTGGATGGGGAGGTGGGTATATTTTGACAGATTCGTAAACAAGTGACTCTCGCGAGTTTGGGAAAAGTCCCAAACCTCCCCTTTTCCTCCCCCCTCCTCCCCCCCTCTATCGTATCTCGGAAACTAAGGTACCCGTAGTATGTTTTTTTTACGGATTCGTTTAGAGGAGGCTCGGTAGAGTAAAGACCATTTTTCAAAGTTGACCCCCTCGCCCCCCTTCTCCCCCCCTTTAAGCGGATCTCGGAAGTTGAGAGACTTGGAACATTTCTTTTTTCAGATTCATATAAAGGGGCAATGCTATAGTCACAAACGAACCAGTTTTTATAGTTAACCCCCTTGCCCCCTTTCTCCCCTCCCCCCCCCCGTTATGGCGGATATATTTTTTTGTTTTTTTTTACGGATTCGTTTAGAGGAGGCACGGATAAGTAAAAACCATTTTTCAAAGTTTACCCCCGCGCCCCCCATCACCCCCCCTTTAAGCGGATCTCGGAAGTTGAGAGACTTGGAACATTTCTTTTTTCAGATTCATATAAAGGGGCAATGCTATAGTCACAAACGAACCAGTTTTCAAAGTTGACCCCCTTGCCCCCCTTCTCCCCCCTCCCCCCCCGTTTTGGCGAATCTTTTTTTTTTGTTTTTTTTACGGATTCAGCGTAGGGATCCCGAGTGGAGCGAACCTACGAGACCAAGTGCAGCGCAGGGGGGAGGTGGTGAGCGAAGCGAGCCGGCGACCTCCGTAGCGTAACGAAGGTTGAGTGGGTGAAGCGAAACTCAGTGCCTGGCGACGACAAGCAAACATTAGGGTTATGTTTTTTGGAACAAAGTTTAGGGTAGGTGTAGGGTAGGTGTAGGGTAGGTGTAGGGTAGGTGTAGGGTAGGTGTAGGGTAGGTGTAGGGTAGGTGTAGGGTAGGTGTAGGGTAGGTGTAGGGTAGGTGTAGGGTAGGTGTAGGGTAGGTGTAGGGTAGGTGTAGGGTAGGTGTAGGGTAGGTGTAGGGTAGGTGTAGGGTAGGTGTAGGGTAGGTGTAGGGTAGGTGTAGGGTAGGTGTAGGGTAGGTGTAGGGTAGGTGTAGGGTAGGTGTAGGGTAGGTGTAGGGTAGGTGTAGGGTAGGTGTAGGGTAGGTGTAGGGTAGGTGTAGGGTAGGTGTAGGGTAGGTGTAGGGTAGGTGTAGGGTAGGTGTAGGGTAGGTGTAGGGTAGGTGTAGGGTAGGTGTAGGGTAGGTGTAGGGTAGGTGTAGGGTAGGTGTAGGGTAGGTGTAGGGTAGGTGTAGGGTAGGTGTAGGGTAGGTGTAGGGTAGGTGTAGGGTAGGTGTAGGGTAGGTGTAGGGTAGGTGTAGGGTAGGTGTAGGGTAGGTGTAGGGTAGGTGTAGGGTAGGTGTAGGGTAGGTGTAGGGTAGGTGTAGGGTAGGTGTAGGGTAGGTGTAGGTAGGTGTAGGGTAGGTGTAGGGTAGGTGTAGGGTAGGTGTAGGGTAGGTGTAGGGTAGGTGTAGGGTAGGTGTAGGGTAGGTGTAGGGTAGGTGTAGGGTAGGTGTAGGGTAGGTGTAGGGTAGGTGTAGGGTAGGTGTAGGGTAGGTGTAGGGTAGGTGTAGGGTAGGTGTAGGGTAGGTGTAGGGTAGGTGTAGGGTAGGTGTAGGGTAGGTGTAGGGTAGGTGTAGGGTAGGTGTAGGGTAGGTGTAGGGTAGGTGTAGGGTAGGTGTAGGGTAGGTGTAGGGTAGGTGTAGGGTAGGTGTAGGGTAGGTGTAGGGTAGGTGTAGGGTAGGTGTAGGGTAGGTGTAGGGTAGGTGTAGGGTAGGTGTAGGCTAGGTGTAGGGTAGGTGTAGGGTAGGTGTAGGGTAGGTGTAGGGTAGGTGTAGGGTAGGTGTAGGGTAGGTGTAGGGTAGGTGTAGGGTAGGTGTAGGGTAGGTGTAGGGTAGGTGTAGGGTAGGTGTAGGGTAGGTGTAGGGTAGGTGTAGGGTAGGTGTAGGGTAGGTGTAGGGTAGGTGTAGGGTAGGTGTAGGGTAGGTGTAGGGTAGGTGTAGGGTAGGTGTAGGGTAGGTGTAGGGTAGGTGTAGGGTAGGTTAAGGAATACTTCTCAAAAACACGACAAAGCCGCGAGCTGCTTGCAGCTCGCGCACCAAGCAAATACTAGTTATATTATATAAAACTGCATTACCACTGACTGACTCACTCACTCATTGACATAATTGTTCTCCCAGATGGTGGATGGGGAGGTGGGTATATTTTGACAGATTCGTAAACAAGTAACTCCCGTGAGTATGGGAAAAGTCCCAAACCTCCCCTTTTCCTCCCCCCTCCTCCCCCCCTCTATCGTATCTCGGAAACTAAGGTACCCGTAGAATGTTTTTTTTACGGATTCGTTTAGAGGAGGCTCGCAAAAGTAAAAACCATTTTTCAAAGTTGACCCCCTCGCCCCCCTTCTCCCCCCCTTTAAGCGGATCACGAAAGTTGGAACATTTGGAACATTTCTTTTTTCAGGTTCATATAAAGGGGCAATGCTATAGTCACAAACAAACCATTTTTCATAGTTGACCCCCTTGCCCCCCTTCTCCCCCCTCCCCCCCCGTTTTGGCGTATCTTTTTTTTTCGTTTTTTTTACGGATTCGTTTAGAGGAGGCTCGGAAAAGTAAAAACCATTTTTTCGGAAAAGTAAAAACCATTTTTCAAAGTTGGCCCCCTCGCCCCCCTTCTCCCCCCCTGTAAGCGGATCTCGGAAGTTGAGAGACTTGGAACATTTCTTTTTTCAGATTCATATAAAGGGGCAATGTTTTAGTCACATGTAAACCATTTTTCAAAGTTGACCCCCTTGCCCCCCTTCTCCCCCCTCCCTCCCCGTTTTGGCTTATCTTTTTTTTTGTTTTTTTTTACGAATTCAGCGTAGGGATCCCGAGTGGAGCGAACCTACGAGACCGAGTGCAGCGCAGGGGGGAGGTGGCGAGCGAAGCGAGCCGGCGACCTCCGTAGCGTAACGAAGGTTGAGTGGGTGAAGCGAAACTCAGTGCCTGGCGACGAATGCAAACATTAGGGTTATGTTTTTTGGAACAAAGTGTAGGGTAGGTGTAGGGTAGGTGTAGGGTAGGTGTAGGGTAGGTGTAGGGTAGGTGTAGGGTAGGTGTAGGGTACGTGTAGGGTACGTGTAGGGTACGTGTAGGGTACGTGTAGGGTACGTGTAGGGTACGTGTAGGGTACGTGTAGGGTACGTGTAGGGTACGTGTAGGGTACGTGTAGGGTACGTGTAGGGTACGTGTAGGGTACGTGTAGGGTACGTGTAGGGTACGTGTAGGGTACGTGTAGGGTACGTGTAGGGTACGTGTAGGGTACGTGTAGGGTACGTGTAGGGTACGTGTAGGATACGTGTAGGGTACGTGTAGGGTACGTGTAGGGTACGTGTAGGGTACGTGTAGGGTACGTGTAGGGTACGTGTAGGGTACGTGTAGGGTACGTGTAGGGTAAGTGTAGGGTAGGTGTAGGGTAGGTGTAGGGTAGGTGTAGGGTAGGTGTAGGGTAGGTGTAGGGTAGGTGTAGGGTAGGTGTAGGGTAGGTGTAGGGTAGGTGTAGAGTAGGTGTAGGGTAGGTGTAGGGTAGGTGTAGGGTAGGTGTAGGGTAAGTGTAGGGTAGGTGTAGGGTAGGTGTAGGGTAGGTGTAGGGTAGGTGTAGGGTAGGTGTAGGGTAGGTGTAGGGTAGGTGTAGGGTAGGTGTAGGGTAGGTGTAGGGTAGGTGTAGGGTAGGTGTAGGGTAGGTGTAGGGTAGGTGTAGGGTAGGTGTAGGGTAGGTGTAGGGTAGGTGTAGGGTAGGTGTAGGGTAGGTGTAGGGTAGGTGTAGGGTAGGTGTAGGGTAGGTGTAGGGTAGGTGTAGGGTAGGTGTAGGGTAGGTGTAGGGTAGGTGTAGGGTAGGTGTAGGGTAGGTGTAGGGTAGGTGTAGGGTAGGTGTAGGGTAGGTGTAGGGTAGGTGTAGGGTAGGTGTAGGGTAGGTGTAGGGTAGGTGTAGGGTAGGTGTAGGGTAGGTGTAGGGTAGGTGTAGGGTAGGTGTAGGGTAGGTGTAGGGTAGGTGTAGGGTAGGTGTAGGGTAGGTGTAGGGTAGGTGTAGGGTAGGTGTAGGGTAGGTGTAGGGTAGGTGTAGGGTAGGTGTAGGGTAGGTGTAGGGTAGGTGTAGGGTAGGTGTAGGGTAGGTGTAGGGTAGGTGTAGGGTAGGTGTAGGGTAGGTGTAGGGTAGGTGTAGGGTAGGTGTAGGGTAGGGTAGGTGTAGGGTAGGTGTAGGGTAGGTGTAGGGTAGGTGTAGGGTAGGTGTAGGGTAGGTGTAGGGTAGGTGTAGGGTAGGTGTAGGGTAGGTGTAGGGTTGGTGTAGGGTAGGTGTAGGGTAGGTGTAGGGTAGGTGTAGGGTAGGTGTAGGGTAGGTGTAGGGTAGGTGTAGGGTAGGTGTAGGGTAGGTGTAGGGTAGGTGTAGGGTAGGTGTAGGGTAGGTGTAGGTTAGGTGTAGGGTAGGTGTAGGTTAGGTGTAGGGTAGGTGTAGGGACAAAAACACGCGAGCTGCTTGCAGCTCGCGCACCAAGCAAATACTAGTTATACTATATAAAACTGCATTACCACTGACTCACTGACTGACTCATTGACATAATTGTTCTCCCAGATGGTGGATGGGGAGGTGGGTATATTTTGACAGATTCGTAAACAAGTAACTCCCGTGAGTATGGGAAAAGTGCCAAACCTCCCCTTTTCCCCCCCCCTCCTCCCCCCCTCTATCGTTTCTCGGAAACTAAGATACCCATATTTTTTGGTTTTTACGGATTCGTTTAGAGGAGACTCGGAATAGCAAAAACCATTTTTCAAAAATGACCCCCTCGCCCCCCTTCTCCCCCCCTTTAAGCGGATCTCGGAAGTTGAGAGACTTGGAACATTTCTTTTTTCAGATTCATATAAAGGGGCAATGCTATAGTCACAAACAAACCATTTTTCAAAGTTGACCCCCTTGCCCCCCTTCTCCCCCCCCCCCCCCCCCCCGTTTTGGCGAATCTTTTTTTTTCAGTTTTTTTTACGGATCGTTTAGAGGAGGCTCGGAAAGGTAAAAACCATTTTTCAAAGTTGACCCCCTCGCCCCCCTTCTCCCCCCCTTTAAGTGGATCTCGGAAGTTGAGAGACTTGGAACACTTCTTTTTTCAGATTCCTATAAAGGGGAAATGCTATAGTCACAAACAAACCATTTTTCAAAGTTGACCCCCTTGCCCCCCATCTCCCCCCCCCCTACCCCGTTTTGGCGAATATTTTTTTTTTTTTACTGATTCAGCGTAGGGATCCCGAGTGGAGCGAACCTACGAGACCGAGTGCAGCGCAGGGGGGAGGTGGCGAGCGAAGCGAACCGGCGACCTCCGTAGCGTAACGAAGGTTGAGTGGGTGAAGCGCAACTCAGTGCCTGGCGACGACAAGCAAATATTAGGGTTATGTTTTTTAGGGTAGGTGTAGGGTAGGTGTAGGGTACGTGTAGGGTACGTGTAGGGTACGTGTAGGGTACGTGTAGGGTACGTGTTGGGTACGTGTAGGGTACGTGTAGGGTACGTGTAGGGTACGTGTAGGGTACGTGTAGGGTACGTGTAGGGTACGTGTAGGGTACGTGTAGGGTACGTGTAGGGTACGTGTAGGGTACGTGTAGGGTACGTGTAGGGTACGTGTAGGGTACGTGTAGGGTACGTTTAGGGTACGTGTAGGGTACGTGTAGGGTACGTGTAGGGTTCGTGTAGGGTACGTGTAGGGTACGTGTAGGGTACGTGTAGGGTACGTGTAGGGTACGTGTAGGGTACGTGTAGGGTACGTGTAGGGTACGTGTAGGGTACGTGTAGTGTACGTGTAGGGTACGTGTAGGATACATGTAGGGTACGTGTAGGGTACGTGTAGGGTACGTGTAGGGTACGTGTAGGGTAGGTGTAGGGTAGGTGTAGGGTAGGTGTAGGGTAGGTGTAGGGTAGGTGTAGGGTAGGTGTAGGGTAGGTGTAGCGTAGGTGTAGGGTAGGTGTAGGGTAGGTGTAGGGTAGGTGTAGGGTAGGTGTAGGGTAGGTGTAGGGTAGGTGTAGGGTAGGTGTAGGGTAGGTGTAGGGTAGGTGTAGGGTAGGTGTAGGGTAGGTGTAGGGTAGGTGTAGGGTAGGTGTAGGGTAGGTGTAGGGTAGGTGTAGGGTAGGTGTAGGGTAGGTGTAGGGTAGGTGTAGGGTAGGTGTAGGGTAGGTGTAGGGTAGGTGTAGGGTAGGTGTAGGGTAGGTGTAGGGTAGGTGTAGGGTAGGTGTAGGGTAGGTGTAGGGTAGGTGTAGGGTAGGTGTAGGGTAGGTGTAGGGTAGGTGTAGGGTAGGTGTAGGGTAGGTGTAGGGTAGGTGTAGGGTAGGTGTAGGGTAGGTGTAGGGTAGGTGTAGGGTAGGTGTAGGGTAGGTGTAGGGTAGGTGTAGGGTAGGTGTAGGGTAGGTGTAGGGTAGGTGTAGGGTAGGTGTAGGGTAGGTGTAGGGTAGGTGTAGGGTAGGTGTAGGGTAGGTGTAGGGTAGGTGTAGGGTAGGTGTAGGGTAGGTGTAGGGTAGGTGTATGGTAGGTGTAGGGTAGGTGTAGGGTAGGTGTAGGTAGGTGTAGGGTAGGTGTAGGGTAGGTGTAGGGTAGGGTAGGTGTAGTGTAGGTGTAGGGTAGGTGTAGGGTAGGTGTAGGGTAGGTGTAGGGTAGGTGTAGGGTAGGTGTAGGGTAGGTGTAGGGTAGGTGTAGGGTAGGTGTAGGGTAGGTGTAGGGTAGGTGTAGGGTAGGTGTAGGGTAGGTGTAGGGTAGGTGTAGGGTAGGTGTAGGGTAGGTGTAGGGTAGGTGTAGGGTAGGTGTAGGGTAGGTGTAGGGTAGGTGTAGGGTAGGTGGTGGGTAGGTGTAGGGTAGGTGTGGGACAACAACACGCGAGCTGCTTGCAGCTCGCGCACCAAGCAAATACTAGTTATTATTATACTATATAAAACTGCATTACCACTGACTGACTGACTCACTGACTCACTCATTGACATAATTGTTCTCCCAGATGGTGGAGGGGGAGGTGGGTATATTTTGACAGATTCGTAAACAAGTAACTCCCGTGAGTATGGGAAAAGTCCCAAACCTCCCCTTTTCCTCCCCCCTCCTCCCCCCCTCTATCGTATCTCGGAAACTAAGGTACCCGTATTTTTTGTTTTTTACGGATTCGTTTAGAGGAGGCTCGGAAAAGTAAAAACCATTTTTCAAATTTGACCCCCTCGCCCCCCTTCTCCCCCCCTTTAAGCGGATCTCGGAAGTTGAGAGACTTGGAACATTTCTTTTTTCAGATTCATATAAAGGGGCTATGCTATAGTCACAAACAAACCATTTTTCAAAGTTGACCCCCTTGCCCCCCTTCTCCCCCCTCCCCCCCCGTTTTGGCTAATCTTTTTTTTTTGTTTTTTTTACGGATTCGTTTAGAGGAGGCTCGGAAAAGTAAAAACCATTTTTCAAAGTTGACCCCCTCGCCCCCCTTCTCCCCCCCTTTAAGCGGATCTCGAAAGTTGGAACATTTGGAACATTTCTTTTTTCAGATTCATATAAAGGGGCAATGCTATAGTCACAAAAAAACCATTTTTCAAAGTTGACCCCCTTGCCCCCCTTCTCCCCCCTCCCCCCCCGTTTTGGCTAATCTTTTTTTTTTGTTTTTTTTACGGAATCGTTTGGAGGAGGCTCGGAAAAGTAAAAATCATTTTTCAAAGTTGACCCCCTCGCCCCCCTTCTCCCCTCCTTCAAGCGGATCTCGGAAGTTGAGAGACTTGGAACATTTCTTTTTTCAGATTCATATAAAGGGGCAATGCTATAGTCACAAACGAACCAGTTTTCAAAGTTGACCCCCTAGCCCCTCTTCTCCCCCCTCCCCCCCCCCCCGTTTTGGCGTTTTTTTTTTTCGGATTCAGCGTAGGGATCCCGAGTGGAGCGAACGAAGCGAAGTGAAGCGAAACTCAGTGCCTGGCGACGACAAGCAAACATTAGGGTTATGTTTTTTGGAACAAAGTGTAGGGTAGGTGTAGGGTAGGTGTAGGGTAGGTGTAGGGTAGGTGTAGGGTAGGTGTAGGGTAGGTGTAGGGTAGGTGTAGGGTAGGTGTAGGGTAGGTGTAGGGTAGGTGTAGGGTAGGTGTAGGGTAGGTGTAGGGTAGGTGTAGGGTAGGTGTAGGGTAGGTGTAGGGTAGGTGTAGGGTAGGTGTAGGGTAGGTGTAGGGTAGGTGTAGGGTAGGTGTAGGGTAGGTGTAGGGTAGGTGTAGGGTAGGTGTAGGGTAGGTGTAGGGTAGGTGTAGGGTAGGTGTAGGGTAGGTGTAGGGTAGGTGTAGGGTAGGTGTAGGGTAGGTGTAGGGTAGGTGTAGGGTAGGTGTAGGGTAGGTGTAGTGACAACAACACGCGAGCTGCTTGCAGCTCGCGCACCAAGCAAATACTAGTATATAATATATAAAGCTGGATTACCACTCACTCACTCACTCACTCATTGACATAATTGTTCTCCCAGATGGTGGAGGGGGAGGTGGGTATATTTTGACAGATTCGTAAACAAGTAACTCCCGTGAGTATGGGAAAAGTCCCAAACCTCCCCTTTTCCTCCCCCCTCCACCCCTCCTCTATCGTATCTCGGAAACTAAGGTACCCGTATTTTGTGTTTTTTACGGATTCGTTTAGAGGAGGCTCGCAAAAGTAAAAACCATTTTTCAAAGTTGACCCCCTCGCCCCCCTTCTCCCCCCCTTTAAGCGGATCTCGAAAGTTGAGAGACTTGGAACATTTCTTTTTCCAGATTCATATAAAGGGGCAATGCTATAGTCACAAACGAACCAGTTTTCAAAGTTGACCCCCTTGCCCCCCTTCTCCCCCCTCCCCCCCCGATTTGGCGAATCTTTTTTTTTCATTTTTTTTACGGATTCGTTTAGAGGAGGCTCGGAAAAGTAAAAACCATTTTTCAAATTTGGCCCCCTCGCCCCCCTTCTCCCCCCCTTTAAGCGGATCTCGGAAGTTGAGAGACTTGGAACATTTCTTTTTTCAGATTCATATAAAGGGGCAATGCTATAGTCACAAACAAACCATTTTTCAAAGTTGACCCCCTTGCCCCCCTTCTCCCCCTCCCCCCCCCGTTTTGGCGAATCTTTTTTTCGTGTTTTTTTTACGGATTCGTTTAGAGGAGGCTCGGAAAAGAAAAAACCATTTTTCAAAGTTGACCCCCTCGCCCCCCTTCTCCCCCCCTTTAAGCGGATCTCGGAAGTTGAGAGACTTGGAACATTTCTTTTTTCAGATTCATATAAAGGGGCAATGCTATAGTCACAAACGAACCAGTTTTCAAAGTTGACCCCCTTGCCCCCCATCTCCCCCCTCCCCCCCCCCCCGTTTTGGATTATCTTTTTTTTGTTTTTTTTACGGACTCAGCGTAGGGATCCCGAGTGGAGCGAACCTGCGAGACCGAGTGCAGCGCAGGGGGGAGGTGGCGAGCGAAGCGAGCCGGCGACCTCCGCAGCGTAACGAAGGTTGAGTGGGTGAAGCGAAACTCAGTGCCTGGCGACGACAAGCAAACATTAGGGTTATGTTTTTTGGAACAAAGTGTAGGGTAGGTGTAGGGTAGGTGTAGGGTAGGTGTAGGGTAGGTGTAGGGTAGGTGTAGGGTAGGTGTAGGGTAGGTGTAGGGTAGGTGTAGGGTAGGTGTAGGGTAGGTGTAGGGTAGGTGTAGGGTAGGTGTAGGGTAGGTGTAGGGTAGGTGTAGGGTAGGTGTAGGGTAGGTGTAGGGTAGGTGTAGGGTAGGTGTAGGGTAGGTGTAGGGTAGGTGTAGGGTAGGTGTAGGGTAGGTGTAGGGTAGGTGTAGGGTAGGTGTAGGGTAGGTGTAGGGTAGGTGTAGGGTAGGTGTAGGGTAGGTGTAGGGTAGGTGTAGGGTAGGTGTAGGGTAGGTGTAGGGTAGGTGTAGGGTAGGTGTAGGGTAGGTGTAGGGTAGGTGTAGGGTAGGTGTAGGGTAGGTGTAGGGTAGGTGTAGGGTAGGTGTAGGGTAGGTGTAGGGTAGGTGTAGGGTAGGTGTAGGGTAGGTGTAGGGTAGGTGTAGGGTAGGTGTAGGGTAGGTGTAGGGTAGGTGTAGGGTAGGTGTAGGGTAGGTGTAGTGTAGGTGTAGGGTAGGTGTAGGGTAGGTGTAGGGTAGGTGTAGGGTAGGTGTAGGGTAGGTGTTGGGTAGGTGTAGGGTAGGTGTAGGGTAGGTGTAGGGTAGGTGTAGGGTAGGTGTAGGGTAGGTGTAGGGTAGGTGTAGGGTAGGTGTAGGGTAGGTGTAGGGTAGGTGTAGGGTAGGTGTAGGGTAGGTGTAGGGTAGGTGTAGGGTAGGTGTAGGGTAGGTGTAGGGTAGGTATAGGGTAGGTGTAGGTGTAGGGTAGGTGTAGGGTAGGTGTAGGGTAGGTGTAGGGTAGGTGTAGGGTAGGTGTAGGGTAGGTGTAGGGTAGGTGTAGGGTAGGTGTAGGGTAGGTGTAGGGTAGGTGTAGGGTAGGTGTAGGGTAGGTGTAGGGTAGGTGTAGGGTAGGTGTAGGGTAGGTGTAGGGTAGGTGTAGGGTAGGTGTAGGGTAGGTGTAGGGTAGGTGTAGGGTAGGTGTAGGGTAGGTGTAGGGTAGGTGTAGGGTAGGTGTAGGGTAGGTGTAGGGTAGGTGTAGGGTAGGTGTAGGGTAGGTGTAGGGTAGGTGTAGGGTAGGTGTAGGGTAGGTGTAGGGTAGGTGTAGGGTAGGTGTAGGGTTGGTGTAGGGTAGGTGTAGGGTAGGTGTAGGGTAGGTGTAGGGTAGGTGTAGGGTAGGTGTAGGGTAGGTGTAGGGTAGGTGTAGGGTAGGTGTAGGGTAGGTGTAGGGTAGGTGTAGGGTAGGTGTAGGTTAGGTGTAGGGTAGGTGTAGGTTAGGTGTAGGGTAGGTGTAGGGACAAAAACACGCGAGCTGCTTGCAGCTCGCGCACCAAGCAAATACTAGTTATACTATATAAAACTGCATTACCACTGACTCACTGACTGACTCATTGACATAATTGTTCTCCCAGATGGTGGATGGGGAGGTGGGTATATTTTGACAGATTCGTAAACAAGTAACTCCCGTGAGTATGGGAAAAGTGCCAAACCTCCCCTTTTCCCCCCCCCTCCTCCCCCCCTCTATCGTTTCTCGGAAACTAAGATACCCATATTTTTTGGTTTTTACGGATTCGTTTAGAGGAGACTCGGAATAGCAAAAACCATTTTTCAAAAATGACCCCCTCGCCCCCCTTCTCCCCCCCTTTAAGCGGATCTCGGAAGTTGAGAGACTTGGAACATTTCTTTTTTCAGATTCATATAAAGGGGCAATGCTATAGTCACAAACAAACCATTTTTCAAAGTTGACCCCCTTGCCCCCCTTCTCCCCCCCCCCCCCCCCCCCGTTTTGGCGAATCTTTTTTTTTCAGTTTTTTTTACGGATCGTTTAGAGGAGGCTCGGAAAGGTAAAAACCATTTTTCAAAGTTGACCCCCTCGCCCCCCTTCTCCCCCCCTTTAAGTGGATCTCGGAAGTTGAGAGACTTGGAACACTTCTTTTTTCAGATTCCTATAAAGGGGAAATGCTATAGTCACAAACAAACCATTTTTCAAAGTTGACCCCCTTGCCCCCCATCTCCCCCCCCCCTACCCCGTTTTGGCGAATATTTTTTTTTTTTTACTGATTCAGCGTAGGGATCCCGAGTGGAGCGAACCTACGAGACCGAGTGCAGCGCAGGGGGGAGGTGGCGAGCGAAGCGAACCGGCGACCTCCGTAGCGTAACGAAGGTTGAGTGGGTGAAGCGCAACTCAGTGCCTGGCGACGACAAGCAAATATTAGGGTTATGTTTTTTAGGGTAGGTGTAGGGTAGGTGTAGGGTACGTGTAGGGTACGTGTAGGGTACGTGTAGGGTACGTGTAGGGTACGTGTTGGGTACGTGTAGGGTACGTGTAGGGTACGTGTAGGGTACGTGTAGGGTACGTGTAGGGTACGTGTAGGGTACGTGTAGGGTACGTGTAGGGTACGTGTAGGGTACGTGTAGGGTACGTGTAGGGTACGTGTAGGGTACGTGTAGGGTACGTGTAGGGTACGTTTAGGGTACGTGTAGGGTACGTGTAGGGTACGTGTAGGGTTCGTGTAGGGTACGTGTAGGGTACGTGTAGGGTACGTGTAGGGTACGTGTAGGGTACGTGTAGGGTACGTGTAGGGTACGTGTAGGGTACGTGTAGGGTACGTGTAGTGTACGTGTAGGGTACGTGTAGGATACATGTAGGGTACGTGTAGGGTACGTGTAGGGTACGTGTAGGGTACGTGTAGGGTAGGTGTAGGGTAGGTGTAGGGTAGGTGTAGGGTAGGTGTAGGGTAGGTGTAGGGTAGGTGTAGGGTAGGTGTAGCGTAGGTGTAGGGTAGGTGTAGGGTAGGTGTAGGGTAGGTGTAGGGTAGGTGTAGGGTAGGTGTAGGGTAGGTGTAGGGTAGGTGTAGGGTAGGTGTAGGGTAGGTGTAGGGTAGGTGTAGGGTAGGTGTAGGGTAGGTGTAGGGTAGGTGTAGGGTAGGTGTAGGGTAGGTGTAGGGTAGGTGTAGGGTAGGTGTAGGGTAGGTGTAGGGTAGGTGTAGGGTAGGTGTAGGGTAGGTGTAGGGTAGGTGTAGGGTAGGTGTAGGGTAGGTGTAGGGTAGGTGTAGGGTAGGTGTAGGGTAGGTGTAGGGTAGGTGTAGGGTAGGTGTAGGGTAGGTGTAGGGTAGGTGTAGGGTAGGTGTAGGGTAGGTGTAGGGTAGGTGTAGGGTAGGTGTAGGGTAGGTGTAGGGTAGGTGTAGGGTAGGTGTAGGGTAGGTGTAGGGTAGGTGTAGGGTAGGTGTAGGGTAGGTGTAGGGTAGGTGTAGGGTAGGTGTAGGGTAGGTGTATGGTAGGTGTAGGGTAGGTGTAGGGTAGGTGTAGGTAGGTGTAGGGTAGGTGTAGGGTAGGTGTAGGGTAGGGTAGGTGTAGTGTAGGTGTAGGGTAGGTGTAGGGTAGGTGTAGGGTAGGTGTAGGGTAGGTGTAGGGTAGGTGTAGGGTAGGTGTAGGGTAGGTGTAGGGTAGGTGTAGGGTAGGTGTAGGGTAGGTGTAGGGTAGGTGTAGGGTAGGTGTAGGGTAGGTGTAGGGTAGGTGTAGGGTAGGTGTAGGGTAGGTGTAGGGTAGGTGTAGGGTAGGTGTAGGGTAGGTGGTGGGTAGGTGTAGGGTAGGTGTGGGACAACAACACGCGAGCTGCTTGCAGCTCGCGCACCAAGCAAATACTAGTTATTATTATACTATATAAAACTGCATTACCACTGACTGACTGACTCACTGACTCACTCATTGACATAATTGTTCTCCCAGATGGTGGAGGGGGAGGTGGGTATATTTTGACAGATTCGTAAACAAGTAACTCCCGTGAGTATGGGAAAAGTCCCAAACCTCCCCTTTTCCTCCCCCCTCCTCCCCCCCTCTATCGTATCTCGGAAACTAAGGTACCCGTATTTTTTGTTTTTTACGGATTCGTTTAGAGGAGGCTCGGAAAAGTAAAAACCATTTTTCAAATTTGACCCCCTCGCCCCCCTTCTCCCCCCCTTTAAGCGGATCTCGGAAGTTGAGAGACTTGGAACATTTCTTTTTTCAGATTCATATAAAGGGGCTATGCTATAGTCACAAACAAACCATTTTTCAAAGTTGACCCCCTTGCCCCCCTTCTCCCCCCTCCCCCCCCGTTTTGGCTAATCTTTTTTTTTTGTTTTTTTTACGGATTCGTTTAGAGGAGGCTCGGAAAAGTAAAAACCATTTTTCAAAGTTGACCCCCTCGCCCCCCTTCTCCCCCCCTTTAAGCGGATCTCGAAAGTTGGAACATTTGGAACATTTCTTTTTTCAGATTCATATAAAGGGGCAATGCTATAGTCACAAAAAAACCATTTTTCAAAGTTGACCCCCTTGCCCCCCTTCTCCCCCCTCCCCCCCCGTTTTGGCTAATCTTTTTTTTTTGTTTTTTTTACGGAATCGTTTGGAGGAGGCTCGGAAAAGTAAAAATCATTTTTCAAAGTTGACCCCCTCGCCCCCCTTCTCCCCTCCTTCAAGCGGATCTCGGAAGTTGAGAGACTTGGAACATTTCTTTTTTCAGATTCATATAAAGGGGCAATGCTATAGTCACAAACGAACCAGTTTTCAAAGTTGACCCCCTAGCCCCTCTTCTCCCCCCTCCCCCCCCCCCCCGTTTTGGCGTTTTTTTTTTTCGGATTCAGCGTAGGGATCCCGAGTGGAGCGAACGAAGCGAAGTGAAGCGAAACTCAGTGCCTGGCGACGACAAGCAAACATTAGGGTTATGTTTTTTGGAACAAAGTGTAGGGTAGGTGTAGGGTAGGTGTAGGGTAGGTGTAGGGTAGGTGTAGGGTAGGTGTAGGGTAGGTGTAGGGTAGGTGTAGGGTAGGTGTAGGGTAGGTGTAGGGTAGGTGTAGGGTAGGTGTAGGGTAGGTGTAGGGTAGGTGTAGGGTAGGTGTAGGGTAGGTGTAGGGTAGGTGTAGGGTAGGTGTAGGGTAGGTGTAGGGTAGGTGTAGGGTAGGTGTAGGGTAGGTGTAGGGTAGGTGTAGGGTAGGTGTAGGGTAGGTGTAGGGTAGGTGTAGGGTAGGTGTAGGGTAGGTGTAGGGTAGGTGTAGGGTAGGTGTAGGGTAGGTGTAGGGTAGGTGTAGGGTAGGTGTAGTGACAACAACACGCGAGCTGCTTGCAGCTCGCGCACCAAGCAAATACCTAGTATATAATATATAAAGCTGGATTACCACTCACTCACTCACTCACTCATTGACATAATTGTTCTCCCAGATGGTGGAGGGGGAGGTGGGTATATTTTGACAGATTCGTAAACAAGTAACTCCGTGAGTATGGGAAAAGTCCCAAACCTCCCCTTTTCCTCCCCCCTCCACCCCTCCTCTATCGTATCTCGGAAACTAAGGTACCCGTATTTTGTGTTTTTTACGGATTCGTTTAGAGGAGGCTCGCAAAAGTAAAAACCATTTTTCAAAGTTGACCCCCTCGCCCCCCTTCTCCCCCCCTTTAAGCGATCTCGAAAGTTGAGAGACTTGGAACATTTCTTTTTCCAGATCATATAAAGGGGCAATGCTATAGTCACAAACGAACCAGTTTTCAAAGTTGACCCCCCTTGCCCCCCTTCTCCCCCCTCCCCCCCCGATTTGGCGAATCTTTTTTTTTCATTTTTTTTACGGATTCGTTTAGAGGAGGCTCGGAAAAGTAAAAACCATTTTTCAAATTTGGCCCCCTCGCCCCCCTTCTCCCCCCTTTAAGCGGATCTCGGAAGTTGAGAGACTTGGAACATTCTTTTTCAGATTCATATAAAGGGGCAATGCTATAGTCACAAAACAAACCATTTTTCAAAGTTGACCCCCTTGCCCCCCTTCTCCCCCTCCCCCCCCCGTTTTGGCGAATCTTTTTTTCGTGTTTTTTTTACGGATTCGTTTAGAGGAGGCTCGGAAAAGAAAAAACCATTTTTCAAAGTTGACCCCCCCTCGCCCCCCTTCTCCCCCCCTTTAAGCGGATCTCGGAAGTTGAGAGACTTGGAACATTTCTTTTTTCAGATTCATATAAAGGGGCAATGCTATAGTCACAAACGAACCAGTTTTCAAAGTTGACCCCCTTGCCCCCCATCTCCCCCCCTCCCCCCCCCCCCCCGTTTTGGATTATCTTTTTTTTGTTTTTTTTACGGACTCAGCGTAGGGATCCCGAGTGGAGCGAACCTGCGAGACCGAGTGCAGCGCAGGGGGGAGGTGGCGAGCGAAGCGAGCCGGCGACCTCCGCAGCGTAACGAAGGTTGAGTGGGTGAAGCGAAACTCAGTGCCTGGCGACGACAAGCAAACATTAGGGTTATGTTTTTTGGAACAAAGTGTAGGGTAGGTGTAGGGTAGGTGTAGGGTAGGTGTAGGGTAGGTGTAGGGTAGGTGTAGGGTAGGTGTAGGGTAGGTGTAGGGTAGGTGTAGGGTAGGTGTAGGGTAGGTGTAGGGTAGGTGTAGGGTAGGTGTAGGGTAGGTGTAGGGTAGGTGTAGGGTAGGTGTAGGGTAGGTGTAGGGTAGGTGTAGGTAGGGTAGGTGTAGGGTAGGGTGTGTAGGGTAGGTGTAGGGGTAGGTGTAGGTAGGTGTAGGGTAGGTGTAGGTAGGTGTAGGGTAGGTGTAGGGTAGGTGTAGGGTAGGTGTAGGGTAGGTGTAGGGTAGGTGTAGGGTAGGTGTAGGGTAGGTGTAGGGTAGGTGTAGGGTAGGTGTAGGGTAGGTGTAGGGTAGGTGTAGGGTAGGTGTAGGGTAGGTGTAGGGTAGGTGTAGGGTAGGTGTAGGGTAGGTGTAGGGTAGGTGTAGGGTAGGTGTAGGGTAGGTGTAGGGTAGGTGTAGGGTAGGTGTAGGGTAGGTGTAGGGTAGGTGTAGTGTAGGTGTAGGGTAGGTGTAGGGTAGGTGTAGGGTAGGTGTAGGGTAGGTGTAGTGTAGGTGTAGGGTAGGTGTAGGGTAGGTGTAGGGTAGGTGTAGGGTAGGTGTAGGGTAGGTGTTGGGTAGGTGTAGGGTAGGTGTAGGGTAGGTGTAGGGTAGGTGTAGGGTAGGTGTAGGGTAGGTGTAGGGTAGGTGTAGGGTAGGTGTAGGGTAGGTGTAGGGTAGGTGTAGGGTAGGTGTAGGGTAGGTGTAGGGTAGGTGTAGGGTAGGTGTAGGGTAGGTATAGGGTAGGTGTAGGTGTAGGGTAGGTGTAGGGTAGGTGTAGGGTAGGTGTAGGGTAGGTGTAGGGTAGGTGTAGGGTAGGTGTAGGGTAGGTGTAGGGTAGGTGTAGGGTAGGTGTAGGGTAGGTGTAGGGTAGGTGTAGGGTAGGTGTAGGGTAGGTGTAGGGTAGGTGTAGGGTAGGTGTAGGGTAGGTGTAGGGTAGGTGTAGGGTAGGTGTAGGGTAGGTGTAGGGTAGGTGTAGGGTAGGTGTAGGGTAGGTGTAGGGTAGGTGTAGGGTAGGTGTAGGGTAGGTGTAGGGTAGGTGTAGGGTAGGTGTAGGGTAGGTGTAGGGTAGGTGTAGGGTAGGTGTAGGGTAGGTGTAGGGTAGGTGTAGGGACAACAACACGCGGGTGTAGGGACAACAACACGCGAGCTGCTTGCAGCTCGCGCACCAAGCAAATACTAGTTATATTATATAAAACTGCATTACCACTCACTGACTCACTCATTGACATAATTGTTCTCCCAGATGGTGGAGGGGGAGGTGGGTATATTTTGACAGATTCGTAAACAAGTAACTCCCGTGAGTATGGGAAAAGTCCCAAACCTCCCCTTTTCCTCCCCCCTCTTCCCCCCCTCTATCGTATCTCGGAAACTAAGGTACCCGTATTTTTTGTTTTTTACGGATTCGTTTAGAGGAGGCTCGCAAAAGTAAAAACCATTTTTCAAAGTTGACCCCCTCGCCCCCCTTCTCCCCCCCTTTAAGCGGATCTCGAAAGTTGAGAGACTTGGAACATTTCTTTTTTCAGATTCATATAAAGGGGCAATGCTATAGTCACAAACAAACCATTTTTCAAAGTTGACCCCCTTGCCCCCCTTCTCCCCCCTCCCCCCCCGTTTTGGCAAATCTTTTTTTTTGTTTTTTTTTACGGAATCGTTTAGAGGAGGCTCGGCAAAGTAAAAACCATTTTTCAAAGTTGACCCCCTCGCCCCCTTCTCCCCCCCTTTAAGCGAAGTTGAGAGACTTGGAACATTTCTTTTTTCAGATTCATATAAAGGGGCAATGCTATAGTCACAAACGAACCAGTTTTCAAAGTTGACCCCCTTGCCCCCCTTCTCCCCCCTCCCCCCCCCCCCCCCCCGTTTTGGTGATTTTTTTTTTTGTTTTTTTACGGATTCAGCGTAGGGATCCCGAGTGGAGCGAACCTACGAGACCGAGTGCAGCGCAGGGGGGAGGTGGCGAGCGAAGCGAACCGGCGACCTCCGTAGCGTAACGAAGGTTGAGTGGGTGAAGCAAAACTCAGTGCCTGGCGACGACAAGCAAACATTAGGGTTATGTTTTTTGGAACAAAGTGTAGGGTAGGTGTAGGGTAGGTGTAGGGTAGGTGTAGGGTCGGTGTAGGGTAGGTGTAGGGTAGGGTAGGTGTAGGGTAGGTGTAGGGTCGGTGTAGGGTAGGTGTAGGGTAGGTGTAGGGTAGGTGTAGGGTAGGTGTAGGGTAGGTGTAGGGTAGGTGTAGGGTAGGTGTAGGGTACGTGTAGGGTAGGTGTAGGGTAGGTGTAGGGTAGGTGTAGGGTAGGTGTAGGGTAGGTGTAGGGTAGGTGTAGGGTAGGTGTAGGGTAGGTGTAGGGTAGGTGTAGGGTAGGTGTAGGGTAGGTGTAGGGTAGGTGTAGGGTAGGTGTAGGGTAGGTGTAGGGTAGGTGTAGGGTAGGTGTAGGGTAGGTGTAGGGTAGGTGTAGGGTAGGTGTAGGGTAGGTGTAGGGTAGGTGTAGGGTAGGTGTAGGGTAGGTGTAGGGTAGGTGTAGGGTAGGTGTAGGGTAGGTGTAGGGTAGGTGTAGGGTAGGTGTAGGGTAGGTGTAGGGTAGGTGTAGGGTTGGTGTAGGGTAGGTGTAGGGTAGGTGTAGGGTAGGTGTAGGGTAGGTGTAGGGTAGGTGTAGGGTAGGTGTAGTGTAGGGTAGGTGTAGGGTAGGTGTAGGGTAGGTGTAGGGTACGTGTAGGGTAGGTGTAGGGTAGTGTAGGGTAGGTGTAAGGTAGGTGTAGGGTAGGTGTAGGGTAGGTGTAGGGTAGGTGTGGGGTAGGTGTAGGGTAGGTGTAGGGTAGGTGTAGGGTAGGTGTAGGGTAGGTGTAGGGTAGGTGTAGGGTAGGTGTAGGGACAACAACACGCGAGCTGCTTGCAGCTCGCGCACCAAGCAAATACTAGTTATTATACTATATAAAACTGCATTACCACTCACTGACTCAACTGACTCACTCATTGACATAATTGTTCCTCCCAGATGGTGGAGGGGAAGGTGGGTATATTTTGACAGATTCGAATACAAGTAACTCTCGCGAGTATGGGAAAAGTCCCAAACCTCCCCTTTTCCTCCCCCCTCCTCCCCCCCCTCTATCGTATCTCGGAAACTAAGGTACCCGTAGAATGTTTTTTTTACGGATTCGTTTAGAGGAGACTCGCAAAAGTAAAAACCATTTTTCAAAGTTGACCCCCTCGCCCCCCTTCTCCCCCCCTTTAAGCGGATCTCGAAAGTTGGAACATTTGGAACATTTCTTTTTTCAGGTTCATATAAAGGGGCAATGCTATAGTCACAAACAAACCATTTTTCATAGTTGACCCCCTTGCCCCCCCTTCTCCCCCCTCCCCCCCCGTTTTGGCGAATCTTTTTTTTTTCGTTTTTTTTACGGATTCGTTTAGAGGAGGCTCGGAAAAGTAAAAAACCATTTTTCAAAGTTGGCCCCCTCGCCCCCCCTTCTCCCCCCCTTTAAGCGGATCTCGGAAGTTGAGAGACTTGGAACATTTCTTTTTTCAGATTCATATAAAGGGGCAATGCTATAGTCACAAACGAACCAGTTTTCAAAGTTACCCCCTTGCCCCCCCTTCCTCCCCCCCCCCCCCGTTTAGGCGAATCTTTTTTTTTTCAGTTTTTTTTACGGATTCGTTTAGAGGAGGCTCGGAAAAGTACAAACCATTTTTCAAAGTTGACCCCCTCGCCCCCCTTCTCCCCCCCTTTAAGCAGATCTCGGAAGTTGAGAGACTTGGAACATTTCTTTTTTTAGGATTCATATAAAGGGGCAATCCCAACCTCCCCTGACCAGGCAGCGTAGGGATCCCGAGTGGAGCGAACCTACGAGACCGAGTGCAGCGCAGGGGTAGGTGGCGAGCGAAGCGAGCCGGCGACCTCCGTAGCGTAACGAAGGTTGAGTGGGGTGAAGCGAAACTCAGTGCCTGGCGACGAAAGCAAACATTAGGGTTATGTTTTTTGGAACAGGTTGTAGGGAGGTGTAGGGTAGGTGTAGGGTAGGTGTAGGGTAGGTGTAGGGTAGGTGTAGGGTAGGTGTAGGGTAGGTGTAAGGGTAGGTGTAGGGTAGGTGTAGGGTAGGTGTAGGGTAGGTGTAGGGTAGGTGTAGGGTAGGTGTAGGGTAGGTGTAGGGGTAGGTGTAGGGTAGGTGTAGGGTAGGGTGAGGGTAGGTGTAGGGTAGGGTGTAGGGTAGGTGTAGGGGTAGGGGTGTAGGGTAGGTGTAGGGTAGGTGTAGGGTAGGTGTGGGTAGGTGTAGGGGTAGGTGAGGGTGAGGTGTAGGGTAGGTGTAGGGTAGGTGTAGGGTAGGGTGTAGGGTAGGTGTAGGGTAGGTGTAGGGTAGGTGTAGGGTAGGTGTAGGGTTGGTGTAGGGTAGGTGTAGGGTAGGTGTAGGGGTAGGTGTAGGGGTAGGTGTGGGTAGGTGTGGGTAGGGGGTGGAGGTGTAGGGTAGGTGTAGGGTAGGTGTAGGGTAGGTGTAGGGTAGGGGTGTAGGGGTAGGTGTAGGGTAGGTGTAGGGTAGGTGTAGGGTAGGTGTAGGGGTAGGTGTAGGGGTAGGTGTAGGGTAGGTGTAGGGTGGTGTAGGGGTAGGGGTGGGGTAGGTGTAGGTGTAGGTGTAGGGTAGGGGTGGGTAGGTGTAGGGTAGGTGTAGGGTAGGGTAGGTGGGGAGGTGTAGGGGGGTAGGTGGTAGGGTAGGTGTAGGGGTAGGTGTAGGGGTAGGTGTAGGGTAGGGGTAGGGTAGGTGTAGGGTAGGTGTAGGGTAGGGTGTAGGGTAGGTGTAGGGTAGGTGTAGGGTAGGTGGTAGGGTAGGTGGTAGGGTAGGTGTAGGGTAGGTGTAGGGACAACAAACGCGAGCTGCTTGCAGCTCGCGCACCAAGCAAATACTAGTTATATTATATAAAACTGCATTACCACTCACTCACTCACTGACTCATTGACATAATTGTTCTCCCAGATGGTGGAGGGGGAGGTGGGTATATTTTGACAGATTCGTAAATAAGTAACTCCCGTGAGTATGGGAAAAGTGCCAAACCTCCCCTTTTCCCCCCCCCTCCTCCCCCCCTCTATCGTTTCTCGGAAACTAAGGTACCCGTATTTTTTGTTTTTTACGGATTCGTTTAGAGGAGGCTCGGAAAAGTAAAGACCATTTTTCAAAGTTGACCCCCCTCGCTCCCCTTCTCCCCCCCTTTAAGCGGATCTCGGAAGTTGAGAGACTTGGAACATTTCTTTTTTCAGATTCATATAAAGGGGCAATGCTATAGTCACAAACGAACCAGTTTTCAAAGTTGACCCCCATGCCCCCCTTCTCCCCCCTCCCCCCCCCCGTTTTGGCGAATATTTTTTTTTGTTTTTTTTTTACGGATTCGTTTAGAGGAGGCTCGGCAAAGTAAAAACCATTTTGCAAAGTTGACCCCCGTCACCCCCCTTCTCCCCCCCCTTTAAGCGGATCTCGGAAGTTGAGAGACTTGGAACATTTCTTTTTTTCAGATTCATATAAAGGGGCAATGCTATAGTCACAAACTAACCATTTTTAGAAAGTTGACCCCCTTGCCCCCCTTTTCCCCCCCCTCCCGTTTTGGCAAATCTTTTTTTTTTTTCAATTTTTTTACGGATTCGTTTAGAGGAGGCTTTCAAAAGTAAAAACCATTTTTCAAAGTTGACCCCCTCGCCCCCCTTCTCCCCCCCTTTAAGCGGATCTCGGAAGTTGAGAGACTTGGAACATTTCTTTTTTCAGATTCATATAAAGGGGCAATGCTTTAGTTGGAACCATTTTTCAAAACTCCCCACTCTCCCCCCCTTCACCCCTCTCTTCACCCCTCCTCTCCCAGGCAGCGTAGGGATCCCGAGTGGAGCGAACCTACGAGACCGAGTGCAGCGCAGGGGGGAGGTGGCGAGCGAAGCGAGCCGGCGACCTCCGTAGCGTTACGAAGGTTGAGTGGGTGAAGCGACACTCCAGTGCCTGGCGACGACAAGCAAACATTAGGGTTATGTTTTTTGGAACAAAGTGTAGGGTAGGTGTAGGGTAGGTGTAGGGTAGGTGTAGGGTAGGTGTAGGGTAGGTGTAGGGTAGGTGTAGGGTAGGTGTAGGGTAGGTGTAGGGTAGGTGTAGGGTAGGTGTAGGGTAGGTGTAGGGTAGGTGTAGGGTAGGTGTAGGGTAGGTGTAGGGTAGGTGTAGGGTAGGTGTAGGGTAGGTGTAGGGTAGGTGTAGGGTAGGTGTAGGGACAACAACACGCGGGTGTAGGGTCAACAACACGCGAGCTGCTTGCAGCTCGCGCACCAAGCAAATACTAGTTATACTATATAAAACTGCATTACCACTGACTCACTGACTGACTGACTCATTGACATAATTGTTCTCCCAGATGGTGGAGGGGAAGGTGGGTATATTTTGACAGATTCGTAAACAAGTAACTCCCGTGAGTATGGGAAAAGTGCCAAACCTCCCCTTTTCCCCCCCCCCTCCTCCCCCCCTCTATCGTTTCTCGGAAACTAAGGTACCCGTATTTTTTGTTTTTTACGGATTCGTTTAGAGGAGGCTCGGAAAAGTAAAAAGCATTTTTCAAAGTTGACCCCCTCGCCCCCCTTCTCCCCCCCTTTAAGCGGATCTCGAAAGTTGGAACATTTGGAACATTTATTTTTTCAGATTCATAGAAAGGGGCAATGCTATAGTCACAAACGAACCATTTTTCAAAGTTGACCCCCTTGCCCCCCTTCTCCCCCCTCCGCCCCCGTTTTGGCTAATCTTTTTTTTTTGTTTTTTTCACGGAATCGTTTAGAGGAGGCTCGGTAAAGAAAAAACCATTTGTCAAAGTTGACCCCCTCGTCCCCCTTCTCCCCCCCTTTAAGCGGATCTCGGAAGTTGAGAGACTTGGAACATTTCTTTTTTCAGTTTCATATAAAGGGGCAATGCTATAGTCACAAACAAACCATTTATCAAAGTTGACCCCCTTGCCGCCCATCTCCCAAGTTTTGGCGAATCTTTTATTTGTTTTTTTTACGGATTCAGCGTAGGGATCCCGAGTGGAGCGAAACTCAGTGCCTGGCGACGACAAGCAAACATTAGGGTTTATGTTTTTTGGAACAAAGTGTAGGGTAGGTGTAGGGTAGGTGTAGGGTAGGTGTAGGGTAGGTGTAGGGTAGGTGTAGGGTAGGTGTAGGGTAGGTGTAGGGTAGGTGTAGGGTAGGTGTAGGGTAGGTGTAGGGTAGGTGTAGGGTAGGTGTAGGGTAGGTGTAGGGTAGGTGTAGGGTAGGTGTAGGGTAGGTGTAGGGTAGGTGTAGGGTAGGTGTAGGGTAGGTGTAGGGTAGGTGTAGGGTAGGTGTAGGGTAGGTGTAGGGTAGGTGTAGGGTAGGTGTAGGGTAGGTGTAGGGTAGGTGTAGGGTAGGTGTAGGGTAGGTGTAGGGTAGGTGTAGGGTAGGTGTAGGGTAGGTGTAGGGTAGGTGTAGGGTAGGTGTAGGGTAGGTGTAGGGTAGGTGTAGGGTAGGTGTAGGGTAGGTGTAGGGTAGGTGTAGGGTAGGTGTAGGGACAACAACACGCGAGCTGCTTGCAGCTCGCGCACCAAGCAAATACTAGTTATATTATATAAAACTGACTCACTCACTGACTCATTGACATAATTGTTCTCCCAGATGGTGGATGGGGAGGTGGGTATATTTTGACAGATTCGTAAACAAGTAACTCCCGTGAGTATGGGAAAAGTGCCAAACCTCCCCTTTTCCCCCCCCCCTCCTCCCCCCCTCTATCGTATCTCGGAAACTAAGGTACCCGTATTTTTTGTTTTTTACGGATTCGTTTAGAGGAGGCCCGGAAAAGTAAAAACCATTTTTCAAAGTTGACCCCCTCGCCCCCCTTCTCCCCCCCTTTAAGCGAATCTCGAAAGTTGGAACATTTGGAACATTTCTTTTTTCATATTCATATAAAGGGGCAATGCTATAGTCACAAACGAACCAGTTTTCAAAGTTGACCCCCTTGCCCCCCTTGCCCCCCTTCTCCCCCCTCCCCCCTCGTTTTGGCTAATCTTTTTTTTTGGTTTTTTTTACGGATTCGTTTAGAGGAGGCTCGGAAAAGTAAAAACCCTTTTTCAAAGTTGACCCCCTCGCCCCCCCTTCTCCCCCCCTTTAAGCGAATCTCGAAAGTTGGAACATTTGGAACATTTCTTTTTTCATATTCATATAAAGGGGCAATGCTATAGTCACAAACGAACCATTTTTCAAAGTTGACCCCCTCGCCCCCCTTCTCCCCCCTCCCCCCCCGATTCGGCTAATCTATTTTTTTTGTTTTTTTTACGGAATCGTTTAGAGGAGGCTCGGAAAAGTAACAACCATTTTTCAAAGTTGACCCCCTCACCCCCCTTCTCCCCCCCTTTAAGCGGATCTCGGAAGTTGAGAACATTTCTTTTTTCAGATTCATATAAAGGGGCAATGCTATAGTCACAAACGAACCGTTTTTCAAAGTTGACACCCTTGCCCCCCTTCTCCCCCCCCCCCCTGTTTTGGCGAATCTTTTTTTTCAGTTTTTTTTACGGATTCGTTTAGAGGAGGCTCGGAAAAGTAAAAAGCATTTTTCAAAGTTGACCTCCTCGCCCCCCTTCTCCCCCCCTTTAAGCGAATCTCGGAAGTTGAGAGACTTGGAACATTTCTTTTTTCAGATTCATATAAAGGGGCAATGCTTGAGTTGGAATCATTTTCAAAACTCCCCACTCTCCCTCCCTTCATCACTCCTCTCCCCAACCTCCCCTACCTAATATCGGTCGTCAAAACCTGTCCGGTGGGAGTGGACCAGGCAGCGTAGGGACCCCGAATGGAGCGAACCTACGAGACCGAGTGCAGCGTAGGGGGGAGGTGGCGAGCGAAGCGAGCCGGCGACCTCCGTAGCGTAACGAAGGTTGAGTGGGTGAAGCGAAACTCAGTGCCTGGCGACGACATGCAAACATTAGGGTTATGTTTTTTGGAACAAAGTGTAGGTTAGGTGTAGGGTAGGTGTCGGGTAGGTGTAGGGTAGGTGTAGGGTAGGTGTAGGGTAGGTGTAGGGTAGGTGTAGGGTAGGTGTAGGGAAGGTGTAGGGTAGGTGTAGGGTAGGTGTAGGGTAAGTGTAGGGTAGGTGTAGGGTAGGTGTAGGGTAGGTGTAGGGTAGGTGTAGGGTAGGTGTAGGGTAGGTGTAGGGTAGGTGTAGGGTAGGTGTAGGGTAGGTGTAGGGTAGGTGTAGGGTAGGTGTAGGGTAGGTGTAGGGTAGGTGTAGGGTAGGTGTAGGGTAGGTGTAGGGTAGGTGTAGGGTAGGTGTAGGGTAGGTGTAGGGTAGGTGTAGGGTAGGTGTAGGGTAGGTGTAGGGTAGGTGTAGGGTAGGTGTAGGGTAGGTGTAGGGTAGGTGTAGGGTAGGTGTAGGGTAGGTGTAGGGTAGGTGTAGGGTAGGTGTAGGGTAGGTGTAGGGACAACAACACGCGAGCTGCTTGCAGCTCGCGCACCAAGCAAATACTAGTTATACTATATAAAACTGCATTACCACTCACTGACTGACTCACTGACTCACTCATTGACATAATTGTTCTCCCAGATGGTGAAGGGGGAGGTGGGTATATTTTGACAGATTCGTAAACAAGTAACTCTCGCGAGTATGGGAAAAGTCCCAAACCTCCCCTTTTCCTCCCCCCTCCTCCCCCCCTCTATCGTATCTCGGAAACTAAGGTACCCGTATTCTGTTTTTTTTACGGAATCGTTTAGAGGAGGCTGGGAAAAGTGAAAACCATTTTTCATAAATGACCCCCTCGCCCCCCTTCTCCCCCCCTTTAAGCGGATCTCGGAAGTTGAGAGACTTGGAACATTTCTTTTTTCAGAATCATATAAAGGGGCAATGCTTTAGTCACAAACGAACCCGTTTTCAAAGTTGACCCCGTTCCCCCCCTTCTCCCCCCCCCCCCCCCCCCGTTTTGGCGAATCATTTTTTTTCAGTTTTTTTTACGGATTCGTTTAGAGGAGGCTCGCAAAAGTAAAAACCCTTTTTCAAAGTTGACCCCCTTGCCCCCCTTCTCCCCCCCTTTAAGCGAATCTCGAAAGTTGAGAGACTTGGAACATTTTTTTTTTCAGATTCATATAAAGGGGCAATGCTATAGTCACAAACAAACCAGTTTTCAAAGTTGACCCCCCTTGCCCCCCTTCTCCCCCCTCCCCCACCCATTTGGCGAATCTTTTTTTTTGTTTTTTTTACGGATTCGTTAAGAGGAGGCTCGGAAAAGTAAAAACCATTTTTCAAAGTTGAACCCCTCGCCCCCCTTCTCCCCCCCTTTAAGCGGATCTCGGAAGTTGAGAGACTTGGAACATTTCTTTTTTCAGACTCATATAAAGGGGCAATGCTATAAACCATTTTTCAAAGTTGACCCCCTTGCCCCCTTTCTCCCCCCCCCCACCCTTCCCCCGGTTTGGCGAATCTTTTTATTTCAGTTTTTTTTACGGATTCGTTTAGAAGAGGCTCGGAAAAGTAAAAACCATTTTTCAAAGTTGAGCCCCTCGCCCCCCTTCTGCCCCCCTTTAAGCGGATCTCGGAAGTTGAGAGACTTGGAACATTTCTTTTTTCAGATTCATATAGAGGGGCAATGCTATAGTCACAAACAAACCATTTTTCAAAGTTGACCCCCTTGCCCCCCATCTCCCCCCTCCCTCCCCCTCGTTTTGGCGAATCTTTTTTTTTACGGATTCAGCGTAGGGATCCCGAGTGGAGCAAACCTACGAGACCGAGTGCAGCGCAGGGGGGAAGTGGCGAGCGAAGCGAGCCGGCGACCTCCGTAGCGTAACGAAGGTTGAGTGGGTGAAAGCGAAACTCAGTGCCTGGCGACGACAATCAAACATTAGGGTTATGTTTTTTGGAACAAAGTTTAGGGTAGGTGTAGGGTAGGTGTAGGGTAGGTGTAGGGTAGGTGTAGGGTAGGTGTAGGGTAGGTGTAGGGTAGGTGTAGGGCAGGTGTTGGGTAGGTGTAGGGTAGGTGTAGGTTAGGTGTAGGGTAGGTGTAGGGTAGGTGTAGGGTAGGTGTAGGGTAGGTGTAGGGTAGGTGTAGGGTAGGTGTAGGGTAGGTGTAGGGTAGGTGTAGGGTAGGTGTAGGGTAGGTGTAGGGTAGGTGTAGGGTAGGTGTAGGGTAGGTGTAGGGTTTGTGTAGGGTAGGTGTAGGGTAGGTTAAGGAATACTTCTCAAAAACACGACAAAGCCGCGAGCTGCTTGCAGCTCGCGCACCAAGCAAATACTAGTTATATTATATAAAACTGCATTACCACTCACTGACTCACTCATTGACATAATTGTTCTCCCAGATGGTGGAGGGGGAGGTGGGTATATTTTGACAGATTCGTAAACAAGTAACACCCGTGAGTATGGGAAAAGTCCCAAACCTCCCCTTTTCCTCCCCCCTCTTCCCCCCCTCTATCGTATCTCGGAAACTAAGGTACCCGTATTTTTTGTTTTTTACGGATTCGTTTAGAGGAGGCTCGCAAAAGTAAAAACCATTTTTCAAAGTTGACCCCCTCGCCCCCCTTCTCCCCCCCTTTAAGCGGATCTCGAAAGTTGAGAGACTTGGAACATTTCTTTTTTCAGATTCATATAAAGGGGCAATGCTATAGTCACAAACGAACCGTTTTTCAAAGTTGACACCCTTGCCCCCCTTCTCCCCCCCCCCTGTTTTGGCGAATCTTTTTTTTCAGTTTTTTTTACGGATTCGTTTAGAGGAGGCTCGGAAAAGTAAAAAGCATTTTTCAAAGTTGACCTCCTCGCCCCCCTTCTCCCCCCCTTTAAGCGAATCTCGGAAGTTGAGAGACTTGGAACATTTCTTTTTTCAGATTCATATAAAGGGGCAATGCTTGAGTTGGAATCATTTTCAAAACTCCCCACTCTCCCTCCCTTCATCACTCCTCTCCCCAACCTCCCCTACCTAATATCGGTCGTCAAAACCTGTCCGGTGGGAGTGGACCAGGCAGCGTAGGGACCCCGAATGGAGCGAACCTACGAGACCGAGTGCAGCGTAGGGGGGAGGTGGCGAGCGAAGCGAGCCGGCGACCTCCGTAGCGTAACGAAGGTTGAGTGGGTGAAGCGAAACTCAGTGCCTGGCGACGACATGCAAACATTAGGGTTATGTTTTTTGGAACAAAGTGTAGGTTAGGTGTAGGGTAGGTGTCGGGTAGGTGTAGGGTAGGTGTAGGGTAGGTGTAGGGTAGGTGTAGGGTAGGTGTAGGGTAGGTGTAGGGAAGGTGTAGGGTAGGTGTAGGGTAGGTGTAGGGTAAGTGTAGGGTAGGTGTAGGGTAGGTGTAGGGTAGGTGTAGGGTAGGTGTAGGGTAGGTGTAGGGTAGGTGTAGGGTAGGTGTAGGGTAGGTGTAGGGTAGGTGTAGGGTAGGTGTAGGGTAGGTGTAGGGTAGGTGTAGGGTAGGTGTAGGGTAGGTGTAGGGTAGGTGTAGGGTAGGTGTAGGGTAGGTGTAGGGTAGGTGTAGGGTAGGTGTAGGGTAGGTGTAGGGTAGGTGTAGGGTAGGTGTAGGGTAGGTGTAGGGTAGGTGTAGGGTAGGTGTAGGGTAGGTGTAGGGTAGGTGTAGGGTAGGTGTAGGGTAGGTGTAGGGTAGGTGTAGGGTAGGTGTAGGGACAACAACACGCGAGCTGCTTGCAGCTCGCGCACCAAGCAAATACTAGTTATACTATATAAAACTGCATTACCACTCACTGACTGACTCACTGACTCACTCATTGACATAATTGTTCTCCCAGATGGTGAAGGGGGAGGTGGGTATATTTTGACAGATTCGTAAACAAGTAACTCTCGCGAGTATGGGAAAAGTCCCAAACCTCCCCTTTTCCTCCCCCCTCCTCCCCCCCTCTATCGTATCTCGGAAACTAAGGTACCCGTATTCTGTTTTTTTTACGGAATCGTTTAGAGGAGGCTGGGAAAAGTGAAAACCATTTTTCATAAATGACCCCCTCGCCCCCCTTCTCCCCCCCTTTAAGCGGATCTCGGAAGTTGAGAGACTTGGAACATTTCTTTTTTCAGAATCATATAAAGGGGCAATGCTTTAGTCACAAACGAACCCGTTTTCAAAGTTGACCCCGTTCCCCCCCTTCTCCCCCCCCCCCCCCGTTTTGGCGAATCATTTTTTTTCAGTTTTTTTTACGGATTCGTTTAGAGGAGGCTCGCAAAAGTAAAAACCCTTTTTCAAAGTTGACCCCCTTGCCCCCCTTCTCCCCCCCTTTAAGCGAATCTCGAAAGTTGAGAGACTTGGAACATTTTTTTTTTCAGATTCATATAAAGGGGCAATGCTATAGTCACAAACAAACCAGTTTTCAAAGTTGACCCCCTTGCCCCCCTTCTCCCCCCTCCCCCACCCATTTGGCGAATCTTTTTTTTTGTTTTTTTTACGGATTCGTTAAGAGGAGGCTCGGAAAAGTAAAAACCATTTTTCAAAGTTGAACCCCTCGCCCCCCTTCTCCCCCCCTTTAAGCGGATCTCGGAAGTTGAGAGACTTGGAACATTTCTTTTTTCAGACTCATATAAAGGGGCAGTGCTATAGTCACAAACAAACCATTTTTCAAAGTTGACCCCCTTGCCCCCTTTCTCCCCCCCCCCACCCTTCCCCCGGTTTGGCGAATCTTTTTATTTCAGTTTTTTTTACGGATTCGTTTAGAAGAGGCTCGGAAAAGTAAAAACCATTTTTCAAAGTTGAGCCCCTCGCCCCCCTTCTGCCCCCCTTTAAGCGGATCTCGGAAGTTGAGAGACTTGGAACATTTCTTTTTTCAGATTCATATAGAGGGGCAATGCTATAGTCACAAACAAACCATTTTTCAAAGTTGACCCCCTTGCCCCCCATCTCCCCCCTCCCTCCCCCTCGTTTTGGCGAATCTTTTTTTTTACGGATTCAGCGTAGGGATCCCGAGTGGAGCAAACCTACGAGACCGAGTGCAGCGCAGGGGGGAAGTGGCGAGCGAAGCGAGCCGGCGACCTCCGTAGCGTAACGAAGGTTGAGTGGGTGAAGCGAAACTCAGTGCCTGGCGACGACAATCAAACATTAGGGTTATGTTTTTTGGAACAAAGTTTAGGGTAGGTGTAGGGTAGGTGTAGGGTAGGTGTAGGGTAGGTGTAGGGTAGGTGTAGGGTAGGTGTAGGGTAGGTGTAGGGTAGGTGTAGGGCAGGTGTAGGGTAGGTGTAGGGTAGGTGTAGGTTAGGTGTAGGGTAGGTGTAGGGTAGGTGTAGGGTAGGTGTAGGGTAGGTGTAGGGTAGGTGTAGGGTAGGTGTAGGGTAGGTGTAGGGTAGGTGTAGGGTAGGTGTAGGGTAGGTGTAGGGTAGGTGTAGGGTAGGTGTAGGGTTTGTGTAGGGTAGGTGTAGGGTAGGTTAAGGAATACTTCTCAAAAACACGACAAAGCCGCGAGCTGCTTGCAGCTCGCGCACCAAGCAAATACTAGTTATATTATATAAAACTGCATTACCACTCACTGACTCACTCATTGACATAATTGTTCTCCCAGATGGTGGAGGGGGAGGTGGGTATATTTTGACAGATTCGTAAACAAGTAACACCCGTGAGTATGGGAAAAGTCCCAAACCTCCCCTTTTCCTCCCCCCTCTTCCCCCCCTCTATCGTATCTCGGAAACTAAGGTACCCGTATTTTTTGTTTTTTACGGATTCGTTTAGAGGAGGCTCGCAAAAGTAAAAACCATTTTTCAAAGTTGACCCCCTCGCCCCCCTTCTCCCCCCCTTTAAGCGGATCTCGAAAGTTGAGAGACTTGGAACATTTCTTTTTTCAGATTCATATAAAGGGGCAATGCTATAGTCACAAACAAACCATTTTTCAAAGTTGACCCCCTTGCCCCCCTTCTCCCCCCTCCCCCCCCGTTTTGGCAAATCTTTTTTTTTTGTTTTTTTTTACGGAATCGTTTAGAGGAGGCTCGGCAAAGTAAAAACCATTTTTCAAAGTTGACCCCCTCGCCCCCTTCTCCCCCCCTTTAAGCGTATCTCGGAAGTTGAGAGACTTGGAACATTTCTTTTTTCAGATTCATATAAAGGGGCAATGCTATAGTCACAAACGAACCAGTTTTCAAAGTTGACCCCCTTGCCCCCCTTCTCCCCCCTCCCCCCCCCCCCCCCCGTTTTGGTGATTTTTTTTTTTGTTTTTTTACGGATTCAGCGTAGGGATCCCGAGTGGAGCGAACCTACGAGACCGAGTGCAGCGCAGGGGGGAGGTGGCGAGCGAAGCGAACCGGCGACCTCCGTAGCGTAACGAAGGTTGAGTGGGTGAAGCAAAACTCAGTGCCTGGCGACGACAAGCAAACATTAGGGTTATGTTTTTTGGAACAAAGTGTAGGGTAGGTGTAGGGTAGGTGTAGGGTAGGTGTAGGGTCGGTGTAGGGTAGGTGTAGGGTAGGGTAGGTGTAGGGTAGGTGTAGGGTCGGTGTAGGGTAGGTGTAGGGTAGGTGTAGGGTAGGTGTAGGGTAGGTGTAGGGTAGGTGTAGGGTAGGTGTAGGGTAGGTGTAGGGTACGTGTAGGGTAGGTGTAGGGTAGGTGTAGGGTAGGTGTAGGGTAGGTGTAGGGTAGGTGTAGGGTAGGTGTAGGGTAGGTGTAGGGTAGGTGTAGGGTAGGTGTAGGGTAGGTGTAGGGTAGGTGTAGGGTAGGTGTAGGGTAGGTGTAGGGTAGGTGTAGGGTAGGTGTAGGGTAGGTGTAGGGTAGGTGTAGGGTAGGTGTAGGGTAGGTGTAGGGTAGGTGTAGGGTAGGTGTAGGGTAGGTGTAGGGTAGGTGTAGGGTAGGTGTAGGGTAGGTGTAGGGTAGGTGTAGGGTAGGTGTAGGGTAGGTGTAGGGTAGGTGTAGGGTAGGTGTAGGGTAGGTGTAGGGTAGGTGTAGGGTAGGTGTAGGGTAGGTGTAGGGTAGGTGTAGGGTAGGTGTAGGGTTGGTGTAGGGTAGGTGTAGGGTAGGTGTAGGGTAGGTGTAGGGTAGGTGTAGGGTAGGTGTAGGGTAGGTGTAGTGTAGGGTAGGTGTAGGGTAGGTGTAGGGTAGGTGTAGGGTACGTGTAGGGTAGGTGTAGGGTAGGTGTAGGGTAGGTGTAAGGTAGGTGTAGGGTAGGTGTAGGGTAGGTGTAGGGTAGGTGTGGGGTAGGTGTAGGGTAGGTGTAGGGTAGGTGTAGGGTAGGTGTAGGGTAGGTGTAGGGACAACAACACGCGAGCTGCTTGCAGCTCGCGCACCAAGCAAATACTAGTTATACTATATAAAACTGCATTACCACTGACTGACTGACTCACTGACTCATTGACATAATTGTTCTCCCAGATGGTGGAGGGGAAGGTGGGTATTTTTTTACAGATTCGTAAACAAGTGACTCTCGCGAGTTTGGGAAAAGTCCCAAACTTCCCCTTTTCCTCCCCCCTCCTCCCCCCCTCTATCGTATCTCGGAAACTAAGGTACCCGTAGTATATTTTTTTTACGGATTCGTTTAGAGGAGGCTCGGAAAAGTAAAAACCATTTTCCAAATTTGACCCCCTCGCCCCCATTCTCCCCCCCTTTAAGCGGATCTCGGAAGTTGAGAGACTTGGAACATTTCTTTTTTCAGATTCATATAAAGGGGCAATGCAATAGTCACAAACGAACCAGTTATCAAAGTTGACACCCTTGCCCCCCTTCTCCCCCCCCCACCCCCCGTTTTGGCTAATCTTTTTTTTTGTTTTTTTTTACGGATTCGTTTAGAGGAGGCTCGGAAAAGTAAAAACCATTTTTCAAAGTTGACCCCCTCGCCCCCCTTCTCCCCCCCTTTAAGCGGATCTCGGAAGTTGAGAGACTTGGAACATTTCTTTTTTCAGATTCATATAAACGGGCAATGCTATAGTCACAAACAAACCATTTTTCAAAGTTGACCCCCTTGCCCGCCATCTCCCCCTCCCCCCCCCCCGTTTTGGCGAATCTTTTTTTTGTTATTTTTACGGATTCAGCGTAGGGATCCCGAGTGGAGCGAACCTACGAGACCGAGTGCAGCGCAGGGGGGAGGTGGCGAGCGAAGCGAGCCGGCGACCTCCGTAGCGTAACGAAGGTTGAGAGGGTGAAGCGAAACTCAGTGCCTGGCGACGACAAGCAAACATTAGGGTTATGTTTTTTGGAACAAAGTTTAGGGTAGGTGTAGGGCAGGTGTAGGGTAGGTGTAGGGTAGGTGTAGTGTAGGTGTAGGGTAGGTGTAGGGTAGGTGTAGGGTAGGTGTAGGGTAGGTGTAGGGTAGGTGTAGGGTAGGTGTAGGGTAGGTGTAGGGTAGGTGTAGGGTAGGTGTAGGGTAGGTGTAGGGTAGGTGTAGGGTAGGTGTAGGGTAGGTGTAGGGTAGGTGTAGGGTAGGTGTAGGGTAGGTGTAGGGTAGGTGTAGGGTAGGTGTAGGGTAGGTGTAGGGTAGGTGTAGGGTAGGTGTAGGGTAGGTGTAGGGTAGGTGTAGGGTAGGTGTAGGGTAGGTGTAGGGTAGGTGTAGGGTAGGTGTAGGGTAGGTGTAGGGTAGGTGTAGGGTAGGTGTAGGGTAGGTGTAGGGTAGGTGTAGGGTAGGTGTAGGGTAGGTGTAGGGTAGGTGTAGGGTAGGTGTAGGGTAGGTGTAGGGTAGGTGTAGGGTAGGTGTAGGGTAGGTGTAGGGTAGGTGTAGGGTAGGTGTAGGGTAGGTGTAGGGTAGGTGTAGGGTAGGTGTAGGGTAGGTGTAGGGTAGGTGTAGGGTAGGTGTAGGGTAGGTGTAGGGTAGGTGTAGGGTAGGTGTAGGGTAGGTGTAGGGTAGGTGTAGGGTAGGTGTAGGGTAGGTGTAGGGTAGGTGTAGGGTAGGTGTAGGGTAGGTGTAGGGTAGGTGTAGGGTAGGTGTAGGGTAGGTGTAGGGTAGGTGTAGGGTAGGTGTAGGGTAGGTGTAGGGTAGGTGTAGGGTAGGTGTAGGGTAGGTGTAGGGTAGGTGTAGGGTAGGTGTAGGGTAGGTGTAGGGTAGGTGTAGGGTAGGTGTAGGGTAGGTGTAGGGTAGGTGTAGGGTAGGTGTAGGGTAGGTGTAGGGTAGGTGTAGGGTAGGTGTAGGGTAGGTGTAGGGTAGGTGTAGGGTAGGTGTAGGGTAGGTGTAGGGTAGGTGTAGGGTAGGTGTAGGGTAGGTGTAGGGTAGGTGTAGGGTAGGTGTAGGGTAGGTGTAGGGTAGGTGTAGGGTAGGTGTAGGGTAGGTGCAGGGTAGGTGCAGGGTAGGTGTAGGGTAGGTGTAGGGTAGGTGTAGGGTAGGTGTAGGGACAACAACACGCGAGCTGCTTGCAGCTCGCGCACCAAGCAAATACTAGTTAACTATATAAAGCCTATGTTTCATTAGGGTATCTTAGGTAGAACAAATATTTTTGTTCATGTTTAAGGGATGTTCCTTTACCCCACGATTTTTATTTATGTGACACAAACACAGAGGCACAGCCGACACAGGCTGTTGCCGAATTAAAAGTAATGGAAAATTTTATTTATTTTCCTTATAATACTTTAATAATATTAAATTAATAAATAAATAAAATGTTTATTGGTGCAAAAAAGGTTACATTACAGTTTACGAACAGATATATTGTAAGCATTATTCCACTGTAACCATCTTGATGAATGAACCTCTCAAACAAGGGCAACCAGTATCTTGTAAGACTTTCCTCGTACTACTTAATTCAAGCGGTACACAAAATAATATTATATTTTTATACAAACGAGTTTGTTTGTGTTTGCGAAATGAACGATTATATCTAAAGAGTAATAGGATTTCCTTTGAGAAGGATACAAAATAGAAAATGCCAATTACAAAATGGGTTTCCAATAGCGCTGATATCATAGACTATCTTCAGCCAGAGGCTTCGACTGCGTGAAGGTCACCAATTTTCTCGCGGACACGTTCTACCGGGCCGTTGAGGCGTGATAGATATTATTAAATATACAAACATACAGATTTTCACTTAAACTTAGTTAGACTTTTTACAATGTTTTTCAATCATCTATAAAGCCCTTTGCTAAGAATAGTTACAGCACTGATAACAACATTTGTGCCACATGTTAAATTTAATGTTTTTAGACATTATTTTTATTTTTTTATTAATTTGTTTTTTTTTTCTATCTTTGTATAGATTCTTTTACCGATTCTTTTGTGAATGTGTGTACATTTTAGGCCTTCTATATTTCTAGATGATTGTTAACATTTGTTAACTTTTGATTTCGTTACACATTGCTTTTTTTGTTTTTTTTTAATTTCTTACGACTTATTGTCGGGCCTACGTTGTCCCCCCATATTCAAGTACTAATGCTGTAATATTCAAGTACTAATGCTGTAACATGGAAATATTGTAAAAGCAAACCATTTTTAAAAGAGTAACCATGGAGTTTTTTGCCGGTTCTTCTCCATAGGAAACGACTAACCCGAACCGTGCACCCTTTGTCGACGTTTTAGAAGGGCCTATGTAAAATAAAACATTTTGATGTTGTTTTTTTCTTGATTTAAAAAAAAATTGTATGTTACCTAGGATTGTAGTCGCAAAAAAATGTGTCACTGTCTGCTGGTTCGAAAGTTCGAAACTCATCTTGCACACAATTATATTGGCGTCCGCGCACCAAATCTTGAAACAACGTGTTAGAAAAATATTGAAAATACATTTCAAATTTCTTCGTAGACATATAGAGTTACCCTTTCCTATTAGGAAGGCACTGAAATATAATAATATGAAATATGGGTGTACTCTTATTAAAGCAGGTACACTTTTGAGAAATATAGGCGAGAAAATATGTTACATTTTCTTAGTACATTTCTTATTGAAATTTTAGTTGCCATCGCCAATTTCAGTGAACATAACCTTCTTAAAAAGGTCAAATTATCAAGAAGCGATTCCATTATATAAAGATTTATATTCTAAAGATAAAAGGAATATTATAACATTATATTTCATGACAAACGAAGAACATTTCAAACGGAATGGCTTTTCATTATTCCAAATCGGCTTACGTTTTCTATAAGATGGCATTTACATCATATGCCATCTCAACATCAACTACGACACGACACGGTGACGCAGCTCCAAAGGAGTAAAATAATCATGCCTACTTATTTATCCTATCTGCAAAAAAAAAGAAAAAAACATGATATTGAGCAGTTACTTACGTCTTTATCAGGATTGAGGAATGTGAAGATAATCATCATAACATAATAAGGTGTCCACCAGATCAGGAAAGCTGCTACTATGGCCACAGACATCCTCAAAGACTTCATTTTCGCTCTATCAATAAGTCGTCTTCGATTCATATCTGGAGTAAAGTACTTCTCCTGTCGCCGCACTTCTGGCTTGAATATTTTTTTGCTCTCTGCAAAAGGAATTAGAAATATTTATAATGAAACTTTTTAATCAAAGGTAGGCACAATAACTTTGGAATTTGGGGGAAGGGAGATAAAAAAACCTTCTTTAATTTTAAATAATTTTCGATTTCATTATCGCAAGATGTTGCGATTCAAAACACATCATCGGAATTTGTTAGCGAACAATGAATATGATAATTAAAACATCAATGCAATAGAAAATTATTCGTGCTTATTTAAAGATATTTAAAAGCTTTACTGACGTGATTATGCAGTATTAGTAATATAATGTTTTATTAATTACTATTTCAATAAAAATGACTGTATAACATAGGTGAAAATTACAATACCATCTCGTCCCAAACAAAAACCAGACTGATATCATCCTAAATCCAAATAATATATTTATTTCAACCCAAAAAAGTACACAAATTTTACAGTTAGAATTTCCTCGATATATTTTTGTAACAATAAAAAATATTCTCATTAACCTTTCCAAGTTTTATTAAATTAGCTTGCGTATTTACGCCTTTTGTATTAAAATGTAGGGCCCTAATAAAAATATGATCAAAGTTGGTAGAAATATGTAAATAATAAATATGAAATAACGATATTGAAAAAATTATCATATAAAAAACTCCGTCTCCGCAATCTTTCCAGCAATCTCTCCGTCCAGCAATCTTTTTGAGCGTCTCAACCTAAATCAAGTAATGTTGAAGTCCTGTACGAACAGGCCTTCAACATTGTTTGATTTAACCTAATGTCATAACTATCATAAATGTTTTGGTAAACAAACTATCTTCGGAGAAATCAGCAACTAAAAATGGAGAACGCATACTAGTACCATAGTATGCGTTTCCAAATAAAATGCTTAACACGAGAAATCGGCCGCAAGCGTGTTTTCCAATGCATTTTCACTAGAGAAGAAGAGGATATTAAAAGAAAAATGTTTTTGAATATCATAATAAATGCACTTTGGACTACCATAACTTCAGAAAACAGTTTTGGTATCAGTTTTGGTTTGGTTTTGGTTTTGGTTCCGAATAAAGTAAATATTTTTTTTATGACGATTTTGCAAATTATGTAACCAGGATTGCCCGCCATCTCGATAAAAGTCCAACTTGCAGGATATTTAATCTAATAAGCTTTGGCCCTAGCAAATTCATATATAGAGTACATGTAAATTTTGCTAGGGCAAAAAACAGGATGTGACATGAGATTTTTTTAATTTTAATTATCAAGTGGCAAATATCTATCTTTGTAGGGAGTTTTTAACATTCATATTTTATAATTCCAAAGCAATCCCTTATTGTTTGCTTCCAAAATAATCTCCTTCCAAATAATTATCTGGTAGTCGCCCAGAGCGAAAAGATTTCCCACACTGCGTTTATTTATGTATTATTACAAATTCGATTATATCTTCTTTGGATTTGATAGATATATTGAATTGGATCACGGCAAACAATTCGGTACTAAATGAAAAAAAAAACAAATGTATTAGATTCACATTGCCGAATGTTAGAAGTAGCGTAAGCGACATCATATTGAATGGAGATAAGCTGGACTATTTAAATCAAACAGTTATCCTAGGGCTCAGTCTAGACGACAAATTGCAATGAGGACCTCACTTATCATCTCTTTTGGGTCGGCTGAGCTCGGCCGCTTATGCTGTTAGAAAGATAAGACAGTTAACAGATGTAGAGACCGCGCGTTTGGTCTATTTTAGTTATTTTCACAGCATTATGACATACGGTATTTTGCTGTGGGTCGGGTGGCTGACATTGAATTAATATTTATATTGCATAGAGCTGTCAGAGTCATATGTAAGTAAAGTCAACGAGAATTTCTTAGGAAGCTATTTAAAAAGATTAATATTATGACAGTTTCTTTCCAATACTTTTATGAAAATATTTATGTATGTAAGGGAAAATATACATCTATTTAGTAAAGTTTGTGATAGACACAATTGTAATACTAGAAATAAAGATAAGTTGGATCAACCATCTTATATATTGGCTAAAGTACACACTTAGTCATAATAATTATGACTATGTGTGTACTTTAGTAGTAGTAAAAATAAATAATAATAAAGCTTTACTCTAATTATTATAGTAAAGCTTTATTATTAGTTATTTTTTCTTCTTTATTTGTTTAAGAAATTGACTCGCACACACTGTTCCATTGTTGTAGAATTAGGTAATTTCCGTGTTTGCAATATTTGTAAGTATGTGAGAACTATGTTCCTATTTTTTAAGTGAAGAAATTTACCTGTTAGCGCTTGTAATACTTTATACCTACACGTACTATAGTAGTGCTGGATGCATATTCCTCATATACATGAATTTATGTAAGTATGTAAATATTCTAAAACACTTTTTTTAAAAGAGTAATAATGGAGTTTCTTGTCCGTTCTTCTCCATAACAAGCTACATTGCCGAATGAACGGTAGAATAAATTATTATTTACATAAAATTTATATTTTTAACATTCAAAAGTACCGCTTAATGGCCTAGTTGAAATAAAGAATTTGAGAATTTGTCTTTTGTGTAATTTAAAAAACAAGAAGTTTCTTGTTTTTCTAAAAAATCACACGGAACAATTACCCTTCAGTGAAATTCATCATTCATTAAAGTATACAAGTTCAATTTATAATAAATAAAGTTTATTTTCATTTATCTAACAGGAATCTACGACAAAAGGAGATTAAATCTTAATTTATAATTACAACGATACGTCCTATGACTAGTCAAATAACCCGCCCCTAACTGTTCCCGGCGCAAAGGTGCCCATATATAACGCTTGCTGCATTGCCACGTCGGATGGTTTAAGAATTACGTAATAGGTAAATCGTAAATTCTGTACGATACCTACCTACCTTATTTTTTACAGGCTTATATTACCTTGCTTTTGAATATGTGTACGGTAACTTATATTTGATTTTTTCAAGTACTTCTTGGGATCCGATTAAGCTGAAACTTCGCCAAGTTTCAAGCACGCCTGCTTATGTAACTTTGGAATCATTGAAATATTATATGGTGCAATGGAGCTAATTTCATGGTGGGGCTGAAAGGAGGCCAAAGGAAATTCTCAACCAAACAAGATAGCACCATCGTATTTGGGTTCACTGGATGTGTATTGACATATGATATTACATTAAGTAACTTTCAGTTCAAAGAGCTCATTTTAAATTATTTTCAATTAGTACTAACCACATTTGATGCAGAGAAAACCCACTCCTCGCAGCAGCACTACTTTTACGCTGAGATCCACATTAAATTACATTATCCACTTACTACTATTATCTTTGACTCTGTCATCTCTGACCTAGAATAGGGTCAAGAGCAAATGCATCAAAAATAAAAATAAAAAACCCTGATTCTCTAAGGCCCAATTGCACGAAGAAAATAACTGAAAGTTAGTTGTTAACGCGAGGTTAAATTGAAAATATTATATGACAAAATGTCAATTTAACTTCGTGTGAACAACTAACTCTGAGTTAAGTTTTTTGTGCATGTGGGCCTTAGACAACCCACCAAACATTGTTTACGTCACCAGCATCAGAAGACCAAAGTCATCTCTCTCTCATGTTACTACTAACCTACCTACCTAACGACTTAACAATTTAGGATTATCTAAAGGAAATGGATGACAAATTGATCACAAGATTCCACTGTAACACGAATGGAAATTTGAAAAAAACAGTTTGAATCAAAAGTGAATACTTACTAGCAATAGTTCTGACTGTGGAGACATAGGTGGACACTAATATGACTAGAGGCAGTATGAACATGAAGATCAGTGACAGCGTGGTGTACGCCTGCTCCTGCCAGCGCTGCGTATAAAAGCCGTGGGTCACACACTGGTGGAACTCTTCGATGAAAGGCCCTTGAGCTACTCTGAACACCACTGCCTGCAACAAGGAAATTCATATTGCAATTCTATAAAGATAAAGGCTAATTATAATAGGCAATGTTACTATTGTGGTTTTTCATTACGAGGGGTTCACATTGACCAATAAAAGTCACACTCCACAAGAATCGTACGTGTAACTTTCTATCAATTCAATGAAAATTTCTAAACAACAAACAAACAAAGATTTGTTCCACTTTATTATATTACTTGAATACTTAATCGTGGTCATAAATATACGACGCTTTATATATTATTTGACAACATAATCATTTGTTTCTTGGCATAGAAAATTAGACTTTTTTTTTAATTATCAAAACGTTTTGTGCGTATGGATGGGATGTCCACTATGTACCGATGACGCATCGCCGTACGTCTGGTAGACCGATGATGAAACGGGCTGGGCGGAATTAAATCATGCAATGCCATCGAACACTCTCCGAAATGTAACCGATAAAAAACCGACAAGCTGGCAACTCGGCGACGATGTCAGAAGGCTCTGGAGCTTTGACTTGACCAGTGCCTCATTGCCGATGAGTAACTTTGCCCGCTTTTCGATCGACTCTAGTGCATCAAGCTGGTATTTGACAGATCCGTCCCAGAGATGAGAACAGTACTCCATGCACGATCGAACTTGCGCTTGATACAAGTTGGGCAGCCGTTCCGGCGTGAAGTACCTTCTCACCTTCGCAAGGATACCAAGACATGATATTATGACTGCCTCATTACTGGCTACGAGTATTAAAACTACGCTATGAAAGTGTTCATAGTACATTACTGCAGTGGCCAGGAAAAGTGGCATTGATGGACGAACGTGTAAATGTGGGCCGAGGCGAAGCCAAGGCACACATACGTAAGTCCATCAAAGCCTAGTTGTGGCCAAGGCTTGAATAGTGCTTTTCTCAAATATTGCGCGGCAATTAAAACTAAATAGCACCTAGAACTCATTTTGTCATATACCAAAAAAAAAACAAAAAAAAAAAATTTTGAAGTGTTATTTTTTTTTCTACAAACAGCTTTCTATTTGCAAGCTAGTTCGAAATTTAAATAAAGCCTTTGATAAGTTACCTCCTTGGTTGTCATGTTTCGGAGTAAAAGATTGTTCCATTTTTAAATTACACGACAGATATGAGTTTACTATGTAATTTATTTGGCCGCCAAACACGACAGATATGGATTTTCATACAACTTTTGCCGGCCGCTGCTCGCATATTTATGACCGTTCACGTGGATGTATAGCCATAAATGCGTTTGCCTTTCGGCACAGATAATAAATAGAAAATTGGCGGCAAAGCTGAAAATTCGTCTGGATTTGTTATTTACATATTTAATAAATAAAAATGTAATAATTATAAAAAAACTTTTTTGCAAAAAAATACTACCGACTTCCAAATAAAAAACTACAAAGTGAAAAATAACTTTATTTTTGGAAGTCGGTGTCTTTTGTAGGTACCAATTCATTGCGATATTGACACCGACTTCCAAAAATAAAGTTATTTTTCACTTTGTAGTTTTTTATTTGGAAGTCGGTAGTATTTTTTTGCAAAAAAGTTTTTTTATTTTAACCTTTTTAGTTGTACATATAGGCAAGTTGTGTAGTAAGTACCTGTAACGGCAGAATAGATTACCCGAATAACATGAAACTCAAAACATAATCAGTGAAATGACAGATCTGCATACCACTTAATAGCGTACTGGCGTGATGTTATGTTATGAAATGGTATAAACAATAAACAGACATGCGATTGCAGCAGTCCCGAGAGATTTGCCGTTATTTATTGAAGAGTTCTGTTGTATATCTTCGAAGTTCTTCATCAGATCTTCACTAAATTAAAATGGGACCAATTTCGGAACATACTCTTTCAAACAAAAAAAGAATTTTCAAAATCGGTCCACAATTGACGGAGATATCGGTGAACAAACATAAAAAAAAAAAAAAAAAAAAAAAAAAAACATACAAGAAGTCGAACATAGAACCTCCTCCTTTTTCGAAAGTCGGTTAAAAATGAGTTCCAACGGTTAAGAGAGTGAAATGGAGATTTATTATACTCCACCAGATTTAAGATCAGGGGGTGACCATAAGCTATTAGAGCGGTATCAATTTGAGATCGAATAAGGGACATATGTATCTGACTTGTATACATCTGTCACTTACTCGATATTAAATTGATACCGCTCTAATAGCTTATGGTCACCCCCCTGAAGCCAAATTGAAATGGAAAACCTGCTTCCAGCGAAGTCAAAAGAAAATACATGAAAGTATATGAAAATTTTATGATTTGGAAAAACGATAAAAAAGGGAACATTTTCTCCTAAACAGTATTTTCGGCGCATTTTAATGAGATTGCTAAAACTGAAAAGCCATCTACATTATGGGCATTTATTCCATGCTGAAATAAATAGTTAATGTTAAAAACGGCATTAACTTGAAAAATTATGGAAGTTTAACTACTTTTCTTAAAAGACAATCGACTGAATTAAAAGGCAAAAATCGTTATTTTTTACTATATTTATTTATTTGAGACACAGCCAAAGTGATTGGATGGATTTGGATGAATTTTGATACACAGGATTTATGAGTCTTTTTAAATATATTGTCCGTGGCTGTAGCTTGATATTTAGTTTTGTTTGTAACAGCCTCTGTACCCTGACGTGTCAAAACTATCATAGTTCGACTGTAAAAAAGGGACCGATGTATACCAGTCATATACATTTGTTCCTTACGCACACTCAAAATAACCTTGGTCTAAGAGCCTACGGTCACCCCCCCCAGGTTGTTATGATATAAGCGTTAACGGAGAATGTCGGAGTATCGAACTCTATAATATTACCACAAAAGACACAATTTCTTGATGACAAAGCAATAATAACATTGCGCGACACTAAAACAAAGATTGACCGGATATTTGTAATCCAAGAAGAGTTCCTTACATATGTAAAAAAATATTATAATCTTCGTGTAGCAAACACAGCAAAATATAGGATTTTTCTTTACTTTAAGAAAGGGAAGTGCACGAAGCAGGTCATTGGAAAACACAAAACAGCTTAAATTACCTAAAGAAATAGCAACTTATTTAAACTTGACAAATCTTGAATGTTACTCTGGACATTGTTTCCATAGGTATTCAAGCACTCTTTTGGCTGAATCTGCAGCGAATTTGACGACTCTGAAAAGACATGGAGGCTGGAAATCCTATGAAGGCTACATTGAGGACTCAATTGAAAACCAAACTTATATAAATAATTAAATAAATCAAAACATCGCATCGCAACCTAATCCGGCAACAGAAACTCACCCGCTGGCCACTTGCCAACATCTAACTCCACAGCCTTGGAGCACCTCAAAATAGCATATTCAGCCATCTACCACTACATCCAATGCCCACCTGCAAACTTCATCAGAAGTTCAACAAACAAACATAAATGTACCAGGGAAATCAATAACATTTTCTTTTAGTAATTGCCCCATTATGACTAAAGTAATTTATTTATTTTACTTTAACATAACACGGCCAATGGCCAATTACATAAGTTAAAGACATGTTTATAAAAAAACATTAAAAATAATAAAAACAATGACAATATCCAACTATATATTCTATATAACTTTTAATATTAATTAAATGAAATATAAAAAAGGTGTATTTTATTTCCCTGCTTTCATTTGAGAAAAGCACTTTATATGTCACGGCGGAAATGGCAATTACCTGTCTCGTATTAGTAAAATCCTCGCCTACGGCTCGGCCTTCAATCTCATACTCGACCTGCAATTGCCTATTGCACGACCTTTGCAATAATGTGCTATTGTTTCAAAGAATCCTAATACTCTAGGTTAGATCTTATTTTAAAATTTATTAAATACCTATTGTTTGCCAAACCATTGCCTAAGCATCGGTTCCACACCTACCACCGGCAATTAACTTCTAAGCCAGTATTGTGATTATATCTGTAATCCTTACAAAACTTAGCTTTATTTTCTGTAACTGTTTTTATTAAGAAAGTAAATAAAAAAAGGACTTAATTAAGGATAAGTTCTCAAAAGGGAGTTTATAATTTTATATATACGATTTCCTTTGTGATAATCATAATACATCAGACTATTTATTAGGTATGCGATTCACCAATTACAAAAAGGAAAACCTTTAAATATTTTTGTCGCAGTATTTATTAATGGAATAAGAAGTTTCTTACACAAAACATTGTTAAACTTTTCTTTTCGAAAATGTTGAGGTGACCCAAATATATCGCACTCCTTCGTCTTTGCTATAAAAATAGTTTCTATGAAACACAAACTGGTTAACCTACAGTTTGCCTCGCACCCAAATGTATTAAAAAAAAAACAAAACTCATTTTCAACTACAATCATGACTTGTAAAACAACGGTTGATTATATCACTATCAGGTTAAGTTTTGTTACCGTTTGCGCTCAATAGCGCAAACGGTAACAACATTTTGCAACGTTATCTCTTCTTGGCAATCCAAGAAGAGATAACGTTGCAATGTAAGTTGAGCTAAAAGTTGGCACAATTTAAGATAGCGGGTAAGGAAAGTAGGGGTAGGTATTTTTGTGTTCGGTTGTATACTCGTAAGAAGTATATTAATAATATTTTTACAATGCGTGTCCTCGAAAAGAGCGTTTTCCAAGCAGCCAAACTGTGCGGAAAGTGTCACTTTTTTACTAGTGCTTTTTACTTTCCTGTACTTTTTATTTTTAACTCCAACGTCAGCCCGCCGCATAGAGTTTTTATTATTTGAGAAAAGTTTAAAAAAATATTTAAGTACAGATTATCATTCATATAAAAGGTAAAACAAAACTAATACTTCATTTAAGGCATTTTTAATTACTCTAGATTTAGATTTTGATCAATAAATTAATTTTAAATTTTCATTAAATATGTTTGGCAGAATGAATATTTTGCTCTTATCTTTCTGCGTTACGACGTGACAGCTATTTGCACAGGCGCAGTAGATATGCCCGAGGAACTATGAACTTAGTTCATCTGTGGACATGCTGAGCGCCCTTGAATAAGCGTCATTTTATTAATTTCTTGCTTGGTTCAGATATTTTTTTTTAGTTCCTCGCACAATGCAAAGTAAAATGTTGTATGATACTCGTGCGTAAGATGATTTCCGCACTTAAATAACGCATAAATAACTATTTTCGTGTTCTATAACTATGTAGGTATTTTATCATCACATCACATCATCACAACATCAGCCTATTAATGTTCCCGCTGCTGGGACACAGGCCTCCTCTCTGTGAGAGGGAATGGGCCGTAATCCACCACACGGGCCCAGTGCGGGTTGGTGGATAGGTATTTTATAATGGGGATAAATATAATGACCACCTAAAATTACTTTGTGACCATAACCTCTATTACCTAAAATTGTACTATGAAACCCAAATTTAGTAAATTGATCACCAAATTTAGTAAATTGATCACCAAATTTTAATAGCAAATTATTGCGCTATTTAATGTTGTAAAATAGGTTAGGTTAGGTTAGAACTGTGACCAACCGCGCGCGAGCCGAGCGAGCAAAGCGAGCGGTGCCGCGGCAGCGGCCGGCGAGCGCTACTTCCAAGTTGCTCCCAGAAATTTTATAATCTTTTTGGTCATTGGTTTAATTTTGGTGATCATTTACTACTTTTGGTGATCATTTACTACTTTTGGGTTAACAATGATTTATTTGGAGTCATTTTGCCTAAACAGGATAGCGAGATGTTAAAACTTTGGTTATAATTTTACAATAAGATGCGGGTTTAATTTTGGTGATCATTTACTATTTTTGTCTGTTATATGTAACTATATCTGGTGGTAAGTTAAACATAAGCCTTTTATAATTTATATTTATTATATTATTCTTCTTAATCAAGAAATGCTACAAAGGTTTTTTTTTTTAGTTTTCGTATCTGCTTACCACATATTAAAACTTATTGCTAAGCACTAACAGTAGCCGCACAACAGTTTCATTATGTATGAGAGCACTCCTTTATACATAGGATTGATAATATTGTGTGACCGCTACGGCACATGAACGTGAACGACACCAATAATCCAATTGACACCAATATCAGTCACAGTTGCCAGAATCAATACAGGTGGCGATTCCTTGCGTCGTACAAATTACGATTCACGAATATTTTTTTATAAACCTTTGAAATAATCTGTTTACATATTCCGATTTTGAATCAAGAAAATTAACAGGTGTATCTTTATACAACTGTCTCTTTATTGCTAACAATAGAAATCTTGCATAATATCCGCAATATTTTCCATGAAAATCATCAAGGACGACAAGTCAATTGATTCACAATTAAAACACGATCATGCATACCTACAATCTGAGCCACCTATAAGTGCAAAAAATGAAGTAAATATCTATCACAAAACTGTGAATACATACAAAAGAATTCGCAGGAAATAGTTTCCTTCATTTCGCCATAAAAAAAACATTGCTAGCGACCGCATATTAACGTTCCAGGCATACCGACTTTCAAAGAGATGAAAACCCGTCCGCAAGCCCGGACGGGTCACCATGATTTTTTCACGGCTTATCGTAAAGGGCCATGATTTACGTATGTTTTAACATATTTTGCTCATAAGTGTAATACGTCTAATAAATCCAGCTTGTTTAGGAACAGCAAACGAATTTTTCGTGAAAGAAGTGGCAGTTACATTAGAGAAAAGGGCTTTTTTGTTTGCGCTAGAGATGGAAAAATATTTTTATGTCCTATAAAATTTTAGCTGTGTCATAACATTTGTTTGGGTGTATTATCACAAGCCTAGAGGGTTTGTTCCGTTATAATAGAAAAATAATACGTTTTCTTGGGAAAAGATTGGAAGTGTCACATATGGTTAAAATTCAGGGGAGCTTTTCATCCTTATTCCTCTTCCTAGTATTGTGGCCAACTGAGGTTTAGTAGCACATCCCTTTGACCTCTGACAATCTAAATGCTAAATCAAATGCTCATTCATTTTAATGCGAATAACATCTTGCATGATAGGTAGTATGGTTTCACCAGAGGACGTTGTACAACTGACGCTAGTGTCACTCTATTAAAACACATCTTTGATGCGTGGGAAGAGTCGCAGGATGCCATAGGTATCTTCTGCGACCTGTCTAAGGCGTTTGATTGCGTTGATCATGAAACATTACATCTGCAACTTGAGCGTTACGGGCTAGGTCAATCAGCGTTAAGTTTGGTTAAATCTCATTTGAATGATAGACAGCAATTAGTTCAAATAAACGGTGTGAATTCGTCCGGGTTAAACGTTAAAATGGGGGTACCCCAGGGCTCAATTTTAGGTCCTTTCTTATTTTTAGTATACATAAACGATTTACCCCGTTTATTGGAATACAAACTAAACATGGTGTTATTTGCTGATGACACATCTTTAATTTTTTAAATAAATAGACGTACTTGTCAGGTTGACGACGTAAATAACGCGCTACGGCAGGTTCAGGATTGGTTTACTGCCAATAATTTAGTTTTAAATAGTAAAAAAACCAAGTCCGTAAAATTTTCCTTGCCGAATGTCAAAAGTACTGACTGTGACATTATATTAAACAAGGAGAAGCTAGAATTCGTCGATAAAACGGTTTTCCTGGGGATCACGCTGGACTCAAGGTTGCAATGGGGTCCTCATTTGGTATTCCTTGCGGGGCGGCTGAGTTCGGTGGCTTATGCTGTTGGAAAGATTCGTCGGTTGACGGATGTGGATACCGCCAGACTAGTCTATTTTAGTTATTTTCATAGTATAATGTCTTACGGTATCTTACTATGGGGAAGGGCTGCAGACATTGAGTAATTTTTTATTCTGCAAAACGAGCCATCAGAGCGATATACAATCTTCGCCGGCGCGATTCTGTAAGGGAACTGTTTAAGGACATTAACATCATGACGGTTCCTTGTCAATATATTTATGAAAACATCATGTACGTGAGATAGAATTTACATCTTATTAGTAAAAACGGCGACAGACATAATTATGTTACTAGAAATAGGGACCAATTAGTTCAACCAGGTTTCAGACTGGCTAAAGTAGCCTCATCTTTCATGGGGTACTGTACAAAATGTTACAATAAAATTCCTCCCCACATTCTTGAACTGAATGAGACGAAATTTAAAACTTGTATAAAACGCACACTATGCAGGCTGGCATATTATAAGTTGGGGGATTACATCACTGATAAAAATGCTTGGCTAAATGCTAGTCCTGCTCTACATCCACTAGGGCGCAAAAACAAGTGATATGCAGAACATTATTGTTTTGAAGTATTGTTGGACCTTCTGAAGACTGTATAAATATATTTGTATTGTATAAACTCAATTTCATTCTTCAAGGTATGTACTTATGTACCTAAATATTGTAAGACCTTTTTTTCTTTAAAAAGAGTAAGTATGGAGTTTCTTGTGCATTCTTCTCCATTACAAGCTACTTTCCGAATGCACGGTAGAATCAACTAATATTATTTGTAAATTTTAATGTAACGTTCAAAAGTGCCGCTTGGTGGCCTACTTGAAATAAAATATCTTTGTCTTTGAATCTCTTTATGTTAATGAAGGATGGGGATAATCATTTATCTACCTACCGAGGTGTGAGTTTTGGCATTTTATACACGACACGTAAAATTAACTAGAGACTAAAATGACAACTATTTGGTGGAACAAAGACATAATAACATACAAAATACAGAAAATAATAGTAATTTACTATATGTATGAATGAATTAACGTTTTCAAGCGCAAAACTTGGATCAACAAAATTGTTGGAATAACTAGTTTGGTTTACACTCCCACAACGAAATATAGGTTTTTATTTGTTTTATCCCTAAAGAATTTTGGGGCTCTTAACTAGTATACTGATTCGGGTTTAGTAAATATACAAGAATTCATTTAATCTTACACAATGTTCTTTTTAGTTACGGCTAATTTTGAAACAGAGTTTTATGCCAGTTAATTCAGTTGATACAAGTGTGCACAATACTATTTCGGTTCTAACTAGAAAACAGAAACATGAACGGGTGAAAGCGATGGATTAGGTCTATGATCGAACGACATAGACAGGCAGGAAGGAACGTAACGATGAGTACAATGTTTAAGCGTGACGAGATAAGACAAGCAGAACTTTTTTGATTACAAACATCACAATATGGTGAAAGAGCTGCTGGCGCTACAAAATCTTAAGCCCCGGCGTTAACATCAAACAAGCTCAAAATTCAGCATAGTTGGTTGCCAAACTTTAGTGGCAGTGGGCAGGGCACATTGCTCGCAGAAAGGACGGCCGATGTGGACAGAAAAAATCTGGAATGGCGACCGCGAACCGGAAGACGCTGGGGGAGGCCTAAATCCAGCAGTGGACGTCTTTCGGCTGATATGATGATGATGGTGAACGTGAGGTAGGGTAAACTTAATGCATTTGGTTTTTTTTTCATTAAGAAGAAAATAGTTAACATTGAACCAGTGAACTACTTTTGAGATTGCGCTATTTACATCGTCAGTAACCAGTTTCTGACGTTTAAGTTTAAACAAAAGTGAAGTATCATCCGCAAGTAACACTATGTCATGGCTATCCTTTATGATGTAAGGCAAGTCATTAATATAAATAAGAAACAAGAAAGGACCAAGAATTGAGCCTTGCGGGACTTCCATTGTTACTATAGATCCCGGAGATCTATTTCCATTAACGTCAACGCTCTGAATCCTATTACTCAAGTATGAAGTAAGAAGATCCAGAGCGCTGTTTCGGATCCCGTAGTGGCGGAGTTTCTTGATAAGCGTTTCATGAAGAACACAATCAAATTCCTTGGACAAATCACAAAATATTCCCAAGGCATCGCACTTTTCTTCCCATGCATTGTAAATATGTCCTAAAAGCTCAACACCGGCAGTAGTTGAACGAAGTAGTTGAACGACCCCTTGTAAAACCGAACTGTTTGCTATGTAATAATTTATGTTTATTAAAAAATCTTTGCAATTGCTCTAAAATTATTTCTCAAATATTTTACTAAACGTAGGTAGTACTGAAATAGGTTTATAATTTGTAGGGTCTGATGCACGACCTGATTTAAACAAAGATATTATTTCACAAGTTTTAATTAGGTTAGGCATCTCCCCACAGTCGAAACAATTATTAAAGATAAGAGCTACACTACTTGCTACAATGTCATTAATTGACTTAGTAACTTCTACAGAATGACCGATCATGCAGTCTTTTTAAAATTTAAAGTGTGAAAGGATTTGCAATGATCAGAATCTAGTAAATTTATAATTTCTTCGTGGACTATTATAAAATTAGTATAAATATGATCTATGCATGAGGCACTAGTAGGGGTTATTCTTATGGGTTCCAAAAATAGGTTAACAAGATTATAGTACTGAAACAGACTTATTATTTTACTACAAGAACCTGAGTTTTCTAATAAATTAACATTAAAATCACCACAAGTGATAATGGATTTATTTGAGTTAAAAATCTTGTGTAACACTTCATTCATTACCTTTTCAAAGCAGTCATACAATCCTGACTCTGTGACTTAATACAATAAACTGCTTCAATTCTATAAAAGCTATGTCGACTATCCGCTCAACAGATAGGCTTACAATATCCATATGGTCTTTAAATTTAAGCTGATTACTTACTAAAATCGATGAGCCACATAGCATAGCATATACAGCATTGTATAGCATTAACTCTGTTACATGTGCATACAGTATTTCATTATTGAGTGTCCTGGATATTTATTTATCAACAAGTGGCCTAGATCCTTTCCAATTTCATCACAAAATAATACTATTTCTGTATTTACACTCCTTTTAGGCAAACAGTTAGTAAATTCTAATGGTAAACTGACACTAGACTGCAGTATGGTGGTATCACATATTATCAATGAGTGCATGGTCATGTGTGGGTTTAACAGATGGTGGTAGACAATGTTCACATTTGTTAGTTTGTGAGCTTAACAGCTCATTCATTGCCGATACGTATTCCTTCATTTGGTTTTCAGAGGTTGTATGTTTGATGGTCATAGAAGTAAGTTTCTCCTGTAGTTGGTCAAGTTCAAGGCTTAAGTGTCACTTTGGTATTTCCTAGTACTTTTTTAGAAGTTAACTTTATACATATCTAATTGTTTAAATAGATGCAACCTTTCTTTATTAAGTTTAACATTTTTGACGACGAACCATTGTTGTTTGATCATTTTCTTAGTTTTAACTATGTATATGTAATTTTTTATGTATTTTATTTTTACTAGTAACTACCCTCAATGATTTACTTGATTTTGAATCATCATCACTTGTTAAATATATTGTGTAAGAGGGGTTTATTGCAGTAACCATTGATGGGGCAATAGGCACCAATTCATTGAATAGACGTTGATTCAACGAGGCAGTGATGTTAAGATTTTGAGCCTCATGTAGCTGTTGTTGTAGTAAATATTTGTGACTAAGTGCTTGTTCATACCCATTGCTACACTGACTGAACCCGTCCACAACAACTTGGAGCCTGTCCCGGGTGGCTATGGCATCAGTGTGTTGAATATATGAGCCATTTCTGATTTCAATTTGCTATTCCTGTCAAGGAAACCAAGAAACTTTACTTCATTTTAATATTTTTTCCTAATCAGTTGGTCAAAGAGCATGATTAAAGAGAAAAGAGAAGTCGTTGCAAAAGAGTAGTGGATTAAGTAACACATGATTAGTTGAACAGAAAATTAAATTTAGATCGTAAAGATAGAAGTTCTGTCACCAAACTAATTAAGGTTATGTTTAAGTTTTGTAGGTCATTGGCGGTGTAGGTCATTGAACGGTGCTAAACGTTCCCCGCGTCCCGCTTTGTATCCAAAGAGACCTAAAAAAATACTTGTGCGCATGTATCGACTCTTGCCAAGTTACGTGCCGACAACTGTATCAATATTATTTATTTGTGTTGTTTAGCATTGAGACTAACACCTATATTTAGAGGAAGTTTGAAAGTGCCGCCAGTGACAGAAAAGTTTAAAGTAAACCGTTTGTCCTGATATGGTCATGTGATGAGGAGGGAATAAACGCATGTTACTGAAAGAGTTATGAATATAAATGTGGATGGATGGAGAGGGAGAGGAAAACCAAAGAAAAGATGGACAGACGGTGTGAGGAGTGATATGAAAGAAATGGGAGTCAGTGATAGCGTGACAGGAGACAGAACGGTATGGATGAAGAAAACGCGTAGCGCCAACCCCAAGTAACATGGGTTAAGGGCAGGGAGATAATGATGACAGCTTGTATATTACATATTACACAAGTCTACATATAATATTTATGTGTGTAGATAATAAACTTTTCCCGTTTAAGCTTGCCTATTCTAAAATAATTATGTGCCAGACTTAAGGGTACACTAGTCGACGGCACGAACTATTTATGCGCGGGGTTAAAATGCATTTTTTATCAACCGACAACACGTGCGGAAGAGATAGATACTGTGATGAGCAAAAGGAAGCTAGTTCGCGTACGAATACACACTTTTGCAAATTTGTAGTGAAATAAATAATGATTTAGGACGAAACCGAGCGCGCGAAATTTTATAAACAGACCTTTAGCAGTCTAGATATCATGGAAATATGACTAAATCTGTCTGTTTAAAATAAAATTATTTGCATTATTGAACTACTAATCTATTCCTGTATGGAGGTCGTTTTGCAATTTTCCGTCTTCTTATGGTATTTATTCGCGCTCAAAAATGCGTTAAAATTAGTGTCGAAATGTGGAACTTTCGACGCTCATAACTTTCAAATATTTTCTTTTTTTACTTTTTTGCTTCAATAAAGGCCTAGATAATGATGAAACAAATTGATATCACTTTTTATTTTGAACGTATTTCGTCAAACAGGGGAATAATCCCTAGACTACGTTTGTATGGAAGAATTTTCGACTAGTATAACCTTAAGTTTTAATTGCGCCGGATATCAAAATGTGGCCAAAGTGAAGGAGCCTAGCTCTTACTTACTTACTTGACATAAAAGAAGTCAGTTCCTTTACTTTTGTGTAATTTTATTCTGTAACTGGGACTGAAAACAAAAAAGTGTCGCAAGTAACTTCGTGAAAGCTATTAATGATCACTGACCTGTGGTACACTTAAGATGAGACTCAACACCCACGCGATAATTACAAGCCGGCCACTCCGCGTCGCAGTCGCCATACTGCGCATCGGATACTTCACAGCGAGCCATCTGTCTACTCCAATAAGCACGAGTACGAAAGTACTGAGGTACAAAGCAAACATCTGCACGAACTTGAACAATTTGCATGCTATATTTCCGGCGTACCACTGCACCGTAAAGGACCACGCTGCTTCGCCAGCGATGCAAAAAACAGTCACCAACAAGTCTGCAATACTCAGTTGAAATATCAAACTATATATAGCTGTCCAAGACGGTCTTGCTCTTCCTCGACCCCTTTTACCTCTCTGTATACTTATAATCGTTGCCAAATTTCCAAAGAATGATAACACAGCCATAGCCGAAAGCACGCTTGCTCTGATAAGTGTGCTTTTAGTCAAAACTGGGGCATGATCCAAACACTTGACTCGAGTGCCATTGTATACGAAAATGTTATTCGGGAACTCATCGGCGTGTGAGCCATTGAAGAGAAATGTCTCAAGACATTTTTCGGCAGGCCATATGGTATAGCTTGTAAGAACAGCTTCAGTCGGGCTGAATTCTCTGTGAAGAGCCAATTCGCTCGGGTAAAACGCGTCATCGTCATATAATGTGGTATTGTTGCCTGCGTTGTCCATGTTTCGTCATGCGTCTTCAACAATTTCTTCGCTAATCTGAAACAAAGAAATTGAGCGTATTATTATTTGACATCGGTGTAATAATACAACAACAACCTCGAAAATATCTAAGGTCTCATCCTTTACCATAGATCTACGCGAAAATATGTCTTTGATTACGCACTTATTCTTGAAATTTTAATCATTAAAACAAAGCATATCTTCATATCTTCAACGTAACAATACTTAAATGGCGTCATCTTTCTGTCTGTTAAGAGCCCTGATAAATGATAAACGGACGTCTGCCTCTATTTATTGCAAAGCTGCTTAAGTGGTCATTTAATGCCTCAGTTAACGGTGGCCTCAGGGAGAGTGTACTTGCCTCGGGCAACTTAAATTGGGTTTCAGCTTATAGATTAGTTTCATTGTAATAGTAAGTTGAAATGAGTTCCCTAGAAAGTCGGATTTAAGGCTTTACACTTGTTTGGGATTGGATTTAAAATTAAAATCTTTTATAGAAAAATAAAAACGGAAGAACGTAAACGGAACAACAGGAGTATAAGGATCGTCGCAAGTCACGTTCTGTAGTTCTACCTTATTAGCTTAACAATAATAGTGTCCAAATGATCCATCAGTTTCGTCTTTGGCCAGAAAACGAACTTCGATCAGACTCTAACTATCATAAAATGTGATATTATGTAACATACACGTGTTCCTTTTTGTTGTGAAAATATAATTTTTGTCCTAAAAAAGCGTGACTTCCGCTTTACTGAAAGGAAATATATTTTCTAATATTATCGTAAACAAATACATAGTTTGCATGTTTGTTCTTCATCCCTAAACATCCCAAATATGTGGACTATTATAATTTAATACAACCTCAGACAACAACCTCTATGTTACATATTCATGATTAAAGAGGAACTTGTCTGTAATAACTCGGTTAATATCATGCATATTCATATCTTTATGAACAATTTATGTTTCGTATTGAAGTTTGTCACGTTTTGTTTGCAGCGAGATACATTAAATTTCATTTCGATGAAAAATTGGCTGTATTTTCAAGAAAGTAAGTATAAGTTTTCAGTTAGGTATATTATGATGCAATAGTACACGGATTCATTAGAAAAAATTATTTATGCTTCACCGGTGATGCAATAATTATTTGTCATCATTATCACTAATCCTTCTGTTTTCTTTTCGTAACTGTACTAGGTATAGAACTTATCAAAGTACTTGTTATTCTGACCCTCTCTCTATCTATCAATAATTAAATGATAAAATTATAGAAATATTGAATCTTCGCTGCTGCGTCTGCCGTCACAGACTTAGCAACTTTTGTTAGTTAAGCTGCTTAAAACAGCTGCCGGTCACAGACCCATGCGGCGAGCGGCAAGAGCTTGTAAGCCACATCCCTAGCTTGTGGCTTTGACAAAGCAACTCGAGCGTTAAGTTCAAACAGAATGTATGAAAACTTCGACGTCTATAAAGTTGCCTGACTGAGTGACTGATACTGGGTACATAATAATCATCTTATATTCTTTATACCATGTTACTTAGGGTCGGGACAACACATTTTTTTCTTGCAATTTTCTCTGTCAACTGTTACGCTATTACACTTCCTTTACTTTCTTATCATTCCTCACTCAATCCATGTTTTTATTCTTCGTCTGAAACAATACAACCTATTTTTTTAACCCACGACGGAAAAAGAAGGGTGTTATTAGTTAAACGTGTGTTGCTCTAGATCTTTGTGTCTGTGTGTCTGTCTGTGGCATCATAGCACCTAAACGGATGAACCGATTTTGATTTAGTTTTTTTATGTTTGAAAGGTTACTTTGTCGTGAGTGTTCTTAGCTATCACATCACATCACACATCATCAGCCTATTAATGTTCCCACTGCTGGGACACAGGCCTCCTCTCTGTGGGAGGGAATGTGCCGTTATCCACCATGCAGGCCCAGCTATGTTAGCTAGTTAGCTATGTTAGTCTTAGCTATGTTTGAATAAAATCGGTTTAGGCGTTCAAAAGTTATTTATTTATTTAAACTTTATGTACAATGGTAATACATAGGCGGACTTAATGCAGCAAGGCATTCTCTACCAGTCAACGTTTGGGTTAAAAAAGAACACAATAGTGGTAGGGGTACAAAAATATATATATATGAACAATAATTAAGGCGGATATTAATAAACTATCTAACTAATAAAATACATAAATAATTTATAAAACAATAGACTAATAAATATTATAATAAATATCCTATTCTAAATGAAACAGAAAATTTAAATATAATAACTATGACGAAGACCGAGCTATGTAAGAGAGGACAAGTAATAGTTCCGTAACCTACGCTTGAATGAAAATTTATTCTCAACCTTTTTTATGTCAAGGGGAAGGACGTTCCAGAGTTTTATAGTAGAGACAGTGTAAGAATTAGATAGAAACCCAGTGCGGTGAGAAGGAATATAGAGAAATAAGTTTTTGGTTAAGATCGTGAGAACTGCCCAAAACTTTAAAATATTGTTTTAAATAATAAGGAGTACAAGGATCGTTCATGATGTTGAAGAGCATGCAGAGGGATCTTAGGGATCTCCTCTGACGGATAGGCAGCCATTTAAGCTGAGAACGGAAGGAAGAAATGTGATCACATTTGCGAAATCCGAAAATAAAGCGAATACAGTTGTTAAGAAGTCGATCCATTTTGTTAAGAAGTTCTTGGGATAGATCAGAGTAACAAACATCAGCATATCCGATTATAGGCAATACAAGAGCTTGAACCAAGGTAGTTTTAGTGCTAGACGGAAGAAAATGTTTGAATCTATAGAGAGACCGCAGTGAGAATATGACTCACTGGCTAATCTGAGCGACCTGCTTATTCCAGCTTAACTTGTCATCAATGAATAGGCCTAAGTCTTTAACGTGAGGCGAGAGAGGGATAACGGTATTGCCTAAAATAAGCGGCTTCAGAAGGCCAGTGTCCAAGGTTCGTAGAAAATACGAACTACTAATAAGGATAGCCTGAAATTTACTGACATTGACAGTAACTCCAAATCAGTTAGACCAGTCAGCGATTGCTTGAAGGTCAGCATTTAACAGTGAGATGGAGTTATCCAGATTGAGAATGTCAGACTGCGCATAGAGCTGCAGGTCATCAGCATACAGATGGTAGGAGCATTTGAGGATAGTAGTAATAGTTAATAAAAAAAAAAAAAAAAAAAAAATAAGAGTGGAGAGAGTATACCGCCTTGTGGAACGCCTGTTTCCAGAGCGCACCAATCGGAGAATTTCTGATCAGCACGTACCGCCTGCTGGCGACCACGAAGATATGATGAAAACCAATCCCGTGCCAATGAAGAAACCCCAATTTGAGACAGGATGGCCAGTAGAATGTCGTGATCGACGGTATTAAATGCATTGGAGAAATCTATTAAAACCAACACCGTCAACCTCGAACCCTCCAAGCCGGTCCTGACGTCTTCAGTAACTTTAAGCAAGGCTGTGGCTGTACTATGGCCGGGCTGAAAACCAGATTGGAAAGGGGACAAACAATAGGTTATTGCGGGACACGAAGGAGGATATTTGGTTCAGAGCAACTGCTTCCAGGATCTTTGATAGAAAAGGGAGAATGGAGATTGGTCTGTAGTGATTAGGTAAGGTGGGGTTGGGAATTTTTGGAAGAGGGATAATGAATGCCTTACGCCAGGTTGTGGGAAACTCACCAGCCTGCAGAGAGAAGTTGATGATGTGTGTGATAATAGGAAGGATGCTTTTAAAAATGAGGGATAACATGGATCTGGTCACTCCATCACAGCCGACAGCCTTGGACTTAATTGCATTGAACGTTTTGAGGATCTCAGCGTCGGTCACCGGGGAAAAAGAAAAAGATTCGGGAGGTATTATTGGCATGGAAGTAATGTCACGTATTGTATTATACTTAACAGCAGCCGTGAGCATAGTAGACGATGAAAAGTGATTATTCAAATCATTCAGAGACATATGAGATGATACAGTATGAGAGGATGATTGCGTGATGCCAATTGATTTGAGAAACTTCCATATGTCAGCCGGTGAAGAATTAAGGACATTTTCACAAATGTATCGGCGTTTAGAAGCTCTTACCATCTGATTACAGCGGTTTCTAGCCAACTTGTACAGGCTCCAGTTCTCCTCACTGCGATCCCTTCTATATCTCCGAAAAGCCCTGTCCCGCCGTCTCATCGCCAAACGAACTCAGGACTAATCCATGGAGCCGGATTATTCGCATTTTACTCTTTGAATCTGGTTTTTTTCGCTAGATATCGTGTCATTATTACGTGTTTCGATAGATTGTCGATCGAAGCATGTCTGCTACTAGGTAAATATGTAGTTTAAAAAGCATGGAATAATAATTTAAATCGGGGGTTTTTTTTATTTGTAATTTTATTTTATTTTATATCAGACATCATTCGGAATCACATGAAGTGGGTTGAGCTTAGCTTTGAGTGATTATACATTTTTTTCTGTGGTGGTTTATTATGTTGTAGAAAGTTTTTACTATTTTGGTTTGGTTGACTTAAACAAAAAATCTGAAGCAATCTTACCAGTGCAGTGTCGAGATTTTTATTAAAATTCATCAAAATGTCTTTTGTGTTACCTAAAACTTTTTTGAAAAATGTTGATAAAGTTACAACCGAATTACTCGATTTTAAATATTTAGCAGAACATATGCAAAACAAACGACGATCTTTCCTGAAACCTAACAGGCATTACATCACTGGTTAGCTAGTGGCACGATTCTGCACGATTAGGACTAATGATTACCCGTAACTATAATTATGAACTTGAACTGAAGACTGCAACGTACGATTGTGAGTGATGGTAAACCAATTAGTAACTAGAACTGAACGCATTATTGAGTAACGTCAACCGAGAGGACTAACAGGATTATGTGGTCAGGTTTCAAATTTATATGTGTGTGTATGTACGCATATAACAGATAATAAAAAATAGCTATGTGATTATAAATAATAAATAAATGAATCATCATTTATTTCAGACTCATCTTACGATTACATCCATATTATTTAGTACAATTGCGAGTTTACAAACTAGTGTTAGTAATAATTCATAATTGATTGACACATAATAATAATAATTTAATTAAATAATGTATACTAATAACAATTTTATTGCATTTCATCATATTAAATAAAACAGTAATTGGCAGGTCCGGGTGGACTCCCCGGTGATGGTGACAATTCACAAATCACTATACGACAGCGTGCAGCCGTATCCAGCGAGCCAGCATCGTAGAGTCCCACCGGTCCACCAGCGCGCGCAAGATGGTGTTGGGACTGTCGCGCGTGCGGTGCATGATAGAAGCGCACCGTTTGCGCATAATAACGGCAACGCATTATAACGGTCACAAATGCCTCTGCAAAATGTGATTTACATCAATTTTGTGACCACAAAAAAAAAAAACAAAATCCAAAATGCGGTGTAGGTATAATTACCAGAACAAGTATGATCGTTAACGTAGCAAAAGGAATTTTTGATGAAAAATAGCGTGAATATAAATGTAGAATGTAATTCTTAAAATCTTGCATCGTTAAATAAATGATATAAATAAATCAGCGCGGTTCTGTATAATCGTACTTACAATTAAAATTCTGAAGTTTTAAAAGAATCTATAAAAAAAGTTTCTTAATAAGATTCCCAATGAACATGACGGCATCCAGTTAATATTTTGAAGCTACTAAAGAAACAGGATAATATGAAATGAATGTGACACATGAAACGATATTTAACAAACTTAGCTCGTACAAACCCACATCAGTTTTACTTTACAAATCCTTTCAGTTGTACACATTCGACACATTGTACATTAATTAACGTACTGTACAAAGTTTTTTTCTTAAGGGCAATTTACCCAAACATTTATTTGAACCCTAATTTGTTCTGTAGAGTTAACGTATTTGAAACTTTACTGACTAAATAAGAATGATTTTGATTTAATTTTGTATTTTGCAACATAACAGAACTAGCTAGGCAACAAGGAAAATAGTTTAGCATGTCAAACGGATTTTTGTGTATTTTTCCTTCAAAAATGGCTTAATGTCCATTACACATTGCGTTGATTGATTCTAAGCCTCCAATTTAACTTCGTGATAAATCTCATGTCAAGCTATTATTGATTGGCTTTTATTTTTATAAAACCATTGCAATGCACCTTTAAAACAAAATGGGTAAGGTACTGGTTTTGCTAGGTGGTTACATAACTGGCAAAATCTGAATGGTTCCACCTTATATTATCTCTTCAGATTTTACAGGCGAGATGTTACTCATATTCCGAACATACTTACTACAATTTTAGTGATTTGAAATTGAAATTGCACTATAAATTTACGAATAATCTAAATATTACTATTTCACCTTGAAAATAAGATACCTATTCAGTTGGTTCCATCAAAAAGTTCGGCTAGTGATGTTAGTTTGGGTAAGTTTACTTATTGATACAATCTGTATTAGACGACCTGTGTTGACTCTAGCTGTTTGCTACGTAAGACTCATAACCTATCTAGTATTGGCAAATACTGTATTGCGAGTATAAGGCTTTTATTGACTATTACTATTCAAAGACGTTCGTTTATTGGTTTTCAGTTCATATTATTTCATTATTTTTGATGTTTCTACTGTTGTAGAGATTAAATTTGTAGAGTTTTGACCCTGTGTTGTGTTTCCTTCGTTGTGAGCCTGTACACTTTCTGTGAGTCGTTTTGGGTTATTGTTACCTCATAATGTAGGACCTAGTCAGCCAGCTGATGAGTTAAACTAATGCTGGCACATAAAAAAAAACAATTAAGGCCAAATGCATTGTAGCGCATCGATTTGTAGTTTTCCATAGTCTAGCATATGTCTAGAAACCACAATTGAAGTCTAGTCACTATTTTTTTCAGTCCAACGTTAGAAATTATTGAAATTAAACTAATTCGTCATATTCCGGAACCTACTCTCAATTCGTTTTTTATTACGGGCTCGAAGTTAATGAAGTTAATAAATGCTATCGCCACCTGTAAACTACCGTTATGATGATTAAGATTAAGATTAAGTTAGGATTAATTTGCGTGAACCTTTAATATCTACATTTTAAAATTACTTTAGCAAGATATATATAATGACATTATATATACACTGTCTTTAAGTATACTAACATCCTAATGTTTTTAAAGGAAAGATAGAAAGTAAACTTGATTTTTTGGCAAACACAGATACATACAATGTAGGTACAAATAAAAGGATTGCATTTCTTGATGGCACTGTGTTTGCCATTTTTTTTTTACTTATATGATAATACCTGCCATTCTATAATTTTTTTTTTAAACATATATATTGCCACACACTAGGAATTTCTTCCTGTTTCGTGGGTGCGTTTACAAGCTCACATACACAAAGTTTAATCCATATATTTGCTATTCCACATAATAGCAAATATATGGCCTACACATTATACAGAAAAAATGCTTTTTTCATAAAAAGTTAAGAAAGTTTTATAAATACAACCCATTAGTTAAGTACCTGATTAAAGTAACTAATTTCTCTACAAAGCAAGCTTTATGTATACCTATTATAATATCTCATTTAGATTCAGCTAAGTAATTACCCATAGATGCCCATCACTTCCGACCCTAAGTGATCTTCAAAACCACTTTTAACCTCATGGGGATAAATACATAATTTTCTATCCAACCTTTACATATTGTTAGTTTAAGCTTTTAGGTTACCTTTAATTTATGTATGTATGTAGGTTTATGGAATCCTCAATTTATCACTCCCTTATGGGTCATAATAATATGCATCTGGAATGAGATAGTGCTATGTACCTATATAATATGAAGGATGATATTTCGGAAGTGCAGCGGTCGGCAATAGCACAGATAATATAATACTAGCATACAGATACCTCATCCCATACAAAGAAACCGTGCCGACGTAACTAGCGTTTTTCATCCGATTAATCTTGTTATTTTTGTGAGTACATCAATCGCGTTCGATCCCGTTTCACGGCAATAGATGGTGTTAGCAGTGACTTGCAAGTAAAAGGGTTTACTAGGTTCGTGAATATTTTTTTCTTTAAATACAGTGAAGGTTCGTTTTATAGTATTTTGTTGCACGTTTATACAGTTTTTTTGCACCAAAATGTGTTACAATGTAAATTTTAACAATCGAATGGAATGCCTCAGAAATTAAAAAATGCGCCATCTATTGCCATCAATTTTAAATGATCCGTTCATATAATCTTTAAAATATGAATTAAGAGCCCAATATTTCATAATTTTGTACTTAGGAGAGTTGATTAAACATGAACATTCAATTTTTATGTTCATTTGAATTGAATTGTGTGTACATGTCGCGCCATCTAGTGAGATTTATTTGAACCAAATTTTATTTCTTAGCAATGAGACCTCGTGGCAATAGTAATAACTTGCCGTTTCATAATGGCACTGGTTACAAAGTAATATAAGAAAACAATGTGTCAAAACAACTATATCCCAAGCTTCAAATTTTAGGTCTTACACATGATATTACAGTAGCTGGAAAGTAATAGAAACGTGACAATGTTATTTACATGATTCTCGTGGTAGAATCCTTTTGCATTTAGATTCAAGTAAATATAATAAGAAAGCCTTACATTTAAAAGTGTCTTTTTTTGGATTTTAATATACACAAACCACTTCAGGCAAATTTGTAGTTTCAATTATAGACAGGGCTCAGAATTTTCTCAACAAGCAAATGAGTCTACTGGGTCACAGGATAAAAGTAGTAAAATTAATAATTATTCAAATGTATGTGAATCGTAGCAATAAAACGGGTTATTACAACTGCAGTAATCTACTTTAAAATTCAAACATCCCGCGGTCTGATATGAAACAAAAGAGTAAAGAAAAATAGATGCAAGAACTTGCTGAAAGAATCGAAAGAATCGAAGTAAAAATAATACCAAATAAAACTTTAACAGAACTTGATATAAAAGATGAAAATAAAAACTATAAGTTTATCATTAAATCAATGGAGTTCTGGCTATGAATAGTAAACATGCAGTAGATAAAATTCAAGAGAAATATAATATTGAAATTTTCAACTTATATCAGAACTTTTTAGTTCTGACATGTTTCTATCAAAGTTATTATTATAATATATTTACATACATTTATATATAATAAGACATTTATTTATAAACGTAAAAAGGAGACGAAATAAAAATAATAATGTCCATTTCAGATATACACTTGGCAAACAAAATACTTTGGCATAACAAAATAAGGGCATTCCAAAAGGGATGAAAAATCAGGCAATTAAATTTAGTACAATATTTGTGACCTTAATTGCACAAAGGATGTTGAAACCTGCGACGTGAATGCCACAATCGCTTTGAGGAAATCAAGTTTAATGGAGATATACCGACCTCCAAACAGTATTTGACCAGCTGAAACAAGGACAAAGTTAATTTTTCTATGAAAAAGGTGTTTGGGTTACATAACACAGTGACATTTATCCCCAAGCAAGTCAATCCTATTCATAATTTTGGTCGTTGATAGAATATAACTTGGCCCTTTGTTTTGTTACGCAGAACATTTCAGATTGTTTGCATAATAATAATTATCGTACCAACCATCATAGAAAATCAAAAGATTATTTACAAAAATGAGCGTGGTTTTATTTATAGTGGCATTTTTACTAACTTAACAAGCATTTGCAAAACTAAAATAAAGTTTTCGAGTATTTATAGAAGCGTAGTTTAGTAAATTGAAAAAGTTTTTCAAGCACAATAATGTTTTAGCCACATAGTGTTTTTGAAAGTTATCAGTTTTATACTTAAGTTTCACAGAAATAGTTCCGTAACATAAGCTACTAGCAGAGAGCAGTGGTGGCCCACTGGTAACGGCCGCGACTTGCGACTTGCGTGTCGTAGGTAGTGGGTTCGAACCCGGGCAGGCGATTTACTTTTTGTAAATTATTTCATCACCACTGCTCTCAAAACGGTGAAGGAAAACATCATGAAGAAACCGGCATGTCCTAGAACCAATAATTCGAAGACATGTGACATCCACCAACGCACTGGGCCCACGTGGTGGATTACGGCCCATTCCCTCTTACTGAGAGGAGACCTGTGCCCCAGCAGTAAGTACATTAAAAAAGCTGATGATGATGATGATAAGCTCCCAAAATAACAATTATCTAGAAATAAAAATACGAAACTCATAAATAAAATTCACTCAATTTTTCCTCACGTGTGACGATTGACCATCGAGATTGAGCTCCAGTGACACTTAAGCTATCTATATCTAGAAAACTATCGGTAAGCTATTTTTGTATTGCTCGTGCCGATGCCATACAATAACCAGAAAACGATATAAAAATAAAAAGTGCATTATTACCACCCATATTTATTCACTTTCCAAAAGGAGTTCTTGACTGATTGAAAACAAAAATAACACAGATTGAAAAGCAAGTTGAAGCGGGAAAAAATACCTTTGTGCAGTATTTTGGGACTATTATACTCTCTATAAAGCCCTAAACTTGTACATCCGAATATTGTTGTGCACAATTGGATAACAAAAAATTGGGCTTTTTACTAAAAAGCACTTTTTTTTAAATCTAATATAGGCTCGCACTTGACCTCTATCTCACCTGATGGTAAGCGATGATGTGGTCGATGATGGAGCACGCTTGCCTAGAAGTAACCTATTCACTCTTGACTTAACGACCCAGATTGTAGACATAGGTGAACAAAGCGGATTTTTAACATTCCTTTTATTATCACTGTTAGGCAGTGTTAATCAAATTTTAAATAATCCTGTGCAACCGCAAAAGAAATAAACTGGTGTAAAATATTTGCGACACTTGCGATAAATGCGACAGAATGGTAAAAAAATGTTACAGCTGAAACCTGAAACAATGAATATTAACTTTTTAGTCTACATAAACTGCCACATTTTTAACTTTAAATTCAGGTTTATCTTTTCACTGTTTTAAAACTAAGTTACACAGGTATTTTCCATGAAGAATGAGGTACAGAAATGTTTTTTAAGCATGATGGAAAAAGATTGTAATGAAAAACCTAATGTGATTTGACTAAGATAAAATTGAAATCTGTCTTAGATTAGAAAATATACCTTGTTTATGAAAATTCATAGAAACACTGACACCTAATTTATCACTGCAATTTTAACGCGTTTTATTAATCAATTAACTATTATTTAATTGTTTAAAAATTAACTGTTATATAATTTTCTTAAAACATACTTAGAGCTGCGGCCTTCGTATTAAGCAGTTATACTAAACCCGGAAACAGGCAAAGTTCTTGCGGGGATTTTTGCGGTTAAACAAAGCTGGAAAGGGAAAATAGATTTAATCCATCGGCACTGCGTCGGACTAGAGTGGCGTTATAACCATTGTTTACACATTGAATGTTGCTAAGAGCTGGTCTGTGAACAACCGTCACCAATCATTTTAAGTTATGTGATGTGTCTCACTTACGATTTTCTTTCACAAGTCGCTTTGTTGGTGTGTTGATACTTGAATAAAACCTATGTCTAAAGAATACGAATCGGAACGATTACAAACATTTTTTTAACTAATGATTTAAATGCTCCGGAGATCTTTTATAACTCAAAATTATTAAGTTCCATAAATTGGTAGGCGAGAGTGTATTTTTCCAGGAGTATGAGTCCTATTAAATAGGGTCCGAGCCTATTGCCCGCAATTAACTATACACAAATATTACCTCCAGACTGAACCTATTTGTTAGTACCTTCAAAATGTCATGGTACCTACATTTTGAAGGAACTAACAAAAAGGTTCACTGCTGTTCATTAGAACTGAACCCAGCCCCCTTTGTCAAACTCTACCATCATCATCTTCATCATCAGCCTATTAATGTTCCCACTGCTGAGACACAGGCCTCCTCTCTGTGAGAGGGAATGGGCCATTATCCATCACGCGGGCCCAGTGCGGATTGGTGGATGTCACATGTCTTCGAATTTTTGGTTCTAGGACATGCCGGTTTCCTCACGATGTTTTCCTTCACCGTTTTGAGAGCTGAGCAGTGGTGATGAAATAAGTTAAGCGCAAGTTAACTCTAACATAGATACTCGTATATACTCAGATATACCTTCCTACTTAATTTCTTTGGACCACCAAGATACAGGCTGTGCCTAGTTTGGGACCCACGGACACTTCGATTGTAATATCTAGTTTTTTTATTCCATTGTGCAAATTGTATCTGAGTTTAACTTGTGTATGTGTGTGTCAATAAATACATAATTATTATTAAATTCTAAGCCACTTTAACCGCTTGCTAATAACACCCTTTTTTATGTCATGTGGTCAGGTTCGCAAACACTCTGACGAACCTTGTCATCCTAACAAATTTTGTTTGCCATCAGACTAACTGACTACCTCCAGTAAAATTATTATGTAAGTAGAATAATTATTAAATCGTTACCATATTTCACTGTCATTTTGATGTAATTTTACATTAAGCTTAGGTTGAGGAGCGACGCATCGCAGTGATTACGCTTTCTTAATTGAATTTTTACTATTTATTTTATTAATCGCATTAACACAAATTATTAAAGTTAATTTAGCTAAATAGCTCAAATACAAATTATTTTTAGCTGTTTCTACTCTTAGGTTTCTATTCATTCAATCGTTCTTATAAACTTTTGACTGTAACAGACAAAACACTTTTGTTTTCATGACTGTTTTGTGTAGATCTGTGCACAGACTAGGCTTTCAACAAAATAAAAACAAATCAAAAAAATCTTTAAACACATTCATAAAAATAAGTTAAAGTAGGTCTCAGAGACTTTTAGACATTGGAAACTTTGATAGGTACTTAAGAACTAACTTACTAACTAAGTTATTTAACCTGCAAAATATTTTTGTCTATGCTACTGTATTACGAAAAAACAACAAAGTTATTTGATTTGATCACCGCTGTCTGGGTAAAGAAGATCAAATGTCACGCAGCTGATTGCGGGATGTTTTATTTGTCTATGTCCAAAAAGGAAACGTGTCATAACCAAGATAATAAGCAGAGTGCCTTACTCAAACATCGAAAAAGGGTTTGAAGATACTTTTAAGTATGTCTTCCTACTTGTTTCTCTGACTTAGTGTAGAAAGGGTAAGTTTAAACATTTCTAGAGTAAGACAAATCGGTCGATTTAAAAAGAATTCACATTCAACACGATCGAGGATATATTATTTTTTTGGATGGATTAGGACAAGACAAACATCATGTAATTGTGCAATTACAATAAATAGGTATCTTCAGAAAAGTAATACGACGCTCAATTTCCTTAACATTTTATATTATGTCCATTCACATATTTATTATTTTGTGAAGTGGAAATTTTCGAAGCATAAATAAAAGAAACGTGGTAACAGCAATCTAATGGACAAATCGGACAACGATTGGGGTCAGTTTTATGGGTTTTTCATTTAACTAGCCCATACCTATAAGAAAGAACGTACAAACGGAATTCGATTTGGACTCAAAGGCAAACGTTTGTGTCTTTAGAACCTAAAGTGAATTGCTAAAAGCGTTATCTGATAAATTCAATTGGTATACCGACTTTCCCTTCAAAATCGGTTTAATCCCTCTTTTTGTCCGTTCCAATACCTTTCTCGGGCAATATTCCAGCATTCAAAGATTCGCGCTTCAAGTTAATTGAAAACCGATCGATTTTAACAACCTGAACTGAAATCCCGTGTGGGCTGATAAAATTCATGTTACATGGTAGATCTATGTCAGAATAATTATGTGTGGTTAAAAGATACCTACAATGTTAAACAGTTATAATTGCCAGCAATTTCACATGTTTACGAGTTTACTTAATTTTTTTATTTTGAATAAAAAAAATTGCTAAATATTTTAATAGGCCGTTTTGGCTAAGTAGAGTCAATCCATGAGTATTTATTGACAATTAGGCCAATATTAAACCACTTTATAACATTATTTAACATGGTCACAGATAATATAATACTAGACCTGGTTTATTGCTGTTTTATTTTGTTATGTAAACAATTTTCATAATTAGGTACGAAGTTTTTACTACAGTTATTTTTAACAACTTTGATTACACTACCATTCACACGAGTTAAGTTATTAATTACATCGTTAAATAATCCAATCAAGTTTATATAGACCTTAGATTAATAACCAGAAGTTTGTAAAAAACTTGGTGATTTCAGGCTAATTAATTATTTTGATTATTTATTTGTGACATTTATCTCAGCAAGTGTCCTATATTTGTACAATATATTAAAGAAGTGTTGACTGTTTTTTTTTATTTGTATTGGTCGTACAAGAATTCTGGTCAATTCGCATTATCGATCGAAACAGGATTGAGGCCTTTAAGATGTGGTGCTGGAGAAGAATGTTGCGAATACCATGGACAGCAAAACGCACTAATACGTCCATTCTCGACCAGCTGAACATCAAATCCAGGCTCTCCACGATATGCTAAATCCTGAGTTACTTTGGTAAAATAGCTCGGAGACCGCCGGAAAACCTCGAAAAACTAGTTTTGGTGGGCAACTCGCTGGTCAGACAAGGTTAGAGTGATTACAGGACTCACGGTGACCACAGCCCTGAGAAGAGCAGAAAACAGAATGGCATGGAAGCAGCTCGTCAGAGACTCCGTCAAAGCGTTCCAAGATAGGCACGATCTTTACAAATGTCTTGATTCTAAAGTAACTCAAACCAGAGAAAGCTCAACAACTGTCTTCAACTTGTCTATAACCAACAACATGAAACGTCTTAGGGTGACTGGTAATATAGAGGGTATAATACCTAGAGGCCGAAACCTAAGTCATCACATCACATCATCAGCCTATTAATGTTCCCACTGCTGGGACACAGGCCTCCTCTCTGTGAGAGGGAATGGGCCATTATCCACCACGCGGGCTCAGTGAGGGTTGGTGGATGTCACATGTCTTCGAATTTTTGGTTCTAGGACATGCCGGTTTCCTCACGATGTTTTCCTTCACCGTTTTGAGAGCAGTGGTGATGAAATTATTTACACAAAGTAAAGCGCCTGCCTGGGCTCGAACCCACGACCTACAACTTGTAAGTCGCGGCCGATACCACTGAGCCACCACTGCTCTCCTAAACCTAAGTGGACATTTTTATTGCCTACCACTTAGGCTTAAGCGTAATAAATAAAAATAATATGACTTACGTGTGACGAAGGTAAAAAGAAAGCGTATATATTTACGATTTTATGGGAAATAAAACTATGAAGAGTTATGTGAACTGTATTATAGTGAACATTAAGCTACAATACATAAGAAAGGAATTGTTAAGGATTGTGTTTTTTAGAAACATCCCTTTATCTTATATCATTTGGGACCAAATAAATACCGGCGTCAAGTTTATGAAGCCACACCGGATTCGCTTCATAAACTTATTTTAAACTAGCGATCTGCCTTTGCATCGCACGGGAGAAACTATTACATAAAAACGATTCTGACTAAAGGGTCTTTAATTAAGCGCTTCCTATTTTTAAATTTAAATAATACAAAGTGTATATGAGATATCATCGAAATATTTATTCGTTTGAAATGCCTATCGATGCCATTATGTATGGAATATGATACCTATCGGTCAAATTTCCGCCACGTGGTAGCTGCACCCAGCTACCGCGCGAGACTCACAGGACATTCTGCACGAGCAATTTGAGGACATGGTCATCTCACTTAAAGGTGATGCAATCTGGGCACCGAGATCGTGTGATTTGACTCCTTAAGACTTTTTCTTGTGGGGTTTTCTTAAGTCACAGGTCTATGCAATAAAGCCATAAACAACAGGTGCCCTCAAAGCCAATATAACCCATGCTATCTGTTAAATTCAGCTTTTTTCATGCCAGTCATGGGTAATTGAAAGTTAGCAGAGAAATAGACATGACATCGAAGATCGCGTCCACCGACTTTGTTTTTTATACTATTTGGAGATTTTTATTACGTATCTATGTATTTTTCTAAGTAGGCACGTAATATGTATTTAATTAGTTAGATTTACTTTCTTATCTATATTGACAAATCTTTATATAACATACAGTAAAAATTTTCTCCGTGTTTTGACTAGAAACAACGTTGTTTAGCAAATGATTAAAAGATTCTAAATTTAAATTATATAGAAAATTTTAAATTTAACAAATGTTAAACAGTTGCTAAACAACGTCGAGATTTTTATAAATAAGGGTGAAGGAGTTAGAGAATGTTCTTACTTTATTTCTAATAATACTACTTATAGCTGACCTTCTTAGTTTTCGCGGAACAAAACCCGAAATACTTTTAAACAACGATGTTGGTTTAGGCAAAGTGAACGCCGGAAAAACTTCGAAAACAAGGAAAATATGAATAGATTGCGCAAAGGTTATATTCTTAGAAAGGTATTTTTGTGTTCATATGGATGTTTGAACAAAATAAAGTAGTCAATCTCATATTTGAGATTCATGGCCTGAACACAAATGTTCATAATTGAATAATGTTGACTTAAGTAAAAACCATATGTTTCTCAATTTCAGTAAATATTTAAGAGTTTTATTTAATGTACAGAATGTACATTAGCTCGTGGCTAAATAATAACAGCCGCACGGGTCGATCATCAAGGTTAAGCAACGCTTGACGAGGTCGGTCCGTGGATGAGTAACCATTTCAACGTACCGAGTTTCCGCCGTGCCTCGGAAAGCACGCAAAGCCGTTGGTCCTGGCTGTCATTTGAATATCTTTGACAGTCGTTACGGGTAGTCAGAAGCTTGAGATCTGACACCAGTCTTGCCAAGGGGTACCGTGTTACCCAGTTACTGGGTTGTGGAAGTCAGATAAGCAGTCGCTCCATGTAAAACACTGGTACTTAGCTGGATCCGGTAAGTTTGGAAGCCGACCCCAATATAGTAGGGAAAATGCTAGGCAGATGATGATTTAATGTACAGAATGTACATAAATGTTAATCTTAAGAAAGTATGAAAGTATTTTGAAGAGTTAATCACCTTGTTACACGTTCCAACATCATTATCCTTTAATTAAAATCGACTTCGTTCATTAATCAAAATATAATTTGTGGAAGTGTGTCGGTACATTCTAAACTTGAAACAAATAACGTTTTCACCGTTAACGTGATATTTAGTTGAAGAAAAACAATTTTGCGAAGTGTCTAGATCAAGTTTTCTTGGCATTTTGTTTTAGGTCTTGTTGGATATCGATATGTATTTATTTTTAAAATAAGTTTAGAAAGTAATTGAAATGGGCAAAATTGCATTAGAAACTTTAAAGATAATTTATAAATATTTTGATGAAAAAGACATCTTAAAAAAAATCAGGATGTTATATTTTTGCTTTAGGTAGGTACAACCTACGTAACGTCTTTAATAACTCATGATCGAATAAACGTTTCATATGCTGAGAGTATTTTTCGCGAAAAGACGACAAAATTGCCTCAAGAGCAATTTGCGTCACGTATCAACGACGTATTACTGTAAAAAGTGAAAATAAAAAATCCAGGCTCAAATGCTAAAATATTAAATGAGACGCGTAAACTCTTTTTCCTTATGGAGCTTTTAAAAATGGGTACATCTGAACATCACTTGCAGAATGGGTACATTTTAAAAAAGTAAGAAGTATACTAGTGTTAGGTTCGTATTACGACTATGCAAAATCATGCTGGACCAGTTTAAATTCAAATTCAAATTTTATTTCTAATCTTATGCCTAATAACAAAACAAACATACATACAAAGGGGAGAGGAAAAGGGGCTCATTGCGCATCAAAAAATTCATCCACATCGATGTCAATGGGAAACGTGCCCAGAACGCTGGCAGCATTGCCACGAAAATAATAAAGAAATAAAGAATAATTAAAACTTAATTTTATTTAATAAAGAACAGTATTACAAAGATTTTTATTTTGGCCCCAAACTAGGCAAGCCTGTATCTTGGGAACCAATTTTGAAGGTAAATATTTAAAAGATTTTGACACATGTTCGGTTTCAGAAAAAAGTAAATTAATATCAAACAAAATAAAGCAATCAAGTTATAGGAAAACAAAAGTAGTTAACAATTAAAAAGTGCCCTGATATAACAACATTTTATACTTTATACATTTCAACGCTATTTTGTTACTATGAGTTATGAGTTTGAGTATGAATGTGAGTATAACATATGTGAATGTGAATGTGAGTGTGACTGTGAATGTGAATGTGGGTGTGACTGTGAGTATGATTTGTTTTAACTTTATCTTGCCACGGTAATTAATTTTTCAGCTTCGTCATATGATAGGCTCGGCAGCCAGGAAGTTACTCCAATTTTTGCCTGTTTCAGAGTGAATTTTTTTATGTTGCACTTGTTAATAACTTCATTGTATACATGAGAATGCAGAAAAAGTGGAAGCCTTTGTGCGTATGCGGATTTAGCTGCAGGAGTAGGGATCCTGAACTTGCGTTTGGCCTGCAAAATACTTAGATCACTCCTCCTAAGAGTTCTGCTGTGGGTCTTTGTTGTTACCTGTATGTACATTTTCCTTACGCTTAGAATCAAAGTTTCTTTTCTGCCGCATGTCGCATATATCTTTTATTGTTGTCCACAGTTTTCTTGTATTTTGACTGTTTTCTTCCAAGGCTTTACTTTCGTAATTTTTCTTCGCTTTTCGTATAATTTCTATAAAAAAGTTTCTATATCTAGTGTACGAAAGTTTAAGGGTGTCATTATTAGGCTGTTGTTTTACCTGTCGGTGTAAACTATCCCTGTGCCGCATACATCTCATCAAACCTGGAGTGATCCAAGGCTTTAAGTTGTATTTCGAGCGGCTACTTTTAATTAAGTGTGTGTGTAAGTTCACTGCTGAACTGACAATATTAGAAAAACTTTCCAACGCCTTATTCACCTTACTCTTGCTGATAACGGTACGCCAATCAGCCTTCTTAAGATCAGCAGAAACAGCTTCAAAATTTGTCTTCGGGATAATCCTTTTCTTTCTGTTTGGTTTTCCATTTGTTATTTTGAGCCCAGCCATAGCTAAATCATGGTCCGTTATCGCACATTTGGCAACCACCCCCACCAGTGAATCTTTACTTCTAATGAAAATGTGGTCCAAACAGCTGTCTCGCCTATTGGGTTTTGAGATGGCGGGAAGTAAGCCATGTTGTGCCATCAGACACTGATACGCTACGTTATCAGTGTTTGGAGTCTCCGTCAGAATGTCTATGTTCAGGTCTCCAAGTAGTATCAACCTGGAATTTTCTTTGAATTTGCACAAATTAGAGTCGAGAGATACCAAGAACTTATCCAAATGAACGGTGGAAGGGGATCTGTATATGCCAAGAATTTGTATAAAACTGTTTATGCTTACCAGTAGACAGTCTGCATCGTCTATGTCTGGTTCTGATACCGACGCTGAGACGGAGTTTCTCACATAAATGATTACTCCGCTTGGCCCTGTTTTTATGGTGAGTAGTGTAAAAAACGTTGTAGCCTTCAATTTGCCTGATAACGGAACTCTCATGCAGCCAGCACTCGGTAAGTACAATAATATCGTATCAATGTAAAAACGTTTCAGCGCTATCAAGAAGCTGTCAAAGTTACACTGTGCACTTCTAATATTAAACGTAAGTATCTTGAAGTTGTAATCGCAGTTTAGGTATTCTTCACATGATTCGAGATTATCGACCAAGTGACAATCTATGCTAAGACTTTCATCAATACTATCATATACTTCTAAGTTACCCATGGTAAAGAAATCAAATTAATATAGGATTGGATATAATTAAAATTGTCACTTATTATTTTATGTAACTGCAAATAAATTGTGCTATATTTAATCAATATTTTGCCTCTGTTTTTAAATCTGCGTGTGAGTTTCAAGTAAGAGTTAGTGCGAGTTTGAAGTGTTGTGTGTGGGTGAGTGAGTGTGATAGCGTTTGTTGTAATAGTACAGATTTCGTGCATAAGAAACACTGTTATTGTACAAGGAGTAAATCTTATCTTTCTACAGAGATAAAAGGGATATAAATTTCTGTTTATGCTCTTATTTATTGGAGTCCGAAGGTGATTTAAGAAGAACGCCGAGATCGAGGTTTTTATCAGATATGTCAGGACCAAGAAGCTGGTAGATATTAGCCAGGTTCTGGATGTGTGTGGCGGGCATACCCTCCTCTTTGCGAAGCAAAATCTGGCCGTTTCGGATCCAACAAAACTCGAAGCCTCTCGCCTGAGCTTTTGTTCTCGCCTCACGAAAAAGCAACCGATTCCGCTTTGTCAGATGCTCGTTGAAAAATACTCTTCCTGGCGGACCGTCCGAGACAATATACTTGGAATTTAAATTCTTCCTGATTTTTGCGGCTTTAATAAGCTCATCTCTTTTAGATCGTCGCAAAAGACGCACAATGATGGGCCGTGGCATTTTCACGTTGGTGTCACCTGAGGCACGTTTCCGAGCAACTCCAGTTCTAGTCACCCAGTCAAGATCATCTTCCTTTAAGTCTACACCAATTTTGGACGCGGTCAACAGGATCGTATGTTTCAAATTTTCATTTTTGGATTCGCTTAGGCCCATAACTTCCAGCTGATGTTGACTCACTTCAATTCTAATGGGATCCTGCATAGTCAGCAGTTTGGTTTCACGAAAGGTAGATCGACAACGGACGCGGGAGTAAAACTCATCAGCCACATCTTGGAATCTTGGGAGAAGTCCCAGGATGCCATTGGCATTTTCTGTGATCTCTCAAAAGCGTTCGAATGCGTCAACCACAACACGCCAATTTATCGGATATAATTCTATTTGCTGATGATACTTCGCTAATTTTTAAAATAGATAGGAAAGATACGGATGTCTTACATGTCAATGAAAGTCTAATTGTTCTCTCAAAATGGTTCGCAGCTAACAATCTTTTACTGAATGCGAAAAAAACAAAATGTCTAAAGTTCTCTTTACCAAATGTACCTCAACGTGACCTTAATCTAAATCCTGGCGGACAAATCTTGAAATTATAACGGAAACTGTATTCTTGGGGATAACTATCGATTCAAAATTGCAGTGGGGCGCGCACATTAGAACTCTTTCGGGCAGGTTAAGTTCGGCTGCCTATGCAGTAAGGAAGATAAGGCAGTTAACCGATGTAGCCACAACTACGCTAGTATACTATGCTTATTTCCTTACATTATGCCTTATGGCATTCTGCTGTGGGGGTCAGCAGCAGACGTTGACTCAATTTTCATCTTACAAAAAAGGGCAATCCACGTGATCTATAAAATGGGTACTCGTGAGTCCCTCAGAGGAAAAGTTAAAGAGATCGTTATACTGACTCTACCTTCACTTTATATTTTGGAATGTATTTTGTATGTGCGCAAAAATCGAGGGCTTTTTAAAACTAGAAGCGACTTCCATAATTTAAATACACGCAGTAAGCACGAAATTGTAATACCCAAATTCAGATTAACGAAAACTAGCAAGTCTTTTCTTATAAGCAGTATACGCTTTTATAACAAGTTGCCAAAGTCAGATATAGAACTGACCGATGGAAAGTTCAAAACCTACATCAAACGTGTCCTTATAAAGCATATTTTAAAATCAAGGACTACGTTGAAGATAAAAAATTTGGCTTTAGCTCCCTCTGCGCATTCGGCTTCCCTGGTAACTCATAAACGGCACAAATATGTGGATGTCTCTAACTATTCTCAATCTCATTTTTTTTCTCTTTTAATTAGACTTTTTACAATGTTTTTCAATCATCTTTATACTCCATTGCTAGGAATAGTTACAGCACTGATAAAAACATTTGTGCCACATGTTAAATTTAGTGTTGTTAGACATATTTTATATTTTTTTACCTTTGTTTAGATTCTTTTACCGATTGTTTTGTGAATGTGTGAACATTGTAGGTCTTCTAGATTTCTAGATGCTTGTTAACATTTGTTAACTTTTTATCTCGTTGTACATTTTTTATAGTTTTTTTTATTTTTTTCGACTTATTGTCGGGTCTACGTTGTCCCCCCATATCCAAGTACTAATGCTGTAACATGGAAATATTGTAAAACCAAACCATTTTTAAAAGAGTAACCATGGAGTTTCTTGCCGGTTCTTCTCCATAGGAAACGACTTACCCGAACCGTGCACTTTTTGTTGACGTTTTATAAGTGCCCATGTAGGCATATGTAAAAAAAAATAAGTTAAATAAACTATAGTTTTTTCTAGAAGCTCTAAGACCAAAGGACCAATTAGGTATGAGAGCACAAAACTAGTTTTACATCTCCAATCACATCGAAATAATTTAATAATGGAAGAAAATAAGCTTCACTCAACTTATCAAAGGCTCGATAGTAGGTCGAATGAATTCAAACAGTATAAATGCGTCTTATGTTGGTACCAATTAAATCGAACCAGCGATGGATGAGTTGAATAATTTGTAGAACACGAGGCCTTAAGGATCTATTATTTTGAAATATTGATCATATAGTGTCAACACTAAATCTAATTTCTGGAGGGTTTTAGTAAGTGGGAGTCACATTATTCATATCATACGCAATTGTGGTTTATTCCTTATTGGAACCCACGCATATCTTCCTACCATTACATTTCACATTTGGCTACTTTTGCAGTACGGTGTCGTCATCTTTCTCTTACTATATCACTATCACTACATATTATAAAATGAAGTCGGTAATAAAGTGCCCCGCCGCGTTTGTACGCGATAAATTCAAAAACTATTAAACGGATTTTCATGCGAATTTCACCAATATAAAGAGTGAGAAACGAGGAAGGTTTTTGTGTATAATTTGTCTTGGATGTGAAAGTTTGGATGGATAGATGTATGTTACTCAATCACGCCAGAACGGCTGAATGAATCTGGATGAAATTTGACAAAGAAATAGATTAAAGTCTGCAATAGCACATAGGCTTTTTATCCCGTTATAATGTTCCCTTGGTATGATTAAACACTTTTTAGACGAGTGAAGCCGCTGGCAGAAGCTAGTACAATAATATTTTTTTCTTTCAGGCTTAAAATCTATTTTGCGCACCATTTCACGTATTTCTTGTTACGTCTTGGTTGTCAGTTATTTCGTCACATTTTGTGTAACCAGTGAAATTTACTGGGACTGTTCATTATTTCTCTCGTACTGATCGTCTGGCAAGCTTTACGTCATATATGACGTCACGCCGAGAAAGCTAGTATAACTAGTAAGTAATAGTAAAAAGATGACTTAAAAACTAGGCCCAAAATATCTAGGGAAAGTTTGAATAACAAAAGAGCGTGTTACAAAACAACTTGGCAGAGACCTCTGCCTAGCGTAGATACATGAAATTCAGACTTAAAGCTCCTATCGTAATAAAGATTCAAAGTATTTTATTTTATTTTTAATTTTTTATTTTATTTATTAGGGAAAACAAACAGTTGCACAATACAGTAACACATAAATAAAAATTGACATAAAAAGAAATACAAATGCACAACTAACGACATTTTCCACAGAATACAGAAAAAAAAATACAAGTAATAACGACGTGCGCTTACAATGTCAAAGAAACACAAAAAAGAAACAAATAATTGCAAAAAAAAAAAGAAGAATATAACCGAATAAATTGAGATAGATACAATAAATATATATATTTTTTTATAGAATAATGACACAACATTTTGATAAAACTAATAAAAGCAAGAAGTTCGACAAATTTGAACAGGCTTTCAAAAATTAGAAACTAATAAAATTAAAAAGGTCATAGTAAATATAAAAAACTAAACAATACAAATATCAGTCAGAATTATTAATAGTTTCACAAACAAGTCGTCTAAATTGTCCTGATGGAACAGCGAATATATCGACATCAATGAAAAGTTTATTATATTGATCAGCAAGGCGACGCAAGGGTGCTCGTAAACCTGCATTCGTACGTGTAGATGATATGGCAAACAAGGGCCGCATACGTACCCCACGGCATATGGTTGTTCTTGGTACTACGTAGCTGATGTTATTGATAATGTCAGTACAATCAAATGTGTTATTGCATAATTAATATAGAAGCATTGTTTCCAAAAATATACGTCTGGTTTTGAGGTTTTGAAGCTTGTACTTATTCAAAAGATCACCGTAAGATGCGTAAGTGCGAAAACAACGGCAATGCATGGCTTTCAAAAACTTTCTTTCAAGTAGTAGATATATGCGTTAGTGTATTCTATCAATAGACATACTAGAGTTATACCTTATACCTATCAATAAAAACAGGCTTTAAAAACTTTCTTGTATTACATAGCCCTCCCCAGAGAAATCAGACTGTGTTGCTTGAAAATAAACCAAAACTGAGGTGTAATAAATAAATTTATACCGACAATAACGGTATTTAAGATTGTATCGTGCCTATTAAATAGATCACGTGACAATAAATTGTTATTTGAATAGAAAACCATTAGTAAGGACTTTTGTAATTTATTATAGCGATATACTGTTAAGATTTACCGGCCTCATGTTTTTTTGTTAAATAATAAGTTCTTATCGCCGATTTAAAGTGTTTGAAAAAATCTTCCATTTCTGATTTGTGTTTTATTACATTTGTGTTAAAACACAAACTAATAATAAAATGTCATCATCTTATTTTTAACTATCACTCATGGTATGTTTGGGTTATTTCAGTGTGGAAAGCATTATTTTGCTTTATCTTCAGGTAAGCATAATATTTTATTAGAGTCTGGCAAACGAAAGTAGAGACTGAAAAAGCGCGGCAAATTTAAAAAATATCAGCTTAGCAACCCCAAAAACTAGTATGCAATACCTGGAATAATCTAATTTGATACTTTAGTATAATTTATATCTAATACTACGTCTGAATAAAAATACTATAGGTAAATTTTGGTAGGTACACCTTTAGATATATCAATCTGAATAAAAAAAGCAACAGTATTCTATAATAATTTTGGTTTATTCACTATCAATCAAAATCTGAATCTAAGACATCCATGTGAAAAAATTTATAAGAGTCACAGGAGGTTGTTTTCTACATTAATAATTAAACTTTTTAAATTATTAAATAGAGAAAATGTTTTTACAAAAAGATAAATAGTGATTACGAATTAAAACAAAGTATCAACTTAGTAGCGTCATACGGAAAATTGGGGTTGACATTAGTATTATAGCATTGCCATATAAAAAGTTTGCAAATAATTCGAGTGTCTACTTTCGTTTGCCAGACTCTAGTGACAATTTTATAGTCCAACTTTTTTTAAATAATAAGAATAAAATATCTTTATTTCAGACCTATGTCAGTCCATAAGTTTTTAGTGGTTTGTGCTTAAATGCTATGTTAGTGTTGTTAGTAGGTACTGAAATCTATTTAACATAAACCTATACCTATTTCCACCCAGTGTCTTTGGCTGAGACAGTCCATTCTGCCAACAATCATTTTCAGGATGCTGTTCCGAGTGCTACGCAAGCGTTGGAGTAAGGAAGCCGCTTTCTTACAAAATTTTGTTTTTTTTTTGCAATTTTTTTACAAATATTTCCTTGTCTTGAGACAAGTGTGACATATTTGCATTTTTTTTGTGACAAAAACTATCAGTTAAATTAAACAGGGTCTAGCAAATGGGTGTATAATACTCGTATTATCACTTGAAATAACGTTCACATGATTACATATAATTTTCATTATGCTATAAAAACAAATGACTTACTTTCATGTGATCTAATGTTATATTGCATAATTTGCTCTAATAACATTTAGTATAACGTTCATTTCATATAATTTTCATATTGTTTAATGTTTTTTTTTTATATAACATTCAATTAGTATGGAAGTACGATTACTATTTAAGCAACAAAGTCGACGGAGACCCGCTGCGCGAAGTTCCTATTTTTGTCTGCAGGGTCTAAAGTAACCAAACATGAAGGAGATGACGGGAGCTGAAGTAAGCTATCAAAATCCGTGACGGGGTGCCCTAAAATCCCGAGCTCGCTTTTCCCGCTCTTGGATTAATATATCTGATATTTTTTTGCAAAAATATGCAAAATTTAGTAGACGTTTCTAAGTTATTTTTTTTGTGTATATTTATTCGTAAAACAAAGGTGTAAATATGTACATAACACAACACAAAATAGTAAAATATACTAAACCTAACTGCTTACCCTATATACAAAAGAAATGTTTAACACTTAGGCGTCGAAGTACTCCTCCACATCGCCGTCATCCGGGAACGTGCCCAGAAGACTGGCAACATCGCCACATTGAATGGCAATGCTGATTCTTTTCACGCAGAACGAGCCAGCCCTCTGGTCACGCACAGTGTCTCCTTAAAAAGGAGACGTGCACTCGGGCCCCATGACCCAAGCGTTTCGACCAAAACGGCTCAAAACTGTAATTACTAATCAGGTTACAAATAATAGTTTTTTTCTAAATTATATTAAACGTTACGTAATGATTTTTAATATTATAGTAACTAAATATTATGCTAATTGAATATTAATTCAAATATAGAAAATTTTCATTTAAACCATATACAATTAGATAAAATTAAAATAAATCAATAATTCGGTATGCAATTTGATCGTTATATTAAATTAAATAAGGTAATAATTATAATCATTAGAACTTCTTTTATAATTTCAAACATTCACCCCTAGAAAACCCTCGGGTAATGGTAAAATATTTAGTAACACTATTATAGCTCCTCCAAATTACACTTCAACGCCAAGAGAATATAATTATGTCTCGTTTTAATATTCAAACCTACTAGCTCCAGGCTGTTCCAGTCAACTATTTAATTTAAATTCGTAGCTACCCTTTAACGACACTTCCAGATGATACCCTCAAGAGGAACATTCCATCGTTCTATTTTAAGCCATCCACTATGCGAAGGATACCGACCGCCAAATTATGTAATACTTTTTGCTCCCAAATTAAAATATTCACGAGGTTCAGACGAATCTGATTAAGGCTTGTGGATCATTGAAAACATTTTCAGTAGATATCGAATGATAGATTTCTCTCACTGAACCGTTTTTGATCAATCTGGCGTTCTCATGGTTATGTTATTATCGGGCATCTATAGCTCTTTTCGTGAATATAAGAGTAAATGGCCTAAATAAAACCCTGTTAGTGTTTTCAAAGGACTGGTTTGGTAGTGTGGTTAGGAAAAAATATATAGAATTGGCATTGTTATAGATTGAGAACATTTATTAACAAATTATCTCTTTCTGGACACACTATAATCATGAAATGGGTTACCTTTCAACCAAGATTCTCACGCATGAATGAAAATGGATAACATGAATGGAGTTACAAGAAGGGAAGAAACTTATGTTACGAGAGTAGGATTTATCGTTCATCAGCTATTTCGGGAAAGTGTTTCCGTTTGTATAAGTAATAGTTAAGATTTTTGCAGTTACAACGATACAGAAGTTTTTCTACGAGGTTAAAGTTTTTGTAAGGTTTAGGATATGTTTTTTTTTATAAATTATATGTAATGTCGAGGTACCTATGAATTATAAAACCACCATCATCAACTCCAATTCTAGAGGCAATTCCTTCATTCTTTATAGGAACGGGTAAACTTCAATAACACACATCACTGGATTGAAACTCGAAACCACTGCAGATTTATTTGACTTAGTTATAGGCACTTTGAGTTTCCATTCGAACTTGAAGTTAAAACCACATGGTGGCTCGCTAGGTCGCAATCCCTCGTCGATCTCTAGAGAAGACCTAGCAAGAAACTCTAGGATACTCTTTTAAATCTTTTTATAGTTTACACAATCACTTTAAGACAATTGGCGTTACATGTTTATTAGGTTTTCAAACATCTAATCAATCAGATTTATTAAACAGTTATTATTTTACACACGCCATACGCGCGATGCGCGTTGTAAGTGGGCGGGACTTCCATATTGTTTTTGTTTAGACACTAATTACTTGGATAGTTGAATAAAGCTAACAAACAATACTAAAATGCTGCTCAGTTAATTATTTTAACATTAAACAATCCCAATAATCACAAATACAAAGTTGTTCGTAGATTATTACTAAAATAATCACCTCAACTCAAAACTATCCAAGTTTCCGGTGATCTGAATATCTTACTAACCAGAAGGTTTCTCATTATTACATAGCTGTGTAAAATAGTCTTATTACTTTATAGTTTTTAATCAATTACTCAAATTTGTTTAGTTAGAAGAAGAAAGAAAGAAAAAGTGTTTATTCGTCACAAAACGACATACAAAATTTTTTACATCTTAAATTAAACCCTTAACGGTATCCAATATTAGTAAGTATTTTTTTTTTTTTTTTTTTTTTTGTTTTTTTTTTTTTAGTTCTCGTATTAAATTATTAAATCTAGTTATTGGTCATTAAAATTATAACATCCGCCATTGTTGACAACTTTTCGTAATAAGAATACCATTAGGTCATAATCAAACATATTTACTTCGTCAAATGTGCAATAGTTAAAATGAGAACAAATCTACAAGTCCTACAATAAGTGTTCCCGTTTTATTTAAACATCTCGTATTAATTAAACATTGAACATTAGCTTATCAAATGATCTTCATTCAAACAAATCAATAACTAGTTCCACAATAAGCCAATAGATGGCGCTGAACCCAAATACCAACTTAAATAGACATTTAATAGTTCTAGCGAAATGTCAGAGATGACAGGATTAGAGTTTGTGTTAATTGACAATTAAAATTATTAATTTGGATAACGAATTAGTAAATCCACGCCTCCGCGGCGACATATATAATTACAACTATAATTTTCTGTGGAGCAAAAGTGACTAATAGAATTAATAAAACATTTTAAACAATTTATTTAGGAAAGAGGATAAATAAAGTATTTATTTATTTATTAGGATTACCAACGAGTTACACAACATCAACTTATACAGACAATATACAATTCAATACTCTTATCTTGTTATGCACACTCAATTATAGGTAACCACAGCTTACACATGTTCGAGTTAACACGCTTTATATAAATACAATACAATTGATAACATTACAATAAAATTAAAAAAAAAAATACGAAATCAAAATAACAGAAAAAAAACTGAATGTACACATAACATTATAAAGATTAAATTAAAATCAACATTAAAATACACGTTCGATTAAATTAAAATACAGGTTATGTCAGGTTAAATTAAAGTAAAGAAAAGATTCTGCCATATATGTAAGTCAACCCAATCATCATTATTAATATTAAAAGTATTAATAATGATGATTAGTATTCTAAAAAATAATGTATTCTTAGTATTTTTTTTTTTGTTGACACCAAAATAAAAATATGAGGTAAGACGCTATCCATTTGTAACGAAGAAAGTAAACAAGAAAATATATAAATGTACAACATTTATTACGCTCTAGGAATACAATATCAACAGCCGAATAAACAGCTGTAGTGAGGTTCGTCGCTCAAGAAATACAATACAAAAACGAATTACGTGCCACACTTGCGAGATCCCATTTACCTAGCGTCCCGAAAGTCGAGTCGTTTCTCCGACAATGTAAGTCGTACGGAAACTTTATTGGTGGTAAAGTAGAGATTACAATAATTCTGATTGGCGGATTGATTCTTCGAATCAAAAAATCAGTAACCTTTTTTATCCAATAAACTTGATGAATGCTGTTAGATATTCAAAGAGAGAAACAGAATGTTAAGTGAAAACATTTACCTACAAACCTGGAGGTTTTTCATTAAAGTAGGCAGGTAATACTTTTATTTTCTCTAATAATAAACGAAACTAAAAGTCTAGCACGAAACAACGAAAGTAAATTATTTTGCTCACAGTTGCAGACATTTTCCTCACAAAATAACAGACTCTTAATTATTTTTAGGTTATTAACCTTTATGTATTATGTTGGCCAAAAATGCAGGAATTGTGTCTACTACAAATAAGAAAATTCCTACTATTGCTCCTCATTTTCTTTTGCGAGAAATGTAAAAGAACAAAATCTTACTCACTACTTACTGTACAGACAGATATCTGTTTACATTATGCAATAGGAAATGCCTCAAAACCCGAAAATCCGATCGCATACTTGAAAGCGTTTATTCATCTTTTCGGCACGTAATCAATCATTTTATACAGATGTCAATATTTAAATGTAACCGAAAGAATTTGCTTTCAAAATGTGAATATAGAATAGGGATGATGACTAAAAAAATGTTTTTAGTCCGTCAGTTAGACCCGTGTTTTTTCTTTCGTCATTTTAACAAAAAATGATGACGATAAAGTGCGTTAAAATATCGCATGACGTCATGCCTTGGTACAGTTTTTACATAGAAGTGACGTCACAAGCCCCCACTTCGGAACTTTGATGTGCTTTATCTTTGTGAAATTTTATTGATTTGAATTAGCAAAAAATACGTGTCCACTATTTTTTGATAATTTAACCGGCGGACTAAATAGAATTTGTTGTTTCACACCCCGTCATCATCCCTAATGTTACAATTTGTTTTAGGAATTGACTAGATATCTGTGCTCCTAAGTAATAGTTTTGGCAACAATGGTTATCAGACTTTTAGGCTCTTAATTATCCGTAATAACTGTCAGAAATCTTCAATTAACAGCCGTGACCAACAGCTTGTGCATTATAGAAAAGTATAAAGTGCTTATAGTGCTTTCCACTCGTACATTTGATTGGCATCACAAAGGCAATGGAAGCCATTTGTGTAGGCAAGTAGACCATACAAATAAATTTAGCGAACTTTTCTCACCAAGTCTCGGAGACTTTATAATCGTTCCTTTGAATACTTCTTGCACAGGATATGACACGGCAAAATAATGGCAATGCTAAGAAAGGTCATTTTACGGGCAGAGCAGCAAACTGCTCAAGCATTTGTTTTTAGCAGCAAGGTTTTTAGTACCTCAAAATACGAGAGTATACGTGAACACACGCCGCAGCTTATAATAGCATCTTTTGCATGTTGCAATTTTATTAAGTTAAAATATTATTGAAAAAAATAGACGGAGATTTTCGTTGCTCAATAGCCAACCCTTTCCAAGCCTACACTGTCTATCAAAAAATCTGTTATTTCTGTTTGCGAATAACTTTTATGTTAACAGTTAAAGCTTATTTTGTCATCGTCTCAAAGTTAATCTTTCAAAGACATTTTTTTTGTTTCAAACTACTTTTCTATTTTGCGTAGAAGAATCGTCGGATTTTCGATAATCATTTCTTATTCATAAATCTGCTTTTGACTGAATAAATAAACATTGCTACAAAGTACCTTTTCATTTTTCATACTCGGAAAGTAGTGTTTATTTGATCCGAGTAGTGGGTGGAAGATGCTACTTCCCACCTTTGGGCGGGAAAGACTCAAAGTAATTCCTTTCCTCCCTAGGGAGGGAATAAATAAAAAAAAATAGAACTAAATTTGGTTAGGCAGCGGCTGGCAAAAATCTAAGGTAATTAAGACAAAATGCTGCGGTCTTGTGAGTGTATAAACGGCCAGTATGAATTAAAAAAAAAATAACTGCGTCCGGCTGCGGCAGTGACGCGGTGTGTTCCATAGTTAAAATTTTAAATAGACTATATAATTTGGCGGGATACTAACTCTTTAAGCTGTATCGAAATCTTGGATTACGACTAATATCTTATTAATAATTTTTTCAAGTGATTCTGAAATGTTGACCCCAGATTCTGTTAAAGACGAGGCGAATACAGTTATCGAAAATATTTTGCCAGAAATTTCTAAGGAAAGATACTTAAATACATACAATGACTTTATGAGGTGGCGAGCAGATAAGAAAATAAAATAATTTTCCGAAAGTGTGTTTCTTACATATTTCAATGGACTATCTGGCAAAATAAAGCCTTCTACGCTATGGAGCAGGTATTCAATGCAGAGTAAAACACAATGTCGATTTGAAAAGATTCTATAATCTAACATCGTTTCTGAAAAGACAGTATCAGGGGTTCAAGAGCAAAAAATCTAAGGTTTTCACCTCTTACGAAATAGAAACATTTTAAAATAAAGCCCCTAGCTATAAACGTTTATCTATTTCGGGAGAGGTCTTTTACTCTAAAAATAAACGCCGATCCCAACGACTTTATTCTGATATGTATTATAGACAAGAGTAGGTTTCTATAAAAAGAGGCAATCAAACACACTGCCCAGATTGCGTAAATAGAGAGTAAAGACGTCGGATAGGCGTGCATTTCTGGAGTAAAAGATCTCTGCTTGTTGATTCTATCTACATAAATACCTAAAAGATTAATATTAATAAAGAAATCATGTTTTTACAGGTGGTGTTGATACTCGGTATAAGCGGCGCCTGCAGAAGCAGTGAACTCACAAATTTAACAATTAGCGACTTTGAAAATCAAGGCCAGTTATTACTCGTATAATTCACTAAAACAAACGCAAATATTGACCGCACGTTTGTTGTAAATGCGTGCCCTTCGGAGTTCAAGTTTCAACATACAAACTCCCAGGCTATTTTAAAAGCCTTTAAAGATCTTAACATTAGTTAACAGAAGATCTTTGGGACTATCTGTAAAAGTGTGTAAACCAATTATTGAAAAGATTGCACCCTATTTAGCTTTCATATTTAACACTAGTGTTGGTCAAGGCATTTTTCCGGACCTCATGAAACACAGTAACAGTGGAACATTGTTTAAATCCGGGGATAGCAAAGAAGCCAATAATTATAGGCTAGTGTCAATTCTGCCGGTTCTCAGTAAGTTCTTCGAAAAGTTAATGCTCAACCATTGGTTGAGCATTAATAAACATTGTAAGTTGCGTCATTTTAATAAACATTGTATCTTTTATGATAAATAGTTCGTTTTTACCAAAGGGCGTTGCACAACTGACGCCGGTGTCACCCTAATAAATCATCTTAAACGCCTGGGAGGAAGCACAAGACGCCATTGGAATCTTTTGCGACCTCTCGAAGGCGTTCGATTGCTTTAACCATGAGACACTATTGTTGAAGCTCGAGCACTATGGAATTAGACATACAGCCCTAGAGTTACTTAGATCATATTTAAAAGCCAGACAATTTAAAGTTCAGGTAAACGGCTTAAACTTACTAGGGTCAGAAATGCCAATGGGTGTTCCTCAGGGCTCGATATTGGGTCCATTCCTCTTTTTAGTTTATATTAACGATTTACCCCAACTTCTACAAAATCAACCGAAGATGGTGTTGTTTGCACAAAATCTAGATGATGTGAATAACTCTATTCATCAGGTCCAAAATTGGTTCTCAGCAAACAATTTGGTACTTAATGAAAAAAAAAACAAATGTATATTATTTATATTCGCTACTTCTAACATTTGGTAATGTGAATCTAACATTGCCGAATGTTAGAAGTAGCGAATGCGACATCTTATTGAATGGCGAAAAGTTGGACTTTGTATATCAGACAATTTTCTTGGGAATCACTCTAGACGACAAACTGCAATGGGGTTCTCACATAACGTCTCTTTCGGGTCTGTCGGTCGGTGCTGTTAGAAAGATAAGACAATGACGGATGTGGAGACCGCGCGTTTGGTCTATTTTAGTTACTTTCGGTCGAGCGGCTGACATTGAATCCATTTATACTGCAAAAGAGAGCTGTCAGAGCCATATATAAGTTAAGTCACCGAGAATCTCTTAGGGAACTATTTAAAAATATTAATATTATGACAGTTTCTTGCCAATTCATATATACATAGAAAATATTATGTACGAAAAATATACATCTCTGTAGTAAAGTCAGTGATAGACACGAAAAACAAAGATAAGTTAGATCAACCATCTTATAGACTAGCTAAAATACACTCATCTTTCATGGGGTACTGTGTTAAATTCTATAACAAAATACCTTGTGATATATTAAAACTAAATAAAAATAGTAAATTTAAAACTTTAGTTCAAAGCACACTTTGTAAACAAGCATATTACAAACTAGATGCTTATATTCAAGATAAGAATGCTTGGAAACATGCTGGTCCTGCTCCATAGGGCAATCTTTAGTGTAGACTAAATCAAATTTGCTAATTTATATTCCTATTCATAGTTATTGTATTATTTTTTTTATTTCATTTATTTTTTTAGAAATTGACTCACACACTGTTCCGTTGTTGCTGAATTAGGTATTTTACCTATGTTTGCAATATTTGTAAGTATGTGAGAACCATGTTCCTATTTATCAATTTAATTAATTTACCTATTAATGCTTTTATTTTATTTTTTTATGCCTGTACGTAGTGTTATTTTTTGGGAGCATCGTCCTCACATATATGAATTTATAAAAAAATTTAAAACAAAAAAAAAATAGGTATGGAGTTTCTTGTGCGTTCTTTTCCATAACAAGCTACTTTTCCCAATGCACGGTAGAATCAAAAGTATGACGTTCAAAAGTGCTGCTTACTGGCCAAATTGAAATAAATATATTTGACTTTGACTTTGAGAAGAGTTTACACAAATAGGTTTCTTGTGCGTTCTTCTCCATAACAAGCTACTTTTCCGAATGCACGGTAGAATCAAATGTATGACGTTCAAAAGTGCTGCTTACTGTCCCAATTGAAATAAATATATTTGACTTTGACTTTGAGAAGAGTTTACACAAATAGTAAAACAGTATCAAAAAATCAGACCTAATGACATAAAAACGAATCACTTTTTTCTCAACTACCAAAAGGCAAAATGCTATAAACAAGTGATTTGTAAAAATAAAATCTCAGGTATGCCGAAGCAAATAGCAACATATTTGAATTTACAAAACTGTGACAGTATACTGGGCATTGTTATAGAAGAATGTCAGCGACACATTTAGCCGATTCTGGGGCGAACTTGACAATGTTAAAAAGACATGGAGGATGGAAATCCAGCTCAGTTGCGGAAGGCTACATTGAGGATTTTGTCCAAAATAAAACTAAAATTTTAAACATATCAATCAGCGTAAATATTCCGAACAAAAATGTAACTTAAAATTTCACAAATTGTTCTAAATTCTCAATAAATTTTAAATTGGTACTACTCATGTTACTATCATCAATAAATATTTACAAAAAACTACTATTTTTTACTTTCCTTATGTTCGAAATGTAAAGTAGAGTGCTTAACACGGATGAAAGACATCAATTCCTACTCGGACTATGGCCGCATCTAAATACCTCGTATGGGAATTGATTCCTTTCGACCCTCGTGTAACAATCTACTATTCTTTCTTGATCTTTACATTATTTGGTATAATACAAGTATAACTGGGTTTAAAGCTGGCATAACTCAAATATAATAGTTGCCATAACGCAACATTATTTATTCCTGGAAAATATCTGCGAAGATGTAAATAATTAAATATATATTAGAACCCTACTTCAAGAAGTATTTCAATATTTTTTTGAAACGTTTTAGCCAAAATATAATGTAAGGCCTAAAATAAATTAATGACAGGGATATATTTATAAAGGAGCATAATTAGGTTATCGCCTTACATTATCATGACTTTTTTGCGGCTTTTCATCCGAGGGTAAAAACGAATCTGCCACAGATGCTTGCGTAACAAAAATAATATGGCAGTAGTTACTCCCTCGACCAACCCTATCAATATATAGTCTTTTTCATTCAATATGTCTTAATGATTGCGGGATATATGCCCCGACATAAAAATCAATACTTCTTTTTTTATATTACGCTCTTGACTTAACTTTGACTTTAAAAACATGAAAGTTATTAGCTAATAATTTAAAATAAGGAAAATTGGCGGATACTAAAACTTCCCAAACATTTAAAGGAAGAACCTTAGAAGTTTTGTAGAAAATATTAACCTACCCTCATTAAAATGCTCTGATTTTTCAAAGGATATTCTTGACAGTGTTTTTTTAGGAAACTTGTGGCTAAAAAGTTTAACAAAAACAAAATATTTTTTGGACCCGTACTTTTTACCACTTTTGAGAATAATGGTTTCCACTATGTTTAGACAGCAAAACAATCAATCATCAAAGGATTCAGCAGTTTGCCTTGATATAATTTATTTAAAGTTCTCTTATGCCTAAACCGGTTTTATTAAAGTTCGTAATTACGTATCCCATTAGGCAACTGGGCAAAGCCTTTTGGACAAAGCACAAGAACAAACTTGCGTATTTATGGAATAAAATATGGTTGGACTAGCTTCAGCCCGCGGCTTAACCCGCGTTAAAAGTATTTTGTTATTCCAAGGGAACATTACACCGAGTTTACTGGGATACAAAGTAGCATATGTGCTATTTCAGACTAAAATCTATCTCTGTGACAAATTTCATCCAGATCCATATGCTACTTTTTATCCCGGGAATATTATGTCCCCTAAAAATAATTTTCGACATTCACGCGGGCGAAGCCACTGGCAGATGCTAGTGCAACCATATTTTCACATTTATAATATTACTGGGCTATACAAGTATGTACATCCCAGTAGGATTAGAACAGTAGAATTCAATATTGGACTTTTCTTCCAAAACTGTTCTATTCTTCATTTATAACTCGTTCCAAAAACGATACGTTCGTGTTACAGTTGTTCTGTGATCTGACGGAATGTGCTTGTGATTATATTATCTGAAAACATTTTATGGATTCATATTTAGGTCATTTCTTTTAGTTCATTAGTATGTATATAGGTATATACGTATTTATTTAAGTAAGTGTATTTGATTTAAATTGTTTTATGTTATTTTAAAATTTAACACTGTCTCCTGCCCTCTATATTGTCATCTTTCTCTGTCACCTGTTTTTTTTTCATGGGTCAAATGCTCATGCATACTGCACTACCACGGGGAGATAGACTCCACGGTGTCCTCTTGTGCCTTATGGCGGGAACACTGGCACGCGATAGCACTTACCGAGAACCCGCCGCGGCTGTTCGTCACCGGACCCACCTCGGAGGAGTACACCCCATCACCGGCGTACCAGAACACACTGTACGCCGTGACCAAGCCATGGCTACTGAGTCCCCTGCCTCGAAAATGCTGGAACCCACCGGGGGGGGGGAAGAGAACTCAACACTGAGTTAAGCTCACCTTTGTACATATACTTTACTAGCTGTTCCCCGCGGCTTCGCTCCCGTGGACCACCCCACAGGATCCGATTTCGGGATTAAAAAAATATCCTATGTCACTCAGGAATATTATTAGTATTATTAGTTAGTATAGATTATCACATTGGTATTTTTGGTGTACAATCTTTCTTCTTCTTTTCTTGTTAATTTCACCAAACACACAAACACGCACACGGGTTTAGAAGCCCACATAGAGTAACATATGTGAATATTGTGCAATTCCAACAACATTACATACATATGGAATCAATAACCTATTTTTTAGAAGCCGGTAGAAATAAAGTCAATAATGCATTATGAAATTATGACATTACAAACTGAAATCTTTTTCACTGCCAGTGACTGATAACCTACATAATACCCTTATGCAAGAGATATACGGGTGTTAACGCCTTTTGGCCATATAATAAATGGCAGAAATTAATGATTCTCCATCACAATAAAATTGTGTTTTATATTCCCGTCACCAGACCTTACGCGAAAAAAAAAATATGAGACTGGCGAAATTAATGGTAGTTTGTAAAAAAATATGGGATGCTGGTTTAAATGGCCCTCAAAAAATAGCTCGTTTATCAACAAGCAGTGTTTTAGCAAGGGAATTTATGAACATTTTACACTCTACAAAGTAAAGAAAGAAAACAAAATGTGTATTCAAAAAAAACATAAAAGAGAATGTTTTAATGTAGCAATACAAAAATACTTGTCAAATCTTGGCCAAAAAAAACCTGAGTTTTATAATTGCTAGATAGAATATGGTCTCATACCAGCGGCCCGTAATTTATCACGAGGGCCTAATGCGGGTAGGTAAATATAAGGTGGACGCAGCTGATCAAGACGCTCACTCGACTGAATTGACATCTACTGGGTTTTATTGGCAATTTACTTAAAATCATAATAAAATAAACAAATAGTTTTTATTACACTAACTTCATCATCCATTTTAAAAGCAAGACAGAACATAAATTTCAAGTAGTATTGAACTCAGTTTAAGTTCAATGTACAGTTTTTATCGCCCAAGGCGGTCACAGACTTCAGCAGTGACACTATTCGATATAAAAGAAAATAGAGCTCTGAGCAGAAGTTTAAATTGAAATGATAAAAGTCTTAACTCTTTGTTCAAGTTTGAGTAAGTTGTTTAGATAAGTATAAACTGTTTTGGATTCAGTCCATTGGATTAAATTAATATATTATCTTGTGGTTATATAATTCACATAGGGTGAATAAAATGGCAAACTTTAGTGGCAGTTGGCAGGCCATTTTTTATTTAAACGTTGCCCCACACTAGGCATTACTCATGTATCGTGGGTGCGTTTAAAAACATTTAAACTCACATACATAAACATCCAAAGCCGGAACAACTATTTGTAGGTCAAATATTTGTTCTGTGCGGAAATCGAACCCGCGGCACGCAGCGCAGCAGTCAATCGCTCAACCACTGCGCCAACCGTGCGCTCCAAAAAATTGCTCGCAGAACGGGTGGCCGATGTGGCAGAAAGGTTCTGGAGTGGCGACCGTGAACCGGCAGACGTTGCGTTGGAAGGCCTCCCACCAGGTAGACCGCTGGTTGCGAGACGCAAGGGACCGGACAAAGTGGCGACGCTTGGGGCATGCCTATGTCCAGCAGTGGACGTCTTTCGGCTGATATGATGATGACGATGATGAATAAAATAGCGGCAGGTAACGGTAATAATTTGCGAGTTTTGCGATTATCGCTTTAACCGTAAACTTAATGGAAGGATATGTACACCAACGGTTAGGCTTGCTGTTTAATATTGATGAAATAATTGGGCCACAAAAGGCATCAGGTAAAGGCATATTGCATACAGCTTAGTATGTATTTTGTCACGTAATTAAGTTTGATAATGGCAACGGTGAAAAAAAACTTGTGTGGTGAGGTATAGGCATGTGATGCGGAGGCACTACTCACCAAATGTTGCCTTTTCGTGAATAAGTTTGAGTATTAATGTGGATGGGATGAAGATGAGGAAGGGATGACGACAAATAGAGATAGGTATATTGTGGAAGAAGACACTGTGCTGCGCCCAACTCAAATAAATGGAAAAGAGGCAGATGGATGATATAATTATCATGAAAACTGTATAATATTTTCTGTCAAAGTATCCACATAGTGACATTTTGTATGAAGTAAATTAGATTGTGCAACCATAAAAAGACATCGAAAAGCTTATTTTCAAAGTACCATTTCCATGCGATATAAAATGCAACGTCGTGCAAGTTATTTAAAGATTATTCCAATGTAGTGTATTCAAGTTCAGATCATTTTGTATGAAGGAAAAATCTAAGAACATTTTTCTTTGTGTTGGGCACCTTTCATTTACCCAGTCAACGGAACAACAACAAGTGGAAGAGGTGTATATTATTATTATACAATTCTTTATTCCTTTACTCCTTCACCTTACTCCTTCTAGTAAAATAGTGACATAGGTACTGTATAACTCTATTTACTAGAAGGAGTAAAGTAAAGTTGTCGGAATGTCACTTGCAGGTCATAAAATCACAAGATCTCATTGTCTATTTATGATAGTTCATAGTGAAATTGCAATTTACCTACTAGAGCGCCATAAAGACGAAGCTTACTCATAAGACCTATTTGATTAAGCAATTTCCCAATTCATCAAAAAAATCTACCCAACAGACCAATCAACCTGTGTTTTTTTAATTTCATTTTGAATTTGTACAATCTAACCACCGGTACACCGCATAGTATTCTATCCTAGTGTAAATAACGGGTCAGATACAAAACAAATAGGCAGGAACAAAGCTCTGATCGGAAGTCAAACAGTTACTGAAGTTGTAAAGTCAAACACGCGAACAGTTGGAAGTTTTCGTATTAACTGCGGCGTCCACAATCCTGGTATAACTGAAACTTACAGCGAGATGCTACTAGTGATGTAATTTGACCAAATAGTCGAATCAAGGAACATGACTTTGTGGTGGATGATATTACAGACTGATCCTCTCTATGTGAAGTTATTAATCGAAATCAAAGTTATTTACGTAAGTACGTAACTTAAAAGCCTATTTTTTTCTGTTACTTCAAAGCAGGCACAATTAAAATAACTATATTGGATGTATTAAAAATAATTTACGGCTTCGTATGTACCTATCAGATATGGCTCTACATTTTCTTAACAATATTGTTCATTGTTATTTTATTTTTGATATAGCTTCTTTTTCTAAAACACAGTCTCTAGAGATTTATAACTCAAACTTGCCAGTTGATTTTCTAAAGCAAACTGCAATACTAAGCAATATTTCACTTCGTCGGTCGTTTCTAAAATTTTCTTATTCGATGCCATAAAAAGTACCAAGTATTAAATTTACGAAGTTTCAAGTTGATACTCACAGGAAATGAAAATAGTAGATATTTTATGAGTCAAAATATGCGATTCACAAATAACGAGAAAAATTTTGAAGCATAAAACCAACCATTGCATTGACTTCATCGCGCTTCGTTTGCAAGAAGTTTGCCTTAGATATTTTATTGCTTTGATAGTTTAGAACAAAGTGTCTTGTGTGGAACGGATATAAGATATCTGACCTTGCACTTTAATCACAGACATATAAAATAAAAATGTAAATTTATAATAGATCTAGTGATTATAATTATGTAATCTTTAAGATTGGCTCATTATAAATCTAAGATTTAATCTTGATTTAGTTAAGGCCTTTATTTGAGAGTGGGGTTAGATTTTTCATTTTAGAAGCTAAAACTTGATTGCGACTCAGTCACTGACGCTCGTTTATTAACACTGACGTAAAGGTTATCACCAAAGGTTTTCAACTTTTTCTAACTGAAACGAATGAAGCCTCTTGCGACCTGGCATGGCTGACTTTTCATTTGTTCCGCATTCATCTCAATTATTCAACCCAATTTTAATTTGTATGGACCCGCCCCGGCTTCGCACGGGTAGTAGAGCATAATATATTATGCCTACACGTTTTTTTCTGTCGTAGGAGTGAGACCCGCGCTTTTCGCAAAAAGTCTAGGAACTAAAAATCACTTAACACCTATATTCTCATCTATAGTCCATATAATCTCGAAATCTGGGTAGGAAATTTCACTATATTTCAATATTTTTTACTTATTTACGACAATTTCAATATGGTATCTCTTAATTTAAAGTAATTTTTGGCACGATTACGGTACAATTGGCGCACGGTCGGCGCAGTGGTTAAGCGATTGACTGCTGCGCTGCGTGTCGCGGGTTCGATTCCCGCACGGAACAAATATTTGTATGACCTACAGATAGTTGCTCCGGCTCTGGGTGTTTGTGTATGTGAGTTTATATGTTTGTAAACGCACCCACGATACAGGAAGAAATTCCTAGTGTGGGGCAAAGTTTTTTTAAAAAAAGAAAAGAAAAGAAAGAATTATTACAAAATAACAACCCAAACTTTCACAAGTTGCGACGGCAACAAATCGGAGCCTTACATGCAAAACATATTTAAGCTGTTTTGCGTTTTTTTTAGAGTAACTGTTCAACCAGGTCTTGTGTTCATCGAATTTTTCAGAATTTTCAGTTGTTGAAGTGCTGGGTATTTAATTTTTAGGATTCAAAACTAACGTAACTACCTGACGTCGGTCTCACGGACCGCACACGAAATGTCTGGAGCTGACAACTGAAGTGTGCACGGGGCGTACTGGTGGGGGCGGGACAAAAAGTACATGGACACACAATTGCGTTGCATGCATAGTAACGGATAAAAAATTAAAAACAAAATCGCCTGAATCTCTGAGACCCGCGTCAGGTGGTTAAGAGTTAAGTAAGTAAGGGAAATAATCGGTTAACCTCAATCTTATTATAGGTACCGACAAAAGTTTATAATGAAGTTAGTTTGAGTATAAACAAACTAAAAGACAAAGTCGTGGTATTAATATTTGCCGTGAGTTTCTATTTGTTGTTTGTCTTATAAACTTATTAGATTGGAAATGAGTTATTTTCTTGATTAATTGAGGTATTTGCTGTCATTGATAGCTTTAAATTAGATTGCTAAAATATTGGTTTATTTATACTTTGGGAAAATATGTTGAATTATTCGAGCTCAATTTGTAAGTTTGTCTACAACATATTTTGGTTCCAGATACCTACATCGTCTATAATATAAAAATGAATCGCTGAATATCTTGCTTAGCGCAAATCTAAACAGCTGAACCGATTTCACTAATTCTTTTTTTGTTGTGTTTTTTATTGAATTATGACTATGAATTAATACTAACCATTTTCTTCTAGAAAAACGTATCCCTTTTCACTCTAAATTGTATCGTGTTATTCTACAAATTATTTAGCTATAACCTTAGCTCAAGTTTATCTAAAATAATATTGTAGCTCAGAATTCAAAGAAAGAATAAGTAAAGGTAAAAGCTTTAAATTGCTAATTTTTGTAAAGAGTCAATTGTCCCCCCGCCTTGGTTACTTTTGGATATGTGAAAAAAATCACGGCAGTAGCATGTATACGAAATTAAAAAGGAAAACTATCATAGCTAAGTAAGCTTTAAAAGTTTACAAGTAATTAACTACGGATCCCTGTTACTGCACGTGGCCCGACAAACAGTTGGCCGGTATTTGGTTTGAATGGTGGCTTTATCGAGAGTTTGTCTTAGCTACGTTTCGTTAGAACGGTTCGCCCGTTTTAAAGTTATGGGCGTTTTACTGTTTGAATCGGGGTGTTTTCGCAAGATATTGTTTCATAATTACGTGTTCAATAGATTGTCGATCGAAACATCTCTATTACTAGATAAATTACATAGCATGAAATATAAATGTGTCAGTTTTTTTTTAATCTATAATTTTCCTTGCCATTGAATTTTATATATTTGTTAACAAACTTAAGTGCATGTAAAATATTTTTAACATTTGAAAACAGCGTGAAAAAGTAACTCGGAGCAAGCATACACTGCTTCTACCGAAAAAATGCACACGCTCTCGGGCAGTTTCCGCTTTGTTTGAACTAACCCTAATGTGATATTTCAACAGTCTAGTGTACTTAATTGAATTTTCCCATTATAAATTTCACAGGGTTGGCTCGGAATTTAAAAGTTTACGGTGTGAGACCCGTGCATTCTGCCGTATTGCCGTCCCGATGGATTATGTAATTAAAAGTGTGGTGGGTGAGAGAGCCCACCCGTGTCTGCGCATAAAAATTACTTTTGTACTTATGGACTATTACGAGTCGCTACATCGGTTCTACTGAAATTGGCCGTCATGATCGAGAATCGGTTACGAGGACTTATAGGTATTATTATTGCAGTTGGTATTGATGGAGGTCAGTGTATAAAATGAAATGGTGATTTGACAACTTTTCTCGATGCTTGGTCGGTTTTCCGATTAGTAGAATTGAACTTTTGTGATTTGTCCATTAAATCGAAATCCATTATCTCAGAACACTTGTCATTTGACAACAGATAAATTTGAATAAGGCTTTAGTTTTCTAACGAACTCCGTAAATGTATATAAACAGAATATATAAGCGTAAATTAAATTACCTACGGAATTAGAAAGTCGATGTAGAAGAGTAAAGTTGAAGACGCAGATATAAATAATGAGGAAACGCAATGTGTGCTCATTAGCTTGTAAAGTATTTGTTGTTGTATGAGAAGTCCTTACAAACTTTTCTCCTTCCTCGTTTCAGAATTGTAGCGATGTTAGAAAGATAAGTGGTATGTTCCCAATTATTCAAATGAAATCTCATGATATATGAAGATAGGGTGATAATTGGCAATTTAAAAGATAGAAAGGTTAATGTGGAAATCACAATATACCGGGTTACCATCTAGCTTGAACTTGAAGGTTCTCTTAAGTTTGAACAATGAAAGATGCAGTCTTGGTAGCATATACAATACAGATATTTAGTTCCTTCCTCGAATTTTTCTTAAACAAAGAATTCCATGAAAATCGAGCCGTAAGAGCAAACGAGGAATAAACTGGAAAACTTTTCGCTAGAATACGGTAGGTATTTGATAAACCTACATAGCTTGCGGTTCAAGTCAGCAATTAAAATAATTCTCTACACAGCATTCTTCTAAATGCCAGTAATTCTACCTAGGTAAAAATAATATAAAAGAGTTTACAAAAATGTGAAAACTTGGATCGAAATTCGTTGCAATGAAACAGGTAATTTTGATCGAACAATGCTCTACTGTAACTTTTGTATCTTACATTACTCACGAATCTCGTGTGTTCTTACCACAGATATTAATCTAACTAGATGACGCGATTGTATGTACTTTGCGTGTAAAAAACTGAGTAAAATGATGATCAATGATCGTACTTTGAGCTTTCATTTAGAATTATCGGCACAGGAAATCCACCGAAATCTCGAAAAATGCCTTATTATGCCACATTGAGCTGTAAATACTGTATAGAAAAAGTTGGCTGGAAATGTTTTCTTTCATTAGTAAGTAAATTTGTTTTTATATTGTGTGTGAAAGACCACCACCACTGCTCTCAAAACGGTGAAGGAAAACATCGTGAGGAAACCGGCATGTCCTAGAACCAAAAATTCGAAGACATGTGACATCCATCAACCCGCACTGGCCCCGCGTGGTGGATTACAGCCCCCTCTCACAGAGAGGAGGCCTGTGTCCCAGCAGTGGGAACATTAATAGGCTGATGATGTGATGTGATCTGTGCGAAAAAGTGGCACTCTTGGTTTTCATACAGATCGAGGGACTTGCGTTTTCTAGTTAGATTAATGTCTGTGGTTCTTACTGTGACTATAGATTCCGATGCCAGTGTTCAAAAGTGAGCACCTACGTTTGTAAGTAGTCTCTCATGATACAGATTCAGTAATTCGCGAAACAATGGACTCGTGTAGTTCACTTGTATTTAGGGACATAGATTGCATGACAGATGAATTTTACCCTTTTTAAAATGGTTTGGACAGTTCAATATGTCAACAGTTACTTATACAAGTTTGTCTTTGATACCACATAAACTTTAACGGCGTAAAGAACTTGAAGTCACAGTCTAAAATATTAACTTCACATATGCTAGTTCCTATTTTGGTTGAAGAGAGATATTTGACCTCATCATGATAATGCGGTTATGGTTTCCTGTGATCATGTTTATGTCTACCATCGGTGTTCGATAGCAGATTATTCTGTTTAACGACCTGTAAATAAGATGTTGATGTAATCTATAAATAAAGGGTTTTTTGGTACTTCGATCATCGTTTTCTGCTAACCTTCCATTAAATATGATAGAATCATTTTCCAGTGTAACTGGATGTAACTGTTTTTTTTTGGTATTTAGTAAAAACGGTTATTTTTACATAATGATGCCTAACTTCACCTGTACGGGTACGGGTATGTGATGCGGAGGAATGGAACATGATAAAAGGAAAGGCTTGAGTATACATAGTTATAGGAGTAGAAGATCAAAGAAAGTACAGATGGATTGTGTGTAAGTTGATTCGGCTAGAAAGGAAGTGAAAGAAAGAAAACTAGTTTATTTGGCACACACAGAAAAACATCAGATGACGGCAAATAGAAGATGTATGGATGAAGAGACCAACCAAATGTGAATTGGGATAAAGACTGCAGGATCACTTACTAATACTAAAACAATTTATACTGTTTAAGTTTCATTACCTCGGTACAGGAAGGAAATTTTTAAATTCATACCTAACTAGCTTCTGCCAGCGGCTTTGCCCGCGTGAAAATCTAAAATTATCGCAAGGGAACATGTTCCCGGGATATGAAGTATCCTCTGTGCCAATCCTGACTAAAATCTATATCTGAGCCATATTTAATCCAGATCCTTCCAGCCGTTTGATCGTGAAGAACTAACAAACACACTCACAAACTATCGCCTTTATAATATTACTAGCTACGGCCGCGTGAATTTCGGGGAACATATTCCCGGGATAAAAGTATCCTATGTGCTATTCCAGACTATAATATATCTCTGTGCCAAATTTCATCCATATTCGTGCAGTAGTTTTTGCGTGAAAGAGTTACAAACAAACAAACACACACACACTCACAAAATTTCGCTTTTATAATATTAGGGTGATATAAGTTTGACTAGATTCTGCCAGTGGCTTCAAGCGCGTGAAATGTGTTTTCTATTCCCAAGGGAGCATTATACCAGGATGAAAAGTAGCCTATGTGCCATTCCAGACTATAATCTATTTCTGTGCCAAATTTCATCCAGATCCGTTTAGGCGTTCTGGCGCGATTGAGTAACAAACATACATTTTTACTAACTTTGCATCTCGGTATAATGTTCCCTTGGGATAAAGAACACTTTTCATGCAAGCGAATGCGTGTTTTTTTTATTATTGATAGGCTCGCGCTTGACCACTTTCTCACCTGATGGTAAGCGATAATGTGGTCGACGATGTAGCAAGCTTACCTAGAAGAAACCTATTCACACTTATTCTCTATATTGTTGTTTGGGTAGCGACAAAGTTGCTAATTAGAATATTGTCCTGTAACCAAGTCGTTTGCGTCGTTCCACTAACATGACGTGACACCTTTATAGATGAAAGTACAATGTTTCTATTAATTTCTAGCGAGTCACGTTAATTATAATTTGACTGAAATTAAGGGTTGACCGCGAAATAGCTTTTAGTGGGATGGCAACAATTTAGTTTATTACTACTCGTACTTCCCCTTTCCTTCGCGTAATTTGAAAATTCTTATTTAAGGAAGTCAGTAACTTACAAAAATAGATAAAATTAAAATAACACTGAAATAGAATCTAATAAAAAATAAACGACAGATGAAACGAAAAACTTTGGCTTTACTATCCTATATATATTTTTTTTTTTTATAATCTTTAGGCTCACGTTTGACCACTATCTCGCCTGATGTTAAGCGATGACGTGGTCTACGGTGAAGCACGCTTGCCTAAAAGAAACCTATTCACTCTTGACTTAAAGACCCCAAGGTTGTAGCTATCAGGGAACAAAGACCCCGGAAGAGAATTCCACTCCTTAGCTGTGCGCACAATGAAAGTATTAGCAAAACGCTTTGTGCGTATTGGGGGGATGTCCACCATGTACCGATGGCGCATGGCCGTACGTCTTGTAGTCCGATGATGGAAAAGGCTAGGCGGAATCAAATTGTCCAGTTCCGTTGCACACTCCCCGAAATTTAACCGATAAAAAACCGACAGGCTGGCAACTCGGCGTCGATATATCTACACCTAGTAAAATAACAGGCACAATGAAACAGTAAATGTAAATAAAAAACATGAATACTGGTGGATGATCTTCTCGTTCATTAAAAAACGTTGGTTAAGTAAACGAGAATTTTATCCATCACTCTATCAAGATCTTTTCAAAATAAATTGGCCATCTGTTAATAACTGCACACAAAATTTCAAATATCGAACTACTAAACACGGAATAAATATTTTCGGTCGGATACTTGCCAGATGGGCAACTGGCAAGTATTCGACCGACACTACACGGACGAATAGTTACCATCCGCCAAATGGACATGGCTTTTAATAAAAAACTTGTTAACAAAAACATCAAACCGATTTCCAAAATAAAACCCTACAAAGCGTAAAATAACTTTCTTATTTCGAAGTCGGTGTCGTTGAAAACAATAGGTACCAAAGACACCGACTAAGGAAAATAAAGTTATTTTTTGCTTTGTAGTGTTTTGTTTCGGAAGACGGTTTAATATTTTTGTTAAAAAGTTTTTCATTTAGGTATCTTTTTAGAGTTCCGTATCCAAAGGGTAAAAACGGGACCCTATTATGAAGACTCCGCGGTCCGTCTGTCTGTCTGTCTGTCACCAGGGTGTATCTCATCAACCGAGATAGCTAGACAGTTGAAATTTTGACAGATGATGTATTTCTATTGCTGCTATAACAACAAATACTAAAAACCGAATAAAATATTTTTTAAGTGGGGCTCCCATACAACAAACGTGATTTTTTTGCCGTTTTTGGCGATAATGGTACGGAACCCGTAGTGCGCGAGTACGACTCGCACTTGGCCGGTTTTTTATAGTTTTGGTAAGTACCTCCAATTGCCATGAACATCATTTATAGCCAAAGTAGATCTCATGACGATTCCAATAAGCACAAACTGACTAGAATATATTGTTTTATTTCGGATTTTCAGTGCCTACCTTCCAGTTCCATCATCAAATCAGTTCGATGGGACCATTTTTAACATTACTATTTATTTATAAGAATTTGTTTCATCATAGTCGGTTAATTATTCGAGATATCTTATACCCGTGAAATACTTAGCATTAAGGAGTTCCAGTGGCCATTTGTGGTATTTTTCATCAGTTCCACTTCATCAAATGATACTTTCTGAGTGCAAATGGATTGCATTATTTTTGAAAATACCAAAATCACTATATGTATGGCTATAATATTTGAGGAGAGTACTCGATTTCTCCAGGTTCCCATCATCAGATCCATGGAACCACCTGAAAAGTATAACATTTCAAACAAATGTAGAATTTTCCAAATCTTTATAGGCTTCTTTGAGTAATCGGGGAACATAAAAACAAAAAGCTGCCGTCGAATTGCGAACCTCCACCTTTTTTTGAAGCCGGTTAAAAATAAAGACTCTTTATAACTAGCTAGTTTATCATCATCACATCACATCATCAGCCTATTAATTGTGCCCACTGCTGGGACACAGGCCTCCTCTCTGTGGGAGGGAATGGGCCGTAAACCACCACGCGGACCCAGTGCGGGTTGGTGGATGTCACATGTCTTCGAATTTTTGGTTCTAAGACATGCCGGTTTCGTCACGATGTTTTCCTTCACCGTTTTGTGAGCAGTGTGATGAAATAATTTACACAAAGTAAAGCGCCTGCCTGGGTTCGAACCCACGACCCACAACTTGTAAGTTGCGGCCGATACCACTGGGCCACCGCTGCTCTCGGCCACCACTGCTCTCCAGCTAGTTTATAGTTACCACATACTTTAACCTTGTAACCGACAGATACTCGTTGTAAATGCCTACTTCAGCTAAGCAATAGAAAATATCTGGTAATTAATTAACCTTCTCAAAATTGGTTAATCTTAATTAGTGAAGGCAAATTACCCCCAACAATTTGGTTGAGTATCTCTCCAATAAAATCTTAATGGTACTACAAAATTTCTACCAGTGGCAAATAGTTAATAGAATTATCGAGAAAGTTAGCATAACTCCCATTGTAATTTACAATAATGAGGGGCCTTAGCATGAATTTTACAAGTAAAATCACCGATGCGTTTCTGAAAGGCCGTTGCCGTACAAAGATTACACTGAGTGTAATCAACTGTTGACCCCATACATACATATACAAAAATTTTACTTTTCCAAGTACATTTTATAATTTGGTCGACTATTACTCGGAAACCTGTGAAGCCTTATCTGTGATAGTTTTCTTATTATTTTCGTTATATATACTACTGTCGTGTATTTTTTACATATACAAAAGCAGCCATTTAGCTATCAGGGCTTGATTCTTACAAAAAATATGCAATTTGAAGCTTAATTTTATGCAAACGGATACCCTAAAAAAACACACAACAGTCTTTCAAGACTTTACAACGTACAAATTGTATTTTTAAGGCTTGCACGTGTTTTAACTAATGCTGCCATAACTCCAATCTAAATTATTCCTATCTAATTCCCTTGTTTTGTTTAAACAGTAAACCGTCGTAGGTTTATTGTTAGCAAAGTAAAATAAACCGAAGTTCAACTGATATTGTTTGAGATTGTTTTTGTTAGTATCCCTTCACAGAAATAATAGACTATCAACAATGTTTTAAGCTCTTTGTCCACAACAGAACAACGAAGTTTAAGCTTCTGCCCATTCTTCGTGCACTCTAGAGTGCTCCTATAGCTTTGTACCCATGGTAGTCTGCTTAAAGAGAGCCATTCTACAAAGTGTACCTACTTGAAACTCTCTCGTTAAAGCTTCTGAGATAAGAAGTAAACATAAATCAATATCAATATACATATAATAAATCTGTAGAAAAGTAATTTTTGTACATAAAAAAAAATAGCCAGGGTGTTAAAGGATAACCAACAGAACCTATTTCCGGCATTTTTGGCATTTTTTCTGTTTGTCTATTTATTTGTGCAGGCATCACGTGAAATGTACGAAACCAATGTAAATAACTTTTATACATAAAAATTGTGCGTAACTAGAAGAATTACTTAGTATTTGTTTCATCGCAATCGGTTCACTATATCAAAAGTTATATGAATTTAAAGTTTTCAGGAAGTAAAATTATCACAACACACGCTATTCAGATACTCGGACAGTTGAACTCGATATTTGATAGAAGGCGTTGTGCATTTGTAGTAATTTTCTTAATGGCGGTGTTAAGATTCTCCGCGAAAGAACGATGACTATAGAATCAAAAATGGTAGTTAGGTAAGTAGGGTAGGCAGGAAGGTAAGTAAGGTAGGGTTGGCAGACAGATGACGGGAGCGAAGCCGCGGGCACAGCTAGTAGAGAACCATGTTTGCCAAACTTCTATGCACATGTTTGTAAGTGTACTTAAAAATCTGGGAATTTAAATCGCGTGGATACATAATTATGGATTATTGTGTTAAATTTTGTAATAAGAGGCTGAAGTCTGCTCGTTTAACAATGTGTAAAAACTCACTAAAGGCGCAGATACCCTTGAGTAGCTGGTTTTAAAATGAGAATCACGTCTAAACGGCTTGTCGTAATTTTTTGGCTTGTCGTTGTTTCATAAGACCATATTTTTAATAATTTAATCTAAAAAAAAAATGAGTTTTATTCGTATAACATAGTGTAATTAATTTATAAAGTTATGTCTAAAACGGACAAAAACACGACAATCACACCAAAACAATTTAATCATCTACATTTTGATCTCAGGTTTTTTTTTAAGTTATAGAATAATAAGGAAAGCAACGACCTTGAGGGAACAAAACGCGCACTCTTTTCACAACCGCGCGACCTAAAATTCAGTAGTTTTTTTGTACTTTCCTTATTATTTAATGACTTTAATAAAAAATCTTAGGTCTAAATGTAGATAGTTAAATTGTTTTTGAGATGGTGTCAATTTATTAAAATATGCCCGGCAGTTTTGGTGCGATTGTAGTTTTTTTGTCCGTGTTAGACATAACTTTACAAATTAATTACACTATGTTATACGAATAAAACCTAAAATTTTCTCGGATCAAATCATCACGAAAATAGTCGAATGTAACATATACTTTTTAAAAAAAAAAACGATTAGCCGTTTAGACGTGATTCTCATTTCAAAATCAGCTACTCAAGGGTATCTGTGCCTTAAAATACAGTTTACAAACAAAAACGTGTTACAAATCAATTGCCGCTGGCTTGTTTCTCTTTTTTCACGAAACGAATGTTTTTCAAATAATATATAATATTTTTATTTGATTTCTAAAACAGTTTTTTATTCAACAATTTGTCTAGTAAGAAATTGTTGTGTCAACACGCGCGTAAGTACCTGCTATTTCCTTCTTTAACATGTCAAATTGGCGTGCTGATGCATACGCTATTTTTAATAGGTAAATTAAAAATAGAAAGAAAAGAAATTAAGAAATTCTACGTAACTATTTGTTTTTTTTTTTTGTTAGTGGTCTGAAACCTCATGTATATACCAATCGATTTTTATGTGGAGGTTTTTGACCTTTTTCTCTACATCTGGCCTTGAAACACGAATGTGACCCATAGAAGCTTAAAAAAAAAAAATTGTCATAATGATTAAATGATCCCAATCATTGAGAAAGTTCAGATATACCTTTAAAAAAAGTGCAATTGATATGCTCCATTTATTACCAAGAACTAACTCACAAAATCCAATGCCATTAATCTCTCGTAAAGAAAATGTGAAACAGTTTCACACGTTCAATAAAATAGATTAATGGCATTTTTCACATTACTGGTTTGCATCAAAATAGTCCAGTCGAAGTTTAGGTAACGCAAAATGGAACAACATTCTACACGAATCTATTTCTTACTAGCAGCAAACTTTACTAAAATAGAAAATAAACTTAAATAAAATAAGACAAAACTAATTAGCTAATAGGAACACTCTGTTTTGTTGCTAGTAAAACTATAGTTCCTAGGTCCCAATTCTTTTTTACCCGTTACCGTTTTTTTAAAAGACACGTGTAACGCGTGTAACCTTCATGGTATTAAAAGCAGACAAAACTAAACATATTCTATTATACCCACTCAAATGTGTAAGTACAAAAACCATGTCCACAGTCCTAATCCAGGATTTGAATATTTTTCCCCATCCCGAAATCCTCGGCTGTAGGATAATCAAAGGGTCTAACAGATGGGCGAAATGAAAAGAAAAATGTACAATTGTATTTTTTGTTCTTTTGGCCATTTGGGGCATTTAGTAACATCGGTAACTTCTGGGTGAACGAAGACATTTGTATTTTTGTAAAACATGACTCTTGTTTTGCCTGAATTTTGCTTTTAGTCACAAAACATTATTATCAATAATAGGGTTGTTTCCTGGGTAGAAAAAACCGGCTAAGTGCGAGTCGGACTCACGCACGAAGGGTTCCGTACCATTATCATAAAAAACGGCACAAAAACACGTTTCTTGTATGGGAGCGCCACTTAAATATTTATTTTATTCTGTTTTTAGTATTTGTTGTTATAGCGGCACCAGAAATACATCATCTGTGAATATTTCAACTGCCTAGCTATTACGGTTCATGAGATACAGCCTGGTGACAGACGGACAGACAGACAGATAGACAGACGGACCGTGGAGTCTTAGTAATAGGGTCCCATTTTTACCCTTTGGGTACGGAACCCTGAAAAATGATAATTATATATTATTAGTTTAATATTATATGATATTCTCACTGACGGACTAACGCCAGTGAGAACATCAAATAATATTGAACCTGTATTTTTTGTCAAAATCCCTATTGTTCTGTTGAGTTTCTGAAATAATAGCTATTTGCTTCTGCTATTAGCTAACAGGAAAATAAGGCTTTCTTTTGCTCAACACACAGAAACGATTTCAATCCGAACTCCATCATAAGAAAACGTCCTATATTCAACAATGAAAGATGACAGAATTCAATATAATTGTATCGAAGATAAAGACAGTCAAAGGTAAAGACACATTGCCGTGAAGAATTTATTGATAGGCAGAAGTTAATAAAATCTGATTCAAAGTATTTTATTATAGGGTTCAATGCTCTAATATTATAGCAAAAATAAAGTAGCAACTGTTCATGTAATATAAGGTTTTACTCAAACAAAAAGAATGTTATTTGGAAATACAGTTGACATCCTTACGGCGCATTCCTAAAGTCTATTTTACCAAGTCACCATCTCAACTATTGCTCAGATGGTGCTCTTAGCAATTTTAGTATGCAGTAATATTGTGCAACATTTTTGTAATAAAAGCTATCACGGCCTGTGGGCACTGACTTGGAATAAAATATGTTTCTTGAAAAGTTATTGCGAATAAAAATACTTATTGCTAGCGACGTAATTGATTTCATATCTGAGTGTATACTTTAAACGAATCACATTGTTTAATTTGTTTTAGATTAGGGTTCCTAAATATTTTATAGGTATACATATAAGCATCAATCAGTCTTCATCATCATCTTCCTGCTCTTATTCCATGTTACTTGGGGCTAACGCAACATATTTTCCTCTTCCATACCGTCCTGTCCCCTGTCACGCTATCGCTGACTCCCTTTTCTATCATATCACTCCTCACACGTCCATCCATCTTTTCTTTGGCCTTCCTCTCCATCTCCATCCATCCACATTTATTTTCATAACTCTTTTAGTAACATGCGTTTCATCGCTCCTCATCACATGCCCGTACCAGGACAAACGGTTTCCCTTTAACTTTTTTGTCACTCTCGCCACTTTCAAACTGCTTCTAATATACTCATTTCACACTTTATCCAATCTTGTCATGCCGCATATCCATCTCAATTTTCTCATTTCTGCTACATGCAATCTCTTTTTATCCATCTTTTTCACAGCCCAACATTTCAGCCATTCAGTATCACAGTTAAAATCACGAACTTGTAGATTTTCCTCTTTAACTTGAGGGGCATCCATGGGTCGGACAAGGCCATTATAAATTATCTGCCTTCGGATCATAGTGGGCTACTGGTAGCCTTTGAGTCCATTATGCTAATAAAACAAGTGCAGATTCAATCAAGACCAATAACATCCGGTAAATTAAATAAATTTAACAGCACTTTAATCAGTAAGTTAAGCAACCAGGACCTCACAGTGAATGATGGTAATATTTTGTATGATGAAGTTTTCTCAGTGGTTCAAAAAGAGTTCAATAACACTTTTAAGAAGAAAACTAAAACTATATGCCCTAAGTTTTTATTCAGTGACTGGGCGACTACAGGACTTAGAAAAAGTAGGGAAAGACTTTACGAGCTATATGGCCTTAAGCCCTGTATTAACACTGAAACGTTTAATAAGTATGTTGCTACTTACTCAAGAATTTTTTTAAATACTTGCAAGGCAGCTAAGGTCTTGTACATTAGCAATAAGGTTAAATTAGCAGAAAATAAAATCAAGACGGTTTGGAAGATTATAAACAATGAAACGAATAGGAATAAAAGAAATAGTAGTGATTACACGCTTGAGACCACACACGGACTTATTAGAGATAACAAAAAAGTTGCGCAAGAATTTGTTAATTTCTTTACCAACATCCCAATTAAAACTACTGAAACTTTAAATTCTTCGCCCTCGCTTGCTTTTGGATTATTAAACGCGAACGTTTCAGCCTGCCCGATTGTATTTAACTTTTCACATATAAACCCCATGACAGTAATAAAAGCTTTTAAGCAAATCAAGATCAAACCGACTGAAGATCTGTGGGGAATGTCCATCAAAGCTTGTACCTCCATAATTCAGACTATAGCGCCGTACTTAGCGTTGATTTTCAATTTGTGTGTGGATCAAGGCGTTTTTCCGGATCTAATGAAATATAGTAAGGTTATACCACTTTTTAAATCCGGGGACAGTAAAGACACAAATAATTATAGACCAGTATCCGTGTTGCCGGTTTTCAGCAAGGTTTTTGAGAGGATAATGCTAAATCAAATGCTCATTCATTTTAATACGAATAACATCTTGCATGATAGACAGTATGGTTTCACCAGAGGACGTTGTACAACTGACGCTGGTGTCGCTCTATTAAAACACATCTTTGATGCGTGGGAAGATTCGCAGGATGCCATAGGTATCTTCTGCGACCTGTCGAAGGCGTTTGATTGCGTTAATCATGAAACATTACTTCTGAAACTTGAGCATTACGGGCTAGGTCAATCAGCGTTAAGTTTGGTTAAATCTTATTTGAATGATAGACAGCAATTAGTTCAAATAAACGGTGTGAATTCGTCCGGGTTAAACGTTAAAATGGGTGTACCCCAGGGCTCAATTTTAGGTCCTTTCTTATTTTTAGTGTACATTAACGATTTACCCCGTTTATTGGAAAACAAACTTAACATGGTGTTATTTGCTGATGACACATCTTTAATTTTTAAAATAAATAGACGTACTTGTCAGGTTGACGACGTAAATAACGCGCTACGGCAGGTTCAGGATTGGTTCACTGCCAATAATTTAGTTTTAAATGGTAAAAAAACCAAGTGCGTAAAATTTTCCTTGCCGAATGTCAAAAGTACTGATTGTGACATTATATTAAACAAGGAGAAGCTAGAATTCGTCGATAAAACGGTTTTCCTGGGGATCACGCTAGACTCGGGGTTGCAATGGGGTCCTCATTTGGTATCCCTTGCGGGGCGGCTGAGTTCGGCGGCTTATGCTGTTGGAAAGATTCGTCGGTTAACGGATGTGGATACCGCCAGACTAGTCTATTTTAGTTATTTTCATAGTATAATGTCTTACGGTATCTTACTATGGGGAAGGGCTGCAGACATTGAGTCAATTTTTATTCTGCAAAAACGAGCCATCAGAGCGATATACAATCTTCGCCGGCGCGATTCTCTAAGGGAACTGTTTAAGGACATTAACATCATGACGGTTCCTTGTCAATATATTTATGAAAACATCATGTACGTGAGAAAGAATTTACATCTTTTTAGTAAAAACGGCGACAGACATGATTATGTTACTAGAAATAGGGACCAATTAGTTCAACCAGGTTTCAGACTGGCTAAAGTAGCCTCATCTTTCATGGGGTACTGTACAAAATGTTACAATAAAATTCCTCCTCACATTCTTGAACTGAATGAGACGAAATTTAAAACTTGCATAAAACGCACACTATGCAGGCTGGCATATTATAAGTTGGGGGATTACATCACTGATAAAAATGCTTGGCTAAATGCTAGTCCAGCTCCACAGCCACTAGGCCGCAAAAACAAGTGATATGCGGAACATTATTGTTTTGAATTATTGTTGGACCTTCTGAAGACTGTATAAGTATATTTGTAATTGTATAAACTCAATTTCATTCATCAAGGTATGTACTTATGTACCTAAATATTGTATTTTTTTTTTTTTAAAAGAGTAAGTATGGAGTTTCTTGTGCATTCTTCTCCATTACAAGCTACTTTCCGAATGCACGGTAGAATCAATTATTATTATTTTAACGTTCAAAAGTGCCGCTTGGTGGCCTACTTGAAATAAAATATCTTTGTCTTTGTCTTTGTCTTGTCGCAAGTTGTTCCAGTGACCTCTCGCCATTTCATCCATCCTGAGTTGATTTGGTGCGTTACGTCTCGGTCTACCTCGCCATCCCCTTGGACTAGCGACCCTAGATACCGGAAAAGCATCAATCAGTCTTATGTTTATTATAAATCTTCGTGTTTTCCGAGAAATCACCTTTATCCTTGAGAAGTATACGCCATCGATTTTTCACTAGTGATTGTCCCAAAAGGCGACAGAGAGGTTACGTCTGAAGGACGCCTGTCTCATGCAGCAGCGTCACCCTTTCTACAAATTACTATATACTGTTATCATGACTTTGAGTGTCAAAATATAATAGATATATAGAATAACGCTTTGCTGTAAGTACATCGTGTTCATTAAGTAGTTGATGATATTTTTTTAAAGTATTGCCAAACATAATAAAAATTAAAAAAAAATACTGTAAGGTAGATACATCTTTGGTGTATAGACAATCTGTAGTAATAAATGGAATATTGTATGTATCAGCTGTTGTAATGTAGATAAAAATCTACCTTTATTTGCTTATTTCATTGATGTATGTGTTTGCCTCTACAGTCAAATCTACCATCGTTACTCAGTTAGCTTGGTGATTGATTGGCGCCTAACTTATGAACGGTTTAATTTATCAATGAGGCATGATGAATCGATTTTCGTCTCCGAGTTGTTGACGAAAATGGTAACTAGAAATACTTGGCATCGTATAATGATAGAAATGCGCTATTCCGGTATAGTCAGACAAGTATGTACTATAGCATAGTAAGACTTTGAGCTGACAATAACAAATATGCTACCGTATTATTTCACCACATGACAGATAAATCGTCCTACCACAGACGCTTTGGACAAAGGTGTCTTTCAATAAACGATGGCGAAGGTAAAAATACCAAAATGTGATAGGAGAAATTGACATATAGAGGTTTTGACCAGAATACAGCCAGGTTGACAATGTTATCATTTACCTCACAAAGTTCTTTCAGGGTGCAAGTGTTGTAGGACAGAGAGCATGACAGGTGAGACATTGTTTGGGACGTAACTCCGCAATCGCACAGTGCTTCATAAGAATAGCTAACTAAGTTGTGCCTGCAGAGACCAACTTGGCTTCGTAATCGGCTTAGAGATTTCCAGGTGGGCCGTGAAAGTTTACGTTTGTAATTAATAAATAACATTCATTCATTCATCATCAGCCTTTAATTTTTCTGGGACACATGCCTCCTCTCTGTGAGAGGGAATGGGCCGTAATCCACTACACGAGCCCATTGCGTGTTGTTGGATGTCACATGTCTTCAAATTTTTAGTTCTAGGACATGCCGGTTTCCTCACGATGTTTTGCTTCACTGTTTTGAGAGCAGTGGTGATGAAATAATTTACACAAAGTTAAGCGCCTGCCTGGGCTCAAACTCACGACCTACAACTTGTAAGTCACGGCCGATATCACTGGGCTACCACAGCTCTTAAATAACTACTAATACTATAAATAACATGGTTTTTTAATAAGTTACTTACGTTATTGCAGCGCGTGACTTTCAACCATGGTGAAGCAATCACAAATAATTCCAGTTCACCAAATCCACTTGGGAGTTCAATAATCCCTGAAACAAAAAATAAAACCTAATTATTTAAAGTTTTTTAGGTTTTTAATATATCTGGTAAAAATGGATGTAATAAAGGTGTACCTCTGCTTAACCCAGCATTGAATACAGGCGTGATATTATTGTTTTCGTGAGCAAAACTTGTGTCGTATGACGAACATGAGAGAGTTTTATGAGTATTTCATATTAGAAGATATATTTACTAGAAGCGCCACGATTGCAAATATGCTTGAATAGCTTGTTTGGTTCAGAAATGTTCGTCGATCACATATTTCCGTGAAATAAACACTATTCTCATTTATGTTATCATCTTTCTGAACACCTAACTACATCAACAAAAAATAAAGTTTCCAAAATCTTTGATATTAACTAAAACTTCAAAGTGCGAAAGCCCTGTACAAAATGCACTCGATCGTAAGTATTTTTAGAAATAAAAAATAAGAGTGAAATACATTTAGCTAAAGTTTATTTGGTTTTAAATTAACCGAGTTATATTAATTTAAATTGTAATGCAGTCATTTTAATTTAATATTTATTTGTGGTTCGCATTAAGATCAACATTCTGTTTTAAATATCTTAAGTTAATTGAAAATTCATTCTATTAATTAACATAACTTTTAAGCCGCATTCAAACCACTATTTCTATTAATTGATTTTGGCTAGACTTGGGATTATCTTTAATAAAGTTTTATGTAAATACCAATATAAATTTTAGTAGGACGCTGGTCTTAAAAACATCAAAACTTTTTGCGAACTCATAATATTGTATAACGACTTTCGAAAGCTACGCCTCAGGTTAATCGGGCTTTTCCGACTGGTTTCAAACTTAATTATAAGCTGGTTATACTGCGAGGTAGTAAATCTAAAGGTTCTCACGAAAATAGTCTAAAATAATGAATTTCTTAAGTCTGAAAGTTTGATTATAAACTTCCAGACTTAACAAATATAATGATTTCAAGTCAACTTGACTAAAAACTTAAGTTCACGTTTATTTTAAATCACAACAATACGGTAGTCTTCCTGACCGATTTTGTTATGGTTGTCAATCTCGGTGGAAATTTACTGTACTACGAGTATCTACAACATATTGGGGACCCTACTTATATTTGCACGATTTTGTCAGTAAACACAGTCCACACAAAAAAAGCAAACAAAAAAACAGTATGAAAAGGTTATATAAACACGACTAATTGTCGTATTGTATCCATCTACATAACATTCCCTGATTGTTCTAATCGGTAAGAGACACATTGCATCAGACAATATTGCAAGAAACACGCAATACACATAATTAAAGACGCCAATTTACTAGTTATCAAATGCAAATACACCTATTATTTTATCTTGAACATTGTTATTAATGATAGAATGTAACTTTATGTATGCTTGTTGATATAAGTTAGCCTTTGCCTGAAAAAAAAAACAAGTAATATATTAATAAGTGGATGCATTTATCAGATTTGAAACCCATGAAAATCAAATCCATTAAAAAAAACTGGCCAAGTGCGAGTCGGACTAGCGCACGAAGGGTTCCATACCATTATCGCCAAAAAAATCAGGTTTTTTTTTCACTTGAATAATTTTATTTTATTCTGTTTTTAGTATTTGTTGTTATAGCGGCAACAGAAATAGATCATCAGTGAAAATTTCAACTGTCTAGCTATCACGGTTCATGATACAGCCTGGTGACAGATGGACAGACATCTGTCTGTCATCCGTATGTCTGTCTATCTAGACAGACATACGGATCGCGGAGTCTTAGTAATAGGGTCCCGTTTTTACCCTTTGGGTACGGAACCCTAAAAATAATTGATAATTTGCAATGTGAATTCAGTATACGTAGATATATGTTCATTAACATTACTTATGTTACGTTAGCCTATAAATTTGCCTAATAACCCATAAATCGTTACGAGATTCCCTGAAGGCAGAGTTGTTATTTACGCACATCGTCCTCCAATTAGAATATTAGGATACAATGTAGATAACCAAGTTAGTAAGACTTTAGTTGGGCTCGATCTCAATTAACTTCAGCTTGAATAGGTTAGTTGATCGGCCTGGGGAAAACAATCATGAGGAGCTGGGTAATTTGTAAAGTTGGCTTTGAAATTGTTTAAAATGTAATTATATTATATAATAGAAAAGGTATAAACATGTTTAGCTAAATTATGACAGCATGCAATTTTTGGGTAAAACACAAACTAGTTACAAGCAAAAAACTAAGGTTAAATTTAATAATCAAACAAGTACAACAAATCAACTATTAAGTCTTTCATAAGGTTTCATAGCCTTAAATTATTTTATAATATAAAAAATTACATTTACCTAACCACTTGTACAATTTAATTGTAAACAATTTTGTACTCATTATCTTGAAGTGGTTTGGTATTATGTCATGAGATCATATACGATACGCACACATACACACATTGCTAGGCAGCTTTTATTGTGTTCGGTAAGTCTAGGCATATAATTTAGAACCAATTTAGAGGAACCTCGTCTGTTCTGACGGCACGCTTCATTTGCTGTCTTAATAGTTTTTAACCGACTTCAAAAAAGGAGGAGGTTTCTCAATTCGACCGTATATATATATACTATTTTATTTGTGTTTGCAGATAACTTCGTCGTTTGTGAACCAATTTTGATAATTATTTTTTGCTGGAAAGAAGATATCCCAAGGGTACTAACTCTGGGATATAATCTTTCTTCTTTTTTTCGTCTTCAGAAAATAAAGTTATTTTTCGCTTTATAGTGTTTTTTTGGAAGTCGGTTTGATTTTTTGTAAAAAAATTTTTTGTTTGTAATGAATGCATTGTATGCATTTCGCTTTAGTGAAAAGCCTCTTTGAAAGACACAGTAATAATCTGATTTAAGTAATGTTCATAATAGGTATATGGCCGTTTTTAACCGACTTACCAAAAAAGAGGAGTTTCTCCGTCAATTGTGGACCGATTTTGAAAATATTTTTTTTTTGTTTGTAAGAGTATGTTCCGAAATTGGTCCCATTTTAATTAGGTGAAGATCTGACGAAGAACTTCAGAGATATACAACAGAATTCTTCAATAAATAACGGCAAATCTCTCGGGATTGCTGCAATCGCATGTCTGTTTATTGTTTATATCATTTCATTACATAATATCACGCCAGTACGCTCTAAAGAGGTACGCAGATGTGTAAAGTTCACCTTGGTACACTCTCATTTCACTGGTTATTTTCAGTTTCATGATTTTCGGGTAACCTGTTCTGGCTTTATAGGTACCTTACTTAACTTCTTGCCAGTCTTGGAAGTCGGTAGTATTTTTGTAAAAATGTTTTTGGTCTGAACTAATTGTAAGGGCTGGCGCTACACATTATTTTAATGGTACAACGAGGGGCTCGGGGGGACCGGGGTCAGTTCGCCTTTCGCCTCAGACCAAGTAGGTCACTGTTACATAAAAATGAAATTAATAAATGCTTGAACATGTTTTGTGTTTTCAACAATTGTATTAATAACCACCACCTGTAAGGGCGTAGGGACAGACTCAAAAAATTAAATCAGATATACATAGGTAAATATCATTGATCGCTGAAAACAAGACTCAAGCTGTCTGGGTACTAAGGTAAATCAGGTACCAAAGATGATGATCATTATTTTGATTGTTAGGTCAATGTTCGTTCTAGTATTTTATTAATATAGTAACCGAAACGTTGGTTATCCAAAAATTGTAGACCAAGAGTCCGTGTCCGAAGTGGGAACAAAGTTCTGACACGTACAATGAAACTCCGGAAACATAGAACTCAATGTCAGACATTTCCTTCTCTATTACAGAAACTTCATACCGAATATTCAAGCAGATTCCAATCGAAACTTTCCTATCCGATAAGGCACTCTAAGAAGTATTCAGTTTTAAAGTATTTAGTAACATACTAGCTTCTGCCAGCGGCTTCGCCCGCGTGAAAAGTGTTTTCTTATCCTAAGGGATCATTACACCGAGATGAAAAGAGGCCTTTGCGCTATTCCAGACTATAATCTATCTCTATGCCAAATTTCATCCAGATCCGTCCAGGAGTTTGAGCGTGAAGAAGTAACAAACATACACACTCACAGACTTTCGCCTTTATAATACTGGTGTGATTATTTTTCAGGTTCCGTCATCATTTCAGCTGAAACATGACCACTTATGGACAAAGGCTTCCTCCAAGTGTCGTCACAACGACCGGTCCTGTTAGTCTTGCATCGATGGGATTCCCACAGCCTTTGCCCGGTCAACGGTCCATCTTGTAAGAGGCCTACTACCACTGCTTCTACAAGGTTACCACTCCATAATTTTTCGGCCCCATCGCACATCTGTTTTGCGAGTAGTGCGTACTACCCACTGCATGTTTGACAAATTCTCGATCAATGTCAGCAACAAATATGTTGGTACTCCTGTAAAAATTTTCATTTCTGATTCGGCAGTATAGCCATTGCCTTTTGGGTGACTTTATGCCTTTTGATAATACTCTTGTTCGATACAGTGTTTTAAAGTATTAAATTTCAAAAAGGACAATTTTTCAAAGGGGTTCTGATCCAATTAACGCTTCGAATGAAATATTTCGCGTGACTATGATATTTTGATATAGTAAAGGAAGACATCGATTCACATAATCAATCGCAAACGCTTTAATTTTTTAAATTTTACAGTATTCATTATTCATTGCGTATTTTCGGTTGTAGTTTAAACTCTGAGTTAGTTGTTACGCAATTAGGGTGCAGAATCTATAACGTAGATAGTTATTCAAATGAGTACAAACAAGATAATAAATATTTATGACTATATACTTTAGATATAGAAATGAGTGTTTTCAACAGTTTCGTCAGTAATTTAAAAGAAAAATGTGAAAATAAGATCCCGGGATTACGTAGCTACCGGCAAAAAAGAAGCCTTCCGAGAGATTAAATTTAATACCTACTTAAGGAGAATGTTTTTACAATGTAAATGATACTCATAGCTGGATAAAATTATATTATTTTTATCGCGATGAGCCCTTGACCTCGAATGCCCCTTGATGGTATGCGATGAATAAGTTGTATGACAGAACGAACAAGCTCGGAAAATATTTATTTTTTCATGTTTTGAAAGCTTCTGATTTAGAAAAACCCTTCTGGGTTATATAGGTACAGGTGGTAAGGGTTTGCTCAAACTTATTTGCACAAATTCTTGTTTGTGCAAACATGTGCGTTAAGACGGCAAAACGGTATACCGCACAAAAGCCTTGCACAAAACGCTAATTTGAACAAAACTGATTTGCACAATTAATGCATGTACGTGAAGTCGGTACATTATAAGTACGCAAACGATTACACCAGCAAGTAAACAAGCATGCAAGTCGCTATTGTGTGGACGTCTTACAGTTTTTGCGCCAATTTTTGCAAAAACTGTTTACACATGCAAGTTGCTATTGTGTAGACACCATGCAGCTTTTGCGCCAATTTTTGCACTATTTGCGCATGTAAGATTGAGCGTGTAGCCAAACCCTAGGAACACCGACGTTGGCAGAGAGTGCATCAATTTGGATAAGCGAACAATAATTACTGTAAAGGATAAATTACAATGTACACTCGCTGAAGTACAATCCGTAGAAGACCGATAGACAAGCATTGTTACGGCGATGTACTAGGCTATAATACGTTTCCCCCCCGGTGGGTTTCCACATTGTCGAGGCGAGGGGGCTCAGTAACCGTGGCTTGGTCACCCACGGTGAAGCGAAGAGGAACCCGAGGAGGGGCCGCTCTTCAGGGCTTTTGCTGATAAGCCGACAACGTTGCGGCCAACATGTAGGTTGCGGTGCTGCCTGGGCGACATCGCAACTGAGGCGGGCCGCGATGTCGTATGAGGACTCCCAAACCCATATGATATCGCGGCTGAGGTTTGGAGGCCACTCTCCCTACCTTACGCGGCCTAAACGGGGTCTCCACCATCTGATGGCGGAGGAGGTGGGGCCACAGGGGAGGAGGAGTGTTTCCTTGAACACGATGCTGACGGCTTTCCTTTTTTGAATGTATAAGATTATCTTGAAGTTTGAAACTTATATGAGATTAACGTAGCTTGTTGTGTGTTCGAAGAATAGAACACTAAACTTACCTGTATAAAATTTTAATAAACCTTCAATAGTTTGTGACTTTAAATCGTAAGCCTTGTTACTGTATTTTGTACCTTATCTGTATGACAAGTGGCCTTTGCCCTGCAGTGGGACAGTAACTAGACTGGTTTTATAGAAACCTAACTCATACATTTTATTTTAGAGTAACACATAATTTCCTAAAACATCATTATAAACGAAATAATGTCTAAAAGGCAGCAATATCCAGTCAGAAACAACTGCAATCACCAGTCCTTCTCTTCGCTGATTATATTAATTTCCCTTTGAGCCGCTCACTAAGAGACCTATGTTAAACAGATGACACCGAATGGCTGATAAGATGAATGAGGCCTCTCTACAATAATTATGTTGCTATAGCCATAATTTTGTATTTAGCAGCTGATATGATTTTCCTCTGAAGTTGTTTAACGATCCACATAATATTTAGGGGACACCTAATGATGGCAATGCCTAATGTCAACATTATCATGAAGCATGGGACACAATTTATCAGCTTAGCTATGCGCAGCTTTAATTTTTATGGCCAGGAAATTGCGAAAGATTTTGAACAGTCCTCATTCTTTTTTTTTTTTGTTTATTTGTATTGGCCTCGTCTTTATTCAATCAATAACTAGCAAACGATGCAACGTATGAAATCGAAAATCAATATAATTATTAAAAAGTCTGTCAGTTCGTCATACAGTGTAATATTTAGTTCACACACACCTACATTCGACAAGATAAAGTATTAACCCACAAAAAATTTACTTCATCACTTATGTTCAAGAATACCGATACCGCTTAAAACAGCTTCTAGGAAATTCTTTAGAAAATTATTCTTTGAAAGTGTGGAAGTAAAAGCAGTGTTATAACTTCTAACTTACTCAGATTCTTAACATAATATTTTAACAAGGGTGCCTTCGTAAAATTTAACTTGGTACCTTTTTCTTGTTAAACACTGGTGTAGCAAACTTCTCTTTTGAGCAAAACATTGCTATATAAATGCAAAGTGCGCTTCTGGATTATATTCTCTGTATAAAACTATTCGTGCTTACAGATATGTGGCGTGGGTATCATTTAAATTACCCATAGCTATTTGAAGTGCATCTTGCGTGGAACTTTGTAGTTCTGCTAGCATTGTTCCTAAAAAAATACTTTTTTTGTCATAATGTACACCAATTGGAGTGAATTCTTGCTTATTTATGACGGCGCAGTGACCACGGCAAAATGTCTGGGGGGTTACCATAAGCTCTTAGAACAGGGTTATTTCCATTATTCGCAATGGAAAGACGTACATAAGTCATATACGTCTGTCCCTTTTTCACAGTCCCTGTTATATAAACTTTTCTCTATCGTGCCTATCTGTGCCTTCAAGATCACGTTCAGCCCTTTGCTGGATGCTTCATAATTTTCGTATATTCAACTGATAGAAGCCCCTAAATAGTTTTGGAAGGACTAAACGGCAATGGTACTACCTTAGTTTAAGCAAGTAGACATTCAACTCATGTAAACTTCCTAGAATTCTGAGCTGAAATATTTGTTTTATTACACTGAGCTTAAACCTTCATCAACTGTTAGGTACTAATTCCGGAACTTCTACAATAAGTAAGGAACAATGAGACATCAGAAACCTACACCAAAACAGTTTTGATTAACATTCCTACTTCATAAGGTGCAATTTAGACACAGGAAATATTTTGCAAAGTACAAAGTAGCTATTTTGATAAACGTTTTATAGAAGAGGCTACGAACGTTGCTATAGTTGCTAACATTTATGGATATTGGTCTGATTAATATAGAATTGAATTAAATTTAATTGAAAGTCTGTTATCACAGAGCAAAAGCTACAAGAGGCGGCGATGACAACACTTTCCAGCAAAACTAAACTTGTCATTTATTTCATTACTAGCACTACGACACAACAAAATGACATATAGAAACTGACGGTTTTGAAGATGGTCAGAATGAAGAAAATAGGAGTACAGAAAATATGTGCTATACGCAGTTTCAACGTCACGAATTTTATAAGTTGGTAGTGCCACCTCTTATTGACCTTGCTGGTGCGATAATTCTGTGCTGTGTGTGTGTTTACGTCTTGTATTGGCGTAATTTGTGCTTTATAAGTACTTGAAAATATCAAAGAGCTAGCTACAAATGTAACAACAAACACTTATACCATGTAGACGTCAGCTATTCTACCTGTTAGTAATATTTATCAGCTTTACCCTTGTTCCGCGTCTGTATTTGAATAACCTCCATTACTCTGAAATTGTCTGGCAAATAGCCCATTTACTGTTTTTTGTTCGAAAGAGAAGAGACTTGTAGCTGAAAAGTCAATACAAATCATTTAATTTCCATGATATATGTACTCGACAGATGAAACAAACGATGGTCGAGAATGAACTATAGATTTGCGAAGTAAAGACCTTCGTTCTAGATGAGAGTATCGGGATTACTCGAATGAAATTCGTGGAAATCAAATTCAACATTTCTTTTAGACCCACCGTTGATTTCGCCGGTGGATTTCGTTTTTTGCTATCAACTTGTCGCCTACGGATACAGATTTACACGTCAGAGGATTTACTACGATGGGCATGTGTCAAGTTACGTGATCGTTTTTTGTTCAAGTACCGATTTACCCACGTAACCGTCCAGACACGTAAGTAAGTAGTTGAGATACTAAGCACCAATTCAAATGAAAGTTATTCGCTTCAGATAATTTACACGTCTTATTGCATATAGAACTAGTAAGGACGCCTTATCTGAAAAATCACATTTGGCAGACAGATGGTGCATTTCAGAATGGTAATAGCGGTCCACGATCAATATGTTTACAGGTTCTAGTAGGCAAGTACGATTTCAGAAATTTGGAGAGAGGAGACTAGGTTCATAATGCATTAAATTATCTTTCAAACTACCAACAATAACGTTTCAATCATTTAGATAGCATAATGCACAAACATCAAATTACTCAATCATTATTTCAATATATTCGATCCAATATTGCAGATGTACAGTCGATGGAGATAAGTAAATTGACTGGTTACATGAATTCGTAGGATATAAAACGTTCAAGCAGAACCCGCATTTGTTTGGTTAAAGTACGTTTCATAATACCAGACATTCTGATGTTTAGATAGAGTTCAGAATTCACGAATGGATCTATATTAGTACTTGATTTCATTGTGCAAACTTTATTAAGAAATAATTTGTTCTGTGAACTCGATATCCAGCTATGCGGTTACGACCCAACCACTTACCACCGCGATACACGTCCTGAAACGCGATATTCTTTTGTTTTTATTCTGCTAACGTTATGTCACTTAGAAAAGTTGTTATGTTTCTTGTGTAGATTGTTTTTACTAAATATCCATTATATAACCATGACATCAAGTAGATAAGGTATTCTATGTTGTACTAAGTGCCTCCCTGAATCGATAGGATAACCATAAAGAGTTTGTTATGGGTAATTATATTCAAACCTTCACGGAACAAGAATAAAATAATTTGCATACAGAGGGTTTTCATAAATAATTCACATGTTAAGGACCATCTCGCACTGCGCCGGCGAGGTGGATTACTGCGACCAATCCCTCTCGCATAGAGACCTGTGTCCGAACAGTGTTTACATTATTGTCTAATTGTTGTGTATTATAGCAGCGATTGTCGATTGATCTTTAGTTTCGAAAAAATCATGTTTAGCTATAAAACAAGGGAACTTAAATCAAAACACAACTTTATCACACTTGCATAAAAATAAGCGTTTTTCCTTCAAAATAGTACCTATTCGAACTTTGTAAGTTCAAAACAGCAAAGCTCTTTATTTTTTAGTTCCGTACCCAAAGTGTATAAACGGGACCCTATTACTAAGACTCCGCGATCCGTCTGTCTGTCTGTCTGTCCGTCTGTCACCAGGCTGTATCTCATGAACCGTGATAGCTAGACAGTTGAAATTTTCACAGATGATGTATTTCTGTTGCCGCTATAACAACAAATACTAAAAACAGCATAAAAAATATTTAAGTAGGGCTCCCATACAACAAACGTGATTTTTTGCTGTTTTTTGCGATAATGGTACGGAACCCTTCGTGCGCGAGTCCGACTCGCACTAGGCCGGTTTTTTTACAACTGTCCTATTTACTAACAAATGAAATAAAAAGTTTAAATCAAAGAAATAGGTGTAAAGGTACCATTTATTAAGACTATTCACAATTGGATATTGGTATATTTAGACCAGGCCTGGTGCAACAACACTTATGAACACTAGATAAGCAAAACATTGCACGTTAGTCTTTTAATAGATTATATTTTTACTTTCAAATGTTTTTTTCTCTCCCACAAGATCAAGGCAAATTCAAGTCATCGTGGTGTATTAAAGAAAGGCAAAGTGGGCGAAGACGGACTGTGGATGATTATGAAGAAAAAAAAAAAGACGTGTGGCACTCGTGGACTGCCGCGGTAAAGCTATTGCATAGCATTTTGTATCAACTTATGCAATTATATTTTTTTTTATGCAGTATTGCTTTTTCTTTGATATTAATTCAAGTTACACTTTTTGAGCGTGGTGACCGATAAGAAAACAAATTTTTCTATTATTAAATAAATAAAAAAAGCTGAGATTGTTTATTTAAAATATTTTTATTATTTTACAATACATGTGGGTTTTATTATTTTACAGTAGCTGTTGGTTATTCAGGAATATTTATCATTGAAACTATAGGTTTATGATAACTGAAATAAGAAACATAAGTTTGCGACTTAATATCCTCTAAATACCTAGAAAATACCGCGTCAATGGTGGTCCCATATTTTGTTGTGGACTCTTGTGGATCTGCATTTGTGATAATAATAAAATGTATGTATATAGAGTACTCACTCATTTTCTTTCACTATTTTTTCGTGACTTTCTTCATTAATAATAAATGCACTTGGTTCATTCATATTCAAAACACTTTATACACAAATTTTACAAGTACAGCTATTCACTGTTGTACATAAATACCTATACACCTATATACTTTCTCATAAACAGCTGCTTATGTATTCGTCCGATTTCGGAGCAGCTCGTCTCGATTCGTGCGAGTTTCGTAGAGTCGTACAATACGTCTAATCGCACACAACGCCGTGTCGAAGACTGCCGAACTGAAACGACGTTAGACGATGCACGGCCTTCAAGCCACACCTCCTTGCCCGTCGGAGTGGGGAGCGTGAGGTTTTTTCGTTACGGAATTTCTGGATTCGGTCCCCGCGCTCAAGGCCCGCGATAGAAGCTATGCAATAGCTTAAAAAAGATAAAATTATTAGATTTTTTTGTTTGAATAAGGTATTTATTTCTTTGATGCAAATCTACACTATGCGCTCTATTCTATCCTTAATTTTTTAGCCGGAAAAATAAACCGCTTCCGTAAAGCCGCGGGAAGAAGAAGCACTAAAAAGTAATTGTAATTGGTTCCTTAAAAATATTTCAGTATTTTACTTTAAACTAATCTTTGTAGAAGCCAAAAGAATTAGTGTTATGAATACATTTTAAGTGCTCTAGAAGCTGTTTGCACAAGATAATAATATTGTGCAAGTTTAAGGTCATAAGGAACATTTTAAACTTTGTTAAGAAAATATAAAAACCAAGGCCGGCCGTAGAGAGTTTTTAATTCTTTTTAGAATCTTACAAATGAATGCAACTGTATAAAATAATGGGGTGGATCTTTGTTACGAACTAAGTAGATAAGAAAGCAATTAGGCCATGCCTGTACTAGTAGAGTGTGGTTATGTAAATGTGATAAATACACTAAAAGGTTGCCAGACAAAAATCTGCGCAGAAATAATACGACATACACAGATATATTAAAAAAGCTTGTAGTTCTGTCTGTTTAAGGTAACCGTTACTTGCCTTAACGGCTTAAAGTATTTGGACGAGTATGGCAACTAGGTTTATCTCGCGTGTACGTTTCCCTGGTTCTAACTTTCACGCGGGCGAAGCTGCTGGCGCAAGCTAGTTAATAATAAGGATAACGAAATAAAGTTAATAATGTTATTCTTTTTGTATTTGTTTTGTAAAAATATTTCAAAATGTAACAAAAAAAAAAATTAAAGGAAAAATCTTTCAGGCCTATTTAGACCAAACAAAACTAAAGTGAACTCTTTTTCTTCTTCCTAAATATCAAAGTCTTTTTTAACAAACCTTCTATCAAACTTTCAATAAGTTTACAGAAAAAATAAAATACTAGATAATAAGTTCTTATTGCCTTAAGAAAATTGGGTAAGACTTTTTTTAGTTGAGCTCTTGTTTAGTTATAGTACTGAAACATTATTTTGATTCAGCGATCACCTAACCCTGTTAGATCTCACAAAAATTAATCATTGAGCTTTAATTTTACCAAGTAATTTGATGACACCAACCAAAGTACGATGTTTTTTTTAATATTTATAGGCTCATGCTTGACCACTATCTCGCATGATGGTAAGCAATGCTGTGGTCGACGGTGATTGATCTTGACTTAAAGATCCTTATATCTACAAACCTATAGCTACAAAGCTATTGGGGCAATGGCGCAGTAAACACAATGAGAGTATTCCGAAAATATATATAATTAACCAAAGAAAATACATTAATAAAATAAGTGACACACCTAACCTTAACTTTTCGTAACATCAATTTGTGAGCCTAAATATGAATATTATTTTTGTCATCCCTTTCAATAGTTCGAGTATAGGTTATATAAAAAAACAGTAACTCATCAGGAAGTAAAGAGAGTCACCACAATATAGCAAAATATTAAATGAAACTTGTTGAACTTCACAAAAGTAATTAAGACTCCAATGAGACACCTGTTAGTAATTCTCGAAGTTTTCTAAGACTGATTAAACTTTAAGTTAAGTCACAGATAATATAATACAAGTAGACATGCAATGTCCTCGTAGACTCGTACGCTAAGAAAACTATGTGGATGATACGCGTCGTACCCGGTTTTTAAAACTTACTGTGCCTGAATAAAGCGGTCTACTTAGTGATATACAAAGGATCATTATTATTCTATCTATTAAGGTTCGAGAAAAAAGTTTTATGTTATTTCACATTAAAATTTATAAGTCTTTTATCTTCTCTTATCTTATCTCATGGAGGGGCCGAGAAATAACTCGGATACTTCGACCCATTGGGATCTATTGTGGTCCCCTAGATAACTGACTCCTCCCCAATCTCGTTGAAAACTGTTTTCATGAGTTTTACAACGAGTCAGTCTTCTGGTTTTGGATATCCAACCCCTAGGAGACTCATTCGCTTACCAGCCAGTGCATCGCATGTGCACAGAAGGTGCTCCATGCGTTCCGTTTGTTCCCCACACAATCTACACATGGGTGTAGCGTTTAGACCCATCTTCATGAGCATGTCGTTGGTTCCAAAGTGCCCAGTAAAGGTCCCAAGCAGGTAGCGGATTTGCCCTCTGCTCATGTTCCAAATGCATTCCCGGGCTTTGAACGTAGAGCCTAGGAATTTCTTGGAGTGTTGTAGACCGGTATTAGACAGCCAATAAGTTCGTTGTCTGTGATCTGCAAACTTACTAAATTCGGCTTTTACGAGACACGTCGAAATGCCAACACATGGTTCTGGACCCACAAAATCATTTGCTGAGCCCTCTCTTGCCAATTCATCAGCCACTTCCTTACCATGGAATCCTTTGTGCCCTGGGACCCACATCAGTCTCACCCTGTTGTGCTTCCCAAGCCTGTTTAGGGCTTGGATAGCATCCAGAATAAGTCCGGAGTCCACTTTATAGGATGCCATGGCTTTGATTGCAACCTGACTGTCACTAAGAATATATATAGATTTACCTCTGGTTCCTCTATCTATATTCTCTTGAGCACAGGTTATTATGGCATATGTTTCTGCTTGGAATACAGTTCCCAAAGTTTTTGCTACATTTGTAACCTTTTGCGTATATTCCCGCTCCTGTACCTGATTCCATTTTGGATCCATCAGTGTACCACACAAGACTATCTTGTTCTGGTGGATCGAGTCCCTTCGTCCAGTCCTCTATTCTCCTTTCAAACACAAACATAGTTTACATTTTATCGGATAACATGCTTGTTACCCGATCCAGACCTTCATTCTCATCGAACTTTGTATGGTTAGTCTTTGGCTTAGAGGCATCTCATAGTCCAGCAACAGCGATACGATGCAATGTCTTTCTTGCCTCGAATTCAACCATCATATGCAGAGGAAGGATATTGAAGTATCTTTCAATCGCTACCGTAGGTGATGTCCTGAAGGCACCCGTGATGCCGAGACACACTGTTCTTTGTAACCTGGTGAGTGGCGCTTTGCACGAGGCAAGCTTTGTTCTTGGCCACCACACTATGCTGCCGTATATGATAATAGGTATTATCATTGTCCGGTACAGCCATCGTATCACTTTGGGCTTTAGCCCCCAAGTTTTACCGTAGATGGAACGACACATGCTGAACACTCGTAAGGCCTTTGCCGTTATATTTTCCACATGAATTTTCCACCTGAGTTCTTTATCAAGCGTTATACCCAGGTATTTAACTTCGGTGGACCAGGGCAGCTTTATTCCATTGAGGGAGAGCTCTCATAGGTTTCCTAGTTGTCTCTTTCTCGTGAATGGAATAATGACTGCTTTGCTTGGGTTGATAGAGAGGTGGTTCTATGTACACCATTCCTCTGTCATCCTCAATGCCTGTTGTGATAATCCAGAGACTATGTTCGGAAATTTACCATTGACCATTATAGCTATTTCATCTGCATAGTCTACTGTGTAGAATGGTTGTATTCTCATAAAAAAAATACTTAATTGGAGGACTTGAATTTATTTTAGGAAAGTGTCCTTAGTGTTAGCAAATGCTACGTGCTTTCGTAAAAATATGATAATTGGGTGCTTATACACGTTTACAAAGGATATAAGAGTATTTTAATATGTAGCTAATTTTATTCTACGAGTATATTTACCATTGAATTGTATTCATAGTAAAGTAACGAAATGATTAATATTAGCGCCAATTAGTATAAAAACACTCTCTGTCATACAAAAGCAAGTCAAATATAGCAGCCCACCTAAAGACATAGCGGAAAAATAATTTCAAAAGCGGATATAAAGAGATCCGTGAAAATGTGAAACGTGATCCTTAAAAGTTTCTATTATTAACCAGAGGGCTGGCTCTTTCTTTGCGCAAAGAATCAGCATTGCCATTCAACGTGGCAATGCCGCCAGTCTTCTGGGCACGTTCTCGGATGACAGCGATGTGGATGAGTACTTCGACGCCTAAGTGTACCTTTCTTTTGTATATAGTGTAAGTAGTTAGTTTAATTTTAAGTTTGTAAAGTTTACTTTTGTTTAGTTTTTAAGTATGTACATATTCTTATCCTTTTTTCTTTTAATTAAACCTCATTAATAACAAATCACAAAACGTTCGTTGTAGAAAAGAAATCAAGGAAAGGGCAATGACCATTGCCATACTTAAACGAAACATCAATAATATAAAACCATAAATAGAGTTTCAATATTCCGAAACTGTAACCAAGACCTTCAATACCCATCTAAAAATAAACGTAAAAATATTAATCAAGTAGAAAGGATTGAAATGGTGAACAAGATTTGACTGATAAATGTCGTCGCCTACGAGTATATATGACTTAACGTTATGCCATCTCATTCAATATGGCTGAGTAAGCTAAGTGGATTGACAACAACTGCTAAATTTTTTTTGGTGTTACCACGGCATTACAGGTTAAGCAAATTTGGTGCTGTAGTGAGTGCCTGAGTATGTGTGGCGCCGCAGAGGCTAACCCAGGCTCTGTTTTGAGATGGCTTATGTAAAGACTTATTGGCTAATATTTCAACGGCATTCCAACGGCATGACATCGAAAAAAACTAATGCCTATTACCCTACACTAATTGTGACTAATGCCATTAATAACAAGCAATATGTGTCAATTTGATGATTTGAGATGGTGTCGATTTAAAAAACATAACTTGGAATACAATTATTGAAGGAATTGGGCAGAGGCAGACTGTAGAAACCTACTGGCGACGTTTCATGTTTTGAAATGGCATTATTACTGACACGAAGATCCAATGTACATAAATAAACAGTTTTGTTAGACATTCATAAAAATATACATCCTTTAGAAATTCAATGCAATAAAATCCATGTTTGCAATACAAACAAAACAGATATTCAAATAAAATGACAGTACACTGAACAAAACTTGAAATACGCAGAGCTATCTAGCTAGTTCAGCAGCTTGCGAGTCGAAATAAAAGTGCAACAGCCACTTGACTAAAATTTTAACTATAGCAGCTGCTGCCATTGCTGCAAGCGATGACACTGTTATAACTTTGCATACAAACCAAGCCTTTTACGCAGTGTTACATAGAAATTGATGGCCCGTGACAATACTGATGAAGGTCTCAATTTTGTAGACGACGCGAAATTTTTCTCACTAAACAGATGCCTGACACAGTACAAAGCGAGACGTTCATTCGTTCATTGTGTGTTGTTTCTTTCTTAGAAGTCAACTAAATTGTGCGTATTCTGCTGTAACAACGTAGTTTCCGGACAGGTAAGGGTAGGTAGATCAGCCGCACGGGATTCGTCTCAAATAAACGTGCCCTATGGCTATGAAAGTTGAGCTCAGCGTTCAAATATTGGCGTTTCTAGTCGCTGCTGTTGAATTTATTTTGTGTTCTGTACTAAACATACTAAAATAGCACATACATATTAAAATAGGATTGGTTAAATAAAACAAACGGTAGACAAATTGACTGATGGTTTATCAAAGTACGTGGGCAGTTGCGATTAAAATATATTGGTTGTTTTTCTTCCGCACCGTGAATCATGGTTTATTGAAGGAAGATTATAAATGTAGATATTTCTGATAAATTGCATACCAAATAGATTCAATAGCTAAAGAAAACCACACCTACTTTTCATACGTCATGATCATGCTGAATATTCAGACTTTTCGTATATTATGTTTCGTACATTGAGCAATTTCTTTGATCAAAACAACTATTGGTTTAATCCTGCTTGTATAAGAACTTTGGTATTACTCATCTGTAAAATTAACTTCATCTAAATAACTAAGGCTGCGGGCTTAATCTATTTTCACAAAATTATGAAAATGGAAAATGGTTGCTTGAATAAATAACAATTGTTTTAGCACATTTAACTCAAATGATTTCTCAGGTAAAATAATTAAATTTAGAACTGACTTTTCAATGTAAATGTGATGTTTGTTGTTGACGACTTCCAAAAGTCTCTGAAGTTATTGTTAGGAAAATTAAAACATTTCTTCAAACCGCAGTTTTGTCTTCCCAGTTCACTCGAAGTCAGCTTAATTAACCACTGTGCACGACAAGATTTTAACACATGACATACCAGCTGAGTCGACGGGGTGTTACAAATTACGTCATGAAATTCAGAAATTCACATGAACTTTCAACATTCGAATTTATTCAGAAAAATAAGTTTACGCAGCTATATTACACAGTAAATTTGTAAAAAATACCTTCTCTCTCATCTCTCGTCTCTACTGCAAATGTGTACAAAATACAAATACAAAATAATTACTAAACCTTTTCAAATGATAGACAACTTAGATTCGCTCAAAATATGAGCATAAAAAATTTGTTCTAACTTATTATAAAATATTTATTCTAACTTATTATAAAATATTTAGTTTAACTTATTAACATCGTCCTATGACTCCTATGTAGGCCCGTTTTTAGACGTTGTGAGCCGCTGAAACCATTTTAATGTTCATGCAACAATAAAAAACCCTCTTCCTAGTCCGCATTATTTTGCAACTACGGAACCCCATTAATGCCCGACACGCACTTTTTTTAAGACTCGATTTGGGATAATCGCTCATTAATCGAGTCTATAGTATAAAAAATCGATTGCTAAAATTGTTTTGGCGACTACCGGTACATCGAGGTGCTGAAGTGTTGGTACAAAAACGCCACCATGTCAGTACGACTTCAGGATCAGACTTCGGAAACTATCATTCTGCAGCGAGGTGTGAGACAGGGAAACGTGATATCGCCGAAACTGTTCTCTGCTGCTCTAGAAGATGTCTTCAAGACTCTGGACCGGAGACATCTTCTAGGGCAGCAAAAAAAAAGAACTATAACAAGACTAAATTTGAGACGTGGCACAAATATTGTTATCAGTGCTGTAACTATTCTTAGCAAAGGGCTATAAAAATGATTAAAAACCATTGTAAAAAGTCTAATTAAAAGAAGAGGAAAAAAAGAAAAATGAGATTGAGAATAGTTAGAGACATCCACATATTTGTACCGTTTATGAGTTACCAGGGAAGTCGCATGCGCAGAAGGAGCTAAAGCAAAAAATGTTATCTACAACGTAGTCCTTGATTTTATAATATGCTTTTTTTAATAAGGACACGTTTGATGTAGTTTTTGAACTTTCCATCGATCAGTTCTATAACTGACTTTGGCAACTTGTTATAAAAGCGTATACTGTTTATAAGAAAAGACTTGCTAGTTTTCGTAAATCTGAATTTGGGTATTACAATTTCGTGCTTACTGCGTGTATTTAAATTATGGAAGCCGCTTCTAGTTTTGAAAAGCCCTCGATTTTTGCGGACATACAAAATACATTCCAAAATATAAAGTGAAAGTAGAGTCAGTATTTTAAAAATTGGCGAAGTATCAACAGCAGATAGAATTATATCCGATAATATGGACATCATAAAAAGGAGATCACTAATTTAAACAAGAAAAAGGAAAGGGCTGAGAATTGAACCTTGGGGCACGCCCATCTTGACTAGAGACCCGGAGGACGTCGCCCCATTGTCATTTACTTTTTTCTCTCTGTTTGATGAATAGGAAAGCACAAGATCAGCAGCTTCTCCTCGTGTTATCTTCTCGTCAAACTTACCACAGTGTCTCAAGACGAACGTGTGTGTTGAGAGTGCGTCTTGCCAGTGATAAATTACGAGACAAAGACGTGATCGCTCACAATGGGCCTCATCAGACGGCTGAAAGTCACCCAAAGGGCAATGGAGAGGGCTATGCTCGAAGTTTCCTTGCGTGATCGAATGAAGAAGCAGAAATGAAGACATCCACAAGAGAACTAAGGTTACTGACATAGCCCGAAGAATTGCCAAACTTAAATTGCAGGGCGATGATGACCACCATTTTAATAAAAAAACAACATCACTGACGAATTGGAAGTTTTGAACATAAATAAAGAATAATAAAATGGTAATGAATGGTGAGTGGTGTGGTAATGAATTTTACGTATTATTGGACCGATTTTTGTTAATTACGGTAAGTTCTGGGCTTGTTGCTTATTATATTCAAAAATATAATTGTCATATTTGTAATCATTTTTATATGTGGGCGGGTGATATTTGTGTAAAATAAAAGTGTGAAAAAAACACGATTGGCGCGAAACTTCGACTTTGGATAAGAAATAACTTCACTAAATAATAAAGATATTTTGGACATCACAATTCCACTACCCCTATAGTGGAATTATGATGTCCATGCCAAAAAACATATAACTGCATATTTTGCAGTTATATGTTTTTTAGCCTCGACTACCATTGTCATCAAAATGGCGATTATGGCATTAACACACTTGTATTTAACGTAAGATTTAACCTAATTAATAAAAAGAAAAAGACCTACAAAGTACTGACGTTTTATCAAGCCAAAGCACCTGTCAGAAAACAGCTGTCTGTCTCACAATTACGTCTTCTAACTTCAAATGAGTATTAAAATCCAGCCAGAACTATTTTTCTGCTTGCCTGCATGCTGTAATGTTTGTTAGCAAAAGCTGGCCACATTTATATATTTATTTATGTATACACAAAACACTTAAAAGAGAAAGTACTTTATAGTGCCTAGAAGAAAATAAAAACTTTTTCAACAAACTTGCTCATAAAGTGGCTCTAATTTCACCGCAATTAGGCACATAATGATACCTGTTATCAAACTGTGACTTTTACATTGCTATTATTCACAAGTGAGTTATAGAGTTTTTTTTTATTTATTGGATGAGTTGCTTTGTTCTCAAAAAAGTTTCGATACTAAAAAGATTGTGCTCAATAGTACAAATAAATTAATGTACCTATTGCTTGCTTATTTCATGCAACTTCGTATTAATTTCAACTTGTACGTGCTTAATAAATAAAACTTTCACTCAAATATACATTTTATTTGCTCTGTAATTAAGAAAAATTTAAATTCCCTATTTTGTACGTGGCTAACACTAACACGAAAAGCCAAAAAAAAAGAAACCTCATTCTGTTAGTCTATAGCCAATCGCCATTGTTAGATGCGCGCGCATAGGAAAATTGATTAATTTTGCCCGCCATTGTGAAAAAATTTTCACTACTCGTTTTTAAGGTTTAAAAGGTTTTTTTTGTATTATTTTCTTCACAAGTGTGTTGAAAAACGTCGTATGATACACGTGTGCATTGATGATTACCGTCCTCGGCTCTCTTAAGACCCTCACCTACGGCTCGGGTCTCAATGGAGCCTCAGCGGTAATCACCAACATTGCACACTTGTACCATAATGTACTATGCCCCACGGTGTCTACTCACGTATTTAAACGATTATTACTTCTCAAGCAATCACCACATCTGTAAAACTCATTTCTGTTAAAAATAAAGCTCGAACCCCGACGAACACTATTCGTTTAATCCTGAGTTAATTAAAGCTATTATCTCTTTCACAGACACGATCCTTAATTAGAACCTGGGTTACAAAATAGCCCGTTGGCAGGCACAAGACGACATTTTGTTTCTTTGATGTTAATTAGTTATCACTGCATAAGGCTTATCTTTGAGGAGCTCATGGCTAAATAATAACAGCCGCCCCGGTTGATCATCAAGGTAAGCAACGCTTGACGAGGTTGGTCCGATGGGTGACCATTTCAACATACCGAGTTTCCTCCGTGCCTCGAGAAGCACGTTAAGCCGTTGGTCCCGGCTGTCATTTGAAGATATTTGACAGTCGTTACGGGTAGTCAGAAGCTTGAGAACTGACACCAGTCTTACCAAGGGATACCGTGTTACCCAGTTACTGGATTGTGGAGGTCAGATAGGTAGTCGCTCTATGTAAAACACTGGTACTCAGCTGAAACTGGTAAGACTGGAAGCCGACCCCAATAGACTTGGGAAAAAAGCTAGGCAGATTGATTGAAGGCTTATCTTTTTAGTGAATAACCAAAGAGCGGTGAGAAAACTTGTGTTGAGAAAAACTTAATGTATAAATTATACCTAGTACTTGTTTTTTTTTGAGTTTATTGTTTTTATAATAATTCGTTTTTTTTAGGTTGTGATGCAAAGAAAACTGGGGAGGTGAAATGTCAGTACTGTAATGTAACTATTATAATAAACTAGTTTTTACTTGTGGTTTCGCCGTGACCTGTTCCACAGAAAATATGCATTATTTCGAGATAATACTTAACCTATCCCCTCAGTGTTTGTTATGCCAGATTTAACATCTTTTGTGAACATAATAAAATAGAATACTAACTTTTCCACTTTATAAAATTAGTTCAGATATTAAAAAACATCATGTCAAAACTTTGGAATATTTAAATGTGCGGTGTGACCAGCAGTTACAAACGAAGTTTTGGTAGGGTTTTTTTCTATAATTTTTGTTTGACTGCAGCACCTCGTAATATTTAATGTAAAAATTGTACCTAGTACTAGAAGTCTGTCTCTTTGTTTTTACAATCATGTGGTTTATTAATAAAAGAGTTCTCCAAATAACTTATGTGGTAAAGATATTTTGCTATAAAAGTTACGCTTATCTTGAACTTGTGCCAAAATAGTTACAAACACGTGTTACGATATATATTTTTGGAATGGTCTATTTAGTATATTTTATTTAATACCCATATTGTTATGACAACGAAAAAAAATTATTGTATCAAGTACTATATTTATTAATTATATAGCCTATATCATTTTCACAGTTGAGACGAAGCCAACGACATCTCATCTATACTAATATTATAAAGAGGATAGATTTTAATGTTTGTTTGTTTGTACCGAATAGGCTCCGAAACTACTGGACCTATTTTAAATATTCTTTTACCAATAGAAAGCTACATTATTCCTGAGTGACATAGACTATTTTTTAATCCCGATAATAGGTCCTGCGGGGTGGTCCTCAGGAGCGAAGCCGCGGGCAACAGCTAGTATATCATAATCCGTCAAGCCGTTTGAGCTGTAGAGCGTGATATAGAAATGGACATATATACATAGCGCTCGAAAACATGTGCCTTCACACAGTCGCGTACAAACTAGAGATACATTGGCCCATTATTATTCCATGTCGAAGAATTCGCTTACTTGCATCTGAAATAATCTTACATACGTTGCCGTAGATATTGACATGCCATCTGTCAGTCAGCGGCGTAATAATTCGTTTTAGTTTTCCATTTCACTCTAACATCGCATATTCTAATTTTAGATGCTGTAGGTACCTATTTGCTTTTTTAACCGACTTACCAAAAAGGAGGAGGTTCCATGTTCGACAGTATGTATGTTTTTTTTTGTTTATATTCACCGATATCTCCCTCAATTGTGGACCGATTTTGAAAATTCTGTTTGTGTTTGAAAGAAGATGTTTCGAAATTGGTCCCATTTTAATTTGGTGAAGATCTGATGAAGAACTTCGGAGATATACAACAGAACTCTTCAATTAATGTCGGCAAATCTTTCGGGATTGCTGCAATCGCATGTCTGTTCATTGTTTATTCTATTTCATAACAAAACATCACGCCAGTACGCTCTTAAGGGGTACGCAGATCTCTCATTTTACCGTTTATGTTCAAGTTTCATGGTATTTGGGTAATCTATTCTGGCGTTATAGGTTACTAAACAACTTGCCTATTACCTAATAGGCAAGTTGTTTAGTAACCTAACAGACATGCGATTGCAGCAATCCCGAAAGATTTGCCGACATTAATTGAAGAGTTCTGTTGTATATCTCCGAAGTTCTTCATCAGATCTTCACCAAATTAAAATGGGACCAATTTCGAAACATCTTCTTTCAAACACAAACAGAATTTTCAAAATCGGTCCACAATTGAGGGAGATATCGGTGAATATAAACAAAAAAAAACATACATACTGTCGAACATGGAACCTCCTCCTTTTTGGTAAGTCGGTTAAAAAAGCAAATAGGTACCTACAGCATCTAAAGTTGAAGTTTTTTTTATTTTTCAGTTTTTAGTTGTACCTACCTAGGTACAACTAAAAACTGAAAAATAAAAAAAACTTTTTTGCAAAAAAATACTACCGACTTCCAAATAAAAAACTACAAAGTGAAAAATAACTATTTTTGGAAGTCGGTGTCCATAACGCAAAAAATTGGTACCTACGAAAGACACCGACTTCAAAAATAGTTATTTTTCACTTTGTAGTTTTTTATTTGGAAGTCGGTAGTATATTTTTGCAAAAAAGTTTTTTTTTCATTTGTAAACTCCGTCGTTGTAACAAACGAAACCTCATTCATTAAGTGAAGATTATTCTAGCTGATGAGTTGGCGAGATTACTTAGTGGCTCAGGCTATTTTTTGTTTTCAGTAGGGCAGTAGAGCCTATATCAGCGTAGAATTCGTTACGGGGTATACTTTTCTACTCGGGTATTCTATTTGAGTAGGGAAGATATCCTTGTTATTGGATTTCTGTGTTGTCACATAATATTTTATATAGACCATGTGCAATAATGTACCTTCGTCAACACTTCTTGTAGGTACGTTATTAATTTTTATTTGTTTATTTATTTATACATACTTTTTTGTCTACCAAGATTTTTATGCATTGTCTTTGCAATACATAAAAGTAAAATTGAAATAAGAAACATACAATTGGCGGTCGTATCGCATTTCGCAATCTCTTTCAGGCAAAATAGTTTTATTGATGAACTTGAGTACCTATATTCTTTTATCTCATGTTATTTTATGCAAATACATAGAGACTATTTATTTTATGCAAATAGTTAATTTTGTATTTTGATAATTAATTGATTACATTAAAAAAAAACAGAATTCATATTTCACAAACAGAAATCCGTTTTCTTTTATAGTTCAATTCGAAAGGATTTGCACAGACCCCTTCAAAACGACCGAATCATCCAGCCAAATCAATCAGCCTTGAACATCGACGCCAAGTGGCCAGTCTGTCGGTTTTTCATCGGTTACATTTCGGGGAGTGTGCGATGGAACTGCACAATTTGATTCCGCCTAGCCCTTTCCATCACCGGACAATAAGTCGTACGGCAATGCGCCACCGGAACATGGTGGACAACCCACCCATACGTACAAAGCGTTTTGCGAATACTATCATTGTACGCACAGCTAAGGAGTGGAATTCCCTGTCGGAGTCTTTGTTTCCTGATAGCTACAACCTTGGGATCTTTAAGTCAAGAGTGAATAGATTACTTCTAAGCAAGTGTGCTTCACCGCCGTCGACCACATCATCGCTTACCATCAGGCGAGAAAAGAAAGGTCAAACGCGAGCCTATCGGTAATAAAAAAAAAACTGTGATAGTATCTAAAAGGTGGTAAAATGATGGATTGGCTACACAAATGTAGCTTAACCCGGCGAGCGCATTGTTGGGTCTGTCTGACCCGCGACATTTTGTTTTTTTTTTTCAAAATATCGTGCGACATTTCTGTACTTTTCTCATTATAATTCTCGCCAAACTTCTTGGCCACCCTGAAGTTGGCTACAATGGCTGCGCAGTAGTAAATGTCATACAAAATCAGTGATGATTCGTGCCTTGCGCATCGGAAATCCATCTTCAGGGCGGCCCAGAAGTTTGGCGAGAACTATAGCTGGAGTTTTCTGTTTCTTGCCACTGTTCAGTCCTCTTGCGCCTGCACCGGTAAATATACCAGGTCCAACAAAAAATGGACGCATAAAAATGTATAGCTTGCAGGTTTTTTTTATATTATACTTATTTTTTATTGTGATTACATTATAATATTATTTAAAATTATTATGACTAGTTTTTTTTTAAAAAAAATCCCTAATGTATGGTATTAACATTCGCAACCGAAATGTCACGTGGATTACCCACGTGACATTTCGGAAAACAAACTTCAAACTTTTTTACTTTTGACATTACTTTAGCTGATTATCACTTTGCGTTAGAGCATGGCCATACCAACATAAGATTTTAATAAAAAAGGGTAAAGATATTTAGTAAAAAACTTTTGCCATTGCTTTTGTATTAATTTATGAACCTATTTAGTTGATTTTTATAAAAGCATATTTTGTGATATGAGATGTACCTACCTGCCTTATACCTCAAAATACCTCACATAACTATATGTTTTCTAGTCATAGCAAAAAGCTTTCAATAATCCCTCTATATATTAGAAAAATATATTTTAAAATAGTGGGTCATCCTGATCCAACCGTGCACTCGATCTTAAAATTTTTCACTATGCTTTCACCGGGGTAACTATAAGTAGCTTGATTAGTAACCAATTTTTTAGCTACTCGTATTGCTCTATTATTATGAATAGTTGAAACGACAGATTTATTTTTTGATTTGTTTATAATTTGGAAGATATGGAAATCGAAATGTTTTTAGACCACACTAAGTATTACTACTATTAGATATTGTGGTATTGTTAATAAAATTGATGGGCAAACGATAAATTTTATTAACAGTGCGATGAATTTAAGGATCACTCGAGTCTCCGGCTTGACTGCACTTTAAAAATATTTTAATGTTGTTGTTTTAAAAAATATTCATAACAAAAAATTTTATCTTATAGATAAAATAACAATCGGCCAGCGATACTGATAAGCAAAAATCACTAATGTATGGAATTAACATTCGCTACCAAAATGTCTCGCGGTCAATTCCAAACTTTTTTTTTTGATATTTTTTTATAACTAATAAAATATAACTTTGCGTTATAGCATGGCCATGCCAACATAAGATTATTATGAAAAAGAGGTGTGAAACGTTTGAGATGATAACAAAAGTTCTAATGATCATATGAACTAATTTGATTTAGTATAATGAAAATTTTCTATAATGCACATTTTAATTCATATATTATTATTCAATATGCAGTTATAATATTCAAAATCTATAAGTAACGTTTTAAATAATTTAGAAATAGATCGAATATGTTCCAAAACCGAATCGGGGCACCCCAACTTCACGTAGTCTTTTGATGTATATAAAACTCGGAAGCGTGAAGGGAGAGCAACCCCCGCCCGCTATTACAAAGCATAGGCACCTGTGCGAGTCGTAGCGAAGCTGAAGCTGATGTGAGCTACTGCTCTTGTCATCAACAACCCCTCTACCTCCCCTCCGCCGATTTACAAATATAACAACAAGAAAAGAAGAAAAATGAAGTCGACGGCGACGTTATTTCGACAAGAGCTGCCGCCGCAAAATAAGCACGCCTACCACCCCCGGCCTCGTCAGTGAGTGCCGTGACACCGTAAGTGCTGTGACACCAGCCGTGGTAGCGTCGAGCTCGAGTGACGAGTACTTCTCTCCGCCGACGACACCACCACCTGTGCGTCGACGGGGTGGACGCTGGCCGCCGGGACCACCTACCGGTCCTCTTAGGGCCTCGAGGCTTACCGGTCTCTGATCGGTCCCAGCACCCGACGGAAGTGTGCAGCAAATGAGATGGATACAAACCATCAACGAAAATGTCATGCGCGCATACTTGAGACCGGTGTCCGGATGCTCTCTTTGTTTTAGGTGCTTGAGCCAGCCGTCAAAGTTTCGGCCCAACGACTTTCAGATCAAGTTCGGGTCATCCAACGTAATCATAATAATGATGTTGGATGAAACTGTACTTGATCGTCTCCGAACTGAAATGTCAATAGTATTACGGTATAGTAGTAACAGTACTTCGTTAGTATAGTTTAGTTTTGTTCAGTGTTTAAGTACGTAACTATGTACATATTTTGCCAATTGACCATAGAATATAACACATTTAATCATTTAAAAACGTTCTCCTTAAATGTCACACCCTATCATAATTAAATGACGTAAGAAGTGGTAATTACCGTAAGAAAAAGCCTTAGAGATCCATTAAGACTATCATAAAACTAAAGAGAAATCGTAAAACTCGGACGAGAAGAGTCTATTTTTGTCAATGACAACATAAAGAAGACGCTTAAAATGTGACGCCAGGATATAATTAATGGACCAATTAAGATGATTACTAGGTGTTAATAGTTTTGCGAAAATAACACTTATAATTAATTTTAGTATGAATCTGTTTATTAAATAATGCACCGTGAACAAATTAAAAACAATTCAATAGAATCAATGATTAAATAAAAACATAATATAGATAATTGAGCAAAAAATCACATGATTCGAAAAATTAATTCTGCGAAATACGAATATTTCTGCACGATTTTATAAACGCCAAATATGATATTATGAATAACTTATTTGCTTCCCACATTTTTTAATAACAAATGGCCAATTTCATACTTTACTAACGTAGTAACAGATAAAGCATATATTTCCTGAAAATCGTACTGGAACTGTTATGTGATAACCGAAATAATCCAATTTTATCGGTGATGTTTTGTGTATGTTCATCTTACCTTAGATATTATAGGCACCCGTGACTCTATTGAATGGTCCACCCTTTTATGGGACATTGGTAGGTATGTCCCGTAGGGAATCATAACGCCATAGAATGTGGGATAAAAGTACCCATCTGCTTTGCGAAGAATCTCAATATTTTGATCCAATAAAACTTTTGAAATGTGTTATAACATTCATAATATTCAATGTAGGTATGTATTAAGCTGGCAGCTTTAATTTTCTATGTGTCTGTATTAACTTCAGTGATTTTAATTAGGGATGGGAGAAATATGTTTAATTTGAATCATAACATTTTCAATGGCACAGCTCATTGCTCTCAGATATAATTCAGAACAGATTTTTTGAAAAAAATGTTTTCATTTGAGTTAACTTTTCCCATCTAGGAATTTTAACCTCCTACACTTTGTAACTCAAACTAAAGGTACATAAATAACTGGTTCGTAAGACTTCTTGTATTCTTAGAAGTCAAATGAGGAAAAATTTCGTCTAATGCCGGCGGAGGCGCGTGAGAACTATAAATAAAACATCAATCTACTGCAAACTAATTGCATTTAGAACCACGCGGTGCTAAAGTTATTGCCTCCACGTTGCATTTGCATGCAACACTATTTATTTATTACTCCCTTTGGGCTTTGCAAAAGTCCTCTCAAATCAAACGACACGTGTTAACTTGTACTTGGACTACAGATAAAATGACATGACATCAGCGATATTAAGTCTCAAAAATTCCAAAATGATAAAATATTATAACTCTATGAAAGTAAACATTACTCGATCACTTTCTTTGTTATCCATTTTAGCAATCCTCACAATCCCGTACCTACTTGCTGAACAAGAAATCATATTGGGATTAAAAAGTAGGTTCCATGCTGCTCTGGTACAACGTACCTGTATTTTTGTATATTATGTTGTACAAGTTGATCTACTACGTGTAGGTATTTATCGAGAATTGACAGTTGTGATATATATATCAACCAACACAAATAACAAAGTGGTCACTCGACGGAGGGACTTCTTTGTGCCAATCAACTGAAGACGTTTGACCTTTTTAAGGGACCCACATCCTTAAGTACTTTGTCCTCTTATTTTGAAATGCCTTGTTATGTAATTGTGTATTGAAATAAATTGGTCCTTAGTGATCACTGACAAGACGAGGAGCAATCAGAAGTGTAAAGTCTGCGTTAGTTTTCTAGTTGGATTTGAAGACTTGATGCAATATTTTAATGACATAAATTCGCAAATCTGACGAAAAATTGTGATGTTAAAATTTGGGTGGACCCAAAATTACTCAACCTTGTTTATTATTTGTTGACGCTTAGTTGGCATCAGAAAACTAATAATGCTAGAATCATTTAGGTCTTAGACTGCAGAATAAACAGTCGACAAAATAAATAAAGTAACTAGCTACATGCTATGCATGTTTGTCGCAGGTTACATTTTTGATATGACCCGAACTAAATGTTTGATGTTGTTGAAGCAGAAAAAATTTTAATTTTCTGTTACAAGATTACATTTTTCTACTTACGAATACCGAGTACTTTGCACAATTATGTAACTATTCTATACTTTGGCAATTTCATTGCATAAAATATTACTAAAAACATATCTTATTAAATGACAACTTGCTAGAAAAATTGCTTATTGTAGGTATTAGTTTTGTTGGAAGTTCACAAAATTGTACATCATATCGTTTCGGAATTTGTGACTGTCAGTTACAAACCATTTTGTTTAAGCCTTGTTAAGCAAGTTCAAATTTGGAAATAGGCTCGCACTTTATAATCTGACATATTACTGGAACATAAAGATAGAACAATCAATAGTCGGCCTTAATGAAACAAGTGGAAGCAAAATGCATACCCGAAAACAAGGAACGAAGTGACAGTTCGTGTTAGTGTTAGATAGTGTAAAGGTTTCCTGATAAGTTGACAGGAAAAAAAAATCTGGCTGGATTTGTAAACGCATTCGAATTTAGAATTGGTTTGAATTTATAGAACATGTCAATTGTTTAGTGCCGGACAGATTTTACTAAGGCGAGAAGTAATTTGATTATTATACCTATTGTTACAGTTACCCGACCTTTCTATACAAGCTAAATACTTGTAAAATGTCTTGATTTATTACAAGTTATTATAAAAATCTTCCTTTCCCTACTCAAACTATAACTGAGTACTGAAAATAAAAACACGCAAATATCTTTGTTTCCTTTTCTGTTTTTTGGTCCGATTTGTATCAGCTTTGCGATTTATATAGGCTTCACTTTAACATAAAAGAATTTTGACCTCGACCCAACTATTCATAAATCTACCTACTTTTGATATCAAAGTTTCTGAAAGGCTTCCACTAACGACCGACATGTACTTATAAACATAAATAAAAGATTTTACCCTTTTTTCATCAGAGTTCAGTGAAATAGAAATAACTGTTATCGACGGCAAACTGAAGATTTCGGGAAATTGTTGGAATTTTTATGAGCTCCGGAAGAGGGTGTTAAGATGAATGTTATCGTCGCTCTCTAATATAAGGATTGGCTGAATTTGCCTTTATAAGCATTCTATAGTGTCAATAAAAATAAAGGCCTTTGTTTTTTAATAACACATTTTTCTAAAATATTATCTTACCATAATACGCAACGTGTCGGAAGTCGTAGTTTCGAACCCAGAAAAGCACATTAAAAGGCGCACATTGTGTAAATTATCTCAACACCATGCTCTATAAAGCGGTGAAGAAACACATCTTGAGGAAACTGGCATGTCCTAGAACCAAAAACTAGAGAATATGTGACATCCACCAATCCACACTGGTGCCGATGCCCTCTCATTTAGAGGAGGTTTATGTCCCAGCAGTGGGAACGTTAAAAGGCTAATTATGCTATAATTAGAGGAAAACTATTACTAATATTATAAAATGTGAGACTAATATAAGAAATAATAGAAACGGTGTATAGTCAAACAAATTAAACTATTATACAAAAAAGTAGCATTGAGCTAGAGACAAATCATCCAACGATTAAAAAAGATTAATAAAAAGTTATGAGAAGAAAAAATAATTATAAAATATATGAAGATAAATACAAAATAAATGATCAGAAACCCGTCTCCAATTAAAAGAAAAATAAGCCAAACCAATAAGTATTAATGATACTCCTCATTGTTACAAAAATGACTACACAATAGTGTTCCACGTCACAAATTAACATAAGAAATCATTGTATATCTGAAGTGTTAATAACCTTCTGTATTTAATATGTTTTATCATCGTTATTAACTTGCTCGTTTTGTTTTGTAGTAGAAAAATATATGCTTCGTAGTATCGAATTAATAGCTGTGTTATTTTGTAATTAAGATTGTTTACCTAAGATGAGTGTACAACTTTTTTATACAGATTCTTTGTATAGAACACAGTCTTCACTTATAAACAACTTCATAAAATGTGTGTAGTTTGTGAACTTCTTTAAAACTAACTTAATATTTTCCAAATACAAGACAAACTGTATCTCACGATAAATCTCGGATTGTGTTGACCCCTACCTTGTTCACTATAACGGACAGGCATGGTGGCATTGCATGGCTTGATAAGTTTTCACAATTTTCTATGATCATTGTCATAACAAATAAATATTTCGTTCGAAATCGATCGATTTTTTTCGAAATCTTTATATAAACTATTAATTTTATTGAGCATTCTGACATCGCAGACATTTTAAGTGCCAGTATGGATGACGCCTAAGTATGTTTGCGGCTTTGCGGGTAATCGAGTCTTCGAGTACCTCATCCAGTTAAGATTAAAAGCTTTATAGGAAATTCAATAATAAGAAGGATCCCTACGTTTTCCTTTTTGATGATACATTATTTTTATAAACATTATAAAACCCAAAAAAATGCTCAAAATTACGTTGTCAACAGGGGTTGACAGCATAATTTTGAGCACTTTTTTGGTTTTTGGGCTATAGTGTACAAATTTGACTCCTTCAAGTAAAAATTTAAAACAGAAACAGTTTATATTCTTCATAATCAGTTTATGAAAAATCTTAAAAAAAAAAAAACATTGGAGGAGCAAATAAGCGAGAGAAAACCTCGAATTATGACTTTTAACTAGGATATTCAGTCATATGTCTGCGACCGCATTTAATTTAAGTCGACTTCGAAACTATTTGTACATTCTTGAAATACGTACCTATTTGAGTACATCATATAGATATGTGTGTCTCATCTTGCTAAGTGTTTTTATGAAGACTTGAAAACTCTAACAGTCATGCTGAAACTTAAGAAAATATGCAATACCAATTACTTCGCCGGGCATAACATAGCATAAAATTGTGCGATCCCCTACATTGCACAAATGTTCCAAGACTAGAGCCAACACAGCTGATGTTCAACAAATCTTGCCCTCTGCTAATGAAGTCTCTTTAATTAAACAAAGAGGCTGCAGGTAACAAATAGATTGCTGTTCATTTGTAACAATTAACTGTCTGCTGTACCATCCATCGATTGTGCAACTTTGCAACGCAAATTAAATCTAAACTTTGTACGGATACGGAATAAAATCATTAAAAGTATTGCAGCAGTTGCAATATCCAGTATAAGTATTCGTACGTAGAATTAAGAGACATTAACGAGGTGTTCGGATTTCAAACGCGAATTATTTTAATTATCAATATGCAACTTCCTTTTCTTTATTTTTTTAAATCAGTATACTTTCCAAAATTACATCGTGGATTCATTCATTATGAAATCTTGCTTCCTCAGAGAACTGATATGTACCTACGTTTTGTGAATTTTTTATGCATGAATCATGCCTTTTCTCTCCTCTATATACACGCTCGCTTACTCTTAATTATTACCCTGCACTAATGCTTTTTTGCCAGATTAATGATAATTTATGGTTTCAAAGTTGGTTGTAGTTCCAATTTTTTTTTTTAGCTTCATGAGGTTCATGAAAACTTCAAAGTTAAGTAGTTTTAGTGATTTTTTTCTGCATGGTGTAATAAACTAATATGTATACAAAAGTTACATCATCATCAGCCTTTTTTTTAATGTTCCCACTGCTGGGACACAGATTTGCTCTCTGTCAGAGGAAATGGGCCGTAAACCACCACGTGGGCCCAGTGCGGGTTGGTGCATGTCACATGTGTTCGAATTTTTGGTTCTATGACATGCTTTTTTTGCATGTATTGTTTACTCACGATGTTTTCCTTCACCGTTTTGAGAGCAGCGGTGATGTTATAATTAACACAAAGTAAAGCGCCATGGGTTCAAACCCACCAAAACAAAGTTAAATAATTTTACCTTATTTACCCGTAGTTTCAGTAGCAAAATAATTTATTTACAACATTGAACTCGATAAAAGAAAAGTGTAACTTTTGATTCGTTATTATTGTTGGGGTTTTCTCGTCGTTGCCGAGTAACCCGGTAGTTGTAGAAGTTAGTTTTAACACCAAACCACTGTTATGTTCCAAATATTTATTATGGACACAGTTTTAGGTTGTTGCTAGTAACCTGAGCCGCACTTAATGTTTAGTTACGTCAACGCGCAAATTAGCGTGTGTCGGTGTTTTAGTTACGACTGATTTACTTAATATTGTGCAGTACTTTAATAGGCGTACTTTTGCTGTATGAGCATTATTGGCTCGTACATGCTCCCGAGGGAAAGGTATACGTGCTCAGATCACTAGCGTTACAAAATGTAAAATTATATAACACAAAAGTTATGTAAACAGTAAGCAAGAAATTACATAAATTCTTAATTATTCAAAGTTTAAATCTTGTTGCTGCTGATTGCTGTAGACGGTTGCTCGATGAGGGTCCACTTCTTATTTTACCGTAGACAGGAATCTCCTTCAGTTCAATATCCTCCGTCCTCTCTCGAGTCCTGTTGGCCGTCGAAGTATTGTTCTTCTTGCGTGCTTGTTGATAATATCTTCTTAGTCGCCATACTATTATAGCGCCGACGATTCCTCCCACCAGCAAAGTGCTTATGGCGTAGTTGCCAATGTCGTGGACACTTAACTCGTAAGGTAGGCTCTCTCGTACCTTTTGTGCTGCTATCTGGTTATCTAATATTGTGTGTTCATTTGATAAATTGAGGTTGGGTAGCACGAATTTTGTGTTTTTGAATGTGCTCCACATATCATTTGGTGATTCTATAGTGGGCACCTCCAAAGTAATTCCAATATTGATACTACTACTGAGAACGTTATGTGAGTAGATCGTCACATCCTTATTTTGTAGTAAGCAATCTTGACCTAGGGCAAGGAGCCCCGCCTTTGTTATGATAGTTGTTGTTATTCGATTCTCGCATACAATGCGAGTCGTACACTCATCGATGCAGTTATACAGCCATATGTTTGGTCTATGTAATTTTGTCCATTGGTCCGAACATGACTGAGGTATCCAATTGCATGTAATGTTATTTACATTTTGACTCAGTATTTGGGCTTCGCAAGATGCCGTGGCTCCATGCAAGTTGCTGATAGTTGTAGAGGCGTGGCAAATGTGGTTGTCCTCTGTCATTGTTGAACATTGCTGTAGATCAACCTCTTCCATCTGTATGTAGGTGTTTTTAGCGAAGTTAACTCCAATATACTGTGTTGTTGTTGCTATCACCTGACATTGGTCAGCAGTTTGCTGTCTAGGTATAGCTATATTGCGATACAATGTATACTCGTCATCACTTAGTAAAGGGATATGTAGTTCGAAGAGTAGGTACTGTTCGGTAATCCGGGCTTTGACATAAATAATTTTGTAAATATTTTTGTTGTTTGCTCCATTGCTGGTTTTGATAGGTAGTGTTAACCTTTTCGGTATAATACCCGCAATGTAGTTCATTTGTTCAGATAGTTGTTCCGGTGTGAATAGGTTCATATCGAGATGACCTCGATAGATATCTGTCAATGCATCTAGAAGCATTTGTTGATTTCTTCTCAGTACTGCGATAAGTAGGCTTGCAGTTAAGGCTCCAGCGTTGACGTCACTCATTGTTTTCATTATTTGAAACCGGTTTTCTATCAATGCCGTATTATATTTGGTTTCGTTCATAAATTGCTGAATTCTGTCCAGTTGCGTTTTTACGAAGTCTTCATTTTTCTTTATGACATTATTTTCTGCCTCGATAATCAGAGTCTGATTTCTTATGAGCTGCAGTAAATATTGCTCGTTTGTTTTGATTTTTTGTATGTCTTGAGCGTATTTTTCGGCAAAATCGCTGTCAAGGACACCAAATAGAGCTCGTGCAAGATTGCCTACGCCGTTGACGTAGCCACGTCGCTTTCGCTGTCGATGTTGAGAACGTAGCAGTATGTTGTACTCGTTCAGCTGGCTCATTTCGAACTTCAATTGTTGAGTCGTAGCGTGACATGGTTCGTTAGACATCGTATCACACATTTGTGCTAAACGATCCACAAATTTCTCCACCTTTGTTGTACTTTGCCAGAATGTTGTTAGGTTGTAGTACACTAGAAGCTTCCATTCGTCGTGAATCAGTTGGATATTTCCGATGGGGTCAAAATACACTGGTTGGTTTTCTGTCAATTTTGTTATTTTGAAATTTTGCAGGGGTGTTGATAGTCCACTTGATAGCGTTGTGAACGCTACTAGTAACACCAAAAGAAGGCAATTTACTTTTTTCTTGGTTTTGATCCCTTTATTTTGCTTGCAGGGCTTCGTTTCCGAAATCACTTTCTGTGAATCAATGCCTTCACATACCTCGTTTATAGGTAACGGGGCAAGTTTTGTTATTGGTCTTTTGAGGACTCCATTTTGTGTCTTGAGCGTGACCACGCGGACTAAGTTGTCACTGCCTGGATGTAGTTCCACTACGCGGCCCATTGCCCACCTGCTCGGAGGTAGATTGCTTTCTCTGATGAGGACAAGTTGACCCTTTTGTATGTTCTCCTTAGTTTGCTGCCATTTGTTCCGGTTTTGTAATGTATGAAGGTATTCTTTTGACCAGCGCTCCCAATAGTGTCGACGCATGAGCTCAATGAGTTTCCAGTTATTTCTGATGTCCACTGCTTTCATTTCCTCAGGTTCGTTGAGTGGCAGTGTTAGCGTTGGACCCCCTGTGATGAAATGACCAGGAGTGAGATAGTCCAGATCGTCCACATCTTCTGATAATGGACACAGCGGCCTGCTGTTCATGCACGCTTCGATTTGTGTCAGAAGTGTTGCAAATTGCTCGTATGTAAGCTTCGTTTCGCCAATTACCCGTTTCAGGTGTGCTTTCATGGAACGTACAGCAGCTTCCCATAAGCCTCCTGCTGATGGCCAGGATGGAGCGTTGAAGTGCCACTCTATTTGAAGGTCGTTGATCTCTTTAAAGAACTCTGAGGATAGCATTGTTTTGTATTGTTGGAACTCTTCCTGTAAGACTCTTGCGGCTCCGACAAAGTTGGTTCCGTTATCGGAGTAGATGTGATTTGGGGTTCCTTTTCTGGCGCACATTCTTTTTAATGCTGCGATGAATGTTTGCGTGGATAGGTCCGAAACAAGCTCAATATGTACTGCTTTTGTGCACATACATATGAATATGGCTATGTAGCCTTTGCAGGTTTTTATCCCGCGGCCTTTGTTTATCTTCACATCCACATGGCCTGTAAAGTCAATGCCAGTGTGTGAAAACGGCCTCGATGGAGTGATCCTTTCTTTAGGAAGATTGCCCATCAGTTGTTCAGCTCTGTTAGTTGCGTATCGCCGGCATCGGATGCATTGTCGCAGTATCTTCTTGACGGTTCGATTACCGCTGATGATCCAGTAATTGTTTCTAGTGTAAGCAAGTGTTAATCTTGCTCCACCGTGTAAGGTTCGTTGATGTGCCTTTTCAACAATGAGTTGGGTTAGTCTTCCCTCTCCTGGAACGAGGATGGGGTGTTTAGTCTCCACCGGCAACTTTGAGTGGTTAAGACGTCCTCCAACACGTAAGACTCCACTTGTGTCCAAAAATGGGTTTAATTTCAAAATAGTGCTTCTGTTTGGTAGTTTTCCACATTTGTTGAGAGAATTAATTTCGTTTTTAAAATAATTCTCTTATTCATATTCTTTATTGTACACAAAATAAACATTACAAGTACAAAAGGAAAACTTATGTACAAAGGCGAGCTTAACCCATAATTGGGTTCTCTGACAGCAAACCTCAGTGCTAAAGAGAGAGTTACAAAATAAGGAAAGTTAACAAAAGCGCACAACAAATACTAAAAAACATTTGAATTCTTACTAACTAAATACACTACACAAATACGTGTAAAGCACACAATGCATAAACATAATACATACAAATATCTAAAATACATACATATTTATGCGTCATGTTGACAGGAAATGTTCCTTAATTCTTCTCCTCTCTCTTGCACTGATTTGATAATCATACAGAATGCGTTGTTTATTTCATTCAATTTCAGTGCACGGCACTCGATTGACCTTCGTTTGTATCGTAATGCATCAGCAAAACGTATCACTAAGGCGAGTATTCTTGTAATACGATCTATGTTGCTATGTCGCTCAAGTAATGAATGAATTAATTCATTTTTAATCGACATGGGTTCCGTACTATTAGCCGTGTAACAGTTTATTAAAGAGCCCTCATTTGTGGTATAGGTTTCTTTTGAAGCAAGGGCTTGTGTTTCTTGCTCCTTAAGCCATTTAGGGCCTTCCCACCACAGTTTAAAGCTGACCAGTTTTTGCGGTGGGAGTCCTCTTGTGGCACAGTCGGCAGGGTTTTCGTTTGTCTTCACGTAACCCCAGTTTATCGCAGGCACGACGTTTAGTATTTGTCTGGTTCTGTTGGTTATGTACTTTTCGTACTTAGTTTGACTTCCCTGAAGCCATGCTAGAACTACTTTAGAATCAGTCCAGCATGTAATCCTGAGATCGTTCTCTTCCAGGATCTTAGTTATCCTTTCTAGGAGTTTCGCTAGTAAAACTGCGGCGCATAATTCCAACCTTGGTATTGTTGTATTCTTTTTGATTGGTGCCACCTTAGTTTTTGCTGCGAGTAATGTAGTTTCGTAAGCGCCGGTGGGTGACGTAGTTCGGCTGTAGATAACGCATGCGTAGGCTTTCTCGCTCGCGTCACAGAAGGCTTGTAACTCGATCGGCCGATTGTTTTCGTTTTTTATCCATCTTGGTAAACTTATGTTATTTATGCTTGGAAGATCGGTTTTAATTTTTATCCATTCCTTTTCTATGGAATCTGGTACCTTTTCGTCCCAGCCAATGTTTTGATAGCTGTCACTCCATAATTTTTGAAAAAGCAGTTTTGCTTGGATGGTCATTGGTGCCAACCAACCAAGTGGATCGTAAATCTTGCTTATTTCTGACAATAGCTTGCGTTTCGAGTATGGTGCATTTTTGTTGTTGTTAGGCGCATCGCAAATAAAATGGAATGTATCGCTTGCGTCATTCCATGCGAGTCCGAGTGTTTTGCTGAACTCTTGTTGCTTGAAGTTAAATTCGATTCGGTTGCTTTTTTCCTTCGTCTGTAGTTCTTTGAGAATAGATGGTTCGTTCGTAGACCATTTCCGTAAAACAAAACCACCTTTCTTCAGAAGTTCGTTAAGCTCTTTTTGAAGTAGCTTTGTTTTTTCTATGGTATGGTGACCCGTGATGGCGTCATCCATATAAAATTCGTTCAGTAGCGCCTTTTGAGCCAGAGGAAAAGCGTTTCCTTCATCTTTGGCCAGCTGTTGGAGAGTGCGCATCGCTATGAATGGAGCGACTTTGGTCCCGTAAGTTAGGGTACACAGCTGCATCTCTCGAAGTGGTTCTCTCATGGAGTCTCTCCAAATAATTTTTTGAAGACATTGTTGATCTTGATGAATGAGGATTTGACGGTACATTTTCTCAATGTCCGCCGTTAGAACATATCTATAGCTCCGCCATTTTATGATCAGGGATAAAATGTCCTTTTGAAGATTTGGCCCTTTTTCCATCAAATCGTTTAGGCTGTACCCGGAGTCTGTTTTCATTGATGCGTTAAAAACAGCTCGTAGTTTGGTGGTTGTTGAGCTCTCCCTTAACACGCCGTGGTGCGGTAGAAAGGCTTGTACTCGACTTTCTGATTCTGTCACTGGTTTCATGTGACCTAATTCGATGTATTCTCGGATGAAGTCTTTGTATAGTTTAGCGAAGTGATCTTGTCTCCTCATTTTCTTTTCTAAATGAAGAAATTGTGCTGTGGCTTGAGGTTTTGAGTTTCCAATGTTTTGCTCGTAGTTAGCGTTCATCGGCATCTTCACCACATAACGCCCGTTGCTTAATCTCTTTGTTGTTTCTGTGTAATATTTTTCACAGTATTCGTTTTCGGATGTTGGTTCAGTTTCTGATGGAATGTCTTCTACCTCCCAAAATTTTGTTAGGGTGTCTAGCTCTGTTAGAGTAACTAGACAGTTAAACTGCTTTGTCGCACCGCACAGTATCCAGCCCAACTTTGTTTGTTGCGCTACTGGTGAGTCATTATTGTGTTTGATTATTCCTCCTAAGATCACATCGGAGTAAACATCAGCTCCAAGCAGTAGATCGATGGGTCCAGAGATGTTGTAGGCTGGGTCGGCCAACTTGATATTATGAAGGTGCGTCCAGCTCTCTGTGTTGATCGTCGAGTTAGGCAGATTATTTACGAGTTTACTCATTACTAAAGCTTCGGTTTGGAATGTATAATCAGAGTGGATTGATTTACATTCCAATTTTATCATTCCTTTACTCCTGCCCATTATAGTACCAACACCCGTGACAGCAGCGTTCATTTTGCTTCGGGGTAAGTTCAACCTTTGAGCAGCATTTTCTGTAATCAAGGTAACTTGAGAGCCTTGATCCAGTAACGCCCGAAGGAAGATGTAATCTCCTTCTTTGTTCTTGACTCTTAGTTGAAGAGTGGTTAAGAGTATCTCTTGTTCACCGTTAACATGGTTAGATGTCCGCTCAGCCACCGTTGGTGTGGTCGGCTTGGATCGTTGCCCTTTCAGATTGTCATCATGAAGAAGGGTGTTATGCTTGAAGTTACACGTGCGGCATTTTTTCGTTGACTTGCATTTGTTTTCGCCGTGACTATACAAGCAATTTTTGCACAAGTTCAAGTTACTTGTTGTTTGATTTCGCGTTGCGACATCCATGTTCAAGAATGTCGGACATTGCCACAGCACGTGTTCGTTTTTGCAAAGTGGACATTTTTTCAGCGATGCATGGAAGGTTTTTGTCCACTTTTCTGAGTCTTTAATGTTTGATGATTTGTTGTAATTATAACTTTTATGCTGGTTATTATTCGTTGAATAACCTTGTTTTCCTCCGTTCCTTTTGGTACGGGATGTTTCCAACGTCATAAACTGCAGTTCCAGGAACTCCATAAACTCTTCTAAATCTGGAAGCTCTCTTGAATGCTTCATGGTTTTGATGTAGTCACCGTGAGTGACGTCATCCAGTTTGGAAGATAGTAGGTACACGAGAAGGGGACCCCATACTGGAACATTAATGTCTATGTTTTCTAGGCCATTTAAACACTCTTTCGTCGTGTCGTACAGCTTCTTCAAGTTGGTCGAGTTTGGTTTTTCAATAGATGGTTGATTGAGAAGTGTTTCTAAGTATGAAGTGAAGAGCAGTCGCTTGTTATCGAAGCGATGCTGGATAATATCCAGGCACGAATCATAATTCTCCGCGCTCACAGGAAGGTGCTTGATTATCCTTTCTGCTTCACCCTTCAATTTTGACTTTAGGAACTGCATTTTCTGCGTTTTGTTTAGCGTTGGATTGTTGTGAATGATCTCAAAGAATAAATCTCTGAAAGAGATCCAATTGTTGTAAGTTCCGTTGAACTCTGGCAATTCCATACGCGGTGTTGTTTTTTCGTAATGGGATGTCTCAAAGATTTTTCTGTTCAAATCTTCCTTTAGGTCGTCGTAGACTTTCTCCCAGTGGTCATATTTGGCTTCGTAGTCTTTATCGTTGCCTTGCAGTAGGTAACTCAGTTCCCAGTGAATCTTGTCTATTGCTTCCCATTTTGATCGCAAAACATTTAGTTGATCTTGCAGTTGCCATTTTTCATACATGCTGCTCATGTTGACCTTGGAGACCGCTCTCTTCAATGCGTTGAAGTTACACATTTGATTACGTAACAGTGTCGATAGATACTTGTCCGTTTCATCTTCTATTTGTTGGTGTACTCCAGTTGTATCAAATTGCGGTTTTCCTGGTGTTTCTGGTATTTTCGGTTTTAGCAACCCCGAAGCTTCAGGTTCGTTTATCAACTTGTTTCGTAGTTGACTCATTGATAGCATTGTTTCTTCAAACATGCTTTTTGTTATGATGAAAATGTCCTTTTTGAAGTAGTCATGGTCTCTTTGTACAGTTTCATACTTCTTTAAGACATCGTGATTGGCTCGAAATTCATCCCATAAGGATTGTAAAGATTCGATGCGCTTGTTAAGGTATACTATGGTTTTTCTACTCACAGCATCCTTTTTGTAATTAGCTTGGAGAGTTTTGATATTCTCGTAGCTGTTTTGCTGCTTAGTTATAAGTTCAGCAAATTCGTTGTAGTCTTCTGTGGACATTGTTTATGCCTTGTGGCTGCTAGTGGTTGGTGCGTGAGTAGTGTGGACTCTCACAGGTTTCGAAGTAATCGCAGTGGACGTTATCCCCGCTGATTATTTCTTGTTTGTCGCAGTAGACGTAATCTCTGCTGAAGAAACCGCCGTGGACGTTATCCTCGCCGATCCTTGTTTGATATGTAGCTTGTAGCAGTAGACGTGATCTCCGCTGGTTCTTTAGTGGCAGACACTTAGTGTAGCTCACCCTCCTTTACGTTATGTGCAACGTCTCAATGCTACTGGTGAGACCCGCTTGTGGGAGGCCAGCAGCACCGATTTGCTAACGTAACTGGGATATACCACGCTAAGCACTCTGCTTGATGAGGAGTCACGACGATTCACACGATGTGTTCCCGTGGACCCGTGACATCCGGCTCGAAGGACCAAAAGATGTTGGGGTTTTCTCGTCGTTGCCGAGTAACCCGGTAGTTGTAGAAGTTAGTTTTAACACCAAACCACTGTTATGTTCCAAATATTTATTATGGACACAGTTTTAGGTTGTTGCTAGTAACCTGAGCCGCACTTAATGTTTAGTTACGTCAACGCGCAAATTAGCGTGTGTCGGTGTTTTAGTTACGACTGATTTACTTAATATTGTGCAGTACTTTAATAGGCGTACTTTTGCTGTATGAGCATTATTGGCTCGTACAATTATTATTCGTTTTTCACAATAAGAACTCATGGACTTCTATTTTCTGTAAATGTAAATAAAATAAACAATGGTTTGATGTAAAACTTTTCAACGACCATTTAACACTGCTTGTTTCAGAAATGTCAAACGAAAATGGTCTATTATTGTAAGTTAACGTGTTGATAAAAAAATAATGATGATCGTTTATAGATGGCCTCTAAAAACATGAAGATAATTTATTTTTCCGCCGGCGCCGGTCACAGCAGTTCTTTTTTTTAATTTGGAAATGTTTTTAAAATCAACATAATTTGATAATTATTAAAACATATTATATTAAGTTATAATAATCATAATCAATGTTCTGGTGCACCACAGATCTATTTATATTTCATAATTTAAGTAAGTAATATTGATTAATTCATCAAAATAGTGTACTATTAATTAGAAAGAAAAGAAAGAAAGAAAAATGTGTTTGTTGGCATAAAAAACAAAAACACCTTAATATTAAACAAAATAAATAATTAAAACTATTAATGCCAAAAAGGCCTCAGCTCAGCATAATGCCAAATGGTAACACAGGGTATACCACCTGACGCTGATTTTGAGCTGCAGCCCACGAGTGCCATACGCTTGAAAACACCAACTAACATTTATAATTAAATTAATTCAAACTTTGTCCTATCATCCATCAAGTATACCAAGAAGACCTAAAAATTGCAAGGGCGTTAGAAGTACTACTACGAAAGTAATTAAATTGGCAATACAATTTCTACGCTACTATTTCTCTACAGAAAAATAAACTACGAACTTTCACATTTTCTAGAAGTAATTTCTCGATTCTAAAAATAAACTGCTTTTCTTGAGAACTGCAATATACTGAAACAAATAACTACTAATAAAAAGTACAGTAGGAGTTATTTAAAAATTAAAACGACTAGGGAACGTTCAAAACACTTCTAACGAATAAAACCATAAAAATACGAGTGTGAGTATAAAATTAAGTATCAATAATTCTGACATTTAGTGATCCAGGAAAGAGCAAAGAATATTTCTACCAAACGTTTTTAAAGTTCTAAAAATTTATTAACTAGAAAAATATTTTAACAAACCAGCAGTTTTCCTTGGGAAAATAATTTAACTATTTAATCGACTTCAAAAAGGAGGAGGTTCTCAATTCGACTGTTTTTTTATGTTTTTCACCTCAGAACTATTTACTAGGTGAACCGATTTTAATAATGATTTTGTTTGTAATTTTTTATTTGAAAGCTGCTTCGTATGTGGCCCTATTTAAAATTGATCAAGATCTGATGAAGAACTTCGAAGATATACAACAGAACTCTTCAATAAATGACGGCATGGGGATTACTGCAATCACATTTCTATTTACACCATTATTGTTTACACCATTTCATAATATAACATCACGCCGGTACGCTCTAAAGGGCTAACGTGCTTCACCGTCGACCAAATCATCGCTTACCATCAGGCGAGATAGTGGTCAAACGCGAGCCTATCGATAAATAAAAAATAAAAAAGGGCGTACCCCTTTAGAGCGTACAGATGTTTATGGTTCACCCTGGTACACTCCAATTTCACCGGTTGTGTTCAAGTTTCATGTTATTCGGATAATCTATGCTGGCATAAACAGTGGGCATTATAGGTATGAACCACAATCAAAAGTGAAAATAAAAACCTTTTTACAAAAAAGTACAAGCGACTTCCAAATAAAAACACTACGAAGTGAAAAATAACTTCAATTTCAGAAGTCGATGTACTTTTTTGTAAAAAGTTTTTAATTCAATATGTCACATGAATTTATGTTGATTTATAGTAGTTTATTTCACAAAACGGGATGGAAGTACATACTTCGAAGACAAACATTGAAGGCGTCGGTTGCGCGATTAAAGGTTTGTTAGATAAAATAAAAGATATTCATATTCGCCCGGGTAGATTTGACTTTAAAATCAGATGAATGTATTTGGCACTAAGAAATCCGCAAGAGAATCAGGGTTACTGACATAGCCCGAATAATTGCGAAACTTAAGTGGCAGTGGGCAGGGCACATTGCTCGCAGATCGGATGGCCGATGGGGCAGAAAAGTTCTGGAGTGGCGACCGCCAACTGGAAGACGTTGCGTTGGAAGGCCTGCCACCAGGTAGACCGATGACCTGGTGAAGGTTGCAGGGATCCGCTGGATGCGACCAGTCAATGAGGCGACGCTTGGAAGCCTATTTCCAGCAGTAGACGTATTTCGGCTGATATGATGATGATGATGCTGATATTTTTTACTTAAATCATAGGACGGTATTTTTAATTCCAATTATAGCTTTATCAATATAATAAGTTCTAAGGAGAAAAATCGTTTAAAAAAGAAGTCAAACCATGACTTCATGTAAAAAAGAAAGGCCAAATAAATTAAATTCTATCTTTCTAAGTATCATCCATACGCTACAAATTAACAGTAATTGGCAAACGTAAAACTGACGCCTGATATTTGATGTCTGTGTTAAATATAGAGTAACTAAGTTATCCAACATTCTGATAATTAAAAGCTGCTGGGTGCTAGAACTAAACACGCTTTCTAAATATTTATATTGTATCTTGAAGAATTGATAACAATTGATGGGATTTAGGTACAAAAAAACTGAGTACCTATCAGAAATAAACAAAAGCCCGTTAATATTTGTTACGAAAATCAATTCGAATGGATTAATTACTAAGGTCCTAATATTATATTAGATCATTACTGATACATATTAAACGTTGTAAAAATATGTTAACCTTATTATAACCTAAGTACTAGTAACGCCATCTTTTACCTAAATGGGCAACTAAACGCTTATGTAACCTGGCGCGAATCTCGATGAAAGCCTGTACGAAATATTTCAGTTATATGCTACGAGTAATATTGTTATATCATAGTTATTATTTTTTTGCATCAACGAGTAGTATTTAGTATACAGACCATGATTTGTAGCCCGAATTATTACGGTTTTTATTTTAGCAATCTGTGTTTCAACACAAAAAACAATATTTTGTACAGAGTAACGAGATTCCCAAAAAAATCGCCCAATTAAAACAGACATGATGTTTTTCCGTCTTCTGATTAATTTTTGTTTGTAAAATGTTTTTTCTACACATTCTTCATTATTAATGTTCTATTAAATATGGTCCAGGTGAATTAGCGTTAGATTGACCTTAACTGTCTGTACTAAAATTTATTTATAACTTCTAGCTTCCGCCGGCGGCTTCGCCCGCGTGAAATTAGAAAATCATCCCAAGGGAACATATGTCATAATATATATACATATATGGAATAAAAAGTGCCCTATGTCCTATTATTGACTATAATCTATCTCTGTGCCAAATTTCATGCAAATCTGACCAGAATTTGAGCGTCAAGAAGAAACAAATATAATTATATTTCTTGAAAGTAATTGTTGCATGCATTAGTTGTATTTCATTTAGTTATACCGTAAAAGGTAAAGTCAGGGCACTTGATTGTTTATTACTTTTGACAACATGCCCAGTTAAATGAAATTTCAGTGAGGTTGAAAAACAAGGTTGTACTATAATGCATAGAGTCAACTAAAGAACAATAGGTATACCGTTCCTCAGCACTTTGTAAGTACTGTTCTTTTGTTTGTACTACATTCGTTCATATTTTAAGAAGGCCGGCCCTTTTATGTTTGTAGGAATGGAAAACTGCTGACAAGGAAATCAAATATGCTTTACACAAAACTTTTTTGGTACAAATATGTTGGTCTACCTTAGTGTGAACAGTCCTTTGTGGTCTTGTCAAGCTTTTGTAGTGTTCTAAAGGACTTGCTGTATGTACCACTTTATTATTGAAATTCGCTTTATAAGTATCTATGCAGGGTTTTATCATTAGGTATGCCTTTTTGAAGATATTTTTTTTTGCCTTTTTGTACTTGACTAGATTATGAGTCGTCTTCGTCCTGTCGTTGTAACGAAATGGCACAAAAATTATGACGACAAATTGATGATTTTGATGGCTTCAAAACAGCCGATGTCAATGTTATTTCATAAACTGCGTGACCCTCGATGAAATAAATCATTCCATATCGAATGGAGTAGTCGTTTGAAAGGCTATTGTGAAATCTGTCGATAGCCTTTCACGCATGGTTCATGACACCAGTGCCCATTCAAAATCCTGCATCAAAGGCGTTAATACTTTCAGTATTCTATTAGCAATAACTACATATTTAATTATTCTGTCCGGAAATATGTTTAAAAAAGAATGAATAAATCTACGAGAAGTATACTTAAGGAAGCCGTAAAAATTAATATAAAATTGGATTTTAATATCCTCAAACCAAAGTTTGAAATATGAGTGTCTTCAGACACTCATAGAAATTTTAAAGTCTGCAAAAAGTTGTATGTTTTTTTTTTTTTTTTGAAATGATTTCGTAGCTGTAAAGATTTTTCTAGAAGGGCAGTAAGAATCGAAGCTAATGGCATACGTAGTAAAGCCTAAGTTTATCAGAGCTATGATGGGTAGCGGTTACTACATGCCTTGATATTAATTTTCATAGTGCGGCTTGCCCTGTCGGGCTTGGACTGATAACTATTGGACTGATTTTCAATATATTAAACTTTTAGGGCCCAAACACAAAACTGCGGTGTGACGTCACGTCGCATCGTAAAAATCTACGAGCTTTTTACTGCTTAGCTGTTTGCTGCGTTGAGAATTCGCATCGCGTCAATTCGCGGTTTTGGGTTTGGGCACTTAATTAAACCCTGTCAAAACGTCCAAAGTATTTCCTCGTTTAAACTTACTTATCTGACGGCTGAAAGACGTTTCAAGAAAATAAATTAACTAACTCGTTAGTCATTAAGCATTCAGTTTGTTATGAACTGAATTAAAATCCTAGCAGAAAAATCTTGAAATGAGTTTTATTGATATTTAACTCAAATTATTTAGTAATCTAGTCTCGCAAAAGCCACAACTAACCGATCATACGATCCATGATCATAATCACTCCGTCAGGAGTTTTCAACTAATAATAAGAAGACGAGTGATCGAGCCCTTTTAGTCTGATTAAACTAGATACTATACAATGGTTGACGTCAATAAGTTATAAGAATCGTTATACTATGTTTTACAGTATGCATACAACTAACTATTTGTACTTACTACAAACGAGAATAATTCACACAAAATAAAATAAAATCTACCAAAAAAATAGACCAAGGACAACTCGGCGCCAAAGTATGCTTCCAAATAACTATCACCAGGAAAGTGCCCAGAAAATCGCCAGAAATGTTACAGAATAGCTATATTAGTTCTTTTTGTATTTTTTATTTCGTACCTATATTATTTTTTATGCCTTCCTACTTCTACATAGACATATGTTTTATTTGTAAAAAGTAAAAAAAGGTCACGAAATTGTTTTGGGTATTTAGACTACTCAATGAAGTTTTTAATACACAACACTAAATTTAGTACTGGCCACTTAACAGGACTGAAACACGACTTTTTATAGATAAACAAAAGACGATAAGACAAAAAAAATTGGACGACTTTCGTAATCGTAATTTTTCATCATCATCATCATCTTCCTGCCCTTGTCCCATGTTACTTGGGGTCGGCGCAACACGTTTTCTTCTTCCATACCGTCCTGTCCCTCGTCACGCTATCACTGACTCCCTTTTCTTTCATATCACTCCTCACACAGTCCATCCATCTTTTCTTTGGCCGTCCCCTCCCTCTCCATCCATATCCAATTTATTTAATACGATTTTATAACTATCGCTTTAACATTCTATTTGTAATAATCTCCGAGCACCGTACAAATTAGGTTTTTATTTTATTTACATTACCACATCTTATTGTGATCTGTGACACTAAAGAATATAACTGTTAGTACCCCTTTGTGGAAGATTTTTATTTTCTACGTACGACATCTACGTAACCACAGGTACACAAGCAAATCGATGTAAGATTTAAGCAACTCGTATTCGCTAGAAATATCTCACTTTGTTGTCTCACAAAGATCCAAATAATGGGGGCTCAATCGGAAAGAAAGAGGCACCCAAAACGGGGACCGGATCTGGGCCCCAAAAATAGTGTCACGGAAATCATGCTATAGCAATTTCGTAACAACAATTCTATACTGGGTCTCTAAATATTGGTCATAGTAATTTTCTAACTTCTATTGTCAACTAATAAAAGGTTCCTTATTGTTATGTTATTTTTTACTTATTCCTGACTCATTTTCTATGAGATTTATTTGCATCGGTACATGCTGGAAATCCCTCCTATAAGCACAAAGCGTTTTGCTAATACCTTCATTGTGCGCACAGCTAAGGAGTGGCACTCCCTTCCGGAGTCTTTGATCCCTGATAGCTACAACCTTGGGGGCTTTAAGTCAAGAGTGAATAGGTTTTTCTAGGCAAGCTTGCTTCATCGTAGACCACATCATCGCTTAAAATCAGGCGAGATAGTGGTCAAACGCGAGCCTATAGATAAAAAAATATCTTATGTACAACTTAAATAAACTTTATCAAATCTTTCTCAGCAGCATACAAAATTTATTAGACAATTTAAATCAAAGTCATATTCATCTTTCCCTTGCGCTAAGAGAAGTCTTAATTAAGGATTGGCATCAGAACTAAGACAAATATTTTAGTATTAATGAGTTTCTTAATTCGTGTTTATGGGAAAAGCTGTTTACAGGCATTTTATTGATGCTTGGTAGCATCCTTCTAACATCGTTTAGAATTTTTATGCTCAAGAATACATAAAAAGTGTGTATCAATATTAACGTAACAATCAAGTAAGGAAGACTACCAACATTTTTTTTTAAATACAAGTAAATAAATACTTTTAATCTACACAATAAACGTGAAAAGCATTACCGAAAAACTTACGTAATAGTTTCCAAATTTCGGGAAAATTATCCAACAAAAACACTTATAACAATATTTGTGTTCAATATTTTTGTCCATTACATAACTAACTTAAACAGTTTTCATAATTATTTAATTAAAAACAAAATGACGAAAACTTTTTACGCGGCGCCTTAACGCGTTTGGTCGTCCGCACGACGCTCCACGGCGACTATTCGCTAAAGACTGTCTGAAGAACGACCCTTTACGTGTTACATTGAAAACTCGACATTCACACTCACTATAGCAACGTATTGTTATTCCAGCTGGTATAGACTTAGTTGATGAGTAAACTTTAAATGGACAAGTGTGTTACCAAAAGTGTGCGTTATTTTGCTTTACGGTGAATCACGCATTAATATTTCATCGGCTAAATTGGAATGTGTTATTTAATCATTTATTTTATTACCATCGACTATTTTTGATTATGATATCACATGATGTCATGTAATTATCAATGTAAAAAGCCTGAAATTATTTGAAAATCCATTCAGTCGTAAACGAACGTAAATAAATCTAATTATTATTCATGACTGTGTTACATGCCTCAACAAAAGGTGTTCTAATGGCATACATATTTTGTCTATCGACAACAGATTTTTGGTACGATACGCAATTGAGTACAGATAATGTTTGTTTTGAGTACAGACAATGTTTTTACAAATAAACTATCTTTTAACAAACATGAAATGCGGACGACCTACAAACACAACCAGTTTTTGCCAAACTCAAGGTTGATTGAAATCTTTGTCAAGCCTTCAGCTGAAAATCCAGATGTCGATTGAAAAAAACCACACATAGATGTTCAATGTTAGATTATAGATGAGTCTAAAAATACAAGGTTTTTCTAGTAACATAATATGTTTTTATGACCGGTCAATGTGGCGACAAATGGCCAGGCCCGTGTTCAGTAATAGACGTCTTTCGGCTGAAATGATAATGATGATGATGATATATTTTATGCAAGAGATTCTAACACCTTGATAATAAATGCGTAATAAACAGGTTCATTGACAGATGTAATATGTAGTCTCTGTGCTAAATGGAGTCTAATAATATTTACACGGGAAATTCTTCTGAGTTTTATCTTTAGTAACATAACTGCAGTTTCTAGTTTTTGTTTTATTACCTACGTTATTCTTATAATTGCTTGACAATTGTGTCATAAGCATTGTGGAAAATATTTTTCTTAGTATTTATTTTTATCTTTCAACTACGCTTGAATGTACGAATAAATTTTATTGAGGTAGACAACACTTTTAAAATACCAGCATCGTATCTCGTATTTTTATATATCGTATATTAGTATATCGTAACAAATAGAGATATCAAAAGCCGTTAAAATAGAGTTAAACCCTTAGGTTACCATGTCGTTTGGGAAAAAAGATGATGTCATGTTTCGACTCATAAAAAACACAAAACTCATTAGAATTTTTTGATACTATAGGGAAATAAAAAATCTTGTCATACGCAAGGGTTTAATAAAAATATGACTCGCAAAACTTGAAACTATTACTTTATTTATTCTTATTTGAGTACCCATATGTTTCGTTGTACTTTCTCTAATATATTAGATAGACAAAATAGTATTTAGCATGTTTATTTACCCGAACATGTTTCTTCGGTCGGTCAATATCACTGGTCTCCAAAAATATTCCTATAAGAGTCATAATAATCTATGTTTTGGAGATAAAATCCAGCTCGATGAAAGTGATAAGCTTCATTGTGTTAATGGAATGTTTATGTTAAGCTAGCTTTTATATAGTATGGAGCGATCTTATGATTACTTATGATCAATAAACTTTACAGGAAGTCGTAACTTTCCTGAGGCTCTAGAAAAAATATCATTGTTTTGGAAATTGTCGAAGTAACTAAATGTAAGGCATCACGTGACATTTCGATGACACTTGGCAATCCGACACCTTTTTGGCATTTCACCAATCGTCATCACAACGCATTCGATGATAGAATTTCACTTGTCTGGTACCTCGGGATTTGTTGTGATTTTTGTTTTTTCTTTTGTTAAAAACATGCTCGCATTCTGAATTTGTACTAAATCATGGCAATTAGTATCTATCACTCACAATGGGCTCAAAACATAATTGACAAATACCAGAATACGGTTAGCCACATCAATAGTATTACTTGAAGTATACATCTGCCAATCCCTTTCAGTTAGACAGTACATTCAGTAAGACATTTTGATCATAATTAAGCAAACAAAAGGACCCAACTCCATACACTTGATCTAATCCTTTAGCCATCAATTAAGTCATACGACATCGGCGTCAAGGTCAAGCCAACGTGTCTGGTTGAACAATAGGCTCGAGATAACTTGTCCCCAATTATGACGCTGGTTTGCCTGTTGGTACTTATTAAGACCCTTTGAACTCCAGTAACGATTTGAAGAACCGTCCATGTTACCAAACCATACATTCATATATTTATGAATTGTGGCTAAGTCTTCAAGATAAAGCAACGCTTGGTGAGGACGGTCCGTGAATAGGTGACCATTAATTACATTCCGAGTCCTCTCCGTGATTCGAAAAGCACGTTAAACCGTTGTTCCTGTAGATTGTAGATTTTTGACAGACAGAAGCTTGAAACTGACTACCAGTCTTACTGAAGGTTATCGTGTTATCTAGTCAATGGGATATGAAGGTCCTGAGTAGGCAGTCGCTCTATTCTTTTTATTTTATGTGGGTTTGCTCTTGGCTATAATCTAGGTCAGAGGTGATAGAATCGAAGTTGGGCTTACTCAGAGCCTCTCTAACTTTGAAGAGATTCGGGTTGAATGGGTTCGGAAAAACAGACACAGGTAGTAAGTTCCACTCTTTAGCTATGCGCATTATGAAGGATATTTGGAAGCGCTTGGTGCGAATTTGTGGAATGGCAATTAGGTAAGGATGGTAGCTTGCAGTGCGTCTAGATGTCTGATGGTGGTAGAGAGCCGGTGGGATGAGGTCGTGCAGTTCTTGAGCACGCTCACCGAAGTACAGTCTGTAGAAGACCGACAAGCAGGCAAACTTGCGGCGATGAGCCAGTTCACCAGTTCAAAGTCACCAATGAGCCTCTTAGCTCTCCGTTCCACAGAGTCAAGCGGGGCAAGTTAGAATTTAGCTGAGCCATTCGAAAAGTGGCTGAAATACTCCATGCAGGATCGGACTTGCGCTTTGTATAGAGTATGTAAATTACTGGTATTTTTCTGCATTAAGTTTGACTGGCAGCTGACCCTAAGACTACTGGAAGGACGCTAGGCAGATAATGTACCATTAATGTATAATATATATATGAAATTTAGATTTGATGATGAAATACCCACAATATACCTTAGTGGCGAAGTATTGATTAATATAATATTATTCTGAAAACAAACTGTTTATGATTGATAGGCCTGTGTTTGACCACTATCTCAACTGATTGTAAGCGATGATGTGGTCGACGTTGAAGCAGGCTTGCATAGTAAGTTACCTTTTCAATTTAATTTTATTGATTCACAAGTAATAGTTTAGTAACTTATTTGCACTGTTTTTCCGATAACGCCTTTCAGATTTTTTTGCCCTCACTACTGAAAGTTCATAAAAATATCAAACGTTAAAAAAACCTTTTATCGAAGTATGGAAAAATCCGCCATATTCAGTAAGCCATGCGTTACTACTGATACTGTTTGACAGGTCCTCCAATACACGTGTCAGACTTGCAGGATGTCAAAATAATTTGATGATAAAGTCAGTTAGAGTTTTGATAACTTTTTTATCAATGTTTTGATTAATTATGGTAGGATGTGATTTTGTAGCTAAGCTTACTAAAATGCCTGCAATTTTCTTGCTTGCGTTATCAAGTTTTGGCAGTAAAATAACGAGATCAATTATCTTTTTATAAGTAATATTGATGAAGGTCAATGAACATAGTATGTTCTAAGTTTTTTTTTATTAGATGTGGTTTCGTTTCAGTTTTACTTATAGCAACTTATGCGTACAGTAAGAAGTGGAATTCCCGGCCAGAGTCTGTATTTCCTGATAGCTACAACTTGGGAGTCTCTAAGTCAAGAGTGAATAGGTTTCTTCTAGGTAAGCGTGCTACATCGTCGACCACATCATCGTTTACCATCAGGTGAGATAACAGTCAAGCGCGAGCCTATCAATAATACATAAAAAGAAAAAAAAAGGTACTTAATTCTAAAACATATTTAAAATGTCTAACCTTCGATACACGGTCTAACACAACTTTTATAAGTACAAATTAAGTTTCGAAATCAGATAAAATTTAGATACTTAATTCGTAAATTAATACTGAAACAATCTTTACATCTAAATTGAATTTAAAATCGAATTTCTTTCACTTAATGCAAACTTAGACTAGATACAAAAAGTTAGTTTTGAGACTTTCATGAATCCATTCATATGCAAAAACATTGAGAAATGTGTTTCCAGTCCTTCATCGAATGTTAAAGTGTAACCAACTCGAGCATTGTCAATCTATAACATGCTTGCGTTTGTCTGTTTTTTTTAATGGAATGATAGATTGCTTTCATTTTTCAAATGATTCATCTTTTTTAGCTTACATTGCTTGGTCGTGCAGCTGTTACCAGCAAATAACTTTCGAAATTTTATTCGGATAAATCATTTGATTCTCTTTTCATTGACAGTTTTTTTTTATTTATCTATATATACAATTTCACGGAACACTAGTCCTGATATGCCAAGTTCACATACCTAGCTTTTTGCTTATTTTCTGTTTAAGTTCTCAAATATATTATTGTAATTAATAAATTACCTAAACCAATTTCATTAGATGGCGATTCCTGGAATTAACTAAGAGGCAATTACAAACATTCTCACAGATGAGAAGCTTCATTATTGCTATTGCTTAGGCTACTTTTCATCCCGACAGCAAAAATACGGTGATTTAAGCTACGCGACTTCGCAGGAAAAGTAAGTTAATAAGAACAAAATATCTTTTTCCGTACAGAATTCTATAATGTACGTAGTCGCACTTAGCAATTTGTCGGTGCCTCATTTTCTATGTAAATACTCTTTTGAACGCACGTTACCAAGTGCGGAGTGTCGACCTTCACTTGTTTTTATTCTCACAATATACTAATTATTCGTTCCAAATTATGTTAATTTTTTGTAGCACTCGAATGAAAATTACAGAGCAGTAAAGTTTAATAGTAGGAATAAAAATATTGGTACATGCATTTATTATTAAGTATATTTTTTGCATCCGTAAACTAGTTTGTATTAACACATAGTTATCGTACGATTTGAATAAATAATTATTTTTATCTACACTCACAACGTAATGTTCCAAATATGAATTAAAAAAATATTGTATAAACACGTCCTTTATATTCGTGGATAGGTAAAATTAAAAAAAAAAAAACCATTACAGTGCAACATTTTCCTTCGATTTTCAAACAACTGCATTATAATAGTATGTTATGCAACTAGTGAATAAAAGACGGTTTTAAAGCGAGGGCCATAGATGAACCACGAGCAAGTGAAGGATTCTAATAACTGAATCACGACCGTAGGGAGTGATTCATGATGATTGAATCACGAGCATAGCGAGTGATTCAAGTTGTAGAATCCAGAGCGACGCGAGTGATTCATGGCCCTCGATATAAATCCGTTTTATTCAAGAGTTGCATACTATATTTTATACCATGACTACGAGAAAAAGAAAGATTTAAGCGAAAATTACAAGGAAAAATACTAAATAAAAGTTTTCTTACCTTAAAAATTAAAAAAAAATTGAAACTCGAGGTTTCACATTTTTCTAAATTAAAGCAGAGCTAGGTAACAACAACTGTGTTTCAGGGGCCAGTGACCACTTCCGTTACGTTACATAATTGTAATTAATTAACACCAATGCAATTAATATTATAATTACAATCCAAATAAGTATTCACTAAACATCCCAGACTAAAATCAAAATCATTATTAAAATCCTAAACATTAACAAACTGAAAATCAAATACATAAAGGAGTTTGAAAGTCGAATATTCTTTGCACAAGGAGTTCATATAGCATTGAGATGGACGTCGAATACATATTGGTTTGTTCTAAATTCAAACACCAAAACAGTGAGAAAAAGTGCTTTTTATTCACTGTTTTCAGTGAATAAAATAAGCTTTTTAGAGGGGGAATGGTATAATAGTATATTATGCAAGTAGTGAATAAAGGACGGATTTAAAGCGAGGGCCATAGATGGATTTGGATTGTAATTCTAATATTAAATGCATTGGTGTTTAATTAATCATAAATATATAACGTAACAGAGGTGGTCACTGGCCTTTGAAACACAGATGCTGTTACCTAGCTTAAAATTTTCAAGGTAATAAACCATTTATTTATTTATTTATTATTATTCATTGTGCTTACCGCTTAAATCTTTCTTTTTCATTTTTTTTTTTTTTTTTTTTATCTTATATAGGCTCGCGCTTGACCACCATCTCACCTGATGGTAAGCGATGATGTGGCCGATGATGGAGCACGCTTGCCTAGAAGTAACCTATTCACTCTTGACTTAAAGACCCCTAAGTTGTAGCTATCGGGAAACACAGACTCCGGCAGGGAATTCCACTCCTTAGCTGTACGCATAATGAAAGTATTTTCAAAACGTTTAGTCCGTATGGGTGGGATGTCCACCATGTACCGATGGCGCATCGCCGTACGTCTGGTAGTCCGATGATGAAACGGGCTGGGCGGAATTAGATTATGCAATTCCATCGCACATTCCCCGAAATGTAATCGATAAAAAACCGACAAGCCGGCAACTCGGCGACGATGTTCAAGGCTCTGGAGCTTTGACTTAACCAATGCCTCATCGCCGACGAGCCTCTTGGCCCGCTTTTCGATCGACTCTAGTGCATCAAGTTGGTATTTGGCAGAGCCGTCCCAGAGATGAGAACAGTACTCCATGCATGATCGAACTTGCGCTTGATACAAGCTGAGCAGCTGTTCTGGCGTGAAGTACCTTCTCACCTTTGCAAGGATCCCCAGCTTCTTGGCAGCCAACTGAGCCTTTGCCTCAATGAATGGGCCAAAATTGAGAGTCGATGTCACCGTAACGCCAAGCAGCTCAAGATGGTCAGTTATTGGCACGGTCACACTTCGGAAAGTTGGAGCCGGGTGAAACTGACTCTTTTTTGCGGAAAAAATACACGCCTGGGTTTTAGCAGCATTAAACCTGACCAGATTGGCATCGCCCCATTCGGAGACTGCCTGCAAGGACAGGTTTAAGCGCTCCACCATGGCCTCCCGGAGAGACTGGACCTGAGGCCCGGTGGTACGAGCGTTGGACAAGTATCTCTCAGCAACAGTGCTGTCGTCTGCATACCCAAAGGTACCGGGTTTTAGCAGATCGTTAATGTGCAGCAAGAATAAAGTTGCTGAGAGTACTGACCCCTGAGGGACACCGGCATTTATATCCAAGTGGTCCGACGAGCAGCCATCGATAACCACTCGAATGGACCGATCTCTCAGGAAGTCTGCAATCCAATCACACAGACCACCGGGCAAACCGAATGAAGGAAGCTTACCAATAAGGCTTTCGTGCCAGACCCTATCAAAAGCCTTCGAGATGTCGAGGGAGACGGCAAGCGCTTCCCCATGCCTCTCGATGGCCTCACTCCAGATGTGAATGGCATACGCTAGAAGATCCCCAGTAGACCGATTTCGGCGGAAGCCGTATTGGCGGTCACTCAGGATATCGTTAGTTTCTAGGTATGCCAGGAGCTTAATATTGAGTACGCGTTCCATACTCTTACAGAGTATGGAGGTTACAGATATGGGTCTGTAGTTGGCCGGGTCAGCTCTGCTGCCCTTCTTGGGCACAGGCTGCACGTTAGCCTGCTTCCAAGCATTCGGCACTTTTCCAGCCTTATACGAAAGGCGGAATAGGCGTGTCAAGATCGGAGACAGTTCAGGCGCACAGGTTCTAAGAACAATTGCTGGTATTCCGTCAGGGCCGCTAGCCTTGTTCACGTCGAGGTTGCGCAGCACCCTACGGACGTCCTTTTGATGGATACGAATGTCCGACATACTCGTCACGCATCCATCAGGAGAAGGAGGGGGCCGCGCGTCACCAGGATTCAGACGTGAAGATTCCGCAAAAAGAGAGGCAAATAAATTTGCCTTATCCTTAGCGGAGTGGGCCAGCGACCCGTCGGGTTTTAGCAGTGGTGGTAGTGAGGGACGGCAGAAGTTCGACTCGACCGACTTAGCCAGAGACCAAAACGCTTTACTACCTGCTGGGTAAGAAGCAAGTTTGGTCCCTATTCGGCCAATGTGGTCGAACCGAGCCCTTCGCAACACTAACTTGCAGGACTTGGCAGCCCTGTTGAAGGCCCTCTTCTTCAGACCCACGTCACTCGCCTTACGCGATCGAGCGTCGACCCAAGCCAGGTACGCCCCATGTTTAAGCGCGTCGGCGCGCTTACATTCGGCGCCAAACCATGGCCGGTCTTCGCTAGACATTGATACGTCAGAGAACGGAATGTAGTACTCCATTCCCTGACGCAACACATCCGTCACGGCGTCCGCGCACGACGATGGATCAGTCGAAGAAAAGCAAGTAGGCTGCCAAGGATAGCATGCGAAGAAAGATCGCATACCATCCCAATCTGCTGACTTGTACCGCCAAACCCGCCGGGTGCCTCTTGGGCTGGGATCGGGCGGGGAATAGACGGATACAGACTTCACCAGACAGTGGTCGGAACTACCTAAGGGTGAACCTATCGACACAGAGTATCTGTCTGGATCTGTTGTCAGCAGAAGGTCCAAGCAATTTGCTGTGTGCGAATCAACATCCGGTACCCTCGTTGCCCCCTGGACCAGCTGGGTGAGGTTTAGCGCTAGCAAAAGCTTACGCATCTCCCGGCCCGCATGGTCAGTGCACTGGTATGGGAAGAGCCACTCCTGATGGTGGGCATTAAAGTCCCCCAGTAACACTAATTGGGCGGAAGGGTACCGCTGCTGTGCCGCATCAGCCGCCTCACTGAGGTACTCTGTGAGCCTGGTTGTCTCCTGATCTCCGCTGTGCGAACGGTAGACACAGGCGTAGATAATTTTATCCAGACCTGTGTCCACCAGAACCCAGAGCGTTGTGAATTTGGAGTCTTCAAGGTTACGGAGACGCCGATAGCAAGTGTCGTCACGGGCGTACATACACACACCCGCGCGCGGTTTGAAATTGTGCTCCAGGGTAAACCCTGGGTAAGATAAGTACGACACGTCTGACGGACTCGCTATCTGCGTCTCCGTAAGGAAAAGCAGCGCTGGTTTCTCAGTCTCCAGGTGGTAGTGGACTGCAGAGAGATTTGAGTGCAGACCTCGAATGTTGGTGAGGTGCACTTTGTGGGGGAGGGAGTGCAGCCGCTGTTTAAATTTTGTATGTTTCCTTTTCCTTGGCATTATAGAGAGTGAATGGAGGAGAGGAGTTGGAAGTGAGACGAGGTTCCACGCTGCTAACCTTCAGACACGCACTGAAAGGACAGCATCATTGGGGCACTAGTCCGGAGACTGCGGGGACGCCCGAGCCCCCCCGGAATGTCCATCGGGCCCTCCCCATCTGGTCGCCAACCAGCACGATGGCGCATCCCGGGATTTTTCGACAGTTGGCGGGGCAGCCTTTCATGTGTGGCTGGCACACTACTTGGGCCCCCAACTACCTGCGGTCGGCCAGCGGCGCACCGTGCCTCGGATCCCGCTACCCTCCGAGACCAGTCTCCCGATACGCCCATACCAGCGCGCGTCAGGCTGGTCAGCCTGCAGTGGAACAGCTATCTCGACCCAACTCCTCTTGTGGCTACACCGAGCATCGTACCGGAACACGGCTAAGCCGCTTGGCGGTACGTCTTTGCCCGGTGGGTGGTCGCAAGCCTTCGGCCGAAGCCTACCACCAGTAAAAATTATTATTTTCTCGTAGTCATGGTATAAAATATAGTATGCAACTCCTGAATAAAACGGATTTATATCGAGGGCCATGAATCACTCGCTATGCTCGTGATTCAATAATCATGAATCACTCCCTACGGTCGTGATTCAGTTGATAGAATCCTTTACTTGTTCGTGATTCATCTATGGCCCTCGCTTCAAAACCGTCCTTTATTCACTAGTTGCATAATATACTATTTTATTTTTTATAGCACACTTTTACTTTTTAATTTATTGGCGCTTATGGGCTCATTGACTTATTGTAGAAAAGTAGTGTCATGTGTAATAGTCTATGGAGGCGCGCGCTGTGCAGTCATACGCAATGAGAATTTTAAATTGCCCGACATACCACATTTTTTTTTCGTTTCCACTTTTGTTTTATTTCAACTGTATGAGTGAAGATAAAGTAGTGTATGCAACGGCATATAATTAGGTATTAATTGCGTTAACACGCGAGAGTTTTTATACTTATTTATACATATACATTTATACACATTATCACAAGAGGCGAAGCCAAATGTGACAATATGTATAAACCCATGCTCGTGTTTTAATAAGCCCTATTATATGACCATTGCATAAACTACTATTCTTACTATACTAACAGTTCTAAGTTATACTTGTAAGGTGGCAATACTTACTATTTTCAGCTATCTTGTATGTACTCGTATAATAAATTATTAATTTAAAAATCTTTTTTAAAAACAAGCTTTTTCTGTATTCTCCTCAGCAAAACCCGTGGCCAAACCTTTCATTTGATACCCATATCATGGCAATGCACCAAAAATAACTATGCCGCCAACTTGGGCCGTCCGCCATATTGGATTTAGAATGACGTCACTGAGCTAATCATGCATTGTCATCCAAACTAAACGTGTATGCAAAATTTCATCTTAATCGGTTGAGAATAAGTGCTTTAAAATTCAGTTGCAAGATTTGACCCGAAAACATACATAAAAGCATGTAAAAATTAAGTCAACTCAAGACAAAACGAAAATTATATTTTTGTCTCCAACAAACATATATTCTTTTACTTTGTTCATATGTGAAGATTAATTATTTATGTCTATCAGCTACGATTTTGTCGCAAAAATTTCATTCAGTTGCTTTTAGAAAGGCAAATATTGAAAATAAAACAATCTAAGATATTGAAAAAGAGCTCTGACATCCTCCCCCCTCGTCGCATCTTGTTTCTCATTACTGAGGGTCGTGATTGCCCGGTCGTGGAATCAACTTTTCCTTCACCAGTTTGCGCCATCTAGGCCTGGCTTTTGCGTCGAAGAGAGCATCGTGCAGTTTGAAACCCTGAAATAGCCTGTTGTAAAGCTATGCTGCTCAGGGATTTTATTGAACAATGTAAAAGCAATAGGGATCGTCCACCAATATTAGATACCAATTTCCACCCATAATTAGATGTGTTTACAATTGTGTTTTTTTCGCAATAAATCTACGCTCTTTGCTTCATTTACCTAACACGTACTACACATAAATTTCCTAATATAAATTGGACCAAAAATAATGGTAGACATAAGTTACTGTGGAAAATATTATTAATTTCGTCCAATTAAGCCTTCGAAGATTTTTCATTTTAATTAAGCTTTTCTAATGATAAGGATAATGGATTAAATGCTTTGCGTTTGCTCTCGTGGGCCATGACCTAGCCTTTTTAGTAAAATGCACGCGATTATGTTGAATAAACCTTTCAATTCAGAACTCGTACGAGTGCAGGAAAGCTCTTTGTATGAAAGACTTCGACTAACCTATTCTTTAAAGAGATAGCAGTTCCATTGGTCAAGGGTCAAAATTGCAGTCACACCTCAATGTTCACTATCGCCTGCACGCGAATGCCGTACGCGAGCCTGTTCAAACGTAGTCCTCAAATTCGTCACTGACATTGGAATTGTTGTAGCTGAGTTGTGAGGCTGTGCTACTTTAAAACAGGTGGCATGGGTTTAAATCACGGCAGCCCAAACTACTTTTTGTTTTTTTATTGTGTATCCTACACTCTTTGTTTGTAAGAAATAATGCAAAAAGGTTGCGCGATAATGATGCAACCTATAGATAGATATGAAATTAAAATTAAACATTTTAAGTATCGTTTATTAATACCTAATAATATTATTTATACCTTTGGTTTAAATACTAGGATAAATTGATTTTTACATAAATATCCACCACGTCATGATAGTTATATTTTTCTATATGAAATTTATTTTTCATTTTATTATTGTCTTTTTTATAGCTTAATTATTCATTTTCACAAGGAAAAGAGGATTGAAGCTTGACTTCAACACAAAACAAATATTTATTTTGCTATTGTATTAAAATTCTATAACCATTGATTTAAATAGTATGATACAAGGTTTGTTACATAAAATAAATACCAATTGTAATACAATTAAAATATTTCTTACATAATTATTCAATCAAAAAATATTTTATTTTATTTTACATAGGCCTACATGGGCACTTATAAAACGTCGACAAAAGGTGCACGGTTTGGGTTAGTCGTTTCCTATGGAGAAGAACCGGCAAGAAACTCCATGGTTACTCTTTTAAAAATGGTTTGGTTTTACAATATTTCCATTAGTACTTGGATATGGGGGACAACGTACGCCCGACAATAAGTCGTAAGAAATTATAAAAGAAAAAAATATGTAAAACAAAATAAAAAGTTAACAAATGTTAACAATCATCTAGAAATCTAGAAGACCTACAATGTTCACACATTCACAAAACAATCGGTAAAAGAATCTATACAAAGGTTAAAAAAAACAAATTAATAAAAAAAAATAAAAATAATGTCTAACAACACTAAATTTAACATGTGGCACAAATTTTGTTATCAGTGCTGTAACTATTCTTAGCAAAGGGCTATAAAGATGATTGAAAAACATTGTAAAAAGTCTAATTAAAAGAGAGAATAAAATGAGATTGAGAATAGTTAGAGACATCCTCATATTTGTGCCGTTTATGAGTTATCAGGGAAGCCGCATGCGCAGAAGGAGCTAAAGCCAATTTTTTTATCTTCAACGTAGTCCTTGATTTTATAATATGCTTTTTTAATAATTACACGTTTGATGTACTTTTTGAACTTTCCATCGGTCAGTTCTATAACTAACTTTGGCAACTTGTTATAAAAGCGTATACTGTTTATAAAAAAAGACTTGCTAGTTTTCGTTAATCTGAATTTCGGTATTACAATTTCGTGCTTACTGCGTGTATTTAAATTATGGAAGTCGCTTCTAGTTTTGAAAAGTTTTTAAATTATAACAAGAATATTTTTCCAATGGGTAAATACACCACCTCATCGATTACCACCTGGTGAAATAGTGGTCAAATTGGGCTTACCCCATCTTAAGGCGCAGATACCTATCAATAGCTGATTTTAAAATGAGAATCACTTCTCAACGACTATTCGTACTTTTTTGGAAAAATATGTGTTTTATTAGACCAATTTTGTTAATAATTTGATCTATAAACATTTTAAGTTATAATCGATTAACATAGTGTAATTAATTTGTAAAGTTATGTCTAACACGGACAAAAAAACAAGGTTCGCACCAAAACCGCCTATCTGTTCACAATCTCAAAAACAATTCAGTTATCTACATTTTGATCCAAAGCTTTTTTCTTAAGTCATAGAATAAAAACTGATTTTGAGTATCGCGGGTGTGGAACGCGTGCGCGTTTTGTTCCCTCAAGGTCGTTGGCGACAGGCGTCATCTAAACTAAAAAATATGATTACCGTTATCTTAAACCCGCATCGGGTATAGTAATAACTCAATGTCAGCAAACTAGGAGAAGAACCAGTGCAACAAACTTCTTAGCATAATAATTATGTTCGCTTAATCTGTGCAAAGTTGAGACATAGATAAAATCCACTTTTTTAACTATCGAAAAAACTTTAATAATATTTTAGATTTTCTATATTAAAGTTATATCGTTCTTCACCACTTTTTCTTGTTAGTATCTAGTTACATTAACTGTAGTTGGATTGAAAAGCAACATTAAAATAGAAACATATCTTTAGGTACTAGCTTAAAAAAAATACGTAAAATACGCGCTTGGTCGTGGAGTTGCGGCAACCAGCCCGTTTTTTTTTAACCTAACCTAATCTAGGTACTAGCTTTTTTCGCGGCTTCGCTCTTGTGGCTTATCCCACAGGAATTTTCTTCGGGTTATAGAGTAACATAATAATATAATTTTACTTAACATACCTTTGAATCAGTAAAATTATTTAAGTAATCGAATCGATGCTTCTATTGATAACCTTTTAAAAATAACTTTATTCAAATTTATAATATTATTTTAGATTTCTTTGAAGAGCTTGAACAGCCACACGAATAGATAAGTATGCACTTACTATGTATAAAAATTACTAAGACAATAACTCTTTAGCTATACTGTGGCATGATTACTCAAGTTCACAATGATTGTTCAGCAGTGTCACGCGATGTGATTTTACTCAAATTAGAAATATTATCTACGGACTTGATGGCAGAAATTGTCTCGTTATTTTTTTATTTACTTAACGATAGGCTCGCGTTTGACCACTATCTTTCCTGATGGTAAGCGATGATGTAAGATGATGTACTTTGCCTCATTTGTCTAAATTTAGTATAGAATAGGGTATCATCATCAGCCTATTAATGTCTCCACTGCTGGGACACAGGCCTCCTCTCTGTGAGAGGGAATTGGCCGTAAACCACCACGCGGGCCCAGTTGGCGGGTTGGTGGATGTCACATGTCTTCGAATTTTTGATTCTAGGACATGCCGGTTTCCTCGGAGGATATGGTATCAAGATGTCTATAATCTAGGATGTGATACATTAGGTGATAGAAGAAGAGCAAAACATACTCCTAAGTCATTTCAATTTGGCTACTAATCCATTCTCGCGAACTACAATATTCCCTCACAAATTAACTTTGCTGCATAAATCCTGGGCAAAAAGTCAGTCTGGGTCAGGAGATACTTTTTGCCTGGTATCCTGTTACTAGATATATTTTCCAATGTTGCTAGGAATATTAAGATATCACTCGGCTTAGGTCTTCAGAAATGATCTAAGGATACACGTGTCTTTGTGCCATAAAACCCGGACGATGCTTTACGAGCCGTCTTGGTCCACTGACTGCCAAGTGAGCCTTTACGCTATCTTGAACCCGGCGCATGTACCCCGCAATGAAGATATCACCTACAGAACACGGAATTGCCACGCTTGGCAACGATCAGAGACGCCATTGGTACTAATAATTATTCGTGCTGAATTAAGCCAGCCGTAATTGTTTAAGAGTAATAAAGAAATAAAGAAAAATACAGCAGTTTGATGGGGCAAATTCAACTTTGGGGGTAGGTGGAACAGGGTGTAAAGTCCCACAAACCTCCATAGAAAAGGGAGGATCCTCCGACCAGACGGGTGTTGTGTCTGGTCCGGGCAACTGCCCGACGGTTGTTGTCGGACTGTTGTATGTGTTCTAATCGCGCCGAAAACTTTACTTGCGCGATGCAGGATTTGTGTGAAATCATGTCATTGGTTCGTAAGTGGCGGCGTTGGTGCCGCTACACAACAAAAGATAGACAGGTGTTTTTTAACTCATTTTATTATAAAGATAGCCTGTTTTTTCGGCGAATTATGCCTAAGAGCTGACATTCTTATTAAATTACAAATACCTACTGATAAGAAAAGTGACGAATGTTGTTTACAGAGGCATTTTGTTCCTATTCATTTGTATATCTTAATTACGTCACTAAACACGCCCTCTTGTGTTTCAAAAGTCTCTTTAATTACCTTAATTAAGTATCTAATTTAAAAAGCTCAAGTATAAAAGAAACGTGCCAAAATTGCCCAAGAGGGTAATTTAATCAATGTGACACATATTATCGTGACGTATTTCTACGTTAATACACAATCACCACAAAATGAATTATTATTATTATTTATTTATTTATATTTACATAATGATAAGTAAGTTATAAACTAAGCCCCACAAAACCGTAGTAATGGTATGACTGTGGGATCGGTGAGTCTCTATATACTAATTACTAGCTGTCCCACGCGGCTTCGCTCCCGTCAACTGGCTACGTACCTACCCTACCCTACACCTACCCTACACCTACCCTACACCTAACCTACACCTACCCTACACCTACCCTACACCTACCCTACTCCTAATAATCTTTCCCGTTTTTGTAACATTTTTCATTTATGCTCCGCTCCTATTGGTCGTAGCGTGATTTTATATAGCCTATAGCACTCAGGAATAATGTAGCTTTCTACCAAAGAAAAAATTTTTAGAATTGGTTCATTAGTTCCAGAGATTACCCCCTACATACAAACTTACAAACTTACAGATTTTACCTCTTTATAATATTATATATAAGTAATAAGTATAGATAGTATAGATTAAATTTCATACTTAAAGCTAATAATTACTTAAAGACACATTTTTAAATAAAATATTTTTAAACGATTTTAAAGCTGTTTTTATTCGTTTCACTCCTTATATTTGCCGACAGACTGTTCATTAGATATGGTATTCGTTTTTAGGGTTCCGTACCCAAAGTGTCAAAACGGGACCATATTACTTAGACTCCGCGATCCGTCTGTCTGTCTGTCCGTCTGTCACCAGGCTGTATCTCACTAGACGTGATAGCTAGGCAGTTGAAATGTTCACAGATGATGTATTTCTGTTGCCGCTATAACAACAAATACTAAAAATAGGATAAAATAAATATTGAAGTGGGATTCCTTTATAACAAACGTGATTTTTTTGCGGTTTTTTACGATAATGGTACGGAACCCTTCGTGTGCGAGTCCGACTCGCACTTTGCCGGTTTTTTTTTAGAGTTCTGTCACCAAAGTAATTAGTGACTCTGGGTACATTGAATCTGCCAGCGGCCATAGATCGTGTGTTATGGTTGTTGATAACGTGAGTTAAGTTACGAATGTTGGAGTAAGCTCTCACAAATTAACACTTTGAAGTTCAGGTTCAAACAACTCAGGTCAATGACTTCGCCTAATCGAATTGATGTCTACCCTTAACAATTACTGCCTACCGAATAATAACTTACACTTTGTTAAGCCATTACATTGTCGCCGTCCTGTATTTCGTAATTAAAAGGATCATTTAATCAGTAATTAATGAACAAAGTACATATAACATCCGTATTGTGATGGGTTACAGTGAAGTTTCTTATTGAAGTTCAGCAAATTAATATTAACTACGCAGAGAGCCGTAGTTTTTAGTTATATGGAAGTGGTTGTAATGTCATAAGCATCATCATTTCAGCCAAAGGCAACTACTGGACAAACTTTTACCGAACGTCACCACATCGGTAGGTTCTGTGCTTTTCGCAACCATCCACCTTATGAAAGGCTTTCAGCTGCTATAATTAATTGAATTGATGACTTACATTTAATTTCTATTTTCATTTCTCTATTTATTTTACAAGAATGCGTGCGTGGTATGCGTGGTGATTAGTGTTCGTGCCTTCTCTGTATGAGAAGGGATTTCTGCGCTGCAGTGGAGCTAGTATTATTAAGTTTAAATTAGAATACAGCATTGAGGTTATACTATTATTCGCTCTATTTGCATAGAATGTTGATAATACTGCCGATAAAGGTGTTTTTCCGACGCCATTTTCCACAGATAAAATCCGTAACAAGGGCGTATCAATTAAGATACGGCTGTCAAGTTCATTTTGTCCATTCAGTTTCAGACTAGATTCAAACACGGAGATACGTTTACTAGACGGGTAAGGTAACATCAGTTTCTAGGTCACCCGCATTCTGTGGTATAGACAAGAGCTGTCTATCTATACCGTGAAATGCATTGCAAGAGACAATTTCACAAATTCTAGTGGTTAAATTCAGTCTAGATTTCCAATATTCATTCCAGAAATAGCATGTCTGAGAAAATTTTCGTGTAACATTGATTGCACGATTATTTTCTCAGATATGCTATACAAACGAGATAACGCTATGTATTATAACCAATTGTATTAGAAGTCTTTTGAAACTGTGTTTTTAACGCAAAAGATTTTCCTATTCAAACGAGAGAACGCTGCCGCGCTGGGGAATGAAAAGCTAGTATATATTTATATTGAAGACCTCTTTCAAAATCTAAAATCACACCATTCCTAAGTGTAATAAAATTGTTAATGGCTGCTTTGGTGAAAACTACAATTTCTATGAATACAAATTTTACTCAATAGTTATGTTTCTCATTTGTTTTTTAGTTGAAGTTATTTTTATTTTTTTAAAACCTTACTTTAGTTACTTCTCATTCCTTCATGTTTACAATATATTTTAAAATTTAAAAAAAATAATTAAATCAAAAAACCCGACTGCAAAGATAACAAGAAGAAAATCATGCTGTGCAGTCGGAGGATATTTATAGTTTTGGTCAGACAGCTCGCGAATATGTATCCTCCGACAGCACAGCATGAGTTTCTTCTTGTTTACATCTTTGCAGTCGGGTTTTTGATTTTATTAACTTTTTTTATTTACAACTTTTTAGATATACTTTATTTTTTTCGTATGAGTTTTAAACATATAAGTGTTATATATTTTTTAATCACCTCTAAAATCCCTTCATTTTGATACACCACTCGATGGGTTACGAAGAAAAAAAACCGCCGTGTTCCTTTCTTAACGGCACTCATATAAGAACACTTGGGCGGTCAAGACCTATCTAACGATGTATTAATTATAAAAAGCCGACAAGTGGTTTGAAAGATAAGCGCATACGTACATACACACAAGATACGCGCGAAAAACATAACCATTTCCTTGCAGCCGGGTAAAAATCAGTATTCATCTCCTGAACGAGCTCTAAATAACGATATCCCACTCCATTGGGTAGGTATTTTTTTCCCTTTAGCTGTATTCGTATGACTATGATAATTTATATGGCTTTGGGTCAACAAGATGAAAAATTTAACCAATCGTCAATCTTCAATCGTTTGGCTGTTAAACCTTTGTGACAGACGACAGACAGACAGACATGAGTGAAAGCAATAGGTTTCGTTTGGACCCGTAAAAAAACATCTTTCAACATTCTCGGTAAATAGTTAACTACACGGTTGCCGCCGCCATCGCCACTAGATTTCCGTTTTTCTTTTGTTTTGTTTTACTCGATTTTATACAATGGCGCCACACACTGGGTGCATACTGCATAGGCACTAGGTGTGTGACGCCCCTATCTATAAGCCGCGAACTGTTTGCCGAGTACGACTGCGGCTCTGTATGCAGTTAATCGGATTTTACAAGCCAACTAACTCTAAGGCGACGTCCTAATATAACGCGATCATCCATATTGCGAACACGCGACCATCGCGTTCATTTGTATGGCAAACATGAACGCATCGTCGCGCCGACACAGGGCACTTTACGGTTTTGCCATATATATAGGGTCTCTCAGTAAGAGTGCACTTTTTCATTTTTAAATAAAAACAAGTATTTTATGACAGAGTTGTGATATTTTTATTGTATTGTAAAGAAGACATGTGCCGATTAAGTATGGAATAAAATATCCGGCAAATGACCGCCACGGCTCCGATGACAGGCCATTACCCTTTTCATGAAATTTTCCATGACTTTTGCACAGAGATGTGGCTGTATCTCAACGATGACGCGTTGGATTTCCGATTTGAGCTCAGGAGTTGTTTCGGGTTTATTCGCATAAACCCGAGATTTCACAAAACCCCAAAGAAAAAAATCGCACGGCGTTAAATCGCACGATCTTGATGGCCAGTTGACATCAGAATTTTGTGAGATAATGTGTTCTGGAAATCGTTGCTGCAATAAGTCGATTGTTTCATGCACGGTGTGGCAGGTTCTCCATAATTGACTCAGTTTCTTCAAATTTTTTGACCACTCTTCGAATCGTTGGCAAATTAGGTGCACTTTCTCGGCTGAAAATTTGGCGAAGTTTGCGAGCGGTTTCAGCGTGTGATGAGTTTTCACAATTATAACGCGTTTGTCTTTCGAAAAGCGCTTCATTTTTAATAATCGGAATAATCAGAGGTTACAGCTGTCAAATTTCAGAGTTGCCACATGCATGAAAAAAAAAATATTCCAATTTTAAAAAGTGCTCTCTTACTGAGACACCCTTTATAAATGCAACAGTCCCGTGTTCACGCGTTAATCGCGTTGTGTACGACGCCTAACTGACTGAGATCACAAACCAAAAGCGTTGCTGTTTCAGTTGAAAACACACTTTTGTTGACGTTTCATCATTATAGCGGAGAGTGAAAATAAACGAACCCAGTTATTCGTCTGTGTTGTATAGTTTGTGAATTATTTTGTAAACAAATATGCAGTTTGTGCATGTTTGAGAAAATACAGTGACGTTTCAACGTTTTAGAAGGAGTAATAAAGTGATCACTTATTAGGTTTTTCTTTCGACTTTGCTTCCGTGGCGTATCTCGAACCAAGAAAACGTATCTTTATCTGGTACTAGCGGACGTCTCGTGGTTTCACCCACGTAGTTCCCGTTCCCGTGGGAATACAGGGATAAAAAGTAGCTTATGTCACCCGGGGATAGTGTAACTTCCCAACGATGAAAGAATCTTTGAAATTGTTAGCCAGTAGTTTCGGAGCCTATTCGGTACAAACAAACACACAAACAAACAAAAAAACCTTACCTCTTTATAATATTGGTATAGATAAAAATAGTCTATGACACTGAGCGATACTGTAGAAGTGAAAAAAAATTATAATCGGTTATAATTTTTTTACAACATCATTTATTTAAAAGTTTGCTAACTAAAAATAGTAACCATGTCATATTTAAATCCCATCCACCTTTTTTATTCAAAAATTAAACTTTAGTCTGGGACTTGAATAACAAATCATTACTAATACTTTGTGTCATATTCCAATACGTTTTATCATATTCATTTTCCGAAAAAAAATATTTCTCCATCTACTATTATTTTATCACTTATTGTCAAAATACTTCTTCAATTTTTCTATCACACTAATATTATAAAGGCGACAGTTTGTGAGTGCGTTTGTATGTTTGTTACTGTCTTTTAGTATGACCTGAATTTAATGAACTGGCGCACGCTCAGATGAGCCAGCAGTTCCGTTGTAGATGTTTCAAAGTGCCAAAGCAAGTATCAATCAAGTTATCTGACCGGTACGTCAATTCATCACCTAGAAAAGGCCTTGGCGAATATCCTTTGGTCTCGGATTTGCTATTTGTCTCTGTCGTTCTCTACAAAGACTATATCCTAGTGAATTATGTGATATTTGTTCCGCTTAATTCCGGTTCCGAAACCCAAAAAGTGGTTAGTTTTACCCTTCGTTAATATTCGGTTAACCTGGTCCCTTGATAACAATCGAACGGCAATGTTACCTGAAAACAAAAAATACACGATATAGCTCAAAGACTACTATTATATACTAGAGAATATAGTTTTAACTAAGAATGATGGGTAGGAAAGGATTCAGTAAATCACCCAGGGACTAATTTAAAACTGCAGGCAGATGGAGGTTATAAACTCATTTACATATGTATGGAGATTATAGATAAGCCTTTGTGATTCGCTCATTGTGGTTGTTTGCTGGAATCCCCTCTTTAAACACAGAGAATCAATAAGTTCAAAAACTAAAACCCGACTACTGAAACGCTTTAAAAAGTATAAGACAAGAAAATACTCTCATCTGAAATTTCTAGCACAGAGATCATCAAAGACGAGGTCAAAATATTAGAAATACAATTAATCATATTATAGGCTTTGATGGAGTTAGATCTGTTTTATAATATTAATGTCGAAAAGTTAAAAGTGTTTGCAACAGGATACGGATAAAATATTTGAGCTGACGTTATTTCGTAGGTCGTTAACACAGACCACGATTTTGATTAAAAATCGAAACTAATTGTTGCTGTTGTTCACAGGACAGCAAAATCTTGTTTTACCTGTGAACCCCTTTGGATATCCAATTAAACCGATTTTGGGTCAAACTGTCACCCCTTTAATAATTTTAAGAAAATTTCAATCTGCGTGCTTCTGTCAGTTTGCATATGTTTGTTTTTGATATTGATATTCCTACAACCAATAAGTCACAGTTCAATTATATCGTTTACAGTTACTTGCAGAAAATCAATTCTAACTATATTAGTAAAGTTTGTAACGGGAGTAACCAAAAGTTTTTTACAGATTCCTATTTCCGCAAAAAGGGACAGGTTTGAAACAAAACTGGGGTGATCTTTTAGTTTTTCCGACCATACCCGACGCACCAAATTGTTCATGTAATAGTTTAAACCGTAACCATCTGAAAAAATGTGTGTATAATAAATAGGAACCGTTAATGATCCGTCCATGATTGTACGTAGTTCCATACCCCAAAGTCAATAATTCCCTTTGGTAAATATTCACATTATTTTGAGTAAAACTATAAACTTAATTTGAACTCCATTTTCGTTAGTTAAATTATTAATAGTAATTTATTTTATTTTTTATACGTCACATTTTCTTTTAGTGATTAATGTTCGAAGCCACTCAATGTACGGGACAAGCCAATGGTCGCCGATGGCTTGTAAAATTGCTGCATTACATGGAATTTTCATTTATTTATAAAAAACATTATTAGACTGCATTGTATCTAATGTTTCTGTTGTCATCACAAAAAGTCTATTCAATTTTGTTATTCATGTAAATTACCCACTTGATCTTAGTTAGAAGCACTTTCTGAGGAACAAAAACAAAATCTAAATATTTTTCCACTTTTAGATGTTATTTATGTTCTTTGATTTTATTTTTGATTCCACTAAAAGAAGGAATACCTACTTTATTCTTGTAGACCATAAAATAAAACTAAAAAGAGTATTTTTTACTGTAATACCTAATCAATAGGAAACAACAAGAAAAAAAATGCCACTCTTAATGGTGGTTTATGCCTGCTTATTTTGCTGGTTGCCCAACATTTTCAGTAAAATTAGCGCAGTAATATAAGCTTCAAATACTTATTCATGTTCCATTTGGAACAATACGTATAGAATGTGAATCCGAAAATCGCGAATGAATCCGATAAAGATTGGTTTCAAATCCCAATGCTTCAAACATACAATAGAACGAAAATAAAATTGGACAGAAGATGAAAAATTTTTTTTAGAAACATGGATGGCTGGTAGTAATGTTACTTACTATCAGACATGATTTTATAATTTTATCTTTTTATTCAATTCAATTCAATTCATTTATTGCATCAAATATGGTAGGTACATAAAGTTCTTATGTAAAATATTTAGCAACACACATTTGGCCAATATATACCATGCAATAGTACAACTACATTATGTCAATTTATGTGTCTACTTAAAAATTAAATATATATATGTTTGTGCCGCATGTTCAAAGAATCAAAAATAATCGGATTAGCTATGCTAATTTAATACGCTATTAATTTAGAGATGATTGCAACAGCTTAAAGGTCATATTTCTTATTATTCGCCTAATATTTTTAATCGACTTTTATTACTATCACACTTATATCGATAAAACATCAGACGTCAATCAGCTATTATTGTTAATCTTTATTTAGGACCTCCTGTTGTTATTGTATTCAGTCTTTATTTCGTAACTGTTACTAGGGGGTGGTTTTCGTATTTTATTAATATGACGGGCGGTTGACCATTCAGGGGTACAATGTATTGTGAATAATGAATCGGAATAGACTGCATTTGATATCAATCTTGCCATTAAAGAACCTGACTTTCTACTAGTAGGCTAATGCACCATATTGGTGACTTATTTTGTTCTTTGTGATAGGGGTTGGTAGGGTATTTGTGAATGATTTTTTATTTATTATTTTCTTTTCTTTTTCGCTACAACCCACACACACATTGTAGCTTACTATACACTTATTTTTCTATTATTTCATTTTACATTATTTATTTACACATCCTTAAATTGTATCACTCATGTCAAATTATGCACATATTATATTTTATTGTGTTACCCACGTCCGTGTGTCACTAGCGGGGTGCCAACTGAAAACCAGCGCTGGGTGTCTGACGCCCAGCAAATGCTGAGTTGGTAACCCTTTCGGTATGGGCACGTTCAGCGCAATCTGTCTTTTTACTTCCTTTTTTTTTTTTTTTTTTTACTCCATGTTTGTTGCTGTTGTGTTGTCTGTCGAATAAATATTTTTCTATTCAATTCTATTCTATTCTAACGTGACAGTTGTGCTTGGATTTACTGAACGACGACGTCGCCATAATAAAAGCATTTATTGCTTTCATACGCTTTATGATATACAATTTACTTATCGTCAGTCTGCGACTTGATAATTTAATTGTCTCCATGCACTGACCATGGATCAGAATTTATGGCAAGAAAGCGATAACTCGCTAGCATGGTGTTCATCTGCTTACAACTCTCGTCTTTTATAGTGGACTGTAGATATTGTGACATAAGATTGCTAGCTACCAATAAATATTTCTTTCGCGCTGTATGGACCGATCACTGTGGCGACGCTTGGGGGATGCCTATAACCAGCATTGGCCGACTTTCGGCTGTAATGATTATGATGTATGTTCCTATTCGAATTCTAGAACACGATTTTAAAATATTGCAAAGAATAGCATTAACAGCCGATACGCGCGTTTTAATAATTATGCCAAATGATTTAATTTCATTCGAACAAATTCCTAATAAGCCTTTTAGAACTTGTTTCTATGAGACTTCCAGCTTAGTTACTAGAGTAGTGTACGACAATGTTCATGGAACATGAATAAAATAAATAAAAATAAAATACTTTCTACGTATATTCTTTTTTATATTTTCGATTTTGTGTTGATTATAACTCAAGTGAGCTTACTACAAATTTATAAACGTCCAATCTTAATTATGTAACAGAAGAGAGAAACAAAAGAAAACTATTCTTGTGAACAGTAAAGATATTTCAGTTTATATAGCACGCATGTTACTCAGCAAGTCCATTAAAAGATCACAGTTATAACATTTTAATTGGTAGTTTCAAAGTGAAACAAAAACAAAGGCTGAAACATAATCATCCCACGTTCAATTTTGTTATATGTCTGTAGCCAAGCAAAATCAGCCACACGGGTCACAACGCAACATTGCCAAGGTTGGCTTGTAAATGGGTGACCATTCATTAGATAAGGGGACTCTCTTGTGCCTCGGCAGGCACGTTAAGCCCTTTGTCCCGTCTGCCATTTGTACATCTTTGATAGTCGTTACGGGTAGTCAGAAGCCGAAATATCTGACACTGATTTATTTATTTATTTAAACTTTATGTACAATGGTGATACATAGGCGGACTTAATGCAGCAAGGCATTCTCTACCAGTCAATCTTTGGGTTAAAAAAGAACACAACAGTGGTAGGGGTACAAAAATATATATATAAATGAACAATAATTCCCAATAATAATAATAATAATGATAGAAGATGAAGAAGAAGATGAAAGATGAAGATGAAGAAGATGAAAAAAAATGATGAAAAAGATCATCTGGAAGATGGTATAGGTCAACACCGACTGAACTTAGGCCCTGATTACCACGGTTGCCTATGCACAAGAAGAATAGGGCGCTGGTGTGTGCCTTGGACTCGCTGCTTAAGAACATCTTTGAAAGCAGCGAGAACCTTGTTGATACGCACTCAATCCTGTATTGCGGGGCTGTTGCGGCATGTCGTTTGGCCAAAGTTAAGTTTCCAAAGGAAGCTATGCGGCCAAAGCCTGCCGTGCCAGCCTGGCAGTGCAGGATCGAACGGCGTATCGATGGGGCTAGGGTACTCATCGGCAAACTATGCTGTTTCAGGGAGGGCAACACACGACCACGTGTGATGCGCTTCGTGAGGCGGGCATTTTCGGGGACTGGAATCAGTCCTCGAGAATACATGTCCCGTGTCACGGAGCGCATCGACTTCCTGAAACAGAAAGTTTGTGCATGGGCCAGCCGTATTCGGCGGTATAAGCGGCGGGTTGATCGGTACTCGCAGAATCGCATGTTCCAGAGTGATGAGAGGTGGGTATACAGAACTTGGGAGCGACCTGAACAAAGTGTGACTGACGTGTGCCGCCCGGATGATGTCGCCACGAGTACATTCTGGCGAAACATCTGGTCGGTACCCGTCTGTCACACTGAGGGTGGCTGGATGCGTGATGTCGAGCGCGTGTGTGAAGCTATACCAGAAATGGAAAAAGCAATAATTAGTCCATTTGATGTAGCCAAAGCAGTTCGTCCGCTACCGAACTGGAAGTCTCCGGGACCGGACGGACTGCATAACTTCTGGCTAAAATGGTATAGCAGCTCACACGCGTTTCTGGCATCTCAATTCCAGTCATGCTTAGAGTCTGGGTCGCTCCCGCAGTTTTTAACAACAGGAATAACCCACCTGCTCCATAAGACAGGTAGTCCCGCGGAACCCAAGAATTATAGACCAATAACATGCTTATCAACGGTTTATAAACTTCTTACATCCATCCTGAGAGCAAAAATTTATAAACACATTGAAGATAACTCAATAATGTCTACCTCTCAGAATGGATGTAGGAATGGGTCTCGCGGCACTAAGGAGCTACTCCTCATTGACATGGCCATAAGCCAGCAGGTTCATCGATCCCGCAAGGATCTGTCCACATGCTGGATAGACTACAAGAAGGCCTACGACTCTGTACCACATACATGGCTCATGAGGGTGCTGGAGTTGTACAAAATAGATGCAACTCTATGCACCTTCCTTGAGTCATGTATGGGGCAATGGAAGACAGTCCTTCGATATCCAGGATGTCGACCGATTCAGGGGGATGATGAGCCTGTATGGATTAAGCGGGGGATATTTCAGGGCGACAGTTTGAGCCCACTTTGGTTCTGCTTAGCCCTGAATCCTCTAAGTACACTGCTGGAGGATTCAGGACTGGGCTATCGGTTGAGAAGAGGTGGTCAGGTCATATCTCACCTCCTTTACATGGATGATCTGAAACTCTTTACCCCCAATAAATTCCAACTGACGGAGCTACTGAAGGTCACTGAAAACTTCAGTAACTCCATCAGGATGGAATTTGGTGTGGAAAAATGTGCATATATATACCATACCATACACCTTAGACACCTCTCCTCGACCGAAACTTACAAGTATTTGGGTATGTCGGAAGCGTTGGGCATCAACAGTACTGACATGAAGCAACTGTTGAAGGAGCGTTTCTTTGGCCGCCTGAAAAAGGTATTAAATAGCCTTTTGTCGGGCGGCAATAAGGTGCGCGCCTTCAACAGTTGGGTCATGCCGGTTTTGATGTACTCTTTCGGCATACTCAAATGGACTCAGACCGAGCTTGACGCCCTCGATAGGAGGGTCCGGACACTGCTGACTGCAAACCGGATGCATCACCCACGATCATCGGTGATGAGACTGTACATCCCGCGGAAGTGTGGGGGTCGAGGCTTTTTGAACGCCAAGACTCTTCACAACCGCGAGGTGTGCAGCCTCAGAGAATACTTTTCAAAAGCTGAAGTGGGTATGCACCGGGATGTGGTCGCAGTGGACAAGGGACTCACCCCGTTGTCCATGGCTAAAGAGAACTGGCGCAAGCCTGTAATACTATCGACTGATGAACGCAAAGAGGTATGGCAAGGCAAGGAGCTACACGGGCGCTTCTATCGGGCTATTCATGGGCCCGATGTAGATTTCCCAGCGTCCGTATCCTGGCTACGTTTCGGCGACCTTTTCGGGGAAACTGAAGGTTTTGTCTGTGCAATTATGGACGAAGTTATCCTGACGAATAACTACCGGAGACATATAATGAAGGACGGGACGGTTGACATATGTCGGGCATGCCACCGTCCGGGTGAATCCATCAGACATATTATCTCTGGTTGTTCTCGTCTGGCTAACGGCGAGTACTTACACAGGCATAACCAAGTGGCCAGGATTGTTCACCAGCAACTTGCTTTAAAGTACAATCTAGTGGAATCGGAGGTACCGTATTACAAGTATGTGCCCGACCCAGTTCTCGAAAATGACCATGTCACGTTGTACTGGGATCGGTCTATCATCACTGATAGAACTATTGTTGCCAAAAAGCCAGATATAGTGGTGATAGACCGATTAGCGCGCCGCACAATGATAATCGATGTCACCATCCCGCATGACGATAACCTCGTGAAAGCTGAGAAAGAGAAACAAATCAAGTATCTTGACTTAGCACACGAGGTTGTCGACATGTGGAATGTGGACTCGGCGATCATTGTGCCAATTGTCGTTACGGCCAACGGCCTGATGGCCAAGAGCCTCGACGACCATCTGTCGAGGCTGTCATTGGGTGGTTGGATCAAAGGTCTGATACAGAAGGCAGTACTCCTCGATACGGCTCGCATTGTGAGGAGGTTCCTGTCTCTGGAGCCCAAACCACCGGTAGCTTGGACCCTGTTCCCGATACCGGCGGACAACCATTATTTTTTATATTTTTAAATGTTTTTTTTTATGATTTGTTTTTATAAAGAAATATTTAAAAATGTAAATTTAAAATGTGTACATATTTGAATAAACGAAATAATAATGACGAAGTTATCCTGACGAATAACTACCGGAGACATATAATGAAGGACGGGACGGTTGACGTGTGTCGGGCATGCCACCGTCCTGGTGAATCCATCAGGCATATTATCTCTGGTTGTTCTCGCCTGGCTAACGGCGAGTACTTACACAGACATAACCAAGTGGCCAGGATTATTCACCAGCAACTTGCTTTGAAATACAATCTGGTGGATTCTGAGGTACCGTATTACAAGTATGTGCCCGACCCAGTTCTCGAAAATGACCATGTCACGTTGTACTGGGATCGGTCTATCATCACTGATAGGACTATTGTTGCCAATAAGCCGGATATAGTGGTGATAGACCGATTAGCGCGCCGCACAATGATAATCGATGTCACCATCCCACATGACGAGAACCTCGTGAAAGCTGAGAAAGAGAAACAAATCAAGTATCTCGACTTAGCACACGAGGTTGTCGACATGTGGGATGTGGACTCGGCGATCATTGTGCCGATTGTCGTTACGGCCAACGGCCTGATGGCCAATAGCCTCGATGAACATCTATCGAGGCTGTCATTACACGGTTGGATCAAGGGTCTGATACAGAAGGCAGTACTTCTCGATACGGCTCGCATTGTGAGGAGGTTCCTGTCTCTGAAGCCCTAACCACCGGTAGTTTGGACCCTGTTCCCGATACCGGTTGGCCTCTATTTTTTATATTTTTAAATGTTTTTAAGTTTTCTTTTTATTAATATTTAAAAATGTATAAAGTAAGAACGAGAATAAATAAAGGAAATAATAATAATAAAGAGAGCAAGAGCCTCGACGACCATCTGTCGAGGCTGTCATTGGGCGGTTGGATCAAGGTTCTGATACAGAAGGCAGTACTCCTCGTTACGGCTCGCATTGTGAGGAGGTTCCTGTCTCTGGAGCCCTAACCACCGGTAGATTGGACCCTGTTCCCGATACCGGTTGGCTTCTATTTTTTATATTTTTAAATGTTTTTTAAGTTTTCTTTTTTTAAATATTTAAAAATGTAATAAAATAAGAAAAAAGATAAATAAACGACATAATAATAATAATAATTCTGATCTTCCCAAGAGGTATTTTTCTACCTAGTTACTGAATTGTTGAGGTCAGATGTCATGAAACTATGTTATCCCATCCATCATACAAACATTCATACATTTTAAGTGTATTTTAATTGTTTGTTAATTGGATTTTAATTGTATTTATAATTGTATGTTTAATTGTAATATTTGATTGTAGTTTTCAAATATTACATGATTGTAGGTTTTATTGTATTTTTAATGGTATTTCTGTTAGTTCTAATATTGTTATGGTTGTAAAATTGTATTGGCGTTATAGCTGTTATGGAGTTAGTTACATATTTTTTAATAAATAAATAAATAAAATCAATACTTAATACAGGCAGAAGAGGCAGGACAGTGCATAGGGATACAATTTTCCTAATTTTGTGTCATCTCAATGGTGCAGTTGAGACCATACTATCACACATCATCTCATCATCAGCCTATTAATGTTCCCACTGCTGGGACACAGGCCTCCTCTCTGTGAGAGGGAAAGGGCCGTAATCCACATCGCGGGCCCATAGCGGGGCCCATACTATCAATGCTACTAAAACTAACGAAATGAAAACAGTTAGTCTCCTCTGGACCATTGATGATGCAGGTCAATGGTGCATACGATACAACGGGATGTAAAATACTGGTATTCTGCTATAGCTGGGGAAATGATAAGTGATTTTATTTCTGTAAGTTGATTTGTACAAACACATAATGATCATGATTATCAAAATTTTACATGTCGATCATATTTGTTAAAACTAGATGAGGTCGGCGTTTCCTATCTGAATACTCTAAGAATAAAGGCGGAAACAAACTCAAAGGTTAGTTCATGTGAAAGGCTAGGCATTATGATTGATTGTTTGATGAGAGTGAGATGTTAGTAATCTGTAGTGGGCTTAATCGGATAATTTCATGACGCAATCTAGTTGCGATACAATTGCGGTTAAGTTATCGTCAAAGTGTAAGGACACGCTGAATGCGCTCTTATTGCACTCGCATGATACGAACTTGCTGAGAGTGTACTGAGTGTTATCGAAAAATACGTTTTTTTTGTTATGATCGAATTTTTACTTCATTGCAACTAAAAATTCTAGATATTTGAATTAGCCAACAGCAAGCCAATTAATGCTCCTAATTATATACCGGTTACATAACAATAGCATTATCATTAAAATTGCAAAACATAAAAAATACTGAATGCGATCGGACCATTTTTGACGTTTTACAGTACTAGAATTTATTTATAATTGGGGGAATTGGCCAGCAGATCGAAAACTGTTCAGCAAATCAATGATTTGAAATATCAGCAAATAACTTGCAGCTATTTGGTAAATTGCCTAATAAAGCGGGCGTTCACCATTCAACCATTGAAAGGGTTCAATGGGTAATTGTGTTTTTAGAAACATTCAATTGGACTAAACGAAGTAAAATCGTTTCCATTCGGGTTCCTACTCAAATAACATTTTCCAAGCAATTAGGTAACAATGACTCGGCATAATTAACAACAACAGTTGTTCCTTTACTAAAACTATTAATCAAAGTGACTCCTAAATATTTCCACTTATAAATTTTCAACCATAACATGACAAATAAATAAATGATGTTCCAGGATCTAACGAGAAAATTATTGTGAAAATAGAATAATTCAGAAAGTTTGTAACAAATTCGGGTAGGCGAATATTTTCTGTTATGAAAGTAGTAAGAAATTCATATTTGAAATGCAGAGTTTCTAGGTACTATATGTTTTTTATGGATGTTATATGTATTACAGAACTCGTTTCAGATGAAATAATAACATGGTTAAAATAATTACGCTAAACCTTTGATTAAATTTTCTGAAATCTGATGTTTGTTTAAAATCCTTCGGGAAATGTTTCCACTACTTTGGGACATGTCCCAAAAAAACCTAAAACATTGTTTTTGGATCGTGTCCAAATATTAGCGCAATCTTTTTTACCCACTCCCTTAAACAAAACTCGACTATACTGTACTTATCTACTTTTTTTAAGTTAAGTTTTAAGTGTTTAAAATACGAGTAATTTACTTGGTTAAACGTAGTTGACAAAACCGACGACGTGCATAGCCAGTTCAGTTCACTATTCACCAGATAGCTAAATCGCTGCATGTTTACTGCTTTAGTAAACGAGACCAAGCATAGCTGCAGCTTAGCTTTATGAAAGAGCTTTGTCGCCTAGCCCCGCTATCGCTTCCGCCCCTCTCTTTATCGTTGGCCGTAAATGTTCCAAGAAAGGATATTTAATGAGGACACCGTGTGTTACTGATGGTTTAGGTACCTATGGTTTCGTTTTTCTCTATTTGTAAGGTTTGAAATAATACTACCGTCTGGCTCGTGTAGGTACCTACTTTTATTAATATTCAGTACTTGTGTGTAATTTTGTTCTCTAGAATTGATGCCGAGGTAAGTTTTCTATCCGATTAATTTAAAAAGAGAAAAGAAAGTGCTTGAATTTAAGGAAATCTCATAGCCTTAATTCAAAGAAGCCTCTCTCTTTAAGAAAAGATTTACGTTTTATTTATCAGATTTTGAATAAGAAAAATGACCTTTCTTCTGATTAAAAGGTGCGTTAGCTAAATTAACTCAAGAAAAAATTTCTGCGATGTTAAGTGAATTAAAACTCTTGAAACTTGTCCGGAAGTTCATCAAGCAGAATTAACAGACAATTTATCGAAACTTCATAATTTTCAATTTAGTTTCTCCAAGAATTGGTTACCGATGTTGGCTTTGACTCTCAATGAGAGTGAATACTTATCATTGTTCTAAAATACCTATAACAAGACAAGCGCTTCAGCAAAGGTTTCGGAAAGGTAATCTGGAGTTTACAATTGGCAACAAGTATTCTGTTATATAACTTATGCACCAAAGACTACCTACAGTACTGTCTTTCCTTTCATTTTTTAAATCCATCCAAAGGTTGTCTTGAAAAGATCGCTTTTAGCGATAAGGCCGCCCAGTGTAATGTTTTCTTCGTCTATACTTTCTGTAACTTATATGGTGTACATAATAAAGAGTATTCTATTCTATTCTATTCTTATTATTTAAGTGATCGATTACTACTTTACTGTTTCGGAAAATATTTATCATAGGTTCATATAACATCGACTGTGCTTTTATAAGCATTTTTAGATTATTGTGCTGAGACAATAATAATCAATCTGCCTAGCCTTTTCCCAACTATATTGGGGTCGGCTTCCAGTCTTACCGGATTCAGATGAGTACCAGTGTTTTACATGGATGACTGCCTATCTGACCTCCACAACCCTGTAACTGGGTAATGCGGTACCCCTTGGCAATACTGGTGTCAGATCTTAAGCTTCTGACTACCCGTAACGACTGTCAAAGATCTTCAAACGACAGCCGGGACCAACGGCTTAACGTGCTTTCCGTGGCACGGAGGAAACTCGGTATGTTCAAATGGGTGACCATTTGAATCCATCCATCCAAGGACCGACCTCGTCAAGTGTTGCTTGATGATCGACCAGTGCGGCTGTTATTATTTAGCCACGAGCTCCTCCCTACTGCGAGCGCCTGTGCTGAAACAATAATAATGTACTACATAAAACCTTCCTTTTATTGATATACCTAACTATCGTTCTTAGAAAATAGTTATAACCCTACAAAATAAGGCTATTAATATTGTTAAGTGCCTTAAAAAATCACCTACTAGTTGACGAATATATGAATAAATTGCAGTGACTGTAGCAGTATAACGAATGTATCTATCACTAAAAAGTCGTGGGATGTTTTGATTAGATTATGTGCAGGACGTAGCGTGTTCATTGGCCCCGAGAAAAGAAGGGCGTAAACCTTCTGGCCATTGCCGCTGAACGCCCCATCCACATCAACGAAAACAAAGGTTCTTGGATGCCTAGCTGCAGCAGTGACGTAGGGTTGCAAATCGACTCTAACGATTCAACGATGTGTTGGCTGTACTTGAGTTATTTCCAGATTCCGGGTTGCCTACTTCTGGATCAGCACTCCTGGTGTCCAGGTTCCGAGGTTCAGCTCGACAGGATCGAAAAGGGATGTCTTCATAAGGGTTGAAGTTGATGAATTAAATGAAACACTAAGTTATTCAGTACACGGCACGATTCTAGGGCTCTCAACAATTTCTGAGACGTGATTCTATATAAGAATTACTTCTTATTTACTAAGACAAGTACAAGCGACTAGCTTTGGATGACTACAAATTCTATTTTGGGCCCGGGGGTTCTTTATACCCTCGCATCGTGCCATTATTGAGAGCCCCGCAAATTCTCGCCGAAAATAATTTTTATTTATGTAAAAAACCCTTATACATATTTGGTAAATAGGGTTACCGCACCCCTTCCATGGTGCTATCAATAGCTGGATTCCTTCGTACTGTAACACAGTAACGCCCCCTATCTATGTATCTAATCAATATACCTAATTTCCAGGTATTGATAGCTTCCTTAGACTATTTCCATGAAATGAAAGGACAATTCCCTTTATTTCCCAGTTAAAACCTTAATAGCTTTTAACCTAGCCTAAGGATATCTATAGGTTGGGTTGACCTGCTGGTGCCAATAGCAGGCTGTCTGTTGACGTCTAGAAAAAGCTTATTTTCGGGAATCTTCTATGGGATATCATCCCTTATGTAACGAATCTATAAATTCCTAAGTCATTTCACCGACTTTAGGACTTCCTACTTAGGCTAACCAGACAATCACCGCCTATTATGGGGATTCTGGTAGCCAATAGACCACACTTTACATTTCTAGTGTTTATGTAAGTCTATCTAGGTCATATGCACATAAGGTGCCTTGATATGTACAAATTTGATAGCTGGTCACTTTCTTTGCGCCCAGCTATCAGAGAAATTAGATATAAAAACACTAATAAGATTGGGACAACACGATGGTGCGTTTAACGGGCCATCGGGAGGTCCCCAAAAATTCCTTATTTTCGGAATTCCCAGGGGTGTATAGTCCCGGGGAATGCCAAAAACAACTAAAAATTACATTTCCAGAAACCTATTTTCTGGAATTGTACTTAAACTACTTGAGCGATTTTCGCTCCAAAGTGATGGCTTGGTAGCTAGTCCAGCAAGCCATCCGAAAGTACTTACACCATGAGTACATCTATTCCCTTCATGGAGTTATTCCACCTGAAGGGTCTACAAATTTCAACGTTTTACGTTGTTTACATTTTTCACGACTGCTTATCTCGTTGACTATCCAAGCGATTCTTCCCATGTAGAAACCGCCTGGAAGCCCTTTTAGCAAGCTTTCCAATGGTAGTACTTTTACCAGTACACCTATATGTTTCTAGGCACTTAGGGCACCTAAAACCGTAAGCGATTGCCAAAAACCAGATAAACAGCAGTTTTTCTATTATATACTGACTTGATATCTCAAGTAAATGGGCTTTATATAAAAGACTACGCTAACTATGAGGTGTATATAGGCTTCCTGTCTCGGTCTAGGTCCCCCATATACCCTAAAATGACCTAAAACCATATATTTGGTGTTTGAGATATCAAGTCAATATTCCTATTTACATAGCAGAAACTATGTGGTCTTCACATAGTTTCATCATTATGTACTGATTTCATGTCCAGTACATAGGATAAGCCCTTAAAAACATGATTTTAATTACTATAATATTTTCAAAAACCACCAAAACTATAAATATCGTGTGGTTCCCTCTCACGGGTCATTCGGAACTAATCCGTCGTCGAGCACAGACGTATCGTATGACAGAAATTTATGTTTTTTACTATGATAACTCTTATCAGTATGCTTTCTAATGATTTTACTCTGTTAAGGGTGAACTATTGAACCCTATAACATACTGACAAACACTAAAAACATTATACTACTATCTCAAAAAATGTAGGTAAAATTTTAGTATAAATATAAACGTGCCTCTAAAATTCATTTTAGTATCAGGTGGCGCGCCGTGGTAAGCAGACATGTCTACACATACAAACTTCAATTTCTATGAACCATTTAGTATGGTTGATGACGCTTCGTCGCGAACATATCTCCCGCCGTGCAGTGCTGTGTCGACTCGCTGTGTCGACTCGAAGTGTTGTCGGCGCGGCGCTGCATTCCTTCGGTGAGCGACGGACGGCATTTCTCGGCTGCCGGCCAGGCCCACCGAGAGGACGGTCGCTCTCTGGTTACTGGGGCAGTGGGACGAGTTTCTTCACCGGACGCTTCAAGGTACCGCCAAGCGTGCGTACCTCAGCGGTCCGGATTTCTCCGTCGATTCCTGGATACACGGCCACAATGCGGCCTCGCGGCCACGTATTGCGGGGCAGCTGGCCGTCGGCTATCAGGACAGGGTCACCCACTTTAAATCTGGGCCCACTACTATGTGGCTCCCGCCGGTTTTGGAGCTCCGGCAGGTACTCTCTGACCCAGCGACTCCAGAACATATCAGCGAGGATCTGTGATCGTCGCCATATTTTCCTGCTGTCTATATCTTGCTCGGTGAACGTGCCAGGTGTAGGTAGTCTGGCTGACCCACCGAGTAAAAGGTGATTCGGTGTGATGGATTCATCATCATCACCATCTACCGACACGTGTGTCAATGGTCGGCTATTTACAATGTACTCTGCCTCACAAATCAGTGTGGACAACACCTCTTCGGTGGGGTGTTTTTCTGTAAGTACATTGTATAGTGTGTTTTTTACACAACGAACTAGGCGCTCCCAGGCGCCTCCCATGAATGGCGCTGATGGCGTTATGAAGCGCCATACGATGCCTCTACGACTTGCCTCTGTTTTGAAGGCGTCTCGCAGCTCTCTGTCGGCGCCGTGCATGTTGGTGCCATTGTCTGAGTGTATCTCAGCTGGGCATCCTCTGCGTGCGGCGAATCGGCGCAGCGCCAATATGGCGGAGTCTGCGCTAAGGCTGGCGGCGATTTCAAGGTGCACCGCCCTTGATGTGAGACACGTAAATAGTGCTACGTATCTCTTCTGATGCTGCCGACCGACGGTGACGGATAGCGGGCCGAAATAGTCGAGCCCGGTATATGTAAACGGCCTCTTATGGTGAGCGAGGCGCGTTTTCGGGTGGTCGCCGGTCGCAGGTACTGGTGGCTGTGCCTTGCGTATACGGCAATGCAGGCATCTTGCTATCACCTTCTTCGCTGTTGGTCGCATCTTCACGACCCAGTAGTGCTGCCGTACCTCATTAATTGTGAGTTCGGTGCCACTATGTTGTAGACTGCGATGTGTCCAGTCTATGTACAACTGCGTTATGTGATGGTCGCCATGTAATATAGGCGGGCGCATCACTTCTTCAGCTACCTCTTGCGTAGCTGCTATGCGACTTCTTAGTCGCAGCACGCCGTCGACGACCTGAATTTCTAAAGGTCGCAGCGAGCTATTTTTATTTATTTCTTCAACATTCGCTAACTCTGAAGCGAACGATTGTTGTTGTGCGACCTGGACAAGTATTTTCTCAGCTTCTTGGAGAAATTCTGCTTCTATGATTTGTCTGTTGACCTGGGTTGGTGCTCTGCATGCCTGCTTCTGCTTCTGTGCAGGTACAGCGGGCTTCTTGCGCCAGTCTGGGTCCTTTTTAGCGTTTTTTCTCGTCCGTTTATAGGACGTTATCTCTGTTCTATTTTTGCAAAGAGATATAAAACGCAGAACTGTGGCGGTCGCACGAAGCAGTCGCTCCCATCTGGAGAATCTGCTTGGCTCTGGAACGGCTTCTATGAAGCTCTTCTTGTCCCCTTCTGTGACAACGAAAGTTTTTTCTTCTCCCGTGTCGTTTGTAGTCGGAGGTTTCTCTGTGGGCCATAATTCGGGCCCAAGAGACAAAAAACTCGGCCCGCAGTACCACTCGTGGTCCGAGTTGAACCGCAGTGGCACGTCACGGGTTGCTGCATCAGCGATGTTCATCTTGGTGGGTATCCATCGCCAATCTTCGACTTTGCTATTGTCTTCAATAGCAGCTATTCGGTGAGCAACGAAAGGTTTGTATACTCTCGCTCCTCTTCTAATCCAGGTCAGTACGGTCTTGCTATCTGACCAATACGTTACTGACGTGGGCTTGCAGTCGTGTTCACTCATCACTGCTGCGGCTACGCGGGTTCCCAATACCGCGGCCTGAAGTTCGAGTCTCGGTATCGAAAGCAGTTTCAGTGGGGCCACCCGCGCTTTCGCCATAACAAGGCTTATTAAGTGCTTGCCTTCCACGGTCGTGGCCCGCCAGTATATAGCGGTAGCATATGCCATCTCGCTTGCATCAGTGAACACATGCACCTGCATTTCTATAGCGTCGCTATATCCAGGATAGCATCTTGGTACGCTAACGTTTTTTAGTTGGCGTAAATGTTGTACCCAAATTTTCCATTGTAATGCTAGGTCAACATCTAGCCTCTGATCCCAGTCGACGCCTCGCCGCCATGCTTCTTGCAATATTTGCTTCGCCTTGATGGTTACTGGTGAGGCGAGTCCGAGTGGGTCGTATAGCGACGCTACTATTCTGAGCGCCTCTCGCTTGGTGGGCGCCTCTCGGTCCAAGATACCCTCAGGCAGACGCGCGAGTGTGAGGTTGAAACCCAGCGTGTCTTCGCCTGGCCTCCATATGAGGCCGAGTATCTTTTCCGACGTATCTATATCTCCAATGGATACCATCTCAGTTTGTATATGCGATGGGTCCATTTTTTCTAGGAGCTGCGAGCTATTTGAAACCCATTTCTTGAGTTCAAACCTCGCCTGTAGGTGTATTTTTCGCACCATACTAGCGACTTCTGCCGCCTTCTCGATAGTTCTATAACTATCTAGGTAGTCATCCATATAATGACTACGTAGTATAGCATCCACAGCTTCAGGGTGCTTCTCTATATATTTGTTTGCGTTCCAGTTCTTTGCAAAAATTGCTGTGCAAGGCGAACTGGCTGCGCCGAAAATGATGGACGTCATTCTATATTCTTCTGGCGCTCCTTCTCTGCGGTTTCCCCTCCACAGGTAGCGAAGCGCGTCTCGGTCTTGGCTCCGCACCTTCACTTGCATGAACATCTCCGCTATGTCACCGGTTATTGCGACGCAGTGGCGGCGAAACCGCATCATTACGCCTGGCAGCGACTGTAATAGGTCGGGCCCAGTTAACAGGAAATCATTCAGTGACATTCCTCTCGATTTGGCGGCAGCGTCATGTACGATGCGAAGTTTGTCTGGCTTCATTGGGTTGAAAACATCGAAGTGTGGGAGGTACCAAGTTTTGCCCGGCGTGCTAATTGCGGGTGCCCTTTCAGCGTACCCTTTCGCAATTAGCGAGTCCATCTGGTCTGAGTATCTTCTTAGAAGTTCCTGGTTCTTGTCCAGCTTCTTTTCTGTTGAGACGAGCCTCTTCAGAGCTGTCTCAAAGCTATCTGGCATCTCAGCATGCTCATTACGCCAAAGCATGGCGGTTTCGATGTGTCCATTCTCTAATTGGACAGTTGATCGATTCAAAATGTCCTCTGCCCTTCTTGCTGGGTCAGAGGCGGGTCGCTGTGGGTTTATGCACAACGATTCTATGGCGAAATGTTCGCGCAACTGATGATCCAAATTGTCATCAGTTGTTATTCTATTGACATGATGTACTTGTTGTCGTAGTAAACTACTGTGCGCGCCATGTAGTGTCCAACCCATCGCTGTAAGTGACGCAATTGGTTGGTGTCTTGGACCTCTGCGAATCTCGCTGGCCAATAACAAATGCCAGTTGTCTTGGCCGACGAGTATTTTTGGCACGCCATTGTTGTACATCAACTCTTTTCTCAAGTCGGTTAAATGCTTGCAGCGTGCGACAACCCTATCGCTCACTGTTTGTTTTGCCAAGCTGAGTTTAGGTATAGTACGTGCTTTAAATTGTACCCTTCTCTCTTGCGGGCTAACCAGCGTCACCTTGACTCTTCTTGAGCATGGGGTGGTGAGCATGGTGTTGCCTATCGCACCGATCTTGAGCGGGTCCACAGGGCCCTCTGCCCCGACTTGCCTCGCGATGTCTTCATCCATCAGCGAAACGGTGGACCCATCGTCTAGGAGAGCGTATGTTGCTACCTCTCCCGCCAGTCCGATTACCCGGACCGGCACTATCTTGAGGTACGCCTGGCTCGATGGTGACCCGAAACTGGCCACCGTTTCCTGAGGATCCTTGCGGGATTCAGGAACATCGGGCTTCTTGTTGGCTTCCCTCTGCTGTTGCTTCTTCCTATGAAGAAGCCGATGGTGCGTATCTCTGCACCCGTCTTGGCCACACTGTTTTCTCTTACAAGTGTGGTTGCCTCGTCGATGTTGAAGGCAGCGATAACATAGATTGTGTTTTTTCGCTAGCTCCCATCTTTTCTCGACAGCTACGCCCCTGAATTGTGCACATCCAGTGGCGTAGTGATGTCCCACGTCGCAAACACGGCATTTTCCTACCGGTTGGTCCGTAGCTATATGCGTCCTTTGTGTGACGCGTCTGTTGGTGTTTGCCTCGGCCGAAGCGATGCCTTCGGGTGGGGCGAATGGACTACAGAAGTGTGCCTGTTCAGATATAAAATTACTGAACAATGAAATATCTGGCACCGATTGGTACTTCTCCGAATATGATCGGTACCATTGTGCTCGTAGCGAATTGGGTAACTTCTCTGTTAACAATCGCATAAGCTCCGCGTTCATAAGGTAATGACCCTTTTTTAACGCGCGGAGCGTGACTACAGCACCTCTTACGCGACTTGCAAACGCGCAGATGTCTCTTGGTGACTCACTGCAGCGCGGCAGTCCGCGTAATCTATCTGTTTCAGCTTGCGCTATGGAGTCTGGACGGCCGAACTGCAGCTCGAGTTCCTTCATGATGTCATCGGGCCTGGCATGTCCGATGAGTTCTGAGCTGACGGTTTCCATTGCACGTCCATGTAAGCTTCTCCTCAGCCTCGCTGTATTCTCGACGTCCGTAAAATACGCTCGAGTTGTCTCATATATGGCCCGAAATGATAGCCATTCAGTATGAGAACCATTGAAATTCGGCAATGTCATGACAAATTTCGACGCAGAGGGGGTCGGTTGGTCCCGCTGTTCTATTTTTCTGTCGGCTAGCGACGCTATAGCGGACGTCAACTCCGTCAGGAATGGACGGAGACTTTCCCTCTGACCTCCTGTACACTCAGCTGACGCTGCAACTGGAGGTTTTCGCACTTCTTTTTCCTTAGGATGCTGACCTTCTATTTGCGATTTGGTGGCGGTCGCAGTCAGGGGTCTATGCATAGAATTTCTGGTTCCCCCTTCCACGACGTTATCCTCCTTCTCAGGCTGAGGTTCTGGTGCCTCTTCTAGCCATGAACGCACGTACTCGTCATTCGAGTTTCTGTCATCCAGGTATTCAGCTTCGGAACCCTCTTCCTCCGCTCTCTGAAGTGCCAGTTGTGCAAGCTCCAACTTAATTTTGAGTAAGTCTTCGCGAGCTTTGTCTATGTTTTTTCGTGACCGAGTCACTCTAGTTGACGGCGGACGGCTATGTTCGATACGGGCGTCACCCCGGGTAGTCATCGGCATCGCTGTACGTCTGTCTTCTTCGAAAATCTTCTCTTTCTGAGAAGGTTTCAATGTTGTGTCTGAAGCTCCTTCTAATCTGGTTACTCTGGTAGAAACCGCTTGATCAGTTTCTATTGGTTGATGCGTCGGAGTGCTTTCAGTTTGAGGCGCTAGATGGCGCTGCTCGTCCGACGGCTCGGTCCCTTCGGTTGTGGAAGGTGAACACGGCGGCAGCTCATGTCTGATGCCAGCTGGCTGATCCAACTCCACGGTCCATGCCTCCGGCGTCTTGCCTTTGGATCTGGTTATCGGCATTGTTGTTGAAATATTTTCTTTTGAAAACTCGAAGTTAGTTTTCAAAGATAAGTCCCAGTTCCGGGCTTCAGCGTTCAAACCGACGATCTCCAGAAGTTAACCTCCACTTCGATTGACTATAATTCAATCTTCAAATAAAAAATCACTAAAAACTTACGGTCAGTGATAAGTCTTCAGGAAACTTCAGGCATTTGCTATACAAGTTTATTTTTCCCATAAACGTGTATGTTCTATTTGATTGACTATAATTCAATCAAATTCTAAATCACCGAAAAGTCAAGGTTACTTTTCGGTGGTGATGCTTCATGAACTGCTTGTCCAAAGCATCAGAGCCGTGCATCAATCTTCAGAGCACGTATCTTGCTTGATTGAAGAAAATTCAATCTCCAAATAAATCACCGAAACGTCAAAGTTATTTTCAGTGATAGTGCTTCAGGAACCGCATAGTCAGTACATCCGAAACGTATCTAAGTCTTCAGAGTACGTTTCTTCCATTCACTGACGAAAATTCAGTCTTCAAAATTTTCCTGAAAACATAGGGGTTGTTTTCAGTCATAAGGCTTCAGGAATTATTCTTCAATCATCAAGGATGCACATCAGCCTTCTAAACGCACGTCTTGTATTTTTCTGACGGGCGCTCGTTTTTTAAACAAATCGCTAAAAACATAAGGGTAGTTTTCAGCGATAAGTCTTCAGGAACTATTCTTCCGCGTCAAAGACGTAATCCAATCTTCTGAACGAGTATTCTTGGTTGAATAAACAAGCGTTCAGTTCTAGAACAAATCACTGATAACATAGGGTAGTTTTCAGCGATAAGTCTTCAGGAACTATTCTTGGGGCTTCAAGGATGCGCATCTGTCTTCATACAGCATTTTGCGGCTCACAGAAAATTTCTTCTATTTTCTTACAATTATTGAAAAAATAGGGTATTTTCAATAACTGTCTCCAGAATTTTACCTCTTGGATCCAGCGGCAAATAGGGCACGTAGGACTTGTTCCCTGCAGTGCACGTCGATTTTTGGTTTATTTGTGAAATTAATTTCTCCAAAATTCGAAAAATTAATTCCACCACTGTTTTTTCCTGACGTCCTGGGGCGCTCCAGACTTCGAATTTCGGCTCGAACGGGTCAACGTTGTGTTGCACGTAGCCGACTTAATATGCAGGCACCCAGTTGTTTTTTCTGGATCTGCTGTTCCCGACGTCCTGGGGCTCTCCAGGCTTCAAAATTCGGCTCGATAGGACCATTAAATGTGCAGGACGTAGCGTGTTCATTGGCCCCGAGAAAAGAAGGGCGTAAACCTTCTGGCCATTGCCGCTGAACGCCCCATCCACATCAACGAAAACAAAGGTTCTTGGATGCCTAGCTGCAGCAGTGACGTAGGGTTGCAAATCGACTCTAACGATTCAACGATGTGTTGGCTGTACTTGAGTTATTTCCAGATTCCGGGTTGCCTACTTCTGGATCAGCACTCCTGGTGTCCAGGTTCCGAGGTTCAGCTCGACAGGATCGAAAAGGGATGTCTTCATAAGGGTTGAAGTTGATGAATTAAATGAAACACTAAGTTATTCAGTACACGGCACGATTCTAGGGCTCTCAACAATTTCTGAGACGTGATTCTATATAAGAATTACTTCTTATTTACTAAGACAAGTACAAGCGACTAGCTTTGGATGACTACAAATTCTATTTTGGGCCCGGGGGTTCTTTATACCCTCGCATCGTGCCATTATTGAGAGCCCCGCAAATTCTCGCCGAAAATAATTTTTATTTATGTAAAAACCCTTATACATATTTGGTAAATAGGGTTACCGCACCCCTTCCATGGTGCTATCAATAGCTGGATTCCTTCGTACTGTAACACAGTAACGCCCCCTATCTATGTATCTAATCAATATACCTAATTTCCAGGTATTGATAGCTTCCCTAGACTATTTCCATGAAATGAAAGGACAATTCCCTTTATTTCCCAGTTAAAACCTTAATAGCTTTTAACCTAGCCTAAGGATATCTATAGGTTGGGTTGACCTGCTGGTGCCAATAGCAGGCTGTCTGTTGACGTCTAGAAAAAGCTTATTTTCGGGAATCTTCTATGGGATATCATCCCTTATGTAACGAATCTATAAATTCCTAAGTCATTTCACCGACTTTAGGACTTCCTACTTAGGCTAACCAGACAATCACCGCCTATTATGGGGATTCTGGTAGCCAATAGACCACACTTTACATTTCTAGTGTTTATGTAAGTCTATCTAGGTCATATGCACATAAGGTGCCTTGATATGTACAAATTTGATAGCTGGTCACTTTCGTTGCGCCCAGCTATCAGATAAATTAGATATAAAAACACTAATAAGATTGGGACAACACGATGGTGCGTTTAACGGGCCATCGGGAGGTCCCCAAAAATTCCTTATTTTCGGAATTCCCAGGGGTGTATAGTCCCGGGGAATGCCAAAAACTGACTAAAAATTACATTTCCAGAAACCTATTTTCTGGAATTGTACTTAAACTACTTGAGCGATTTTCGCTCCAAAGTGATGGCTTGGTAGCTAGTCCAGCAAGCCATCCGAAAGTACTTACACCATGAGTACATCTATTCCCTTCATGGAGTTATTCCACCTGAAGGGTCTACAAATTTCAACGTTTTACGTTGTTTACATTTTTCACGACTGCTTATCTCGTTGACTATCCAAGCGATTCTTCCCATCTAGAAACCGCCTGGAAGCCCTTTTAGCAAGCTTTCCAATGGTAGTACTTTTACCAGTACACCTATATGTTTCTAGGCACTTAGGGCACCTAAAACCGTAAGCGATTGCCAAAAACCAGATAAACAGCAGTTTTTCTATTATATACTGACTTGATATCTCAAGTAAATGGGCTTTATATAAAAGACTACGCTAACTATGAGGTGTATATAGGCTTCCTGTCTCGGTCTAGGTCCCCCATATACCCTAAAATGACCTAAAACCATATATTTGGTGTTTGAGATATCAAGTCAATATTCCTATTTACATAGCAGAAACTATGTGGTCTTCACATAGTTTCATCATTATGTACTGATTTCATGTCCAGTACATAGGATAAGCCCTTAAAAACATGATTTTAATTACTATAATATTTTCAAAAACCACCAAAACTATAAATATCGTGTGGTTCCCTCTCACGGGTCATTCGGAACTAATCCGTCGTCGAGCACAGACGTATCGTATGACAGAAATTTATGTTTTTTACTATGATAACTCTTATCAGTATGCTTTCTAATGATTTTACTCTGTTAAGGGTGAACTATTGAACCCTATAACATACTGACAAACACTAAAAACATTATACTACTATCTCAAAAAATGTAGGTAAAATTTTAGTATAAATATAAACGTGCCTCTAAAATTCATTTTAGTATCAGGTGGCGCGCCGTGGTAAGCAGACATGTCTACACATACAAACTTCAATTTCTATGAACCATTTAGTATGGTTGATGACGCTTCGTCGCGAACAGATTAGTTCGTAGTGAACCTTGATTTTAATAACACAGTGCATATTAAACATAACTACAATAAACTACATGAGTTTTCATGACACATAAAACGTGCAAAAGTTGACACATAAAACTATTCAAAAAATGATAATGAGATAACGCAGACGAGCAGATTTTACTGTTTTGAAACATAGAACCAATATTGTAAACCTACTTGTTATTCACATAAAAACTCTTGACATACCTCTGAGTGGAATACCTGCATAATTTTATCATAACTCCCTCATTATCAGTACAACGCTGTTTTTTACTCATTCCACTTTAAAAAAAAACTAGTTTAAGTGCACCACTGAATGGCAACGCACTTAGCATAGCGGGTTAATGACTCTTTTGCGAGCTGTATCAACATAATCTTGCTATTTTTACTTTAAAACTGCAAAAATATATTGTATAGTCCTTAAATCGTGAAAGGTTTTATCCGGCAAAGGCGCGGTATCCGAAACAAGTAATTTGACTTTCAAACTTTCGCTGGCTGATTTCTATGAAGGCTAAGATCAGTAAATACTAACAAAAGGCGAAGATTAGGGCGTCTATGCAATACGTAACTCTCTAATCGTCCGGCATTTAAAACAAAATAAAAAGTATTTCATGCATGTATACTAATATTATAAAGAGGAAAGATTTGTTTGTTTGTTTGTTTGTGCCGAATAGGCTCCGAAACTACTGAACCGATTTTAAAAATTCTTTCGCGTGGCTTCGCTCCCGTGGACCATCCCACAGGAGCCGTTTCCGGGATTAAAAAAAGCCTATGTTACTCAGGAATAATGTAGCTTTCTATTGGTGATAGAATTTTTCAAATCGGTCCAGTAGTTTCGGAGCCTATTCGGTACAAACATACAAACAAAAAATCTTTCGTCTTTATAAAATTAAAGTATAGATTATAACCTTAATTATTTAGACATTAACTTAAAATCTAAAACTTTATCTACAAAATCAATCGCCTTGGCTAGATCTATACATGATTTTGTCTTCCTGCCCTTGTCCAAATTTTTTGGGGGTACAACTCGTTTTTATTATCTTCCATTCCGTACATGAAAAACCAATTAAAAATATATAATTTTAGAAAACTTATTATTTATGAGCCCGTAGGCTCATAATATTTTCGTAAATCTGACACTTGAAAAACTGCAGTCTCCAGGCATTATATATTCGGACATGATAGGACTACATTATTCGTCCCCAAGTGGGTCATAAATTGTAAAAGCTAGGATGTGATGAACACTATATTTTTTACGATGATAATACAATAAATTAAAAACTGGAGCAGTAGTGGCCCAGAGGTATCGGCCGCGACTTACACGTTGTAGGTCGTGGGTTTGAGTCCAGGCAGGCGCTTTACATTGTGTAAATTATTTCATCACCACTGCTCTCAAAACGCTGAAAGAAAACATCGTGAGGAAACCGGCATGTCCTAGAACCAATAACTCGAAGATATGTGACATCCACCAACCCGCACTGGGCCCGCGTGGTGGATTACGGCTCATTCCATCTCGGCCCATTTCTTACATCTTAAAGAATGATTACCCCAGAAAATAATTGTTAGGTAGGTAAGTGGGGAGGCAGAATGTTAAGCAGGGTAGAGTAGGTAGTCAGTTAACGGGAGCGAAGCCGCGGGCACCGCTAGTTTTTAATAATATTTGCGACGCAAAATGTGCGTTGAGACAACTGACGTCAAGCTCTAAAATAAACTTTCAGTTTATATCGTAATTTGTGTCATAAGGTTATTAAATGGTGATAAAGTATTTGGATTTGATAAACACGCTTCCAGCATCAATCTCCGCCGAGGCCATGCTTTTTAATATCGGCCAAGTACTAGAATGTTCAGTTAAGCAGTCACTGCTGATATTTCTCTTAATTTATCTGAGTTTTAACACGATTTGGTATCGCAGTCATGCAGATACAAATCAACTGTTGTGTTTTAAGTTAAAAGGCCGAAGCTCGTTCCTTTGTGCTTTCTTGAAGTTTAAGACTTTAAAATATAACATTCTCCCATGACTTACGTACCTTCTATATTATCTGAATTATACTACAGAGAGGTATTGACAGTTCAAACAGCTAGATGCATGAAACCTTTGTTATAATAATGGGATGACACTGATTGCCAATTAGTCTATAGACAGGAGTATTGATGTATCAGGCAGACAGTACTATTCGATACATCGGTCCATACGGCGATACTGACGACCATATTGTGATCGATATTAGTATCTACCACTCAGGTCAGGTTGCAGGAATCCGGAATATCTGGATTCGAGACGCACGGGACCGGTAAATGTGGCGACACTTGGTCTTGGTCTATGTTTAGCAGTGGATGTCTATCGGTTGAACTGATGATGATTTAAATAATGGGCCTTTTAGTTTTATTGGCATAGCTGTGCGCTGCGTGCCGCGGGTTGGATACCCGCACGGATCAAATATTTATATGGCCTACAGATAGTTGTTCCGGGTCATTTGTGTATGTGATTTTATACGTTTGTCAATGCACCCACGACCATATTTGTCATATTTGTTAAAACTAGATGAGGTCGGCGTTTCCTATCTGAATACTCTAAGAATAAAGGCCGAAACAAACTCAAAGGTAACTAACCTTTGAGTTTGTTGACATGTGAAAGGCTAGGCATTATGATTGATTGTTTGATGAGAGTGAGATGTTAGTAATCTGTAGTGGGCTTAATCGGATAATTTCATGACGCAATCTAGTTGCGATACAATTGCGGTTAAGTTAACGTCAAAGTGTAAGGACACGCTGAATGCGCTCTTATTGCACTCGTATGATGCGAACTTGCTGAGAGTGTACTGACTGTTATCGAAAAATACGTTTTTTTTGTTATGATCGAATTTTTACTTCATTGCAACTAAACTTTCTAGATATTTGAATTAGCCTACAGCAGGCCAATAAATGCTCCTAATTATAAACCGATCACGTAACAATAGCATTATCATTAAAATTGCAAAACATAAAAAATACTGAATGCGATCGGACCATTTTTGACGTTTTACAGTACTAGAATTTAGTTATAATTGGGTGAATTGGCCAGCAGATCGAAAACTGTTCAGCAAATCAATGATTTCAAGTATCAGCGAATAACTTGCAGCTATTTGGTAAATTGCCAAATAAAGCGGGCGTTCACCATTCAAGCATTGAAAGGGTTCAATGGGTAATTGTGTTTTTAGAAACATTCAATTGGACCTAAACGACGTAAAATGGTTTCCATTCGGGTTCCTACTCAAATAGCATTTTCCAAGCAATTAGGTAACAATGACTCGGCAATAATTAACAACAACAGTTGTTCCTTTCCTAAAACTAATAATCAAAGTGACTCGTAAATATTTCCAATTATAAATTTTCAACCATAACATGACGAATAAATAAATGATGTTCCAGGATCTGACGAGAAAATTATAGTGAAAATAGAATAATTCAGAAAGTTTGTAACAAATTCGGGTAGGCGAATATTTTCTGTTATGAAAGTAGTAAGAAATTCATATTTGAAATGCAGAGTTTCTAGGTACTATATGTTTTTTATGGATGTTATATGTATTACAAAACTCGTTTCAGATGAAATAATAACATGGTTAAAATAATTACGCTAAACCTTTGATTAAATTTTCTGAAATCTGTTGTTTGTATAAAAACCTTCGGGAAATGTTTCCACTCCTTTGGGACATGTCCCAAAAAAACCTAAAACATTGTTTTTGGATCGTGTCCAAATATTAGCGCAATCTCTTCTACCCACTCCCTTAAAAAAAACTCGACTATACTGTACTTATCTACTTTTTTAAGTTGAGTTTTAAGTGTTTAAAATACGAGTAATTTACTTGGTTAAACGTAGTTGACAAAACGGACGACGTGCACAGCCAGTTCAGTTCACTATTCGCCAGATAGCTAAATCGCTGCATGTTTACTGCCTTAGTAAACGAGACCAAGCATAGCTGCAGCTAAGCTTTATGAAAGAGCTTTGTCGCCTAGCCCCGCTATCGCTTCCGCCCCTCTCTTTATCATTGGCCGTAAATGTTCCAAGAAAGGATCTTTAATGAGGACACCGTGTGTTACTGATGGTTTGAGTACCTATGGTTTCGTTTTTCTCTATTTGTAAGGTTTGAAATAAAACTAACGTCTGGCTCGTGTAGGTGGCTGTATTGATATTCAGTACTTGTGTGTAATTTTGTTCTCTGGAATTGATGCCGAGGTCAGTTTTCTATCCGATTAATTTAAAAAGAGAAAAGAAAGTGCTTGAATTTAAGGCTATGAAATCTCATAGCATTAATTCAAAGAAGCCTCTCTCTTTAAGAAAAGATTTACGTTTTATTTATCAGATTTTGAATAAGAAAAATGACCTTTCTTCTGATTAAAAGGTGCGTTAGCTAAATTAACACAAGAAAAAAATTCTGCGATGTTAAGTGAATTAAAACTCTTGAAACTTGTCCGGAAGTTCATCAAGCAGAATTAACAGAAAATTTATCGAAACTTCATAATTTTAAATTTAGTTTCTCCAAGAATTGGTTACCGATGTTGGCTTTGACTCTCAATGAGATTGAATACTTATCACTGTTCTAAAATACCTATAACAAGACAAGTGCTTCAGCAAAAGTCGGAAAGGTAATCTGGAGTTTACAATTGGCAACAAGCATTCTGTTATATAACTTATGCACCAAAGACTACCTACAGTACTGTCTTTCCTTTCATTTTTTAAATCCATCCAAAGGTTGTCTTGAAAAGATCGCTTTTAGCGATAAGGCCGCCCATTGTGTCACCCAGTGTAATGTTTTCTTCGTCTACACTTTCTGTAACTTATATGGTGTACATAATAAAGAGTATTCTATTCTATTCTATTCTTATTATTTAAGTGATCGATTACTACTTTACTGTTTCGGAAAATATTTATCATAGGTTCATATAACATCGACTGTGCTTTTATAAGCATTTTTAGATTATTGTGCTGAGACAATAATAATCAATCTGCCTAGCCTTTTCCCAACTATATTGGGGTCGGCTTCCAGTCTTACCGGATTCAGATGAGTACCAGTGTTTTACATGGATGACTGCCAATCTGACCTCCACAACCCTGTAACTGGGTAATACGCTACCCCTTGGCAATACTGGTGTCAAATCTTAAGCTTCTGACTACCCGTAACGAATGTCAAAGATCTTCAAATGACAGCCGGGACGGAATTCCGAGGCACGGAGGAAACTCGGTATGTTCTAATGGGTGACCATTTGAATCCATCCATCCAAGAACCGACCTCGTCAAGTGTTGCTTGATTATCGACCAGTGTGGCTGTTATTATTTAGCCACGAGCTCCTCCCTACTGCGAGCGCCTGTGCTGAAACAATAATAATGTACAACATAAAACCTTCCTTTTATTGATATACCTAACTATCGTTCTTAGAAAATAGTTATAACCCTACAAAATAAGGCTATTAATATTGTTAAGTGCCTTAAAAAACCACCTATTAATTGACGAATATACGAATAAATTGCAGTGACTGTAGCAGTGTAACGAATGTATCTATCACTAAAAAGTCGTTGGATGTTTTGATTAGATTAGTTCGTACTACAATAAACTACATGAGTTTTCATGACATATAAAATGTGCAAAAGTTGCCACATAAAACTATTCAAAAAATAATAATGGGATAACGCAGTCGAGCAGCATTTTACTGTTTTGAAACATAGAACCAATATTATAAACCTACTAGTTATTCACATAAAAACTCTTGACATACCTCTGAGTGGAATACCTGCATAATTTTATCATAACTCCCTCATTATCAGTACAACGCTGTTTTTTACTTATTCCACTTAAAAAAAAAACTAGTTTAAGTGCACCACTGAATGGCAACGCACTTAGCATAGCGGGTTAATGACTCTTTTGCGAGCTGTATCAATATAATCTTGCTATTTTTACTTTAAAACTGCAAAAATATATTGTATAGTCCTTTAAATCGTGAAAGGTTTTATCCGGCAAAGGCGCGGTATCCGAAACAAGTAATTTGACTTTCAACCTTTCGCTGGCTGATTTCTATGAAGGCTATGATCAGTAAATACTAACAAAAGGCGAAGATTAGGGCGTCTATGCAATACGTAACTCTCTAATCGTCCGGCATTTAAAACAAAATAAAAAGTATTTCATGCATGTATACTAATATTATAAAGAGGAAAGATTTGTTTGTTTGTTTGTTTGTGCCGAATAGGCTCCGAAACTACTGAACCGATTTTAAAAATTCTTTCGCGTGGCTTCGCTCACGTGGACCACCCCACAGGACCCGTTTCCGGGATTAAAAATAGCCCATGTTACTCAGGAATAATGTAGCTTTCTATTGGTGAAAGAATTTTTCAAATCGGTCCAGTAGTTTCGGAGCCTATTCGGTACAAACAAACAAACAAAATATTTTTTCCTCTTTATAATATTATTAGTATAGTTTATAACCTTAATTATTTAGACATTAACTTTTAATCTAAAACTTTATCTACAAAATCAATCGCGTTGGCTAGATCTGTACATGATTTTGTCTTCCTGCCCTCGTCAAATTTTTTTGGGGGTGCAACTCGTTTTTATTACCGTGCATGAAAAACCAATAAAAATATATAATTTTAGAAAACATATTATTTATGAGCCCGTAGGCTCATAATATTTTCGTAAATCTGACACTTGAACAACTGCAGTCTCCAGGCATTATATATTCGGACATGATAGGATTACATTATTCGTCCCCAAGTGGGTCATAAATTGTAATAGCTAGGATGTGATAAACACTATATTTTTTACGATGATAATACAATAAATTAAAAACTGGAGCAGTGGTGGCCCAGTGGTATCGGCCGCGACTTACACGTTGTAGGTCGTGGGTCCGAGTCCAAGCAGGCGCTTTACATTGTGTAAATTATTTCATCACCACTGCTCTCAAAACGCTGAAGGAAAACATCGTGAGGAAACCGGCATGTCCTAGAACCAATAACTCGAAGATATGTGACATCCACCAACCCGCACTAGGCCCGCGTGGTGGATTACGGCCCATTCCCTCTCACAGAGAAGAGGCCTGTGTCCCAGCAGTGGGAACATTTATAGGCTGATGATGTGATGATGTGATGAAAAACTGGTTTCCCTTTTCATACAGAACTTGATCGTAAATAAATACAGACCATTTTTATGTGGTGTTGGTCTGTAAATATATGTAATAACGCTTATGAAACTAGATGGGTAAAATTCTTCTCAAATTCTTTAAAACATTATTTTCCTAAACTGCCTCACACTTAAGAGAGATACCTACTTACTTTTTTTCTGACCTTGGTTCAAGGTTAAAATATACCTACCCTATTTTTGAAACTACGGAAGTCTTAAATTGCGTCAACTGGTGTATTCAACATGCTTGTCGACGTCGTAAGGTCAACATCTACCCACTCAAAGAAATTCTTTTCTAGTTCTTTACTCTCGTTTCAATGGGAAGTTGCTATTCATTTGAACTGAACAAACTTCGTTGTATTGAAAGAGACGTAGAAAGACTGTTGACGTGTTTTGCCAAGACTTATCTCTGAGGGTAAATGCCATTAATGGTGTGAACGTCGTTCTTCTATTATAAAATGTCACCCCTTTAAAATTATGTAAGTGTATATTTTTTTTTTGTGTCTTGTTTAGAGCAGTGGTGGCCCAGTGGTATCAGCCGCGACTTACATGTTGTAGGTTGTGGGTTCGAGCCCAGGCAGGTGCTTTACTTTGTGTAAATTATTTCATCACCACTGCTCTCAAAACGGTGAAGGAAAACATCGTGAGGAAACCGGCATGTCCTAGAACCAAAAATTCGAAGACATGTGACTTCCACCAACCCGCACTGGGCCCGCGTGGTGGATTACGGCCCATTCCCTCTCACAGAGAGGAGGCCTGTGTCCCAGCAGTGGGAACATTAATAGGCTGATGATGTGTGTGTGATGTGAAGTGTATTATGTAAACTTTGCCGCGCACTACGAATTTCTTCCTGTATAATGGGTGCGTTTACAAACCTATTTAAACTCACATACACAAGACGCCCATATGCAGTACAACTATCTGTAGGTCATACAAATATTTGTTACGTGCGGGAATCGAAACCGCGACACGCAACGCAGCGCAACAGCCGCTCGCTCAACCACTACGCCAACCATGTCGTCAATTGTTTTAATGTTAGGAATAAAAAGAGAAGTAATGAAATTAGGCTTCACAAATGTGATATTTTTCAAACAGCGCATTGAGTATATAGTCAGTAATCTCAATAGGTATTTTCTTGAGAAGAGGCACCGTATCAATAAAAAGTTCTGCAGTAAGTGAAAACAAAATATCATTTAGAACAAGCACATTACAATACGAAAGTAACAAGGCCGTACCTTAGTCACGAAAATAATTATTTCGCCTATCGCTTTCTTCTTTTTATTCGTTTCCAAAAAATATTGACTGACCCTGTTTTCTCGTAAGTGTTTGTTGTTTACCACAAGGTAGGAAAGTGAGGATGTAGACGATAAAACTAGCTCGTAAAGTTCATCCATCAAGACCTCAATGGCTTTCGTAACACAAGTACATTTTTTCCTTCGGTGCATTTTCCCGATTGCAGTTTTATTGTGTCCGCGGATTGCCCTCTATGACGCAAATGATGAGAATTTTTAAGTGTTTCTATTTTCGAGTGTACGAAAAAGTTAACACGAGCCACGAGAATCTATCCTACCTGAAAGCCATAGAAGCCTAAACCAAACCTGAAATTGAACTAAAATAACTGCCATCATCTCCATCAAATTGCTTGAAAAGTAATCTTGTTTGAGCCATTTATGTTAATATTGTTTTAATTATGTAGTCACCGGGTTTATGAAAAACTCTCTGAATACAAAAGTTACTTTACAGAAAAAAAAAATCCTTTTTTAAATCTATTTAAATGGAGTAAAACAAAATAGTTCTACATTACAGCATTTAAAAACAGTAGTTGAATAAAGGCCAAAGCGCGCGTTACTACCTAAAGTATTTTAGACTTGGCACGATAAATTGTTTCTTTTAAGCAATCGCTATAGAGGCCACCAGTAAACTGTTACAGTACCTTGTGACCGTCACAGCTATTGCGTCAATAGTTTAATTATCTGGATTCCTTTCATCCCCCGGGAAATGTTGAAATACCAACTAGTAGCTACTAACAGAAAGTTGTGGAGGATAGAAATTGAAGGTAACAAACGCCCACGTTTTGGCGTAGTTTAGGTATGTAATGTTGATATTTGATGTTTGCAGTTCTTTACACATTTTATAATTTAGCTGAAAACATTAAAAATGATGATGAAGATGATTATTATTCCAAATCAATTAAATTTAAATTATTTTGAAGTGCGCCCGGTCCTGTAGCCGCCTGACTCGCTTTCTATTCTAAACTCGCATGACATTCCAAAGCAGCCGCAAGTAATTTCTGCCAGCCTGTAATATATGCTGGATGGTTAGTTACAGTATACGACCCCAGTAAATAGTTACTTTTTAATTTATTTCCTCCATTCCCTTGTCATTCCGATTTCTATTTGTTTACCATTCCAATCAAGATTTTCAGAATTCAATTTTAACTTTACAATTAGATCAACCCTTTATAATGTCCAACTGTCGATCAACTTGACTTGACTTAATGTCCTATAACCCCTAGATGGGGCAGAGGGCGTCCACAGATGTCCTCCAACGCGATCGGTCTTGTGCTTCACGCTTCACCTCGCTCCATGTCATTCCGATGCTCGTCGCTTCTGCCAACACGGTGCGACGCCAGGTTTGACGGGGACGGCCACGCTTTCTTTTCTCTTGGGGATTCCAGTCCAAAGCTTGCTTGGGTATGTGGTCGGGACCCCTACGGAGCGTGTGGCCAATCCATCTCCACTTGCGACGCTTGATCTGGCGGTCGATCGGGCTCTCGTGGCATTTCTCCAACAGCTCTACATTGGAGATGGTCTCGGGCCAGTAAATTCCGAGAATGCGACGAAGACAGCGGTTGACGAAGACTTGTATTTGGGCGTGAGATGTCCTTTGTGACCTTCCACGTTTCGCACCCGTACAGCAGCACGGATTTGACATTGGACCCGAAAATTTTGAGTTTAATCCTTCGGGTCAGTTTCCGCGATTGCCAAACAGGTCTCAGCTGCGCGAAGGTTGCTCGGGCTTTGGCGATCCGTGAAGCGATGTCCTCTTCACTACCCCCATTCTCTGACACGACACTCCCGAGGTAAGTAAATTTGTGGACGCGTTCCACTTCCTCTGTACCAATCAGCAACGGTGAGTGGTTCTTCACACCAGATCTCATTTCTTGGGTCTTCCGGATGTTTATTTTGAGCCCCGTTTTTGCCGCTTCCTGACGTAGATCGTTTAACTTTGCTTGCATATCGGCGTGGGTATGACTCAGCAGGCATAGGTCATCGGCGTAATCCAAGTCTTCCAAGACGTTGGATAATCCGTTATCATAGATGCGAAGCATAATTCCATCAAGAACGACTAGGAAGAGGAGCAGCGACAGGAGGCAGCCTTGGCGGACACCCGCATGCACTGTTATGTCACCCGATATGAGGCCGTTATGAGTAACCTTACAGGAGTATTTCTTGCAAATACTCTGCAACAGTCGGACTATTTTCGGCGGCACTCCAATGTCCAGTAGGCGGGACCAGATACTAGACCACTTCAGCGTATCAAAGGCCTTTTCGAAGTCTACAAAGGTTAGATAAATCTCCCTCTGCCATTCTGATGCCTGTTCCAGTATGATACGGAGAGTGTTGATCTGGTCCGTACAGGAGCGGTTCGAGCGGAAACCAGCCTGCTCCTTGCGTAGAAGAGGATCCACGGCCTTCGTCAATCTATCCAGGATGATCTTGCAAAAAACCTTAGAGGGATTCGAGAGCAACGTTATACCTCTCCAGTTATCGCACTGGCTAAGATCACCTTTCTTAGGAACAGTTATAAGAAGACCTTTGTTCCATTCGTGCGGGAGTTCTTCGGCGATCCAGATCTTTTCAATGAGCGGTGTCAGGACGTCGACTGCGGTGGGTAAGTCGGCTTGTAGCATTTCCGCAGTTATCAGGTCAAGTCCTGGTGCTTTGCCTGTCTTCAAAGAGCGGACTGCCTCTGCAACTTCAGAGGCTGACGGTGGTTCCGTGTTAATGTTGAGGAGCTGGGATGGTGGGGAACTGACTTGCAGCGCGTCAGGCGTCGATGTAGCTGACAAACGGAAGACCTCTTCAAAGTGTTCACGCCAGCGAAGTAGCTGCCCTTCTGATGTCACAATGAGCTGACCATCTTTGGACTTTAGCGGCTTCTTCTTCGACTTGCTGTTACCTGCCAAGGTTTGGTAGCATTGTACTACTCTTTCAAGTTGCCGGAGTTTGCAGCTTGTTGAGCACGATCAGCAATACCACCAGCCCACCGTCTCCTATCTTTGTGGTTACTGCGATAGATTTCCGTGCGTTTCTGACGGTACTGCGTGTTAAGGTCTGCTCGTATGACGTCGTTATGGGTCTCAAGCAGTCTCAGATTTAGATTCCTTATATCTTCGATCAGGTTCCACGTGCGTTGTGACATCCAGTCCTCCCGAGAGTGAGTTGATTTGTGCCCTAGAACGACGGAGCTGGTCTCTGTATAGGCCACTTTGATGCGGTTCCACTCCTCGTCTAATGAGTCCGTAGCAGCATCGAGTACAGAAAAGCGATTGCGCAATTCCAACTGAAAACTTTTACGCGTGTCTGAGTCGTGCAGTTTGCTTACATCGAACCTTCTTCCAATCTTGCCAGGTCCTCCAGCCGCACGGGCTACTGCAACCTTGAGCCGGACTTCAGCAACTACCAGATGGTGGTCGCTATCAATATCGGCGCCCCTGCGGTTGCGGACATCGAGCAGTGAAGACCGCCATTTGGAACTAATGGCGAGGTGGTCAATTTGGTTCTTGGTGACCCCATCGGGTGAGTTCTACGTGTACTTATGGTGGTCGCCATGAATGAATAATGTTCCTCCGATGGTAAGGTCGTGGTTCTGACAAAACTCGATAAATCGCTCCCCATTCTCGTTGCACACTCCAAGTCCCTGTGTACCCATATGCCGCTCGCGGTTAGTGTTAACACTCCCAACCTTTGCATTCAGGTCTCCCACGACGATGACGATGTCTTGTTTTTTTATGCTCCTAATGGTGGCGTTGAGGGCATTGTAGAAGTCATCCTTGGTATCCTCTGTTGATGCATTGGTTGGGGCGTAGCACTGGATAATAGAGATCTTCCGGGCTTTTGAGTTGAAGCGGGCACACATGATCCGGTCTGAGATCGGTTTCCAGTCCAAGAGGCTATTCTTAGCTGCATTAGAAAGAAGGAGCCCCACGCCATACTCGCGCACATCTTCATCACTTTCTTTACCTGAATACAGCAAAGTCAAGCCCTCGGACGTTCTCAGCTCACCAAAACCGTTTCTCCTCACTTCGCTTAGACCGAGTATCTACAGGTTGTAGCTAAGCATTACTGCTTCTGCTTGTGCTAGTCGGCTGTCATCGCTAAGCGTGCGTACATTCCAATAACCAATTCGTGTCCGGTTTTTCATGCCAAAAGTCGTCGGTTGAAGATCGGTCCGGTTTCTTTCTATTTCGGTTTCAGGAATCAATTATTGTCGGGCAAGCGGGTGATTAGCCTACTGTGCCTTAATCCGATAGCGGGGCTGCCGCCTTAGAGCCTTCGGATGTGCTCGGATTTATTTCGGGAATCCTCCCTAGTGAGACGATTCTGTTTTGAGGCGCAGAATATTCGCCCTTTGCCCTGCATCCGTTAGCTCAGCTGCAACTCGGGGTGGCGGACGCGCGGCGGCGCGGTTGCAGCAGGTCCCAGGGAGAACGACGGGGACGTGGATGACTCGGACTGGCTAGGGCTTTGCTTTATACGGTACTCCGCCACGAGTACAGCAGAAGGTATTTTTGGCACTTTATAGGTAATGCTGTTCTCACGAACAGTGATTCCCACCAAAACATACCCTAGCTTCTCTCCCCAACAGCGATTCCCACCAAAACATACCCTAGCTTCTCTCCCCAAACTGTCGATCAAAGTAATGAACAAATACTTATATTAGTATGTTCCAACAATAATATATTATTAATAATGAATAGTAGTGCCTTTGTGTCTTTACAAACGCCAGCTTCATCATCATCATCATCAGCCTTTTTTAATGTTCCCACTGCTGGGACACAGGCCTCCTCCTCTTCTCATATGTGAGAGGGAATGGGCCGCAATCCATCATGCGGGCCCATCATGATCATTCATCTTGGAATTTTTGGTTCTAGGACATGTCGGTTTTCTCACTATGTTTTCCTTCATCGTTTTGAGAGCAGTGGTGATGAAATAATTTACACAAACTAAAGCGCCTGCCTGGGTTCAAACTCACAACCTACAACTTGTAAGCAACGTCAGCTTAGACACAGATAATACTAGCATACTTTAGACTATGAAATAATCCTGTGTCGTGGGTGCATTGACAAACATATAGAATCACATACACAAATGACCCGGAACAACTATTTGTAGGCCATATAAATATTTAATCCGTACGGGTATCCAATCCGCGGCACGCAGCGCACAGCTCTGCCACTAAAACTAAAAGGCCCATTACTTAAATCATCATCAGTTCAGCCGATAGACGTCCACTGCTAAACATAGTCCAAGACCAAGTGTCGCCATATTTACCGGTCCCGTGCGTCTCGAATCCAGATATTCCGGATTCCTGCAACCTGACAACAAGTGGTAGATACTAATATCGATCACAATATGGTCGTCAGTGTCGTCGTATGGACCCATGTATCGAATAATACTGGCTGCCTGATACATCAATACTCCTGTCTATAGACTAATTGGCAATCAGTGTCATACCATTATTAGAACAAAGGTTTCATGCATCTAGCTGTTTGAACTGTCAATACCTCTCTGTAGTATAATTCAGACAATATAGAAGGTACTTAAGTCATAGGAGAATGTTATATTTTAAAGTCTTAAACTTCAAGAAAGCACAAAGGAACGAGCTTCGGCCTTTCAACTTAAAACACAACAAATGATTTGTATTAGCATGACTGCGATACCAAATCGTGTTAAAACTCAGAGAAATGATGAGAAATATCAGCAGTGACTGCTTAACTGAACATTCTAGTACTTGGCCGATATTAAAAAGCGTGGCCTCGGCGGCGATTGATACTGGAAGCGTGATTATCAAATCCAAATATTTATCACCATTTAATAACCTTATGACACAAATTACGATAAAAACTGAAAGTTTATTTTAGAGCTTACTTTGACGTCAGTTGTCTCAACGCACTTTTTGCGTCGCAAATATTATTAAAAACTAGCGGTGCCCGTGGCTTCGCTTCCGTTAACTGACTACCTACTCTACCCTGCTTACCTTTCTGCCTCCCCACTTACCTACCTACCAATTATTTTCTGGGGTAATCATTCTTTCGCGGAGAATCTTAAGACCGCCATTCAGAAAATGACTTCAAATGCACAAAGCCATCTATCGAATATCGAGTTCAAATGAGTATCTGAATTGCGTGTGTTTTGATAGTTTTACTTCTACGAGTAGAACACTTAAAAATGTATCAAATTTTGAATAGATAGAACCGATTGCGATGAAACAAAAACTAAGTAATACTTCAAGTTACGCACATTTTTTATGTATAAAAGTTATCTACATTAATTTAGTACATTTTACGTGATGCGTGCACAAATAAACAGACAAACAGATAAACAGACAAAAATTCCAAATATGCTGGAAATGGGTTCTGTTGGTTATCCTTTAACACCCTGGCTATTTTTATGGAAATATTTTCGACGTACAAAAACGACTTTTCTACATAGATTTATTATAAGTATTGATTGATGATGATGATATTGATGATTGATGATGATGAGTTAATGACGTTTTTATAGGTTGCTGTCACAGCGATTACATGCGCTATGGTTGCAATATTGTTGCATAAACGTCACTAGAGTTCACCATATGGACTCGTATTCCGCCTTGCCAATCGATCTACATTAGTCTATGGCAGACCGACATTGACTAGGGAATACGTGATAAGTTTTCGTAGTCTGGCTTAAGCTGAGAAACAGAATATTTATCTCCATTTCGTAGATGTGTTGTCACTGTATGCCGTCCCTCGGCAATTTATCTTAGTTTGTGACCTTTTGATTCTTGTGTGGGGTTTTTATTCAAATTCGAAGGAAGATAGACGAATGTGCTGTCAATGTCCCATTTACATATTTGACATCATGCCTGCCTGTTAACCCTGAAGGGGTAAACGGAAATGTATAGTGCTCTAAATACACAGGTGTATCTCCCCAAACACTCGAAACGTGGTAGTTTATATTGGAATCGATAATTTTACATAACAGCCTACGCTATTTTTACTTGTTTTTCATTGTTTCAAATGCATCTCGATTACTTTATTTACCTTTCAATTTTTTCCCTTCCTGTGATAATGATCATCGTATCCGATGTTTTTTTTCACAACAATTCCTAGAATGACTCACTAGGTGGTTACCTCGGAATATAAAAGTTTTTTGTGTCTATCTACATCAAATTCTCAGTAACACTAAGACCGAAAAGACTGCATGGCATTTTTATGTTTCTATTTCTCCACGGGTTCAGGAAACCCGGTATGTACTCATACTAGAGTTCTAATACTACCGTTATTTATAACTTCCTTCCTTCGGAAAACAGGCCTAGATTAGGACAAAGGATAGTATCCGTAGGGTATTTTTTCCACTTTTATCCAGGTAAAGCCCCAGGCAAAAGCTAGTGATTACTATTTTTTTAACGTGAAGTTCCACAGCACTGTAGTATTTTTAATCTTGTAATAACAGACCATTATGGGGATTAAAAGATGGCAAGCCTCTGCAAAAAAGTTTAATGCGGTATTTAATCAAACTGATACATACTACTCATATAAGTACTACTCTCACTTTCTGCTGATATTTTTTTCCCAAGTGCCAGGACAGAAACTAACAGAGTGTGCACGACACCTTTAAATCACTGGGTGCATGTAGTGGGTGAGGCGACCTGACACCGAGCCAATCACAATCAAGTAGGATTTTTGAGTAAATGTATGGAGATGAACTTCTTTTATTTATGTTACCTTTGTTTACATACTTATAACCATTCCTTCACTGTGTTAAGATGTATTCGAGTCTATATTTTCATATTATAATATTGTAATTGTGAGATCTTACCTCTACGACGCATAAAATAAGAATAAGGTTTTCCGTTTTTTTTTTTTTTTTTTTTTTTTTTTTTTTTTTTCTACGGGGCATCTCGTAGTTCGGTCAAAGCGACTGACAACTACTTAACCGGGCTTTCCCTGTGGAGACTAAGCTATATAGCCTCCAGCCAGGCACAAATTTCTAAACCTAAGCGACAACGCTGAGGGCTACCCCCTGTGGGGTCGAACCTCGGCTCAGGGCGTCGCTGGGGGGACAACTAAGGCTGGATCTTATTAAAGTGATTCTGCCATCCGTTCGGAATAAGCCTACGTGGAGAAGAACGGACAAGAAACTCCAATTTAACTAACTAGAATTTAACTACGGCACAGCATTTCGCGGGCTGGCTTGTATATCTTGACGGGGACGTCGCGACGGGCCTCGGCGGCGAGGACGGATCGAAGGCGGTCTGTGTTTGAAAATTGTGCTGGTCTCTTTCTTGCTCTCTTGGAGCAGGGTAGTGGCGTCATCGGGGATGGAGAGAGCGAGCCTTGGTCGGCGAACTTTAGAGATTTGGGAGAGTTCATAGCGGGAGACCGCTTGAATTAGGGGATTGCTGTGGTTGACAGCTTTGTCGAAGAAGCTCTTTGAAATGCGCTTCATGAATTGTTGAATAGTGGGGATTTTCAAATCGACATGGAGTTCCTGGTTACGAACGTACCAGGGGGCTCCCGTGATTTTACGGAGGAATCGGTTTTGTATAACCTGAAGCTTGTGAATGTGGTGGGGCTTAGTATGCGCGAACACTACGCAGGCATAGGTCATGATGGGACGGATAACCGCAGTGAAGGTGCGCAGCTTGCACCTAAGTGACAAGCCACTGCTTGCGTTTATCATCCCATGAAGTCTGCCCATAGCAAAGGCGGCTCGCGAGCGCGCCGCCTTAATGTGCTTGGCGAAAGTGAGGTGGTTGTCTAAGGTCACGCCTAGGTACTTGGCTTGCTCTTCCCAGGGGATCGGCTTGCCGTACATAGTCACTGTTTTGGTGGGTCGGGTTTTTGTGGAAAGGCTACGAGGCTTCGAGAAAATGACAGCCTGGCTCTTTTCGGGATTGACTTCTATTCTCCAGAGGCGGAACCACTTGGACAGGGCGTTGGCGGCTCTCTGGAGTTTTTGGGCGATGGCATTGGGTGCTTTGCCAGCGTAATAAAGGGCCGTGTCGTCAGCGAATAGTGCCAACTGGCCCTCTTTGGGTTTTGGGATATCGCTGGTGTACAGCGTGAAAGATATAGGTGATAGTACGCAGCCTTGAGGGACTCCGGCTCGTATGGGGTGAGGGGAGGAGAGTTCTCCCTCGACTCTATAGCGGAAAGTTCGGTCCGACAACCAGTCTCGAATGATGAGCACGAGACGATCTGGCACGCCAAGTTTGTATAGCTTATAAATTAAGCCATTGTGCCAGACTTTGTCGAACGCTTTCGCTATGTCGAAGAACAAGGCACCCGTCATCAGACCACGCTGGAAGCCAGCACTAGTGTGTTCAACGATGCGGTGCACTTGTTGGACGCAAGAATGTTCGGCACGAAAACCGAATTGTTCGTCGGGGATAAGACTTTTTCGCTCGGCAAAGTCTTTGAGCCGCCTATAAATAAGCCGTTCGTAGACTTTACCGAGGGAGTTTATCAGACTGATGGGACGGTAACTGGAAGGCTCCGATTTGGGTTTACCCGGTTTAGGGATGCCTATCACAGTGGCTTGTTTCCAAGCTTGTGGGAAGATATTTTTGCTTAATGCAGCGTTGAAAATGGCCGTCATTAGCACTATTATATGGGCGGGGAGGAGTTTTAACACCTTATTGGTGATGCCATCTGAGCCCGGGGCTTTGTTGGGCTGAAGCCTTTTGATGACCTCCTCTACTTCGTCTGGGGTGACGGGAGGTAGCGGATCATCAGGGTCTTCGACGGGGGGGAGGGAGGTCCTGCGTTCAACTTCAGCGTCTACCATGGCTAGGTGAGCTGGGTCTACTGGTTGGGAGCTGGGTGAGCATTGAATTTCAAGACTGTCAGCCAGACATTCGGCTTTTTCAGTGTTTTCAAATGCTACACTCTTATCAGGGCGAATAAGCGGGGGTATGGCTGAGTCTTCAGCGGAGCGTAATCTCCTCTGGAGGTGCCAGAAAGCATGGTGGGTGGGTTCAAGCTCGCTCAGTAACTTGTTCCATGTCGCAGAACGGTGCTCATCAGTGCGTTCTTTTACAGCAAGCTGTAATTCCCGCATGCGAGCTACGTTTGCGGCACTGGGAAAGTTCCTACGGGCACGGACAGCTGCGTTCTTCTTGGTTATCAACTTCCGTATATCGTCCGGGAGTTTCCCTTGCTGGATGTCCAGCACTGGAACCTCCCTTGAACATTCGTTCAGGACAGATTGTACGTGAGTTGTAAGCGAGTCGATCGCCGCCGTCGCGTCTGCGGCTGTTTCTATGGACGAGGGGATTGAGTCTAGCTGGGGTGACTTTGCGGATTTCAGTTTTTCACTTACTTTCCTCCAGTCGGTGATCTTTTTAGTAGGGGGTGGCTGACCTAGATCTGGGAGGCCTGAGCGGTTGCCTAGGTCCATGATCACAGGGCGGTGGTCGGAATGGAGCTCGTCTAGCGTATCTATCGAGCGTAACCGAAGGTTAACGTTCTTAAATAACGCTACATCGAGGATATCGGGTCTATGTGCGGGATCATGCGGGAAGTGAGTGAAGCTCATTGGGGCTATGACGTCGTAGTGGAGGGATGAGCTTAGGTCCAGCACCAACTTTCCCCTAGGGTTGGTAGCGGTACTGTTCCAGGCTGGATGTTTAGCATTTAGATCACCCGCTAGGATAACGGAGTCACTTATGCTGAAGAGGGCAGTAAGGTCTTTTTTGAAACCTTCTGGGTTGTCGGGCGATGACGCCGAGTGAGGAGGGCAATAGGCGGAGATGATGGTGATCGTTTGATGACCAGTCATTCCTAGCCGACAGGCTGTGTACTCGAGGCACGAAGTGGGGTCGGGTGGGGTAATTTCGCTGCAGTGGAGCTCATTTTTATAGTAAATGAGAGTGCCACCCTTGTGAGCGCGCATCCTGTCATTGCGAACTAAGCGATAGTTGGCAATTTTGGGATTGCGATGGTGGGGTTTTAAATGGGTCTCTTGAATGAGGAAGATATCCAGCTGATGGTCGCGAATGAAAGTGGCGATCTCATCACGCTGGCTTTGAATGCCATCGGCATTGAAAAAACCTAACCTTAGGGAACGTGGTTTGAGGCAATTAGTTTTTAATTGCGAACCCATTCCCCGTTTTTAAAAACTAGCGAGTCTAGTTCCCTCGTTATCGAGGGGTATCTATCAAATATCTGGAGGCAAGATATGGCGTTAAGCGCGTATGCTGAGTTGGTTAATTCAGCGTGGAGGGCTCGGGCTTCTGGAGTCATCCAGATCGCGTATGCGCTGAAGATAGTATTAGCGATACTGCGATACGAAGTCATGGTGGGTTGGGACAAAGGGCGAGAGCGCTCGCCAACGACGGTGGTGGGAGCCACCTTGTTGGCTTGCGCTGGGGCCGCTGTGGCCGGGAGTGGGCTAGACACTGGGATGTTGAGGTCCAGCAGTGCAGGTATGGGTGGAGGTTGAGTGGACTGAGAGGCCACCTGGGCCGGGTTGACGGCCCGGTGGTTCAATTTACCCCAAGGTGAAGATCTTTGTGGGGCGAGTCTTTGGGGGATTTGCGAGGAGGGTAAGCTCTTCGCGGGATTATCGTGCTGCTGACGAGCAGCGAAGTTTTTGGCCGCTCTAGGCGCAAGCTTAGGGGCTTTGGGGCAGCCCCTGTAGTTTGCTGGGTGTCCGACCTGACCACAGAGCACGCAGCTGGGAGGCTCCGTACATTCTGTGCGGTCTTTGGGGCGGGGGCAGTTTTTTGTGCTGTGATCGCCTGTGCACTTTACGCACCTGGGGGTGGCGAAACAATTGGCCTGGGAGTGGCCATACAGTTGGCAGTTATGGCACTGACCAACGAGATGCGGGCGGTAGGGTTTTTCTATGGTAATGCCCGACAGGGAGCACACCGTTTTTACCCTGAATATGGGGTTAAGTCCCTCTGTAGGGGTACAGGCGACCATGACCATGTCGTATTGCTTGCCACCTCTTGCCTTGTGCAATCGGTGGACTTCTATTACCGGGACATTTTGGGCTATTAAGTCTAATCGGACTTCTTCCGTGGGGATCTCCTTTGGGATTCGGCGGATCACCACACGGATTGCACGTTCCTCTGGGAGCGAGTACGTATGGAACGAAATGTTCCTGTCTTTAAGGAGGCGAGTTAGATCGCGGAAATCCCGGGATGTGGGGACTAGGATTTTAATGCCTTGCTGGCAGGCAGTAGCTTTGCTGTAACTGATTCTACGCTCAGTACAAGCGTTGGATACCGTGTTCCATTTCCCTTTGTCTTGAAGGTAAATGGGCGGAGGAGGGGGGAGCTTCCTGGTGGTCGCAGCGGGAGCTGTTACCATCGGGCTCGGGGGGCGGCTAGAACGCTGGGAAGCGTTATTGGGGGCGGGTAGGTCGTCCGGAATAGACGGCTCGGGGGAGGGGCAGGGGGAGCCGACGGGTGACGCAAACGGGGTTGCGACTATCACCGTCTTTTTGGCCTTGGGTTTTGAGGCCTGGGCTGGGGCCTTGTTCTTCCTCCTCTTACCACCGACGACTTGAAAGTCGTCCTCGTCTGAGGAGGTGGGGGGAGGGGTAGGGTCCCGCTCTTCGTTAGCGGGGATGGGGGAGTCCTCCATGGGGGAGGCAGGGCGTGAGTTAGGGGAGATAGGGCGTGAATTAGGCTCATCGGCCTGGGAGAGAGTGGGGGATCTAGGCTCTTGCCTAGGCTTGGATTTGGGTGAGGGCGACCTCGGAGTGTCCTGGTCCGGGAAGGGCTTGAAAGCCCTGATGGGTGCCTCTATCTGGGCCGAAGTGACATGGTTGGGCTTTGTAGCCGCAGCTTTGAAAGCTGCCCCATACTTCTTCCTGAGTTTAGGGTCTGCCAGGAGAATCTCCTGCAGTAGGTCGACGACTGCCGCGAACGACATCGTCGAGGAAGTACTTCCGGTGAAGCCGGGCAGGGGGTATCTTCCCCGGGTGGATGGGCCCGGGGATGTGTAAAATCCTACCCTCCCAGCCGGGTGAGACTGGGAGGTGAGTACCTCGGTGAGCCCTAAGCTAGTAATCCCTGCACCAATCTTATTGGGTGACAGGGGTCCTACGGTACCAGTAAACCCACCGAAGGTGGGCCACTCACCACTTGTGTACCACTAGTCTGGCACGTCGGGGTAGACACACCCGACCGTGCCAGGTGTAAGCTGTGGAACAGAGACAGGGGTTGACTAGGCTATCTACCAAGGCCAACGATCCTGCTCCCGAATCCAATTACTGCCGTGCCCTGAAGGGGCTTAGCGGGTGCTTGGGTCGACACCCCCTTGGGTTTGTTAACACCGTTAGGTATCCGCCAAGGACCACAAGAGGTGGATTTGAAAAAGAAGCCTCTACTAGCAACCTAGGTTACTAGTAGAGAGCCGCGGCGCGGGGCGCGCAGCGGGGAGGCGGCGAGCGAGGGACGCGTCGGCCGCAGTGACGTCACGCAGGAGCGAGACGAGGCGGGGGCCGGGGCGCTGAGCGCGCAGCGGTGAGGCGGCGGGCGGGGGGCGCGTCGGCCGCAGTGACGTCACGCAAGAGCGAGACGGGGCGAAGAGTGCGGGCTCGCAGCGGTGGAGCGGCGAGCGGAGCGGCAACGTGCAGCGAGACGGGCAGCGAGGCGACCGCTCGGGACGGTGGCTGGCGAAGAGTGAAGGTTTTCCGATGGTACCATTTGTTTTTATAGTAGTGAGGCGGGGGGCGGTGTCATATAAATATGCCCGTCACCTTTGACCGCGCGCCATTCCGTGATGAAACGTCGTAGAGGGACGATCGATATGTTATTGTAAATATAATTTAATAAACTTTAATATTATTAAAGACTCGCCAGCTCAAGGCATTTGTAAAAAGATTGATAGTAAATAAACATAATCGGGGGTGAGGAAATGGTCCACTGGCCAGCATTTTCGATTTAGTATAAAAGAGGTGGCACTGTTTGCACAATGTGTCAACATTCACCGCCAGCCGCCGCCCGGAGAGGTCGTCTCGCTGCCCGCTGCCGTCCCGCTCGCCGCTGCGAGCCCCCCACTCTCCGCCTCGTCTCGCTCCTGCGTGACGTCACTGCGGCCGACGCGCCCCCCGCTCGCCGCCTCACCGCCGCGCGCCCCGCGCCCCGCCCTCGCCCCGCTGCACCCCTGCGGGTCGTCGCCGCGGCCGACGCGTTTTCAAATCCACATCTTGTGGTCCTTGGCGGATACCTAACGGTGTTAACAAACCCAAGGGGGTGTCGACCCAAGCACCCGCCAAGCCCCTTCAGGGCACGGCAGTCATTGGATTCGGGAGCAGGATCGTTGGCCTTGGTAGATAGCCTAGTCAACCCCTGTCTCCGTTCCACAGCAATCACCTGGCACGGTCGGTGTTTCTACCCCGACGTGCCAGACTTTCGGTACACAGTGGTGGGTGGCCCACCTTCGGTGGGTTTACCGGTACCTCAGGGCCCCTGTCACACAATAAGATTGGTGCAGGGTTTACTAGCTTAGGGCTCACCAGGCACACACCTCCCAGTCTTACCCGGCTGGGAGGGTAGGACCACACACCCCGGGCCCACCTACCCGGGGACTCTCTCTATCCCCTTCAGATAGATAAGATAGGGTATTGTTTGCAATACCTTATCTTATCTTGATAATTCTTATTTTTCTCCTTGATTAGTTACATTAGCAACGATGCATCCTGTAGAGTTGCTGATGTTCCTCATCGAGGATATGCTGTCGGATGACCCCAGTCCGCGCAGCGTAAATCAAGAAAGATACGCCACCATCCGGCAATCACTTGCCACCTGTTCAGCCTTAGGCACCCCGGCCCCCGATTCTGACGACGTAAGTCAAACCCCTTTTGTTGCCGACGGCAACAAAATCAAATTTCCGATAGTGGAAAATGTCCGGTCGAAAACCGTGTTTTCAAATCCCGCCTCCCCTCAAGTCGACATTCCAATCGACGCTCCCATGTCAGATGATGACAACTCTGACAACTACTATACCGACGCCTCCTCCGCCTCAGAAAGCTGTAAAGCTCCCTCTGAAGGTGTCAGAAAGAGGAAGAAAATCAAGACGCACCCCAAGGTCTCTAAGGCCAAAAAGGTAGCACCGTCCGCTTCCCCAGCTCGGCCGTCCACCTCCGCCGACGTGCAACCCACCCCCGCCACCGCTTCCCAGCGGTCCAGGCGTCCGGCTCGCTCCCCCACCCCCAGGAGCCGCTCCCGTAGCCCTCTGACTTTGGCCGACACTTCCCCAAAGTCGAGCCGCGCCCCCAGTCCTGCTCCTACTAAGAAGCAGAAAGTCCCACCCATCTTCGTCCACGAAAAATCTAAGTGGACCGACTTATCAAAAGTTTGCGTTGATCGCAAAATCAATTTTCTTAGTGCCACCTCCTGTCAGGCGGGCATTAAAATCTCTCTCCAGACTCCTACTGATTTCAGGAACCTGACCAGGCTCCTGAAAACCCAGAGGATCCCTTTTCACACGTACACTCTCCCCTCGGAGGCTCCCGTACGTGTAGTGATCAGACGCATCCCGAAGGAGATCTCCGCTGAGGACATCTTCGAGGATCTCGTCGCTCAAAAGGTCCCAGTAACTGCTGTCCACCGCATGCGTAAAGCTAGAGGTGGACAAGAGTATGATATGGTTTCGGTCGAATGCGACCCAACCGAGTCCTACAACCCGATTTTTAAAATCAAATCGTTGTGCTCTCTGTCAGGGATCTCCATTGAGAAACCCTACCGTCCCACTGTTGTTGGTCAGTGTCACAACTGCCAACAATACGGCCACAGTCAAAAGAACTGCTTTGGCGTCCCCAGGTGCGTTAAGTGCCGAGGCGACCATAGCACTAGGGAATGCCCCCGCCCCAAAAACCCGGCCGATTGCACGGAGCCTCCCAGCTGCGTGCTATGTGACCAGGTCGGTCACACGGCCAACTTCAAGGGTTGCCCGAAAGCCCCCAAGCTGGCGCCCAAAATGGCCAAGCGCCACGCTGAGCGCCAAGCTCACACAGCTCCCTCCGGACTACCCCCCGCCCGGCTAGCCCCTCAGAGGACTTCGCCATGGGGCAAACTAAACCACCAACAGGTGGCTCCCCAGACCGTCCAACAGCCAACCGCAGGCTTGCTGGAACAACCCACTCCGGCCCCCCCTCAGGCTCCTGCCGTCCCCAAGCCCGCTCAAAACCGGCAAGTGGCTCCCGCCACTGTCGCCGCTGAGAGCCTGCCCCACCAAAACCCCGCTGACAGACGCTGCGTCGCTGATGTTATCATCAGCGCGTATGCCGTCTGGATGACGGATGAGGCCAGATCGTTGGCTGCTGAGATCAGAAGGATCGAAGCAGCCGGTGATATGCCCGCACCCGAGTCCAAAGACTTGTTTAAAAGGTACCCCAACATTACCGAGGTACTTGATAGCCTTGTCTTCAGAAACGGTCAATGGGTGCGCATATAAGTCGCATTCGTTTACCATTTCCGTTAGGATTTCGCCAACTGAGGCTCATCCCCGACCCCCATGATCTCCACTCTGCTCCATAAGAGCCTAGGGAGTAGGAACAAAGTAGCATACAGACCGATTCGTTCAGTCCTCGCCGCCGAGGCCCGTCGCGTACTCTTTCAATTAAAGCCCGCCAGCCCGCGAAGCTGAGCACTAGTTAAATTAATAGATCTCAAAAGGAGTTTCTTGTCCGTTCTTCTCCACGTAGGTAGTTTCCGAACGGATGGTAAAATCACTTGTCAGATCCAGCATTGCCTGCCCCCCAGCGACGCCCTGAGCCGAGGTTCGACCCCAACTGGGGTAGCCCTCAGCGTTGTCGCTTAGTTTTAGAAATTTGTGCCCAGCTGGAGGCTATATAGCTTAGTCTCCACAGGGAAAGTCCGGTTAAGTAGTTGTCAGTCACTTTGACCGAACTACGAGACGCCCCGCAGAAAAAAAGAAAAAAAAAATGCACAATGTGTCAGTCAGTTTACAGTACTATACAAGTAAAGAAGTCTATGTACATAAAGAAAGCCAGCTCCCGAGTAATTTCCTCGCCGCCGTTTGCCTCCATAACAATTTTCTTAGCGTTTTATTGACGGAGTTAAGGCGATCCTTAACACAGAGCATGATTTTATTCAATGGGTAAAAAATATTACCAGGTAGGTATATTGTGGCAAAACTTTTACTTAAACTCATATATCCTATCTGTTAATTAGGCATAATATGGATGTTTCCTGGGTAGAAAAAATATAATTCTATTCAGTCCGTCAGTGAGAATATCAAATAATATTGGACACATATTTTTTGCTTTAACAAATCAATAAATATGGCAAAGATAAAGCGCATCAAAGTTCGGAGTGGGGGCTTGTGATGTCACTATGTCAGTATAAAGTGTACTGACGGCGGCGTGACGTCACACGATATTTCAACGCATTGTTAAAGAAAAAAATCGTGTCCGATATTTTTTATTAATCTACTTGACGGACAAAACACAAATTTTCAGTGAATATCCCTATTACGTTTATACTTATTTATGAGTAAAGAGGTTAATTGTGGTTATCATCATTCATACACTTCTTGTTATTCTTTCTTATTGCGTATAACACGCACAGGCATGTTCAAGTGTTCATTGTGCTAATAGGTAACAATTAGTCATCGTAATTTTTCCAACATTTTCCACGATTAGGCATGGCCGCATTGACTCATCAAACGGATCTGCTGATGTTGTTAAATTTTATTATTCATCGAACAACATGGTCCATTTTTTGTAACTAGAAACACCTTCTAACTATTTTTAGTAACACGACAGTACAAATAATTAACAATTAAAAATAAATAGTTTAAGTTCATCATCTGCCTAGCCTTTTCCCAACTATATTGGGGTCGGCTTCCAGTCTTACCGGATTCAGCTAAGTACCAGTGTTTTACATGGAGCGACTGCCTATCTGACCTCCACAACCCAGTAACTGTAACACGGTACCTCTTGGCAAGACTGGTGTCAGATCTCAAGCTTCTGACTATCCGTAACGACTGCCAAAGATCTTCAAATGACAGCCGGGACCAACGGCTTAACTTGCTTTCCGAGGCACGGAGGAAACTCGGTATGTTGAAATGGTCACCCATCCACGGACCGACCTCGTCAAGCGTTGCTTAACCTTGATGATCGACCCGTGCGGCTGTTATTATTTAGCCACGAGCTCCTCCAAAAATAAATAGTTTAAGTTATAAAATAAAAATCGACAGTAAATAAAAAACACACACGCACATGTAGGGTTCCGTAGGTACTAAACCGCAAAATCAAATTGGTTGGAATAGGAAAAAATTTGAAAATTGCTAAAAAAAACTTATTTATTAAAATAAGAAAAAATTAAAAAAAAAAAATTGGTATGTGTTGGTAAAATATAGGTAATAATAAACATTATCACCATATGACAAGTTTCCGGTAATTGGGCATTTATAAAATTCTTTGGATTTTTTTTTGTAAAAATGCTGACTTTAGTGGTTTCTCGTTCCTTTGTTTTCTAATATTTTTTTAAACAAAAACCGGTCAAATGGGAGTCGGACTCGCGCACGAAGGGTTCCGTATCATTATCGCAAAAAAACGGCAAAAAAATCACATTTGTTGTATGGGAGCCCCACTTTAACATTCATTTTATTCAGTTTTTAGTATTTTTTGTTATAGCGGCAAGAGAAAAACATCATCTGTGAAAATTTCAACTGTGTAGCTATCACGGTTCATGAGGTACCTGGTGATAGACAGATAGACAGACGGACCGCGGAGTCCTCGTAAAAGGGTCCCGTTTTTACCCTTGGGTCCGTATCCAAGGGTAAAAACGGGACCCTAAAAAATACAGTAATTAACTACTCAACGAGCTCTAAACAGCGATTTCCCAGTCGATGGGGTAGGTCAAAATTTTTTTCACACCCTCTTTTATCTGTTTTGCAATTTTATGACTTTGGGTCAATACTATGGTCAAGCTTATATTGTGAAAATTTTAAGACTGTAGCTTCAATCGTTTGGCTGTAAAACCTGTGTGACAGACGACGGACAGACAGACACGTGAGTGACTGACTCCGTTTGCACCCTTCGGGTACGGAACACTAAAAATTAAAAAAAACAATTGTGCAATGTGATACAAGGGTGGAAAGTAGGTTATTGCAAACGAGCTATCATTAACAAGCCCGAGCCGAATGTAAACCCTCGTTTTTAATGACACGAGTTTGCAATAAACTATTCACCCGTGTATCACACGACGTGTTTCAATACAGTTGTGGGAAAAAGTAAAAACATGTCTAAGAATTAGATTTGTTTCATCATCATCAGTTCAGCCGAAAGACGTCCACTGCTGGACATAGGCCTCCCCCAGGCGTCGCCACATTGACCGATCCCGTGCGTCTCGCATCCAGCGCCTTCCCGCAACCTTAACCAGGTCATCGGTCCACCTAGAGGGAGGCCTTCCAACGTAACGTCTTCCGGTTCGCGGTCGCCATTCCAGAACTTTTCGGCTCCATCGGCCATCCGTTCTGCGAGCAATGTGCCCTGCCCAATGCCACTTAAGTTTGGCAATTCTTCGGGCTATGTCGGTAACCCTGGTTCTCTTGCGGATCTCCACATTTCTGATTCGATCACGTAAGGAAACTCCGAGCATAGCCCTCTCCATTGCCCTTTGAGTGACTGTAAGCTTCCTGATAAGGCCCATTGTTAGCGACCACGTCTCAGAACCATATGTCATCACTGGCAACACACACTGGTCATAGACTTTCGTCTTGAGACACTGTGGTAAGTTGGACGAGAAGATACCGCGCAACTTCCCGAACGCTGCCCAGCCGAGTCGGATTCGACGGTTGACCTCTTTCTCGAAGTTGGCCCTACCCAATTGGATCGTTTGTCCCAGGTAGACATAGTCGCCCACAACTTCGAGTGTAGAGTCTCCGACCTTGATAGGAGTGGGTGTAACATGGGCATTCACCATGACCTTGGTTTTGTCCATGTTCATTTTAAGACCCACTCTTTCGGAAGCTCTACTGAGGTCATCGAGCATTTTACTGAGGCTCTCCATGGTCTCAGCCATGACCACTATGTCGTCGGCAAACCGAAGGTGAGTGATGTACTCGCCATTAACGTTGATGCCAAGCCCTTTCCAATCCAGAACCTTGAAGACATCCTCCAGCGCAGCAGTGAACAGTTTCGGAGAAATGACGTCTCCCTGTCTCACGCCGCGCCGGAGAAGAATTGGTTTCGAGGTCTGATCCTGAAGACGGACTGACATAGTGGCGTTCTTGTACAAACACTTCAACACTTCAATGTACCGGTAGTCGATCTGGCACCGTTGGAGAGACTGCAGTACAGCCCAAGTCTCGATCGAATCGAAAGCTTTCTCGTAGTCCACAAACGCTAAACAGAGAGGCAGGTTATACTCTTCGGTCTCCTGTATAACCTGCCGCAGCGTATGTATGTGGTCTACGGTGCTAAAGCCTTTTCGGAATCCGGCTTGTTCGGGAGGCTGGAAATCGTCAAACCTGCGCGCGAGACGATTCGTGATGACTCTTGAAAATAACTTGTAGACATGGCTAAGAAGTGAGATGGGCCTATAGTTCTTCAGCCGGGCATTGTCGCCCTTCTTGAAGAAGAGTACCACCACACCCCTGCACCATGCCTGTGGCGTTTTGCCCTCGAGTATGACGGAATCAAACAGCTTCTGAAGGGCCTTAAGGACCGGTTTTCCACCCGCCTTCAGGAGTTCAGCCGTGATTCCGTCATCACCCGGCGCCTTGTTGTTTTTAAGCTATTTCAGAGCCATCCTAATCTCGTACAGGCTGACGTCCGGAATATCTTCGGTATAGTGTCGGGTCAATCTAGCTCTTGGGTCGTTTGCTAGACTCGCAACGGGCTTGCTGATTGATGTGTACAACTGCCCATAGAATGTCTCGATCTCCCCCAGAAGCTCCGGTTTGGCGGATACGATCCTGCCATCGTCGATCTTCAGTTTCGTGAGCTGGCTCTGCCCAATAGCCAGATCCCTAGAAAAAACCTTGGAGCCCTTATTTTGCTCAATCGCGTCTTTTATACGCTCGGTATTAAAGCGGCGGAGGTCTCTTTTCAAGGATTTAGAGATCTGTCTATTGAGCTGCCGGTATTTGCACGCCTCATCTGAAGACTGCAGGATCATCTCACGCCTCTCCTTCATAAGTTTGAGGGTATGATCAGAGACCTTTTTCTTTCTATCTGTACGACGGGTCTTGAAAAACTTAGACCCGACCGTATGGACAGCTTCCACGAGCCCGTCGGCGTAGTCGTCCACGGAGCTCCCTAGGCACTCGAAACGATTCTGGAGTTCGAGCTGAAAGCTTTCGGGGTTTTGGACCTGGATCTGTGCTGGACGGAGCGTGGACTTCATCAGTCGAGACCTTTCAAGCTTAATATTAATGTTCAATGTGCCTCTTACCATGCGGTGATCGCTCCCGGTTTTTACCGAATTGATCACAGAGACATCATTGAACATTTGCTTCTTGGTTGACATGATGAAGTCGATCTCATTTTTTGTTGCACCATCGGGGCTCTGCCAGGTCCACTTCCTGTGTTCACGCTTTTTGAAGAAGGAGTTCATCATAAAGAGGCCCTCCCTCTCCATAAAACTGGCCAGTAGGTGACCCCGGTGGTTCCGTCGTCCAACTCCAAATTGCCCCACTTGCAGCTCATCCTCGTCTCGTTTGCCCAGTTTCGCGTTGAAGTCCCCCATGACAACGGTGAAGTGAGTTTTGAAACCATGCATGGCTCTGGAGATATCCTCATACATGGTCTCTACCTCGTCGTCGGGGTGTGCCGAGGTTGGAGCGTAGACCTGTATGACCTTCAGCGAATATCTTGAGGATATTCTGAGTATAAGGCACGCCACCCTGGTCGACACACTCTCGATCTTCACCACGTTGTTCACAAGGGACTTGTGGACGATAAACCCGACACCCCCTTGGGACTGCCGGTCACCCTCTCGGAAATAGAGCAGGTTACCGGATTTTTATTTTTGTCTATAAACATATTCCAAGTTAAGAAAGGGCGAATGTAGGAACAAAATTTTTTTAAGTACCATTTATTATTAGGTGCTTAAAAAAAACTATTACAAGCTCGAGTAATAAAATCGCAAAAATGCTACTTACATTATAATTATGAATGTATGTATGTTTCTGATTTAAAAACGCGAAAAAAGCTGATCAGATTTGGATTAAATTTTGTCGATCAGTGTCATCTATCGTCTTTTTTGTCGTTGTCTGTCGCATCTTGAGAAAATTGCTCTAAAAATTATCTATTTTCTTTTTTTAGTTCGCGAAATTAAAAGGTATTCAGAGAACCCATTACAGAAGCTAGTATGGCATAAAGTGGTGGTGGTTTTGTTTGTTTTTTGACTAGTGTGCTTCTCTAGATATTATTATGAATTTTATTTACAATTTGCGTGCATTTCTAACAAATCGTAATAGAAAAACTAGCCATTTCTGGTAACAAGAGCTAAAAAAATACAAATTATTTCAAGTATTTCTAGAGCACATCTAGATAAACTAGTTACAAAAATGAATAATTCAGCCACTGGTTTAACTTCGTCCACGAAGCTTTTTCCCATTTCTTTCTTATTACTTTGACGAACGGAGCGGTCTTACTTAACGATAAAGTAATTTAATATAGCCTTGGCAACTTTGGCCTCACGAAAGTTGTTCTTTTTGTTCTAAGTATTTCTTCTTCTCTTCTTATTCGTTTTCTTCATTTCTGAAGGTCGAGCCCGTCTTGAAAGGCTTTGACGGAGTCAACGACGAGCTGCTTCCAAGCCACCCTGTCTTCGGCTCTTCTCATAGCAGTGGACACCATGAGTCCCGTAATGGCCCTGATCTGGTCAGACCAGCGAGTATTAAAAGGTTATTAAATTAAGTCATATAATCTTTGTACGAGTTAATTACCTGTTTTACCAAAAATGGTGTACTTTTTATTGGGTACGTAAGCTAAGTTTCATTGACATCAAGCGACAGTTTTTTGTGATTCTCATTTTGAATTATTGATATTTTTCAAGCTTTGTCCATCAACTATTAATTGTTATTATTTATTTATATCAATCAACTTTGGATCATACAATTAAAACAAATTAAAAATTATCAATCAAATTAAATTAAGAATCATAAAATTGAAAATTATACATTATCTTACATACACAATTAAAACAGTATCCTAACATTACATACTAACAGTCAAAACGTTCCGCAAAAGCACTCGGGATACTGTTGCGGCTGGCCCGTACTCTACACACCAGGGATGTGCACCGCTTGCTCATGATTGTGTGGAAAAAATCCACACACGCCTCCGCAAACATCCACGACGCGCTACAGAAGCGAAGCAGCCCCAAGAGCACCCTGAACGCGTTGTTGTATTGGACGCGAGGAAAGCTGTACTATTACTATACTGACCCACAGACTGGCAGTATAAAAGGACGTACAAAATGCTCTAAACAGGGCTATTTTGACGCCCCTGGAACACCGAGCAAATCTGCGAGCTATCATATTCGCAAGAACAGACAGCGCCCTACGCTCCCTTTCAATGTCCGCATTGTCTTCCAGGCCAGATGTTACTAAATGTCCAAGATACTTAAACGTATCAACTCTTTTGAGTGGGCATCCGTTTTTAAAGCACTTGCTGTAATCATATTAAGATGAAACTTGGCGTACTTCTATAACATTGAATACAATGTTATAATATGGCAGTATGGACTGGTCTCATGATGGAGCTGACAATAGCAACTCCTCAAATAGAAAATATAGAAAGATCGTGTTTGAACTGATTGTACAAGTAATATTACATTAAGTATATTTTAGTTTCAAAAGCTTGGTTATAAAACAAAAAAAAAAAACTGAATACTTAATATTGCTTTCCACCTACGGGACTTGATTTAGTCATAGACTAATATTTGTATGCACCTTCTACTCAACTGGGTATAATATACCTACTAGGGACTATTTGCATAAATAGCATTTACTTTGTTCATCTCCGCATTATTTTGTTTTTGTTTGCAATTCTGACATGTTGCAATAACGTTTCAAAATAGTAGTACCAGCCCCTAGCACGAGTTTCTGCGTAATTGGTTCGACTACGTTAACGTATCGACTCCGACAATTTTTGTATGCAAAATTAATCAGCGCCATGTGTCCGTATTTGGAACTAAAAAATCGGTAGCACAAGTTTTTGACAATTGCCTTCGTATCGAGTATTTACGGTGCGTTAACGCTCCAAATGTATGGGAATCAGTAGCACGAGTTTTCATTTTGACATGTAGTATCGAGTTTTACGCTAGGTGTGACGAAAGCACGTCGAAAACTATCTCACTGACATTTTCTTGGCGTGACATTTCACGTCAAATAATTTTCCGTATTTATTTGGGTAATTTTTGCAATAATGTGCTATTTAATCATGAATAAAAGGGGAAGGTATGCTTTCTATTGATTATCTTACCTCCTATTTTAATAAAGAGGCTAGGAGAAGATGGGTAGATAATGGGTACGAGGACGACCAACATACAAGAACCACGTTTTGACTAAAGAAATAAAAATTGGGCTTTTTCTTGAAAAATCTTATGAGCCTTATTAACCTTTTAAACATAAATATAATAATTACAATTTTAGATTTTTACACCCTTTATTGACATACGACAATAATAATTACACATTTTAAAACAATTAAAAAGTTCGTAGAACAATAACATTAAAAGTTTGGTACACTTTCATTACATTGGATAAGCGAATTATCTCGGTGTGGACCGATTAACATTATTCAAACGGATAAAATGGTTCAATATCGTTGCAATATCTCCATAAACAAAAAATCATGTTTTCAAGATACAACACTATGAACTCATAACAAAATTTCTTTAAAAACTAGGTATCTTCATCAATCATTAAACTACATTAAACACTAGTATTTTAATATGACTCTACTTGCTACTTAGAAACGAAATAACATTACAACACTTCTTCTTTTTCTTTTCTTGTGAGGATGTGGCCACCTCTGGTATCAGAGTTAGTTAAGCCTGCCTCTGGTAACCCTACAGACCTCTGACTTGGCTATATCAGACTAACAATAACTATAATAATATAATACACTAATACTCGTAATATTTTCTAATTGGAAACTATCTATCTAGAAATAATTAACAATTACAGATGCTAGATACTTGGGTATTGCATGAATCTCATTTTTACCTATGTACTTGCTACTTAGTTAGCTTGCAGATAGGGTTTCGTCGCCGACAAGATCCGTGTATGTCCTTCTAGGGCGTCTCCACTCACTGCTGCCTTGTAAATACCCTTAATTAGTTTCCTTTCATTCATCGTCTCAAGATGGTCAAACCATCTAAGCATACATACTATTTTCAGTTTTATTTAATACATCTTTGTTTAAACCATAACGTTGTCTTATTACATCTTCTCTCTCATCTCATCATCTTTCTTCAATCTATCATTCAAAATTACACCACACATAGGTACTTCCTATTCTAAACTATTATTGTAAAATGGTTTTTTTACTATGTTTGTACAAGGTAATCTCTGGAAGGAAACGCTTGCCGTTCCTACCGCTAGGTGTAGTAGTAAAAACTTTATGGGCTGATCATGCAACAGCTGCATTAAGAATGAGTAATAGAATATGTAGCTGTTGTAGATGGTAGGCACCTACATAATGCATTGATGAAATAAAATACAGATTTAATGAACAAAACTTTGTATTACATAATGTTCTTTCATATTCAAATCATAATGAATTGGCAGAGCTTCTATGATTTCAACCATAGCTCATAGCTGCTCCAAATGCTTGAAATAGCATAAAGAGCATTTGTACCTAAACGGTTGTAAATTTTTAGATACTTTTTAACGTCGCAAGTTACAAAATATTCCCCCAATTCCTTCGTTAGATGTCATTATTGCACAAAGAGTCGAATAGCTTGACGTGGGCTTTGAAAAAATCTTGGCTGCAGTCTTGTAGACGGTGGTGCAATCGTTCGGAATGGCTTGTCTTCTCTTAGTGGCAATGCTGGCTTATATTGTTGCGGTGTCGACAAAGGCTTTTAGCTAGTACCCGGAATATTTTACTATTCATCTCCTGTTGGTAAAAGAAGTTGATATAGAACAAAATACAAAGATTCTGAAACTAAATACAACATTGTTTGGCGTGCAATGTTTTTGGACTTTTCCATTAGGAATTTCTTAGTGGCAACCCGGAGTCTTACTCTGTGTGCTGTGCACGGTAATAGGCCCGCCTCTTACTACATGTACATGAGACCTCGTGGGATTAAGCGGATGAAGCGCATTTTGCATAATTGTATGAATCTGTGCAATAAACTTACTTGTTTGCTTTTTTATGAAGTTCACCATGATGATGAACTGAGTGAAGCAAGTTCTTTTTGGATTCCTTAATTCTAAAATCACAGAACCATCGTACATAACAGATTTTCGTCTGATTTGGTAAATTATAATAATTATTTGAAATGACAACAAACAACAATAGACGTTTACGCCTTAGGGTCCGCTCACACCGAGAAGAAATGCGATAGTACATATAAACCGCGCGACATTTAAAATTAAAAAAATAAGTGTACAAATCCTCCATTATTGCAATCTATTTATTCAAATGTTAATTTAATTATATACATAATATAATAATGCGTAAAATGTGAATGATTAAGTGAAAAATCCTGGTGAACAATAATTTAGGTATATTTATTATGTCTAGCATGCTGGGCATGATTGATGACAGGCTGTGTTGTACAAAATCGTTGCTCCAGTATTTCAGCTGGAATACTGAAGCAATGATGGTTGCCTGTGTGTAAGTGTTAAATGTTTGTGTGTAAAAATGTTGTTTTTTGTTATTGTGTTGATAACATACGTATAAGTCTTTTTCCATCGTTCTCACATATCTATGTAATTTCCTTGTAACCAAATACTTGTAATTGAACTGTATTCATGGAAAAGAGTGTCCTTGGAGTTTCTTGCACGTTCTTCTCCATAGGGACCTACTAGTACTGACGCTTGCAAATGTGCAACTAGATTCATCTTTTGTTTGATTATTCAAAAATGCCTTTAAATGGTTTAGTTGAAATCAAGTATATTGATAAGTTTATATTGTTACTAATACTATGAATATAATATTCTGTATTAAGCTTGAGTTATTCTGTGGGCCCTGTTGACTTAAATAAATGAATTAATAATTAAGTATAAAAAAGTATTTAAAGATTCGGTGTGGACGTACCTACTTTTACCAATCCCTGAGTTCGGAAAGTTCGTCGGCAGAATTCGCATCTACACGCGTTTGCATCAGTGTGCTAATGGTTTTATAATTAAGTAATTTGAAGGAAACCGTCAAACATTAAGTGACAATTGTCAAACGTCATGTACGGGACCGTTCGAAACCGAACAATTTATCATAAATGAAAACTCCAATAAACTGAAATTTTCAATGACTTATTAAAAAAAAGAATTAATGAAAATGTTTAACTATGTTTTAACATTTGTTTATAACAAAAAAAAACAGTTTTAGTCTCTAAATTATTTAAGACAAAGTTACCCGTTTTATGTCTTCTATTTTCAGAACGCACTTTCACTACAAACCAATCCAAACGCTATTGGGTTCTCGGCCTTAATTAACCATCGTTCAATTACTACTTCCGAGTTGTCGCATGACATTTTTTGAACTCGTGCTACCAAGTTAATTGACGCAGTATCGAGTACGTTAACGTCTGAGCCCCTAGCACAAGTTTCTGACGTTTTCGTATCGTCATCGTGACGTTTTCACCAGACCTTAACGTACTCGATACTGCGTCAATTAACTTGGTAGCACGAGTTCAAAAAATGTCTTGCGACAACTCGGAAGTAGTAATTGAACGATGGTTAATTAAGGCCGAGAACCCAATAGCGTTTTGATTGGTTTGTAGTGAATGTGCGTTCTGAAAATAGAAGACATAAAACGGGTAACTTTGTCTTAAATAATTTAGAGACTAAAACTGTTATTTTTTTTGTTATAAACAAATGTTAAAACATATTTAACATTTTTATTAATTCTTTTTTTTAATAAGTCATTGAAAATTTCAGTTTATTGGAGTTTTCATTTATGATAAATTGTTCGGTTTCGAACGGTCCCGTACATGACGTTTGACAATTGTCACTTAATGTTTGACGGTTTCCTTCAAATTACAAAAATAAAAAACCATTAGCACACTAATGCAAACGCGTGTAGATGCGAAATTCTGCCGACGAACTTTCCGAACTCAGGGATTGGTAAAAGTAGGTTCGTCCACACCGAAACTTTAAATACTTTTTTATACTTAACTATTAATTCATTTATTTAAGTCAACAGGGCCCACAGAATAACTTAAGCTTAATACAGAATATTATATTCATAGTATTAGTAACAATATAAACTTATCAATATACTTGATTTCAACTAAACCATTTAAAGGCATTTTGAATAATCAAACAAAAGATGAATCTAGTTGCACATTTGCAAGCGTCAGTACTAGTAGGTCCCTATGGAGAAGAACGTGCAAGAAACTCCAAGGACACTCTTTTCCATGAATACAGTTCAATTACAAGTATTTGGTTACAAGGAAATTACATAGATATGTAAGAACGATGGAAAAAAACTTATGCGTATATTAGTAACACAATAACAAAAAACAACATTTATACACACAAACATTTAACACTTACACACAGGCAACCATCATTGCTTCAGTATTCCAGCTGAAATACTGGAGCAACGATTTTGTACATCACAGCCTGTCAGCAATCATGCCCGGAATGCTAGACATAATAAATATACCTAAATTATTGTTCACCAGAATTTTCCACTTAATCATTCACATTTTACGCATGAAATTAACATATGAATAAATAGATTGCAATAATGGCGGATTTGATCACTTATTTTTTTATTTTAAATGCCGGGCGGTTGATATGTACTATCGCATTGCTTCTCGGTGTGAGCAGACCCTAAGGTGTAAACGTCTATTGTTGTTTGTTGTCATTTCAAATAATTATTATAATTTACCAATTCAGACGAAAATCTGTAATGTACGATGGTTCTGTGATTTTAGAATTAAGGAATCCAAAAAGAACTTGCTTCACTCAGTTCATCATCATGGTGAACTTCATAAAAAAGCAAACAAGTAAGTTTATTGCACAGATTCATACAATTGCAAAATTCGCTTAATCCCATGAGGTCTCATGTAGTAAGAGGCGGGCTTATTACCGTGCACAGCACACAGAGTAAGACTCCGGGTTGCCACTAAGAAATTCCTAATGGAAAAGTCCAAAAACACTGCGCGACCAACAATGTTGTATTTAGTTTCAGAATCTTTGTATTTTGTTCTATATCAACTTCTTTTACCAACAGGAGATGAATAGTAAAATATTCCGGGTACTAGCTAAAAGCCTTTGTCGACACCACAACAATATAAGCCAGTATTGCCACTAAGAGAAGACAAGCCATTCCGATCGATTGCACCACCGTCTACAAGACTGCAGCCATGATTTTTTCAAAGCCCACGTCCAGCTATTCGACTCTTTGTGCAATAATGACATCTAACGAAGGAATTGGGGGAATATTTTGTAACTTACGACGTTAAAAAGTATCTACAAATTCACAACCGTTTAGGTACAAATGCTCTTTATGCTATTTCAAGCATTTGGAGCAGCTATGAGCTATGGTTGAAATCATAGAAGCTCTGCCAATTCACTATGATTCGAATATGAAAGAACATTATGTAATACAAAGTTTTGTTAATTAAATCTGTATTTTATTTCATCAATGCATTATGTAGGTTCCTACCATCTACAACAGCTACATATTCTATTACTTATTCTTAATGCAGCTGTTGCATAATCAGCCCATAAAGTTTTTACTACTACACCTAGAGGTAGGAACGGCAAGCGTTTCCTTCCAGAGATTACCTTGTACAAATATAGTAAAAAACCATTTTAAAATATTAGTTTAGAATAGAAATTACCTATGTGTGGTGTAATTTTGAATGATAGATTGAAGAACGATGATGAGATGAGAGAGAAGAAGTAATAAGACAACGTTATGGTTTAAATAAAGATGTATTAAATAAAACTGAAAATCCTAGTGTTTAATGTAGTATAATGATTGATGAAGATACCTAGTTTTTAAAGAAATTTTGTTATGAGTTCATAGTGATCATACTGATGATGATCTTGAAAACATGATTTTTTTGTTTATGGAGATATTGCAACGATATTGAACCATTTTATCCGTTTGAATAATGTTAATCGGTCCATACGTTTACGAGATAATTCGCTTATCCAATGTAATGAAGGTGTACCAAACTTTTAATGCTATCGTTCTACGAACTTTTTAATTGTTTTAAAATGTGTAATTATTATTGTCGTATGTCAATAAGGGGTGTAAAAATATAAAATTGTCATGATTATATTTATGTTTAAAAGGTTAATAAGGCTCTGAAAATGTCGGCTAAGTATCTAAATAAGAACGCAAAAAAATAGCCTAAAACACGTGCAACAAGATTTTTCAAGTAAAAGCCCGATTTTTATTTCTTTAGTCAAAACGTGGGTCTTGTATGTTGGTCGTCCTCGTACCTACCATCCTACACTACATACGCATTCAGAGGTGCGTGGTGACGTGTGCCACCAGCAGAGTCGCCGGCTCAGAGCGTATGGAAAGCACGTCAAACAACAGTGGGATACTGTCCCAGGGCGACCGTGGGTACTTACACCACCCTGATGCCTTCCGCAACAGATCTTATTGTGATGTTCTTCAGAAAGGCCAGCGTGCTTGCATGTCATAACCAGCGTGCGTGTAGATGTATGAACGTGAATATAACGCAGCAGGTGGCATTTTGTAGTTTCTTCCTACTCACACCCATCCGAAAAAAGCGTAAGTTAGTATGTATGTTCAGATTAGGTAAATTAGGAAAAACATAGTTTCTGTTTATTTAGGTTTTTATTATCACATTAATAGCTTAGTTAGTTAATTCACGGCTACTTTGTGTACATTTATGTACATGTTAGAAATGTAATAAACTAGCTTCTGCCAGCGGCTTCGCCCGCGTGTATTATACACATAAACCTTCCTCTTGAATCACTCTATCTATTAAAAATAAACAGCACCAAAATCCGTTGCGTATAGTTTTAAAAATCTAAGCATACAAGTAGGAATTTTAAATAAAAATAGCCAACAAGGCTTTCCATGTACGCATACGGAATGATATGACTTAGGATTCGATTAGTCCTATCACAGTCCACTCTCTGGATCGATTTCTCGTCTCATAAAGATTACTCTGGATTCTGGAACATTGGCTGTCAGGTGGCAATTACGATGGAATTCTCTTCTCTTTCTAATAGACTCTTTAGTCTTTATAATAGAACGTTCGTCACGCTGCGGAGGGTTTCTATTTCATTTTTGTCCTAATTCCCTCTTTCATTGTACATCTGTCTCTGTTTATCATCGACGGACTAGCTAGACTTGTAGAACGGCTTACGGTTTTTGCTACTTAAAATACTGCAATCATTGCCACAAGACCTGCTGAAGAACATGTTATATTAATACATTTTAGATTTGTATTTTTGGTAATCGGGTAGACAAGAACATTTTAGCTGTCGATAAATGAAAGGGCTTCAGTTGCCTAGAAGCAACTGCCAATGTTGTTTATCCCAAATTCCAACCCATATTCCTAAACCATCTTTGTAAACCGATATAAACCAGTTGCAAAATATATAGGCATACGTACATACTAGTATTATATTAGGGATAATCCCTCATTTATAAAGAATATCGCCGTTTACTTCGATTCTAGAATCTTCAAATGAGTCATGATGGTTATGGTGCCCCGCAAGAAAAACGTAGAGTTGCGGCGAATAACGCGGTAGAGACCGTACTTCATCACGGCTGGAAGACCGCTCTATGTGTGGCATCGACCATACAGTGTGGTTAGCATCAATAACTTATAGAAATGATTTATTATAAGAAACTATTACTGTTTGTTTATAAAGAAAATTATAATTTTACCTACCTCGTTTAACATCTTCTCCTATCCTCTTTATTAAAATAGGAGGTAAGATAATCAATAGACAGCATGCCTTCCCCTTTTATTCATGATTAAATAGCATATTATTGCAAAAAATACCCAAATAAATACGGAAAATTATTTGACGTGAAATGTCACGCCAAGAAAATGTCAGTGAGATAGTTTTCGACGTGCTTTCGTCACACCTAGCGTAAAACTCGATAGTACATGTCAAAATGAAAACTCGTGCTACCGATTCCCATACATTTGGAGCGTTAACGCACCGTAAATACGTCTACTCGATACGAAGGCAATTGTCAAAAACTTGTGCTACCGATTTTTTAGTTCCAAATACGGACACATGGCGCTGATTAATTTTGCATACAAAAATTGTCGAAGTCGATACGTTAACGTAGTCGAACCAATTACGCAGAAACTCGTGCTAGGGGCTCTGGTGAAAACGTCACGATGACGATACGAAAACGTCAGAAACTTGTGCTAGGGGCTATGATTTAAGCGTATCAAAGTTGATTGACTTTGTGACGTCAGATATCGAAATTTTAATTCCCAAAAAGCGTTGTGAAATTCAAAAACACAACAGTCTCAGATTTTGTAAAGAAGTAAAGCTGATTATGTTTTGCAACTCATTGAAATTATTATGAGAGTGTCTCTCGTTATTATTTACTTACTCAAAGGAGAACGTAGGCCAACACTGTCGTTGCTACGGTAAGCGATGAGTTCGCATTACTCCAAAACTTTAGCGGTTGTCTGTGACTATAAATCATATGAATATTTGGAGTGAGAATAAATGTGAATGGCTTGTGTGTGTGAATAGTGTGTTTTGTGTGTTTGTGACCTGAGTGTTAATTGCTCAAAATATTTACATAAAAGTAAGGTTATTTTCATCTTTCTTACTGCTTGCTGACTGCTTTTCAAAAGAACCCTTAACTGGATTTATTAAAATTAATGTTTTAAGTTTTGTATGCTCTTTCCATCACCCTTTTCCATAGTTTCGGAGTCTTTACTTAGAAGATAATGTGCTAGATATAACTATTTGCGAAATCTGCCTACACATTAGCAAAGAAGGTATTACGATGCTCATTTGGACTGCTCAATAAACACGCACCAAGACTACCAGTTACTGCAGTTACTGAGATCTTTATGCACGTGTTTTACAACCCACGCACACATAAGAGAATAATAGTGATGATTGTTATTTTATCTTTTTTAGACAATTAGTATGGTTATATAAATTAAATCAAAGAAACATCAGAGCAAAAGAATCTAGACTAAATAAATCAATATACTCGTAATACATCTGTGAGAAAAGTCGTTTTTGTAAAACGAAAATATTTCCAAAAAAAAAGCCAGGCTGTTAAAAGGTCACCAACAGAACCCATTTCCAGCATTTTTTGATTTTTTGTCTGTTTGTCGGTTTGTCTGTTTATTTGTGCACGCATCACGTAAAATGTACGAAACCAATGTAGATAACTTTTATACACAAAAAATGTGGGTTTACTCTATCAAAAGTTAGATGAATTTAAAGTGTTTAAGAAGTAAAATTATCACAACACACGCAATTCAGATTCGCGGACAGTTGAACTCCATATTCGATAGATGGCGTTGTGCATTTGAAGTAATTTTCTGAATGGCGGTGTTAATATTCTCCGCGAAAGAATTACCCTAGAAAAACAATTAGTAGGTAGTTAGGATAGGCAGTCACTTGACGGGAGCTTAGCCGCAGGCAAAGCTAGTATTGAACATAAATTTAAACGTAAATACATATAATGCAAACCAATAACGTCGCTTGCTTATTATAAATATTTTATTATATAATATCAATATCAGTATCAAGTAAAACACTTTTACCTAATAATGAACACATTTGAAACTTTTTTTTCTCTTGCTCGCGCTTGACCTCTATCTCACCAGATGGTAAGTGATGATGTGGTCGACGGTGAAGTACGCTTGCCTAGAAGTAACCTATTCACTCTTGACTTAAAGACCCCTGGATTGTAGCTATCGGAAAACACAGACTCCGGCAGGGAATTCCAGTCCTTAGCTGTACGCATAACGAAAGTATTTCCAAAACGTTTAGTGCGTATGGGTGGGATGTCCACTATGTACCGATGGCGCATCGCCGTACGTCTTGTAGTCCGATGAGGAAACGGGCTGGGCGGAATCAGATCATGAAATTCCATCGCACAATCCCCGAAATGCAACCGATAAAAAACCGACAAGCTGGCAACTCGCCGCCGATGTACAAGGCTCTGGAGCTTTGACTTAACCTGTGCCTCATTGCCATGAGCCTCTTGGCACGCTTTTCGATCGACTCTAGTGCTTCAAGTCGGTGTTTGGCAGATCCGTCCCAGAGATGAGAGCAGCTGTTCTGGCGTGAAGTTCCTTCTGACCTTTGCAAGGATTGCAATTGGTCCGAAAAGCAGCCATCGATAACCACTCGAATGGACCGATCTCTCAGGAAGTCTGCAATCCAATCACACAGACCACCGGGCAGACCAAATGAAGGAAGCTTACCAATAAGGCTTTCGTTCCAGACCCTATCAAAAATCTTCGAGATTTCGAGAGAGACGGCAAGCGCTTCCCCAAGTAGACCGATTTCGGCGGAAGCCGTATTGGCGGTCACTAAGGATGTCGTTCGCTTCAAGGTATGCCAGCAGCTTACAGTTGAGTAAATGTTCCATACTCACACCGAGGATGGACGTTACAGAGATGGGTCTGTAGTTGGCCTGGTCAGCTCGACTGCCATTCTTGGGCACGGGCTGTACGTTAGCTTGCTTCCAAACATTCGGCACTTTTCTAGACTCATACGAAAAGCGAAATAGGCGTGTCAAGATCGGGGACAGTTCAGGCGCACAGGTTCTAAGAACAATTGCTGGAATCCCATCAGGGCCACTAGCCTTGTTCACTACGATATTTTGGAAATAGAGATCCTCCATCTCTATTTTGTTCTTTAAGCTTTTGTTAAAGAATGAAACTGTATTCCGAGTCATTTCTGCAGAATTTGCAGTTGCTTATCTACCTTTTTTTATAGTCGGCTTTATGAATTGTCTACTATGTCTATACTTTGTTGCCAAAATTGCTTTTCTCATAGTGTATTTCATGTAGGCTTACTAAATCTCACAATTTATTCTGCCTGTAACTCCCACGCGGTGCCAATACATTATGTTCACAGACAGTTTTATATTGAGAACCTTCATACAATTTGTAGGAGTGATTCCACAAGGCGACACAAATAACAATACTTCTTAAAAGAAGCTGAGTTACTAGATCCAAATGGCAGACTAGCGATGTGCGTTCTTGCGACGTGTGTTTTTGCAAATATATGGAAACTGTAATGTAATATTGTGATGATTTCTCATCATCATAACATCACTCTTGTATTTCACAGAGGTTCAGTTAGAAGTGTTCTTATAGTTGATACCCTCGGCTGCCCAACTCAGGAATTGATCTCAGGAATTGACCTCCTTAGAAGTAGCGCTTGCGACCTACGAGGCTATTTCGAAGCAGAAATTCGAAATATTTTTTACTCACTTATCTCATAGAGATAATATTATGTACAGTCAAGGGTCAAAAGTGCAGTCTTACTCTACCAAAGCTCAAATGGCTAGTTTTTGTAGAAGTTAAATTAACCTCACCGGTTTTGTTATGTTATATAGAAATTAAACTCTATAATCGTACTTTAATTGCTATACAAAATATTAAATCTATTACAAAAATGCCGCTGCTATTTTGGTAGAGTGTGCTTGCACTTTTGACACTTAAATGTTCCTAGATCTTATAAAAGCTATCGTCTATAACGTGTCATGCACAAACAAAGCTCAATTAGAACTACAGCCGTGATAGCTCCAATGTAAGATCAAATTAGCTCCATAACCCAGTCATCCAAAATGGTGCGCGAATAGCTTTTGTCTTACTTAATGTCTCCTACACTACCAACATAGATATTTGATGTTTATTGTTTATTTTGAGTTTAATTGTAGGCTACCAATAAACAAGAAAATAAAAAAATAAAAATTCGTTAGATTAATCTGTTATTAAAGCTTAAAATACTTTTCTTTGATTTGGAGTTGAGTCGTGAAATACATCAATAATGATAATGAATTGGTTTAACCTTAAATATTTCTTTACAATATTTTGCAAACTTACGAATAAATTTAAAAAGCAATTCAGTGAATTATATTCATACGCCAACGGACTTTTAAGTACATAATAAGACATTGTCTGTTATTACTAACAAAAATACGAAAACTCACAATCTTAGGTACAATCTTAATTTTCTTCGAATATACATCTTAGTGTATAATTATGTGTGTGTATAATGTATGCATTTTCCTCAATAAAACTCTGTTAACACTATGAAAACATAAAGTTTTTTTTTTTTTTTTTTAAACGTTGCCCCACACTAGGAATTTCTCCTGTATCGTGGGTGCGTTTACAAACATATAAACTCACATACACAAACACCCAAAGGCCGGAACAACTATTTGTAGATCATACAAATAATTGTTCCGTGCGGGAATCGAACCCGCGACACGCAGCGCAGCAGTCAATCGCTCAACCACTGCGCCAACCGTGCACCCTTATATATATATATATCACAGTTTATGTTGAATGCGTTTATTTATTCTTGAAATAGTATTTGGCTGGCGGAATTATTTTCGGAATTTGTAAATTATCAGCTTACTACCAGCGGCTTGTGGCCGAAGAAGGACTTTCGTGACAAAAAGTAGACTAAGACAGTCAACAATAGTGTATATTTTTCTCAAAGAAAGAATTTTTGTCGGAATCGTGCCAGACCTGCCACAGATTTCCTAATACAAACATGTAAATTAATCCTTTTATAATATCTACTTATTAAGAAAGGGAAATTACCTAAAGAATGACCAATAAAGCGGCATAATATTATATTTGCCATAATTCTGACGGTTAAGTAATTTGAAATCTGTTACACGTGTAAGGATCTTGTCAGATGGACTGTATTTCAAATGCACTGTGACTGCAAATTTGCAGTTTGAATGCAGTTAGTATGACTGCAATACAACTGCAAACCCACCGTGCAGTCCGATTGCTGTCCGCCTGTCTAGAGCCTTACTTCCATAATATAAATTTATTAACTCATAATTATTATGAAAATGCTATGTGCCTATTCAATTCAACTACACCAACATTCCTACTCTCCTCCTTGCTTCGTTTCCCCAATGCTGGTCGTGAGCACTTCATGGTTTTTCTATATTAAATATCTCCACTTACTTCTAATAACATTCCTATTAAATATCTTTCCTCTTTGCGTCGTTTTATCAATGCTGCGGGATGTGACCACAATCATCATGGTTTAAAAACTTTTTTCTTTCTGGTTCATGAAACACCTACCTTTCAAATTTTAAGTAGCATGTCTTCCCCCTTTTTTTTGGTCAAAAACTAGGAAATCTACTTTTTCCAACTAAATAATATTCCTCTGTTTGTTTAAGACTCATATATACAACAATTTCCCGTACTTACCTATAAAAAATACTACAGATTGCTAAAAATTATTAAGTACCCACATAATCAAACAACATTTTCTTGTTAACACGTCCGTATTATTAAAAAAACCTAAGGTAATTGAAGCTCCAGCAAAAGCGATTGATGTGACAACCACTCATTTTACTAGCACACTGACGAAGAATTTCACAATAAATAAAAAAAAACATAACATCTTTGACAAGATAATGAATGCCAACTCATTCAATGTTAATGTACCTACTATCATTTATAACAATGTTGATTTAATACGGATAGACGAAGTATCTACTGAATTTACTTAGGAGAGTATAAAAATAGATGAACTGTTTACGATGTCGACACGTGATAATGGCGTATTATGATAGTAACGTTAATTTGTCTCTATAAAAGACAATATTGGCTTTAATATTTTACACGTGCATTGAAGTAATCGTACAAGCTCAGTTTACCTTAACCCTAAAATGACAAAAACGAAGCTGGCAGACAATTAATCATTTGTATCTAATGAGGTCAAAGTCGTCAAAACAAAATGCTTCATGCCTAATTATTGACTTTTCGCTACAATAGCTTTGAATATTAAGAGAAAAAAAAAAAAACCGTTTTATTTTGGCTCTCACCTTCTACGACTCGCTTTTGTTCAAAAAATTATTCAATGCTTAGTTAGAAAAAAGAGGCTCGTTATTCTTGGCTCTTACTGTAACTAGTTACCCAATACTATTATTCAGCAGCAATGAAAAAAATAACTTATTTTTTAAATAATTTTAGTCTGTTAGAACCAGCTGGCGTCTTGAAGTAAGTGTCGTTTTGAATAACGCAAGATTCTCTTATAATTTATGATAGTTCTTTTCAAGCTGGCCTTTTCTTTCATATTCTGAGTAATCTGGAACTTGAACTGTTTGACACCAATTAATTGTACGTATGTACTATTAATTGTGCACATTGGAAGACGCAGAGTTGGAAGGCCTCCGTCTAGGTGGATCAATGGACCGATTGATTTGGTGACACTTGGTGGAGGCCTATGTCCAGCAGTACAGGTCATTTGGAAATGATGATGATGTACTCATTAAATTCAATGACAGCTATGGAAATGGAAACCTTGAATATAGGTCATATTGCATTTGTATCTGTTTGTTATGAATACAATAAAGAATATTTCTAGGTGTCACATGTTATAAAACAGTACGTACTTCTGAAAAGTACCTATAAAATGTGTAACGGAGAGTTAAAGCTCGTTGTTGGAAGCTTTTTATTTGTATTCATAGTAATAAAATAAAGGTCTCTAATATTCTAGAAATTTCGATTCATCGAATAAAACGGACTCACCCACAGCCATGTCTGCTATAACAATAAAATACCGAATACGTTTTTATCCAATTTCGTAGTGTGGGGTTTCAGAAACTATTTTTAGAATTCTAAAACTTGAGCACGATTTTGGTTTGAAATTTAAGATTGGATCATTATTTAACCACAGTTTTTCAAGATAGATTTATGTAAACTAATATTACAAAGAGTATGGTTTGTTTATTTGGTTGCCAATATAGTTTTCGCTAGAAGCTGTACTGATTTGAATAAAAATACATATAATATATACATTATATTTATTCATGGACTACTGTATTTGAATAAAAAATATCGTTGAGTGTCATAATTTGCAATTATACTGTAAATTACTGCTGCACAATTCCTGCGTGAGGATGAAGCCGTGGGCAAAAACTAGTTTAACAAATATTTATGAGGTATTTTTTTTCCTGAGAATCATCTATAGCTCATTCATTCTTTTCATAACGTTATTGTTCCGCAGAGACCTGATTGGACAAAGATATATAGAAATACAAGTCTCAGGAGAACTATTCATTCGTGATTAAGTCTAAATGCTCGGAAGCAACCCTCTTCAAAAGCGGGATTCATGACAGTTGCCAGTAGTCACTGTACCTACCTTTATGTATTTTCATGTTTCCCTAATTCCTACCCATTGAAAGAAATTACTTACCCTATTCCAATGTAAAGGTTAGTATGGTTATTTTCAATTTTTGCGATTCCACAATCTTCCGCTATAACCCATATTAAGAAAAATAAATGTAGAAAATTATAGCAAACTGAGAGTAGAACCTAATCATAAACTGATTAAAATCCTACGCAAGTTATAAAAAATCATTAATGAAAAGTTATAAAACCATTTAAGACATAATCATTATGTAGATTGATACAATGTATTGATTGATTTAGAACCAATACAAACATGGTCCTAATCACAGACGCCTACGATATTGTAAAGCAATAAACCACAAAAGTAAAATTAGGCGTTATTCTAATTCCAATCTAAGAAAACAAATTGATTGTTATGTTAAAGGACACGAAGTAATACGAGATCATTCATTCGTACCTAATATTATATTATTTGTGGTTCGTACTAACTACAACGAGCTTAAGGTTCATTGGGTAACAATTTCTTGTTACCGGACAGGCGATAACCTCAATTTCACCTGTCGTGGTGGCCCAGTAACTATATAAGACCTCGCCTCTCGTGCTTGAGGTCGTGGGTTTAAATCCGGGCAAGTACCAATGTGAATTTTTCAATTCATATGTACTTTCTAAGTTTATCTTGGACATCGCTGACAACGGTGAAGGAAAACATCGTGAGGAAACCTGGCCTTATAGTCAGTATTTGTAAGTTTGTGCTCCATTGGTGTAATTGCTGCAAGGCGTTCCAGTGCGAGGATAAACAAATAAATAAAATTATGACAATTCACCTTTCTCCTACTTACTATTTTCTCAGGTTTTTATTACGGTTGTATATCAGGGGATCGTTCAAGGTAGCACCAATTGGAGATAAGGTTAAAGAAAGGAGACTGCGCTGGTACTGCTACATCCTGAGACGAGAAGATGACAACAAAAAAGGCCATCCCGAGGCAGGGGATGACCGCCCGTCATCAGGCATGCATAAAGAGGTCCTGAGAGAGAACCTGAGCACTCAGACAACCCGGAACGGTTGAAATTTACATTATGGACCGCTGATTTATGGCGCGAGGAGTGGTGGGGGGAGGGAGGGGGAGGAAGGGCTGATCCCCTGTACCATCTCCACCACGCGGAGCCCCATGGTAATGGAGATATCCATGGTTAAAGTTTATAGGTTACAATAAAAATTTCTATCAATGTCCTTCGGTTTTAGGGGCCGGAAAGTGGGTAGGGAAGTGGGGGGGTAGTCGGGCCACCCCACTGTACCATCCCCACCCCGCGGAACCCCATGGTTAAGGAGATATCCATGATTAAAGATTTTACAATTACTATTTAACAACAATGTCGACGGAGCCCCGCTGCGCGGGGCTCCTATTTCTGTCTTAAGGGTCTAAAGTAACCTAAAACGAAGAAGATGATGGGAGCTGAAGTGAGCGAGCAAAGCGAGCGAACTCAGCTCCCGTCATCGTCGTCTCCCGTCATCGTCGTCTCCCGTCATCGTCGTCTCCCGTCATCGTCGTCTCCCGTCATCGTCGTCTCCCGTCATCGTCGTCTCCCGTCATCGTCGTCTCCCGTCATCGTCGTCTCCCGTCATCGTCGTCTCCCGTCATCGTCGTCTGAGCTGTCCAGGCGTAAAGTATCGCTTCACTTTATTTAGGATGCCTAGTTTTTTGGCCGCAATTTGGGCTTTGTACTTAATGGAGGCGCCAAAGTTGAGACTGGATGTCAACTCCATGCCTAGGAGCTCGAGCCGATCAGTCACAGGAACAGACGCACCCCGAAAAGTAGGAGTTTGATCGAAAAGACTCCTTTTAGCGGTAAAAAGGCACGCCTGTGTTTTGGTGGCGTTAAAGGAGACCAGATTGTCATCACCCCACTGGGAGACAAGGCTTAAGGTCAAATCTGTCCGCTCCACCATAGCCTCTCTCAAGGAACGAACTTCATCCACGCTGGTTTTAGCGCTGGACAAGTATCTCTCTGAAACAGTACTGTCATCTGCGTACCCAACAATACCAGGCTGAAGAAGGTCATTGATGTGCAGCAGGAAAAGAGTTGCAGAGAGAACAGACCCCTGAGGAACTCCGGCATCAATAGCCATAAGGTCAGAGGAGCAGCCGTCAACGACTACTCGGATCGACCGTTCACTGAGGAAGTCTGATATCCAGCTACAAAAACCAGCAGGGATGCCATAAGCAGGAAGCTTACTAAGTAGACTCACGTGCCAGACCCTGTCAAAGGCCTTCGAGATATCAAGCGATACAGCAAGTGCTTCGCCGTGTCTCTCGATGGCTTCGCCCCAGCAGTGTGTGACATACACAAGAAGATCGCCAGTTGACCGTCCCTGAGTAATATTGACGATCACTGAGGAGGTTATTGTCTTCAAGGTAGGTCAGCAACTTGCTGTTCAGTACCCTTTCCATAACTTTGCACAGAATGGAGGTAATGGCGATCGGACGGTAATGGGCAGGGTCTGTACGGTTGCCTTTTTTGGGCACTGGTTGCAAATTTGCAAGCTTCCAGGATTTCGGCACTGTTCTTTTTACAAGAGAGAGGCGGAACAAGCGTGTCAATACAGGAGACAGTTCAGGCGCACACTGCCTCATTTATGCCTGTTTATTTATGGTCACCGATATCTCCGTCAATTGAGGACCGATTTCGAAAATTTTTATTTTGTTTGAAAGGGTATGTTCCGAAATTGGGCCCATTTTAATTTGGTGTAGGACTGACGAAGCAATTCGAAGATATACATCAGAACTCTTCAATAAATAACTGCAAATCTCTCGGGATTGCTGCAATCGCATGTCTGTTTGTTGTTTATACCATTTCATAACATAACCTCACGCCAGTACACTCTTAAATCTGAAATGAGAGATCTGCGTACCCCGCAGATCTCTCATTTCACCGGTTATGTTCAAGTTTCATGATATTTGGGTAATATATTCTGGCGTTATACGGGTGTGTAACTTACTAAACAACTTGCCTATTAGGTAGGTACAACTAAAAAGGGAAAAATAAAAAAACTTTTTACAAAAAAATACTACCGACTTCCAAATAAAACTACAAAGTGAAAAATAACTTTATTTTTGGAAGTCGGTGTCCATAACGCAATAAATTGGTACCTACGCAAGACACTGACTTCCAAAAATAAAGTTATTTTTCACTTTGTAGTTTTATTTGGAAGTCGGAAGTATTTTTTTGTAAAAAGTTTTTTTGAGTTTGTGGAGTAGGCAGGCAGGCTGGTAAGTATGGTAGGGTTGGCAGGCAGATGACGGGAGCGAAGCCGCGGGCACAGCTAGTTTCAATAATAAAATATGAATACAATAATAAAAAAAAAATAAGAAATGTGATAAAAAGATCAATAATATAGAAGATATATATATATATATATATATATATATGTCACTTAATTTTCTGTAAAAAATCAATAATAAAATAGAATGTCACATTTAGAACAAAAAAAAAAAAAAAACTTCAGAGGTGTCAAGGGACACCCGGATGGAACGAAGTTCTCACCTAAAAAATGTTTTAAAATTATTTTATGAAAAGGATTTCGAGTAAATGAGAGCGGGTGAGGAGTGAGGGGGGGTGGGGGAGGGGTTTGTTGCACGATTATATAGACTTTTCATATTGATATTTTAGAATGGGGTAAAAATAAATTGCGGGGGGGAAGGTGAACAGTTAAGGGGGGGGGGGTTATCCTATCTTGTTCTCCGGCCTGAAGTGACTGTGGGCAGTGGAGCAAATTTTTACTCAGAATTGAGCTAGCTCCAACCGTTTCCGAGATATGGAGGTTTTTAGGTTTTCTGATTAGATCGCCGGTTCGTTATTAGTGGCGGCTCGGGGTCGGTTTTCGAGTAGTGTCGACTCGAGTCGGCCTGTGGTGGAGGGTTTTGTACGTCTGGCGTTAAGAAACTAAATATATACATACATATACATATATACATACATACACACACATATATACATGTACACATATATATATGTATGACACAACAGCGTATAGGCTAGAACACGCACGAAACACGTGCACACCGCACGGCTTACAACTATAGCAAAAAGTGTCGTGACAACTTTTCGTAAGAATTTTTTCCGTCTAGCCCCCTTTCACAACGCGCGATAAGGAACTTCGTTCCAATATAAGATCAGTAAAGAAGCGTCAAAGTCCTCCCACCCTTTAAACTTCTTAGACATATTTCGCAGTAAATGATATGATATCTAAAAGTTTTAGCGTTGGTGCGAGATAATGAATCCAACACCAAAAATTATAGCAGAATAGCTCATTGTAATGCCTAGAAGTTTGTAGTTTTGCAGAATTGAAACTGAATTCAACAACTGCATTAATCTGTAAAGTTTAAGTAAAAATCAAGTTATATTCAGGTACCTAGGCGCTTAAGTTACTTGCTTGCACTTGAAGAGTGCTTTGAAGAAAGTATAATTATTGGATCACATACATAGATACAGTTTGCACTATGCGTATAGCGTATGACCTTAGACGTAGGGTAAGCAACCATATTATTTAACTTTTATTTTTACACTCTTAGATTTCTACGCCTTTTCAAATGGTCAATGTAGCTTATCAATACAAAGTAAATCGTCTGTTTGATGATCGTTTTGGTATTTTAAAAGTGAGTGTAGATTATAACACTCGATTAGTCTCTGTTTCCTATATAATATCTTTATTGATCTTAGGTTTGAGCTAGTTTCGTTGGCATCCTTTATTTTAAATCTATTTTCTTCCAACTATGCTTTAATTTCATCACAATCACACTAAAAACTCAGTACAAAGCGAGTCTTTATTGCTCTAGAGCAATAAAAATGTATGAAATTTCATTATTGCACAGTTTATTTTTTAATCGCACCAAAAGGTGCCAATCTCAATGGATTAGCTCTATTCAGCCAGCCGATATCAATACTTTTTTTTTACGTACGTATTATTCGTTTCTATCCTACTTGTTCCAAATTTAAAAAATGATTGCTGCTAACTCTGATTTAAAAATGAAAGAAATTTAAAAAAGTGATTTTCGACATCGCCGCGCCCGTGGCCGCGCCCATCTACTTCCCGTGATAAAGACTTCATTGTAACAAATCAGCCAGGCCCATCTAACTCGTCTGATAATATTATTCAGTCCCAAGTTAAACAAACAAATATAAATTTGCCCAACAAAACTTAACCTTACGTTTAATAATTGCTCAAGTATAACTTTTAATTTCAATTATTATACTTCTATTTTAACTGTTTGATATGAGTTTCTTTTATCTACTATTCCTATAGGAAATAGTTGAAAGAAAAGCAGATTATGCACCTCGCCTTATATTGCCCTCGTGCCTGTTAGATTAGAGCACAATCAGGCACTCGGTGCAATAATAAATTACTTTGTGCTCGATGCAATAATCTACTATTATTCTTGACACACAGGTAAATCATGTTGTACACACAAATGGTGATTGTTGCAAAGATCCCCATCTCTCCATCACCGGCGCACCAGAACACACTGTACGCCGTGACCACCCCAGGGAACAAACCAGCACATGGGTGCCAGACGACCCCGTGTGGACAGTGGCCCCGCCACCTACCACTTTTCGGCCGCAGGCGATAGAGCGGCCAACGCTATACTGACACTCCTCCTCCCCTGCGGTTCCACCGCGTCTGCCATCAGACGGTGGCGACCCTGTGCAGATCGCGGAGGGTAGGACGAACAGCCAAGCCATGGCTACTGAGCCCCCCGCCTCGACAATGTGGGAACCCACCGAGGGGGGCTGGACATAGGCCTGCCCCAAGCGTCGCCACACTGATCGGTCCTGTGCGTTTCGCATCTACCGGACTCCCGCAACCTTGACAAGTTCGTCACTCCACCTGGATGGACGCCTTCCAGCGCTGCTTCTTCCGGTACGCGGTTGGCACTTTAGTACTTTTTGACTCCCAACGGCCATCCGTTCTGCGAGCAATTTACCCTGCCCACTGCTACTTAAGTTTGGCAATTCTTCGGGCTATTTCGGTAACCTTGGTTCTCTTGCGGATGTCTTCATTTCTGATTCGATCACGCAAGGAAACGCCAAGCATTCACGCTCTCCATTGACAATTAACATCAAATATAAACGTTTTTCAAGTGAGTGAACGTCATTTGAAAGTAACTGGTGTAGAAAATAGGAAAAAATAAGGTTGCCAGCTCACAGTTAGCCGCAAGCTGTGGGTTGCCAGTTTACCTGCCAAACCTGGCAACCCATATAGGGCGACTAACTGAGACCTAGGGGCGGGGTTGGGTGTGGTCCAAATGGCTCTGATCGCCTGGAGCAGATCCAACTCTAGCAAGCCCTCTTGTCCGAAGGTGTGCATGGCGAATGGTCATGGGAGTAGTGCAAGTCGTGTATGATCCTCTTGACAAGTCTGGCTAGTCTCCTTCTCGTGGTTACCGTGCTTTATAGATCTGGTTCCTTCTGAAACAGAAATAACTGAAACAGCCAGGCGATATGCCATCCCTTTACCTTCACCCATACTTTATTCCTACCTACTATCCTACTGGGGGTGTCATGTGGTAAGGGACTCCTACGGGAGGCCATTCAAAGAGACCACGTGCTGTTATCAGCGGCGACTGCGGGGACAATCATCCTCGACCAGATCCTTTAGGGATGCGGTGGTGGCTGTGAAACTCGCCGTCGTCACAGTCAAGCACCGGGAGGAGTACTTGAAGGCAGAGGATATGGTGCCAATACAGGAGCTCATAATTAAGAAACTGGAAGAAGTGCAGGATCTTCTACTTGTTCTCACGGTTGCTCCTGGAGTTGTTGTGGGTGAGGTACATGTATCCTGTGACAATTCTGATGCAGCTTGCTGGTTTCGGGGTGCCATCCACAATGTGGAACTTGGCTCCCTATAAGTGATGGTCGTCGATGCCAAGGACCTTCAAAAGCCAGTCAAAATGGCATGGAAGAGTCGAAACTTTGCGTTGCAAGATTCTGCCCGGGCCATTTGATTGCTCTAGCGGCTTAACCCTAGACGGGAACAGAGAAAAGGAGAATTATCCTTGCCTCTGCCTATCTCCCATATGAACAAAAGGAAACAGTAACACCACTAATCAGAAGACTGGTTGACTACGGCAACCCAGAAAACCTCGACCTGATACTTGCTGCGATGCGAATGCACACCACGTCGTTTAGGGCAGTTCAGATGTCAACAAACGATGGGGGGAATTGTTGGACTTTGTGGTAAGCTCTTCTTTACAAATCCTTAACGCAGGCAATAAACCTACTTTCAGGACTTCGGCAAGAACTGAAGTTATTGACCTGACACTGGCTTCATACAGGGCCAGCGCTCATGTTGAAAATTGGCATGTATCGGACGAAATTTCTCTGTCTTACCATCAAGCCATGGCATCCTACAAAGTGGACGCCGGACTTATTATGGATGCTTCCGGACCCTAAACAGGCTTGGGAAGCATAACAGAGTAAGACTGACGTGGGTCTCTGGGCACAAAGGAATCCATGGTAACGAAGTGGCAGATGAACAGGCAAGAGAGGGCTCAGCAAATGATTTTGTGGGTCTAGAATGTGTATGCATTTCGACATGTCTCGTAAAAGCCACATTCAGGGCGTTTGTAGATCACAGACAACGAACACATTCTTCAACACTACAAGAAATTCCTGGGCTCTACCTTCAAAGTACGGGAATGCATTTGGAAACCTGCAGTAATCTATTCTACTGTCCAGAACTACCAATGGTCAAGAATCATTTATAAAAATTAAGTTTCATCAAAACAAAATACTTCCAGATTTTTGCAGTGGGATCTCAGTATATAAGAACAAATAAAGAACGGAGGAAAGAGTGGTGATAAAATGGCAATGTATTTGGATTTTGTAATACAATTTTCTATACACGCGTCACACATCCCAGTTATAATCGTTCGTCGTTCGTTCGTTTAATTCGTTTTTTTTCCAACAACATATCATGCAGTTGGAAAAAAAAAGAATTAAACTTTTTGTATTTATTTACAAGTACCTTATTGTACCTGAACTCCTGTGAGTAGGTATTTCTATTTTAAAAACCCAATGAAAATATAGCTATTATAACAACGGTTCGGTAACATTTAAAATTTAAAATACTGACACTTAACAAACACAGCCTACTTCCGCATTCATCTTATTTGTGAGAATGCTCATAAGATTAATAGCTCTTGGGGCGAAAAATGGGAAAGCTTTACCACTTGCCTAAAGTGTAGGCATTTAAGCATGAGCACCTACATGAGAGCAACCAAATGAGTAATCATCAACGGTAACATCAGTTAACACACAAAGACCAAGTGCAAGTTTAAATGGCTCTTAAGTATGATTTAGTGCCCATTGTAATGTTTGCAAAGTAGGGCTATTATTATAGTGTGATGATGAATGATACAATGTTTTGTCGATACAAAGACGTACACGCCAGGGTTTAAAAAAATAAAAAAAGTTTATTGTCTTAGGCAAAGGTTCACAATTTGGATTAGCGGCTTATAAAACTAAGTACAACACAATTTTCAGAGGGCTTCTCTGCAGCCAAACTAGGTGAGAGCCTGTATTTCGGCATGCAGCTCCACCCACAGGAACCAATTAATCCAGAAATAATAATAGATCCAGATGGCATCATCATCTGTCTAGCCTTTTCCTATGTATCTTTGCTTCCATTCTAGCTGGTTGCTGCTAAATACCTTTACCTTTCAAGGAACTTCCTATTTGAACTTCAAAACTCAGTTTTAGGTAGGTACATGACTAGTAAGGTTAATTTCCTGAAATTATACTTAAGCATGAACTTCATTTAATACCTTCAACATGGCACGTTAAAATAGTTTCTGGACCCCTTAGCGCTAATCTAAAAATAATCATCAATACATATAAATCTGTAGAAAAGTAATTTTTGTACATCGACAATATTGCCGAAAAAAATAGACAGGGTGTTAAAGGATAACCAACAGAACCTATTTCCGGCATTTTTGGTATTTTTTTCTGTTTGTCTGTTTATTTGTGCACGCATCACGTGAAATGTATAAAACCAATGAGATAACTTTTATATATAAAAATTGTGCGTAACTTTAAGTATTACTTAGTTTTTGTTTCATCGCTATCGGTCCTGAGAATCGAACCCTCCTGGGTTCGGTTCTCAGGGGGGTGACCATAAGCTCTTACAGCGGTATCAATTTGAGATCAAATAAGGGACAGATGTATCTGACTTGTATACATCTGTCACTTACTCGATATCAAATTGATACCGCTCTAAGAGCTTATGGTCACCCCCCTGGTCTTCTTCTCAGGATTCCACGCTTGTCAGTTGCACATACGACCAAGAAACCAATAGGGCAGATGTTACTTTAATCGTTTTACGATAGTTAGGTAAAAAGTCAGCATTATGCATAGGTACAAACAATTTATATGCATATTATAAGATATCGCAGAGAAAAAACTAGGATAAAATACAAAATTAAATAATAACAATGAATATATTTATTAATGATATATTTCAATAATAAATTTAATAATGAATTAATTAGGTTAAGATACAAATTTGTAGTTTACGTACTTTAAAACATGTTTTGGCTAATTAACCGAAACTTCAGGCAAAAGAACCAGACAATATACAAAATTATCTACACCTACAAATTCAAAGTGTTCACGTTTGCTATAAAAATATTAAATTACGTATAATTATTTCAAAACAGATCGTAAAAACTGTTTTTCTTAGTTTACTCATTGAATAACACTGGCCCACGGGGTTTTACCTATTAGGAGTTTACTTAGAATGGGTATGAGCAATTTAAAACATATTTTTAACTTTGACAAAGATTTATAAAAAAAACATGTAGCGCACCATTTTAATGTATACTTTTTAAAACTGACAAAACATAATCTAAATATTCACCGAAATTAACTACGTATACATTTTTTTAAAGTGTTTTTAGTCAAATTAGTTTCTAATTCTTTTATACATTTTAAGAAAGACTTGCGCGGCAAAATTACTCAAGGTGCATAATACAATGCCTACAAGGCTGTTTTTAAATGCCTTTTGTGATAAAACCACCCGTTACTAAATTTGTCTTTTACAGTAAACAAAATGAAGAAAAAATAAAGACATTACGATGTGCTTAATATTTCTAGCACACAGTCAACACGTGATTGATTTTGGTACAGTATGGCCATTAATTGTGGCAACCATTAAAATGCACGGTTTCAATAGAAGACCTTCACGGGCTGAAAACTGGAAAATATGTTCTATTAAAATGACGTCATGGTCATTATGTGTCTTGAAATGTCCCATTATTATTTCTCTCTATGAACGGAGGTATACCATAATTTATCTCTTATCGAGTCGCCATCTCAGTAATAACACCCGTCTTAGACCTTATAGATCTTAAGGTTTGCAAATCTCAAGTCTAAGAAATTTAAAGGAATAAATTATTTAGCACCAAACCTTAGGGTTTATTCTACACATTTCCTTAAAATATATTGAATAGTTAAGTTAAGGGTACACTAGTCGACGGCACGAACTATTTTGTGCGCGGGGTTAAAATACATTTTATATCAACCGACAACACGTGCGGAAGAGATAGATGCTGTGATGAGCAGTAGGAAGCTAGTTCGCGTACGAATACACACTTTTGCAAATTTGTAGCGAAATGGATAATGATTTAGGACGAAACTGAGCGCACGAAATTTTATAAACAGACCTTTGGCAGTCTAGATATCATGGAAAAACGACTAAATCTATCTGTTCAAAACAAAATTATTTGCATTGTTGAACTACTAATCTATCCCTGTATGGAGGCCGTTTTGCAATTTTCCGTCTTCTTATGGTATTTATTTGCGCCCAAAAAAGCGTTAAAATTAGTGTCGGAATGGCCGTACTTTCGACGCTCATAACTTTCGAATGTTTTGTTTTTTTTACTTTTTGGCTACCATATAATAATGAGACAAATTGATATCACTTTTTATTTTGAACATACATCGTCAAACAGTGCAATAATCCCTAGACTACGTTTTTATGGAAGAATTTTCGACTAGTGTAACCTTAAAATTCAAGTTAGCGGAGCCTCGAGCTTTATATCTTGAAGGGTTTCAAGCTTTAAGATCTATAAAGCACCCCGAGAGAAATGAACATTTATTGGCTGAAGTTCGGTCTGTACAGGAGTGGTTTAAATTAAAGTTTTTCAGTGTCGGTTACTGACAAAAGAGATAAGGCTACGGTTTAGGACACAGAAATATTTAAGTTATAAATTTTACAAACATTAACATTGTTTGTGACAAAACAGTAGGTACTAGATTGTCGCATTGTAGGCCACAGACTTCTTCTCATATAAAGCGAAACGAATCTTAAAAATTGTGCTTGACTTGCCAGACCTTACTGTTTTTTTTAGTTAGTTCAAATGTTTCCCATTACCTTGAATCAGTGATAGATTACTTTAAAACTCTCGAACATTTTTTAAATTTTTTTTATTTATCGATAGGCTCGCGTTTGACCACTATCTCGCCTGATGGTAAGCGATGATGTGGTCGACGGTGAAGCACGCTTGCCTAGAAGTAACCTCTTCACTCTTGACTTGAAGTCCCCAAGGTTGTAGCTATCAGGAAACAAAGATTCCGGCAGGGAATTCCACTCCTTAGCTGTGCGTACAATGAAAGTATTCGCAAAACGCTTTGTACGTATGGGTGGGATGTCCACCATGTACCGGTGGCGCATTGCCGTACGTCTTGTTGTCCGGTGATGGAAAGGGCTAGGCGGAATCAAATTGTGCAGTTCCATTGCACACTCCCCGAATTGTAACCGATAAAAAACTGACAGACTGGCCACTTGGCGTCGATGTTCAAGGCTCTGGAGCTTTGAGGTGACCAGTGCATCGTGGCCGATAAGCCTCTTGGCCCGTTTGTCAAGGTGAGAGCAGTACTCCATGCATGACCGAACTTGCGCTTTATACAAATTGAGCAGCTGTTCAGGCGTGAAGTACCGTCTCACCTTTGCAAGGATCCCCAACTTTTTTGCAGCCAACTGAGCCTTTGCCTCAATGAATGGACCAAAATTGAGGGTCGATGTTAAAGTAACTCCAAGAAGGTCGAGATGGTCCGTTATCGGCACGGAAAGATGGAGCCGGGTGGAATAGGCTCTTTTTTGCGGAAAAAAGACACGCCTGGGTCTTAGCTGCATTGAAACTGACTAGATTGGCATCGCCCCATTCGGAGACTGCCTCCAAAGACAGGTTCAAGCGCCCAACCATGGCCTCCCGGAGAGACCGGATCTCAGTCCCAGTAGCCCGTGCGCCGGACACGTATCACTCAGCAATCGTGCTGTCGTCTGCGTACCCAAATGTTCCGGGTTTTAGCAGGTCATTAATATGCAGCAAAAACAGTGTAGCCGAGAGCACCGACCCCCGAGGGACTCCGGCGTTAATACCTAACTGACCGGACGAGCAGCCATCGATAACCACTCGGATGGACCTCTCCCTCAGGAAGTCAGCAATCCAGTCACACAGATCACTAGGCAGACCGAAGGAAGGAAGCTTACCAATAAGGCTCTTATGCCAGACCCTGTCGAAAGCCTTCGAAATGTCAAGGGAGACAGCAAGCGCTTCCCCGTGCCTCTCGATGGCCTCACTCCAGACGTGAATGGCATACGCTAGAAGATCCCCAGTTGACCGATTTCGGCGGAAGCCGTATTGGCGGTCACTGAGGATGTCGTTGTCTTCTAGGTAGGCCAGGAGCTTATTGTTCAGCACACGTTCCATACTCTAACAGAGGATGGACGTTACCGAGATGGGTCTGTAGTTTGCCGGGTCAGCCCGACTACTCTTTAAATATAATACATAATATATAATACGAACATAATCGAAACTGAATTTTTAAGAAGTATCTGAGAATCAGAATTAAAATAAAAGTCTATGATAGTTTAGAACTATAAAAAGAAAACTAAAAAAGTGCGAGTAGAACTATAAAAATGCGAGTATCTCGTATCAACTGCAGTAGTCTCTGGAGCAAATATGAACAATATTAAAATGTATAGTACTTTCAACAGTATCACTTGGTAACAGTAAACATATCACTTTAAATATGCAAACAAATTTTCTCGTGTGCATTTTTGAGCCGAGGTTGATGTTATGGTCTTGACCATATTGGTATATGGTACGTTTAGCATGATTTTCGCTGATGAAGAGTTATCTAAAAACCGGCCAAGTGCACGTCGGTCTCGCGTACGAAGGGTTCCGTACTATTATCGCAAAGAACAGCAAAAAAATCACGTTTGTTGTATGGGAGCCTCATTTAAATATTTATTTTATTCTGTATTGTTATAGCGGCAACAGAAATACATCTTCTGTGAAAATTTCAACTGTCAAGCTATCACGGTTAATGAGATACAGCTTGGTGACAGACAGTCAGGCAGACAGACAGACAGAGAGACAGACGGACCGTGGAGTCTTAGTAATAGGGTCCCGTTTTTACCCTTTTAAAAATGAGACAATAAGTATTGACGGATGAGATACTTCTACATCGCTCTTGTTTTCATTTAGAAGTTACTATAATTTTAGTAAAATAATAAAGTTACTTGATGTGGTCCACCAGTAAAAATCTTTATACCAAGGGACCACTTCGAACGACAGCAAAAAAAAAATACCTTATTTAGGTTTTCATTTTACTCACCAATGTTGATACCCGTAATATTTTTTTCAAAATAGTCACGTCTATCTAATGATATCACACAATCCAATAATATTTATTTACCAGTAATATTATATTAAACTAAAGTTGTACAAACTGAATACTTATTTGTATCACCAGCACATTATACAGTTGATTAATGACAAAATAAAAACACGTTTTTACTGTTTTATAAAGAACCGGTTTCTGTCCACTTTTCTGTAACCTCAGAACTATACAATTACACTGAATGGACCGTGTACTTAAAACTTTAATTGATGTAGAAAAAACCATCGTATAATAAAGTTTAAAAAAGGCCCTTTTTGGAAACAATTAACAAGTTTGTTTCCTTAATTATGTAATTAGTGAATTGTTTTGTATTTTTTTTTAATATGATGATAATAAGAACCCGTAATTGTCCCACTATAGGGCACAGGCCCTTCCTCATACAGAGAAGGCACGAGCATTTTTGTTTTTTAATCTTTTCAAGTTTATGTAATTCGTTGTTTTTTATGTCCGATTAGGTTGGATATCTTTCTAAATAAAATAATGAAACCTCTTTTGTTTGTGTGTAGTAGTGACTGACATTGATATGGTTGCAATCATCAATCAGGCTGCAATCATCAAGCTATGTGTAGGTAAGTTTTGAAGAGTATAAGTTTTTAGATCAGCTGAATTTAAGCCTAAAGAACTTCGGTTTCAGGAATGTAATTATCGACAAGTAACAAGTTATTCTGAGGATTGGCTCTTCATGAATTCACTCTCTCAGTAAAGTCGAAATTTTTTTTTAAAATAAGTAATTTTTTTCGAAATATACGTCAAACAGAAAGAGTTTCTTAGATTCATCGCAGTGTTTTCAGAAAATTAAAATTTGCTGCATATTTTTGTTTCATTAGTGCGATAGTTGACTTTTTCTTATTAAATCTTATTGTTATTTTCGGGTTATTTTCGGTGTTATTTGTATTTCGGTGTCTTGGTCAGTACGCCCTAATGAGGTAATTGTCTTAAGTCATGTAACTTGTCACGTGAAGAGTCGACGAGCTTTGTGCTAATTTCTCGAAACACTCGATGCGCACTCGGACCCCATGGACCTAATGTTTCAACCCCAAACGGCTCAAACATATAACTTCCTATAAGGTTGTTTGCGCCGTTTGAGGTTTTCTGCACCGGCAGCAACCGCCCCAGCACAGCCGGTGCTGCTAAGAAGGTGGGATGACGCAAGGGTGTCGACATATGTTGCATCCCACACCAAAGGCCTACCCACCTTCCAAGGCATTATGGTAAATTCCGTCTGGTCTCTTCCCATCGTCACGTGCCAAGCCATTGGGTTCTGAAACAGCTGGCACCCCGGCGGTGACAAGAGCCCGACGTATGATGTTATTAATGCTGGCGTGCCGTGCTATCCGGCCAGCGCTCCTACTGCAGGATAGGCCGTGGTGACCGAGGCGGTCGACTGCTTCACCACATTGACAATGATGTGGAGCACGTGACCAGAGGGCTGGCCTTTTCTTCGACCAGAGAATCAGCATTGCCATCCAACGTGGCAATGCTGCCAGCTTTCTGGGCACGTTTCCCATTGACATCGATGTGGACGAATTTTTTGATGAACAATGAGCTCTTTGCCGTCTCGTTTTTGTATTTGTTTATAGGTTTTTTTTTTTTAGTACATTCAATTGTATATTATGTTAATAAATGTTTCAGGTTGAAAAAAAAACATAATTATCTTGTCATGTCAAAATTATAAAAGGTTTTACAGCAGTTTTTTTTGCTTTAATTGTTTGCCAAGATATTGAAAATTTATAACAGATAGTCCAGCTAAATATTATTTAATTAATAGAAGCATCCGTCATATACAATTGAATCGGTAACTTTAATGCTTAACGTTTGTTAACTGAAAATTATCGTTAAAATCTAGACAAACTGTAACAATTATTTTTTATACATTAATACATTGTTGCAACTGTTATCACAAACAATTCGAAACAGGTCCTAATTATTATTTAAAGTATTTAGGAGGCTTTGTCGGTAAACAAGCTTTTGTTTCACTGGTCATAGAATTGGATTCTGGTAGCTACAGTCTATTACACTTGGGTTTGTATTCAACCAATTAGCAATTGTTTCTCCGGGCTTAAGTGAAACATCGATACATCTATGTTCTTTTAAAATATGAATCAACAGAGAAGTTAACAATTTTATTGAAGAACACAACCCTACAAGAGAAATTGATCTTCAATTGAGTTTCAACAAACTGGAGTATCAATAACAAAGTATATTAATGAACATAAAATAATTATTTAAAATTACTCTTGACAGAATCTCAAGAAAGCTCTTGTTAACACCAACTTAATGCCACTTGAAACAATTCGTAAGGGTAATTGGCAAGTGCTTTAATACTAATAGAACAACATTGTGTGTTGTATTTATAATATCTAGACATACCTGGTAATGGCATCATAAGCTTCTCATAAATACATGTCTATTACAGAAAAAGATAAAGTTGATCAAAGCTAGTCTTCCGTCTGCAATCTATGATAGTGTCAATACTTTTAAATTTAATCAATAATTTAACATATAACTAGATCTGGAGGGTGACCATAAGCTCTTAGAGTGGTATCAATTTGCGAACGAATAAGGGACAGATGTATCTGACTTGTATACACCCCCTGATTGAGTCTTGTTTTTTTTGTAATTAGCATTCAGATTTGTCTAGACATCTAATAGTCTAAACATAATTTGATATTCAACCACAAACGAGCAAAAAATTAATGGTGCTCTTTTTTCCGATACATTCGTCTCAAGCTGTGTCGAACGAACGAAACGAACGTCTGTTTTACCTTAGGTTCGAAAATTTACCTAAAAAATATGCCTTGTACATAAATAGGTAATCTTTATATGGATTAAGAGATGTAAAAAGCACTTAGCTTATTTCACAAAAAAAGGCGTAAAATGAAATCAAATATGTGTATAATATACGAGTTGCAGATGAGTTAAAATAAAATTATTACGACCTCGGGATACACATATTCGTTTTTTAGGTTAAAATAAAGTAGATAAAATAGCATGGTTCTAAGTTTTAAGATGTGTTACATTATTTCTTTCAATATAAATAATTTTAAATTATTATTAAAAAAAGGTAGGATTGCTAAATAAACAATGCATGAAGTAATTTTCTCAATCTACGACTACAATATTCAATTATTACCCAAAATAGACAGGCGGGGTGAACAGCACTCGGCCCGACCAAGACAAAACCATAAATTTTTTGTTAATTTTTTTATTTGCCATAAATAAATAATTAAAAAAAATAAAAATAATTTGTTGCATTATTTAATTTTAATCGTTAGAATTAATATTTGTTTCGGGATATATACCATGTATATTTATATTTTGGTTGAGAGCTCGATATTTCGGCACCGTAACAAGCGCCATGATCACGAGAACTAAAGGCTTTGCGGGTGGGTGTTATTTACGAGCTGACATATCTGTCTACCCTCTTCCTCACTCGTTTTTCACGCATGATGCCGCCACTACCAGAACTTTCTTACTAGCTACTCGACATTGTTCACGACAGACGATGCTCACTGTATCCACTTTTCATTTAATTTATATATTATTTACTTTTTTAATATTAATCCTAATGATGGTCACACCATATCAGCTTCAAAACTTATATAATATTATTTAATCGATGCTCGAGAGTTTTTACCGCTTACCATTCAACCGGATTCAAATAATTCCGGTTATTTTTTTTTCGGCGGTCAATAAATACGGCACCCAACCTATTGATACCTTTTTCATTCCTAGATCGTCGGATTAAATAATATATGTAACACCCTCTTTGTTGAAATGCCCTAGTTTCACTTATTTCACGCATTTTCAAGCTTCGTTCTTCTAATACCAATTTGTGGTTTTCTTCGAAGGTTTCTGACGTGGCGGCTACGAAGGCCTTCCGTCCATCAAAGATGACCCTACTTTGATGCTCTCTTTGCATTGTTTGGACAAAGCTGCTCACTATTTTACTGTAGAATACGAAGGCGCATATTCTTATTATCTGTTTAAATTTCCTTGATTTTGGCTTGGCATGTTTTATTTTTTGACAAGTCTCATTTCAGTTATTTTGCCATTCCCGGCAGACTAGCAGATTAAACATAAAAAAATTGCGCAACCTAAATAAAACCAAATCAAAAATATTTATTTCCAAGAATATGCTACTTATGGTTTTACAGTACATTTGTTTCAGCATATCCTGTCATAACATGACGTGTAAATGTCTTCTCACCTATCAAAATTACTCTTGCCACACGATTACTTATGCTATGAATGAATGCTATGATGCTATTGAATGAATATAAATTTGTTTACAGCTAAGTAGAAGTTTAAGCACCCTAAACTCGTGATTTATCGATTTTATTTTTCTTTATCATTCTAATAAATAATTTTGGATCATCCAAACATAATGAAACACGAGGTATGTATTTTTATTTAATTTTTACTGTTTTTTGATATTATAGCTAATAAATTAAAAACATATCAAATCTTAGTTTTGTTTGCTGAATTGAACAAATCATATTAAAGTAATCAAAATTAAAATAAGGTACAATTTCTTATTTAGGTTATTCGAAATTGGACCATGCCTTGTTTGCTGTTTAATGTAGACTCCGTTGAGTCTATATTATACAAGTAAAACTAATGTTGAACTAGACCTTAGAAGTCTAAAAAAACAACATTATTAGAACCAGAGAATTTTTTTATAAATTATTAATTACACGTGGAGCCACGGATTACAAACAAGGTATTATCAGTTTTCAAATCAAGCAAACACAGGTTTATTTTGATAAACAGTCATAAGTAATTTATTTCATAAAAACATAAACATTGTGTCGAAATTTGTGATAGTAAAAAAATTTACAACCCCACTACAATACAATCTATTAAAACAAAAATACATTTAATCACATCATCAGCCTATTAGTGTTCCCACTGCTAGGACACAGGCCTCCTCTGTGTGAGAGGGAATGGGCCGTTATCCACCACGCGGGCCCAGTGCGGGTTGGTGGATGTCACATGTCTTCGAATTTTTGGTTCTAGGACATGCCGCCGCGGTTTCCTCATGATGTTTTCCTTCACCGTTTTGAGAGCAGTGGTGATGAAATAATTTACACAAAATAAAGCGCCTGCCTGGGCTCGAACCCACGACCTACAACTTGTAAGTCGCGGCCGATACCGCTGGGCCACCACTCCTCTCATACATTTAATAATAATTACTTAAGATACCAATAATTAATAATAATTTAAAAGAAAAAAAAACTGTCAGAGATAAAACTTCAATAATAATTATAAAACAGATCACTAAGTACCTTTTTACAAAACACAAAAAGACTGATAATCCATATTCCGCATTCAGTAATTAAAAATTCAATAGTAATTATAAGGCGCAATGACCTAGACTTGTAAGTGAATCATGTATTATTGTGAGAATTTGCGGTAAGTTATAATTTTTATAATTATAACTTGTAAACAATTATGGCTTCGCCGAATAAAATAGTCCTCAAAACTGAACTAGAACATCAGTTGTACACCCGGTACAAAGAGGAAGCTAAAGAGCGCCAAGAACTGCAGCAACTAGTACAAGTGCTCAGTAGCCAGGTAGAAGCCTTGCAACACCAGCTGAAGCTTATCCAGGAACAAAATAATGTTACTTCAGAGAAGGAACATTCAACAAATGATAGGCCCCAGTCAACAGTCGAATATAAGACTGATGAAGAGGACCTTGCCAGAGAAACTGTGTGGGTACGACAAAAAAGTAGAAAGAAAAGAAAAATTAATGCTTCACTGTCTCCAGTATCGCAAGGAGCAAGCTCCATGGCACCTCAGGCTGGTACAAAGTCCGAGCAACCAAAAATAAAAAAACTACCTCCACCTCCCCCAGTCATAGTAGAAAATATCAGAAACTACCAGAAGTTTTATGATCTTCTCTTGACTTGTTCAAATAAAGAGTCCTTTGTGGTCAAAATGATGAACGGGGATACTGTCAAAGTAAGCGCCAGGAACGAAGACTCCTACAGAGCAATTACTAAATTATTACTAGAAAATAATTGTCTCTGGCACTCCTATGAGAACAAACAAGACAGACTGATTAGGGTCATAGCAAAAAATCTACACTCATCATGTATGCCAAATAGAATAGCTGAAGAATTAAATGCTAACGGCTTTAAAATCCAGGAAGTGGTAAACAAATTGAGTTGGAGGACTAAGGAACCTCTAAATATGTTTATGCTTTCCTTCCAAAAAGACGAAGATATAAATAAAATTTATAGTATTAAGACCATATTAGGTTGTAAAGTAGAAGTGCAGCCTTTAAAAACTTCCAAGCTAATACCACAGTGTAAGAGATGTCAAGCATATGGCCACACACAGAAATATTGCTCCAAGGAACCTAGATGTGTAAGATGCACAGGTAAACACTTTACTAAAGACTGCACAAAACCTATAGCAGATAAACCCAAATGCGTTCACTGTGGTGAGCCACACCCAGCCAACTACAGAGGGTGTATGGTAGCCAAAGAATTGCAACAACTGAAAAATAAAGCCATGAAAAAAAAAGTTACTACACCTGTCACTCAGGCTCCTAGTGCTAAGAAAAATGACAAAGAGTATCAAAGGGTATCAAAGAATGTGTCTTATGCGCAAGCTACGAAATCTCTTGAACCACAACCACCAGTGCACGGTTCACAACCCTCCACGTCAATAGACGCCGACACAAATGAAAATATAAATAAAATTTTGAATATTTTAACCTCATTTGAACTAAGGTTAAAAAACCTAGAAAATAGTGCTACGCAGCTACCTCGTATGACTCAAAAATGAAGAACACTCTAAAAATTATGGCGTGGAATGCAAACGGACTCCTAAAGCATCAAAACGAGCTACAGGCGGTCCTTGCCACAGAAAAAATTGATGTGTGCCTCATATCGGAATCTCACTTCACAAGAGAATCGTATATACACCTTAAGGGATATAAAATATATCATGCACTGCACCCTGTCAATACTGCGAGAGGGGGAAGCACCCTTATAATAAGAGAGAACATCTACCATTACCTAGAACTTAAATATGAAGAAGTGTTCATACAAACTGTAGCCGTTAGGGTCAAAACTAAACATCATCACATTACCGTAGCAGCTATATACTGTCCACCAAAGCATGCTCTGAAAATAGAGCAGTACAAAAACCTGTTGAAACTTCTTGGCAACACGTTTATATTGGGAGGTGACTTTAACGCAAAACACATACGTTGGGGATCTAGACTATCCAACACTAAAGGAAGGGAATTGCTTAGTGCTATGCGAGAAATCAATTGCAATGCAATATCAACAGGAAAGCCTACTTACTGGCCTACTGATACCCAAAGAATTCCAGATCTGATCGACTTTTTCATTTTTAAGAATCTGTCGGCTACATATCTTCACATACAGGAGGGATTTGATATGAACTCTGATCATTCGCCCATTATCTTAACTTTAAGTGAAACCATAATTCAGAAAGAAAGCAATCCAACTTTAGTGAATAAAAACACGGATTGGGATAGCTTCAAATTCGTTTTAGACAATATGATTGACCTCAAAGTACCACTCAAAAATAATCAACAATTGGATAAAGAAGTGTCAAAATTTGTGACAGACATTCAAAACCGCGCTTGGGGAAATACACCTCTCTTGAAAAGAAAAGTTGCAAGTCATAGTTATCCGTTAGAAATAAGAAACCTCATAGCCATAAAGAGGGCTCAGAGGCAAAAATGGCAACAATAAAGATATCCACCTGACAAAACAATGCTAAATAGACTTACAAAAAGATTAAGTAAAGCAATACAGGAATATCATGATGATGCTACACACAATTACTTAAGCCAATTAACAAGTAGTGGAAAAACAGAACACTCACTGTGGAAAGCCACTAAACGTCTAAATAAGCCTATTGTTCATGCATCACCTATTAAACAAATAGATGGAAAATGGGCCATAAGCAACGAACAGAAAGCAAATATATTTGCAGAGCATTTACAACAAACTTTTCAAACAAGTGCTGAGGAAAGCTCTGAAAACATAACACTAGATGTCACTCACCATGATGAGTTGAATATACGATTAGCTACGCCGAAAGAAGTGCAAAATATGATCAAAAACTTAGCCAAAAAGAAATCGCCTGGATACGACCTTATCACTGGAGAACTGCTTCAAAATCTGCCACGAAAAGCCATAGTAAAACTTACAACCATTATAAATGCAACTTTCCGATTGAAACACGTGCCTGATATCTGGAAAGTTGCTGAAGTAATAATGATCCCCAAACCCGGAAAATCGCCTCAGGAAGTAACATCATAAAGACCTATATCCCTTTTACCAATCATTTCAAAATTATTTGAAAAACTACTTATAAGACGCATAAAACCAATAATAGAAGACAGAAAACTGATTCCCAATTACCAATTCGGTTTCAGAGAAAAACACTCCACTATAGACCAAGTACACAGATTTACCAACATTATAGAAAAAACCCTAGAAGAAAAAAAAGTCTGTTCTACAGTTTTTCTAGATGTAGCACAGGCATTTGATAAGGTTTGGCATAAAGGTCTCATTTATAAGTTAAGGAAAATGCTTCCTAAACAATTTGCAGACATTTTAGAATCTTACCTAACAGAGAGGACGTTTAGAGTCCGACATGAAGATGCTTACTCAGATCTCAAGCAAATAAAAGCTGGTGTACCACAAGGAAGTGTTCTTGGACCTATCTTGTACCTATTATACACCTGTGATATCCCAGAAATGAAAAACAACTTTATTGCAACCTTTGCAGATGACACAGCCATCATGGCTGTAGGTGTCACTCACAAAGAAGCCGTAGATAAAGTACAAATTGCTGTGAACTCCATCACCAACTGGACAAAAAAATGGCGAATTAAGTTAAATGAGTCCAAATCGACCCATATATACTTCACAAACCGAAGCCCTAATTATACACCGGTTTATATCAACGGTTGCATAATACCTTACGAAAATACAGCAAAATACCTGGGTATGACGCTTGACGCAAAGCTTCGCTGGAAGGCTCATGTCAAAAAGAAACGCCTGGAGTTAGATATCCGCTACAGGAATATTTACTGGCTACTTGGCAGACATTCATCATTGTCAGTGTACAACAAAGTACTTCTGTACAAACAAGTACTTATGCCTGTATGGGCATACGGTATACAGCTTTGGGGCTGTACAAAACGTACCAATGTTGAAATTATTCAAAGATTTCAAAACAAGGTACTGCGGAGCATAGTAAACGCTCCCTGGTATATTAGAAACGAGGATATCCACCGGGACTTAGGAGTGGACCTCGTCGCCAAAGTTATAAAAAAATACGCCGAAGCTCATGAACAGAGACTTCATAAACATGTGAATGTCGAGGCTATCCAGCTCCTTGACACCACGGACATAATAAGGAGACTGAAAAGGACTAAGCCTTTTGAGTTAGTTTATGAGACTTAGAGTGAAATTAGTGTTACGAAGTGCAGTGAGTGCTACCTTTTAAGAACACATGAACTAAGTGTCTTCCCATCATAATAGAGACAATAAGAAAAGTGCCAATGGACACATTCTTTACCATATAAATTATTAGCAAATTAGGTTAAATTTAAGTTACTTATTAGCCTCGATGCTAGATTGTGACTGTTATGAGGTAACTATTCAGTTACATCGTAATGATAATAAAAAAAAAAAAGTAATTATAAAAGATTATTACTATAACAAATTACTAATAGCTAAAACAAATTAAAAATAAAAATAATCCAAATAATTCTAAACAAATTAAAAATGCTATTACAAAGATAAAAAAAACAGTAATGTTCATTATTAAAAGATCAATAATACGTCACAAAAACCATAATATTTTTTAAACAAATATCCGTGTTAAATCAATTTTAGCTAATTAAAAGTTCAATGTCAATGATAAAATTATAAAAAAGGTCAATAATATGCCACAAATAGATACCACAACAAATTCCGAATAATAATCTATGTTAAATCAATTCTATTCAATTAAAAGTTATATAAACGCGTTCAGTTATAAACCTAATCAAGACAATCATGAAATATGGATGTGCAATGTTTCTTTCCTTGATCTATGTCATTCCCATTCAAATACTGAAACGACTATCAATGTTCTGAATGCAAGGAACATTTCCATTCTTACGGAACATGCAGTTTATGCAAATGAACGCAGGGCTGCATTGCATAACTAGATTTATTGACCTTGAGAAGTGGAAACTGAAGGAAATGTCAGGCTTTTCACTGCTCATATTAAATAGTATTCCTTGGCACACACGAGTAAGATAAAGGAAAGAGACCAGAAACATTAAAAAATTTTTTTTCAAAAGCATACATAGGTACAATACTTTGTGAAAACGCAGTTGATATAGAAATCCTCAACTTTTATTAGAACAGTTAGCTGCAAAATTTCATGGGACTCCTTATTTTCGAGAATTCAGACGTTTTAAATTTGAAGTTTAACTCTCTACGGTTACCCAACGAAATCGTTATGATATATTAATTATAATAGTTATGGGTACGTGATCGCTGTATTATGTTTGTTAACAGAATGATTATCTTAGTCAATCTGAATTATAAGGACAGGTACCAAAAGGAAATTGACCGCACTGCTTTCAGTGAGTGGAATTCTTTTCATTATTTTTCCTGCTCATTGAACTCATCACCTTCATCCCAATTTGTTTGATCCACACAACATGTCCTTTTAACCGACTTTCGAAAAAGGAGGAGGTTCTATGTTCGACTTCTTGTATGTTTTTTCTTTTTAATGTATGTTCACCGATATCTCCGTCAATTGTAGACCGATTTCGAAAAATATTTTTTTGATTGAACGAGTATGTTCCGTAATTGGTCCCATTTTAATTTGGTGGAGATTTGATGTAGAACTTCGAAGATATACAACAGAACTCTTCAATAAGTAACGGCAAATCTCTCGGGACTGAATCAATCGCATGTCTGTTTATTGTTCATACCTTTTCATACCATAACATCACGCCAGTACGGTCTTAAGGGGTAAGCAGATCTCTCATTTGTTCGGTTTTGTTCAAGTTTCATGATATTCGGGTAATCTATTCTGGCGTCATAGGAAACTTACTAAACAACTTGCCTATTAGGTAGGTACAACTAAAAAGTGAAAAATAAAAAAAAACTTTTTTACAAAAAAATACCACCGACTTCCAAATAAGAAAACTACAAAGTGAAAAATAACTTTATTTTTGGAAGTCTGTGTCTATAACGCAAAAAAATGGTACCTACGGAAGACACCGACTTCCAAAAATAAAGTTATTTTTCACTTTGTAGTTTTCTTATTTGGAAGTCGGTGGTATTTTTTTGTAATTTTAATTTTTAGTTTTCATTCTTTCAAAGTTCATTTTTTTTGTTTTTTTTTATTATTATTATTGATAGGCTCGCGCTTGACCACTATCTCACCTGATGGTAAGTGATGATGTGGTCGACGATGTAGCGCACTTACCTAGAAGAAACCTATTCACTCTTGACTTAAAGACTCCCAGGTTGTAGCTCTCAGGAATTATAGACTCCGGCAGGGAATTCCACTCCTTAGCTGTACGCATAATGAAAGTATTCCCAAAACGTTTGGTGCGTATGGGTGGAATGTCCACCATGTACCGATGACACATCGCCGTACGTCTTGTATTCCGATAATGGAAAGGGCTAGGAGGAATTAGTTCATGCAATTCTAACGCACACTGCCCGAAATGTAACCGATAAAAAACCGACAGACTGGCAACTTGGCGCCGATGTTCAAGGCTCTGGAGCCTAGACTTGACCAATATCTCATTGCCGATGAGCCTCTTGGCCCGCTTTTCGATCGACTCTAGTGCATCCAGCTGGTACTTGGCAGATCCGTCCCAGAGGTGAGAGCAGTACTCCATTAATGACCGAACTTGCGCCTGATACAAGTTGAGCAGCTGTTCTGGCGTGAAGTATCGTCTCACCTTTGCAAGGATCCCCAACTTTTTGGCAGCCAGTTGAGCTTTTGCCTCAATGAATGGACCAAAATTGAGGGTCGATGTCAACGTAACGCCAAGAAGCTCGAGATGGTCCGTTATCGGCACGGTTACACCGCGGAAAGTAGGAGCCGGGTGGAATTGGCTCCTTTTAGCGGAAAAAAGACACGCCTGGGTTTTAGCGGCATTAAACCTGACCAGATTGGCATCGCCCCATTCGGAGACTGCTTGCAAGGACAAGTTCAAGCGCTCCACCATGGTCTCCCGGAGAGACTGGATCTGAGGCCCGGTAGCACGCGCGTTGGACAAGTATCTCTCAGCAACAGTGCTGTCGTCTGCATACCCAAAAGTGCCGGGTTTTAGCAGATCATTTATGTGCAACAAGAACAATGTTGCTGAGAGTACCGACCCCTGAGGGACCCCGGCGTTGATATCCCGTTGGTCAGACGAGCGGCCATCAATAACCACTCGTATAGACCGGTCCCTCAGGGGTCTGCGATCCAATCGCACAGACCGCGGGCAGACCGAATGACGGAAGCTTACCAATAAGGCTCTCATGCCAGACCCTGTCAAAAGCCTTCGAGATGTCGAGGGCGACGGCAACCGCTTCCCCGTGCCTCTCGATGGCTTCACTCCATATGTGAATGGCATACGCTAGAAGATCCCCAGTTGACCGATTTCGGCGGAAGCCATATTGGCGGTCACTGAGGATATCGTTAGCTTCTAGGTATGCCAGGAGCTTGGAGTTGAGCACCCGTTCCATACTCTTACAGAGGATGGACGTAACTGAGATGGGTCTATAGTTGGCCGGGTCAGCCCGACTGCCCTTCTTGGGCACAGGCTGAACGTTAGCTTGCTTCCAAGCATTCGGTACTTTTCCAGTCTCATATGAAAGGCGAAACAGGCGAGTCAGGATCGGAGACAGTTCAGGCGCACAAGTTCTTAGAACAATTTCATCATCAGTTTCATCAGTTCATTGAACTATTTGTATCAAAAGCACTTTAATACACTTTCAAAGACGAAATCAAACATCTCTAGGTTGAACCTAGGTACATAAGTAAGAAAGGCTCTTGTATTTATTCTGATTGCTACTTGGCGTGGTCGGACACGTCTCAAGTCTCTTATTAAACATTATGCAGCTGAGAACTATAATGCTTCGATTCCTTGTTTTGCCAGAAAAAATGGTTTAAAGACAATCTTGGCTTCTTGCTGAATAAATATTGATGAAAAGATTATTAGATTATTTTCTTCCATTACTTATGATAGGAATAGTCTATATAGGCCTAGCGCATACTGACTTAATCGCAATACAAATTGAGCGTTTGATCGATAGTTGTCCAACTTTTTAATAAAAAGCAAATCGATATTTTATCAAAAGTAATTTTTTTGCTTGCTAGTGTTTTGTTTCGGAAGTCGGTTAAATTTTTTTGTTCAAAGTTTTTTATTTTTCTCTTTTTAGTTTTAGTTTTAGTACCTTACATCACCATGAAAATCATTTATAGCTAGAGGGCTTCTCATAACAATTCTAACAACCCTTTACAGGACTGGGATACATTGTTTTGAAACTCATTGAAGGGCTCCTACTAAATCACCTTACACCTGTATTCGAACCTCATCTTAAAGCTGAGCAAGCTAGCTTTAGGCCTGGAAAGTTGTGCACCAACCTGACCCTCAAACTTACCGAAAATAAGTCTCGGTGTTCCGGTGGTTATTTGCACAATTTTTAACGCACACTGCGGCAATTTGTCGTTTTAATGTTGACACGCAATTCATCGAAGACGGGTTTCAGGTGACCAATGTTATTTTCGTGGAACCTATGAGCCTATGACACAGTTAACATTCAAAAACCCTTCTATAAAAAGTCAGTAAACTCACAAAAGATACAGGTGTCGTCCAAATTATCAGTGTCATCCTAAATAACCGTAGCTTACAAGTACACCTTGAAAACTCCAACAGTAGGTGGCGTTGCCTAAAAAACGGGCTACCTCAAGGCAGCGTGTTGGCTCCGGCCCTTTTCAACATTTACATAAACGACTAGTCTAACTCTGCACTAACGCAACACTTTATATACGCGGATGACCTTGTTCTAGCTGCCCAGACACCCAGTTTCAAAGAGACTGAAGAAAAACTGACGGAAGCTTTGGAACGCTCGGAAAGTACTATGGTAAAAATGCTCTAAGGCCAAACCCACCTAAAACCCAATCCTGTGCTTTCCATCTACGCAACTGTCAGTCAAATAGGACCCTTAAAATCTCAAAGCAAGGCGTTACCATAGGGCACTGCGCACAACCCCGCTACCATGCATTACCTGATATAAGTCCCTGACGTCTAAATTCCACTGCTTAAAAACTAAACAAAAAGTCGGGACAAGGAATAATGTCCTACGCCGCTTAACTGCCACTAGCTGGGGAGCATTAACACAAGTTCTACGCACATCTGGCCTATTTCTGTCTTTTTCTTCTGGGAAGTTTGCATGCCCAGTGTGGCATCGATCCGTTCACGTTCGACAAACAGGAACGGAACAGTTGGCACCCCCTATATGAGCATCAACTCCAACCTGCGCGCCTGAAGAGTCGTAAGCTTCTTGAAAGCATACGACCTCCTCCCGAAAGCCAGCGCAACTGACGAGAGATGTGAATTATGGAAACATACACACCCTACTTCTCTACACTTAATCACTCTGGCAGAGTAGAAACGAACTGCAGTAGCCAATCTGGAAATCCCTTAACCGATTGCCGACCTAGGTTGGCCGCTGTAGCAACAACCTGGCCAAATAGAGTATCATAGACCCATCCAAAACACAGTGCCAGTATGGGGCCCCTTCGCAAGATATAGCCAACCTCCTTGTCTGCCCTTCATGCCCGACCCCCTGCACCATACGAGATAAGAACGAAGTGTATGACAGAGCTGTCCTACATACTGTAGCTGTCCTACATACTGTAGCTGTCCTACATACAGTAGCTACATACGGGTTGGACAAAATCTGAATGGTTGAAACTAAACTACTAATGGAGTGCCAGTGCCTACTATCCGGCTTCATCACAAGATCAGTTCCATCGTACCATTTTCATTAGAACCATTTATTTGAATTTTTTTCATCACATTCATTTAACTATTCGAGATATCCTATGCCCAAAACATACTTATAATTGAAAGGTTCTAGAGGCCATCTGAGATCGTTTTCATCAGTTCTACTTCACCAAATGATACTTTCTGAATGCAAATGCTTGCAATGTAGATGAAAATACCAAAATCGCTATGTGTAGTTTGAGGTGTGCCATCAATTGCCATCTCCTGTCATCACTGTCACAAAGTCAGTATCTCCTCATCAGATCCTGACTTTGTGACAATGTGACTACCTCGAGAGTATTCCCTTTTAAACAAAATATTTTCTTTTATTTTTTTTATTCGAGATGGGTTTGCTCTTAACTCTAGTCTAGGTCAGAGGTGACAGAGACAAAGTCGACGATGGAGTGAGCTTACCCAGAAGAAGCCTGTTCACTCTAACTTTGAAGAGATTCGAGTTGTATGCGTTCGGAAACACAGACGCAGGCAGTGAGTTCCACTCTTTTGCAGTGCGCATTATGAAGGATGTTTGGAAGCGCTTGGTGCGAATTGGTGGAATAGCAACTAGGTGAGGATGGTAACTTGCAGTGAGTCTAGATGTCCGATGGTAGAAGGGGGCCAGTGGGATGAGGTCGTGGAGTTCATGAGCACACTCGCCAAAATACAGTCTGTAGAAGACCGACAAGCAGGCAACCTTACGGCGATGAGCTAAGCTGTGAAGCTTGGCATCCACCAGTTTGACGTCGCCAATTAGTCTCTTGGCTCTGCGTTCCACCGAGTCAAGCGCGGCAAGCTGATATTTAGCTGAGCCATCCCAGAGGTGGCTGCAATACTCCATGCAGGATCGGACTTGCGCTTTGTAAAGAGTTAATAGCTGTCCAGGCATAAAGTATCGGTTCACTCTGTTTAGGATGCCCAGTTTCTTTGCCGCAATTTGGGCTTTGTACTCTATGGTGGCGCCGAAGTTGAGACTGGATGTCAACTCCATGCCAAGGAGCTCGAGCCGGTCAGTTATAGGAACAGATGCACCCCGAAAAGTAGGCGTTCTGATGAAATGAGTCCTCTTTGCGGTAAAAAGACATGCCTGTGTTTTGGTGGCGTTAAAAGAGACCAGATTGTCATCACCCCAACGAGAGACAAGACTTAAGGTCAAATCAGTACGCTCCACCATAGCCTCTCTCAAGGAACGAACTTCATCCCCGCCGGTTCTTGCGCTGGAGAAGTATCTCTCGGAAACAGTACTGTCATCTACGTACCCAACAATACCAGGCAGAAGTAGGTCATTGATGTGCAGCAGGAAAAGAGTTGCAGAGAGAACAGACCCCTGAGGAACACCGGCATTAATAGTCTTAAGGTCAGAGGAGCTGCCGTCAACGACTACTCGGATCGACCGTTCACTGAGGAAGTCTGATATCCAGCTACAAAAACCGGCTGGGATGCCATAAGCAGGAAGCTTGCTGAGTAGACTTTTCAATTATGGTCAATATTTGACGTAGTAATCGCATAATAAACATACATTTTATGGCCACGGCGACAAGAGACGTGGCTCCAATTCAAATGCTAATGTGAGACTGATCAGTCCTGTATCGACTGTTCAGTCGATGGTATGCGCACACCGCAAATGCTAATGTGAGACTGATCAGTCGTGGATCGACTGTTCAGTCGATGATATGCGCACACCAATAAATAGATCGCAATACAAATTCAGCGTTTGTTCGATGGTTGTCCAACTTTTTAATCAAAAGAAAATCGATACAGCTTTTTAATTTTTTCGTCGAGCAACTATCGAGTCGATAGTATGGGCCGATTCTATGATTTTAATATAATATATTTCTATAAATTTTTGACGCACAACTAAATGTCATCATGTTGGTCAAAAATAATTCGTTTTTTTCTACGTAACTAAAACGCGATCGCAATTTCTCGAAACTTATTCAAACAAGGAGAAAAATAAAGATCAAGTTTAGTCTTCGTGAAATAACAGAACAATATTTCATAATGCTCAACTGTTTTGGTATAATTATTGTCTTGATAAGTAAGTAAACAAACTAGCACCGCTTCGTTAACAAAGTTTTTATATCGATTCAGCCCACTCAATATTCGGCTAAATGTATAGACAACAATAAAGCAAGTGGGTGTTTAATTGTTGATTTATCATCTCTGTATAATTTTGTCATCTATATTCGGCACATCGTTCTTCTTTAGTATCTATTATGATATTCTAATTATGTGAACATATCTTGCCATTATAATATCAATTGACTTATTAATTTATCATTCACAATGTTTATGAATGTGATCGAGAAATGCGTTTTTTTAAACAAGCTTTTATTTAATTGCAATTGTATGTATGTTCGGGTCAAATCTTGCAGCTGAATTTTAAAGCAGTTATCCTCAACCGATTAAGATGAAATTTTGCATATAATCCCCAGCATGTAACTTGGCAAGGTTTTGGGGGTCAATTCGCGCATAGTGCGCGAACTGGCCAATCATCATATAGAGCGAACAGAACGTCGATTCTTGTGTCAATTGACCAATCAATCACGCTCTCGGAATGGTGCTAAACGTTTCCCGCGTCCCACTTGGTAACCAAAGAGACCTAAAAAACGACTTGTGCGCATCTAAAGACTCTTGCTAACTCACGTGCTGGCAATTATACACGTTTAGTTTGGATGGCAACGCATGGTTAGCTAAACTCCATTTACTATAACATTAGAACATTTAAATAAGCCCATTTTACAGCCCGATCAACCGATTTTGACTTCTAATGCGTTGGTGATACGACAAATGGAAGCTGTAGTAAACAGTTGGTTTTGTTAACAAGTTTATGCTTTTTATGTCATCCTTATGAGAACGAGATAGAACTCGAAATTGGTTGAACGGACTGTACGAAGAATTGTAAAGTCGTCTAATGTTATTTCAAATGGAGTATAAGTGACGTCATTCTAAATTCAAACTGGCGGACGACCCATGAATGCGGATTAGTTATTTTTACCATGTTTGTATGTTTGCATATTTGTATGTTTGTATCATCAAAATCGGTTCAGCAGTTTTTAAGATATTTTGACATACATGAATATACATGTAAATTAAGTTATTATGGGTATTTTGTCAATCCCAGTACCTTACCGTACTAAAACTAAAAAGAGAGAAATAAATAAAAACTTTTTACAAAAAAATAAACCGACTTCTAAAGCAAAACGTTAAAATGTGCAAAAATTACTTTCAGTCGGTCTCCTTGCACCTTGTTTTTAATCACCGACTTCTGAAACTAAAGTAATTTCTGCCATTTTGCTTTAATTTTTTGTGAAAATGTTATTAAGGAGCAGTCCGAGTCAGGTTTGAGCCCGGCTTACGACAATAAATGGCATAACTGACAAGCATAACTGATAAGCATAACTGTCAAAATGTGGATGTTCTATGCTTACTCTGCCATACCTTATAAAAAACCAGCCAAGTGCGAGTCGGACTCGCGCACGAAGGGTTCCATTATCGCAAAAAACGCCACTTAAATATTTATTTAATTCTCTTTTTAGTATTTGTTGATATAGCGTCACCAGAAATACATCATCTGTGAAAATTTCAGCTGTCTAGCTATCACGGTTCATTAGATACAGCCTGGTGACAGACGGACAGACAAACAGACAGACAGACGGATCGCGGAGTCTTAGTAATAGGGACCCGTTTTTACCCTTTGGGTACGGAACCCTAAAAAGAAAAGAGAAGAAAAGTTTTTTTACCGATAAGAATCGATACAATATTCTCGTAGACAATCTTTTTTAACTTCTAAATCAATGAAACGAAACGAAGAATAAGAAAGAACATGAGTTCTCCATTCATGATACACGACTTACCTAATTAAAATTATTTGAGATTTTTTGTTCTCTGACCATTTTTATTGAATAATTTCTGGCCTATTTGGCTTAATTGCTTTAGGGAATTGATTAATCAAGCGAAAGTAGGCACCATTTTGAACTCAAGAGCTTTGTTTGGATCTCTAAGTGAAAATACGAAATTAAATTGAACAAAGATTGTTTTATTGTAAGAACAATTATTATAATTAGTCAACACGTTTCCAATTCTTTTTGACCTGAAATTATTTTGTTTGTATCATTAGATCAGATTTTTTTTTATTAAACTGGACTAAAATATTGTTTTAAGATGTCACGGGGTCTCTTCTACATGCTGAAGGTAAAGGGGTGTGCAGCACTGCGCTCTTTTACTACTATGTTCTCTGAAAAAACAAAGCAGTTTAAAATCAACAGTAGTCTTTATTCATTTACCTAGGTTATCTGCCTAGTAAGAAAAGTAAACAAAACAGATATAAGGTAACCGTATAGGAACTGTAAAAAAAAGTTGCAGCTTCCTTAATGCGCAATTTTGCACAACGTATGAGGACAAGAGTGCGCAGCCATGTGAGCGTAAGTATGCGCACGTATGTCAAGAGTCGAGAGTGTGCATCACTCACAAATGTCACATTTTTACTCTCCGTTGTTATTTGTCTTCTTGATATCCTAAAATAATTATTTATTAGCATAGCAGTAAACACATGTCATGTTAAAACACATAATATCGTAAATAAACGTCTGATACAATTTACAAGACTGCGCGCGCAAACGTGTACACAACGACCATGCACAATCTTGCACATAGAGCACTAAACTTTTGGCCAGCATGTCGTATTAACTCGAATGAAACACATTTCGATGGTAATTAGATATAAATAAACACATAAAAACAACTAAACTGGATTAAATTGTTTTTTCAAATACATCTTCGGAAATTGTATTAAAAACGTTGATGATGAGCTGTCAACTGAAGTTGGCCGCAGAAGACTGTTTCCTGATTCGATAATCGCTCTGCGCATTCTTGTACACTACGCAATCTTAACACCTCCTACCTCACACACCTACGAACCGGGAATGTTTTAGTGAGGAAAAAGTTATCACAATCCCTGTTCTTTTTCCCCAAACGTCCAGGTGCCTTTTAAAGGCTTGTTCCCCCGTCACATAAAATAGTACATTGTGATAAAAGGGTGGAAAGTTGGTTATTGCAAACGATCCGTCATTAACAGGCCCGAGCCCAAGGCGAGAGTTTTTATTGACACGAGTTTGCAATAACCTACACACCCGTGTATCACACAACGTTTTTCAATACAGTTGTGGGAAATATTAAAAACAATTCAAAGAATTAAATTTGTTTATTCACAAAAATATCAAAATTTCAAAAAGTGGCGCATTTTACAACTGGACATATTTTTTTTACAACGAAAACAGCCTAAACACCCTCTTCGATTTTTGACAAATATTGATGTGAATATAATTAAATTAAAACTGGTAATTTAATATATTAAAAAAAAAAAAAAATTTGAGAATTCAATGCTAAAACGTACGGAATCATTCATTATTCCTCGTATAAAATCTATCCCATTTTATTCTATGTATGAAAACTCCTTGCAACTAAACTTTTTTTATTTATTTATAAGGCTCAAAGAATATTACAGTAATTATTCACTTAAAACTATAGTTAAGTGTCACAATTTTTTACAGGTAAGCATCACATATGCTAAAGTATTGAACAAACATTCAGAAACAACTAAATAACCTAAAATAATAAAAAAAATGGTTCAAAATTATATCTAAAACATCTTACACTATAAAATTAAAATTTATAACCATTAGACTACATAACATCGTGTGTCAATTTTCGGAACTTGATAAGTGAGTCCGCATGTACGTCTACTAAATCGCTGCAACTATTTAATAGTTTACTGTGTTTTGTGTGTGAATTGTCACCGAGGACGGTTCTACGTTGTGGAGTGTAAAAAGGAGTGATAGGAGCACGGGGCTGTTTAGCTGGAGCTCGGAACCTGATTCTGCCTAATAACTGAGGACAGTCTATTTTGTTACGCAAGATTTTAATTAAGAAACTTGAATCTATGATATTTATACGTTTCTCTAAAGAGTTTATCCTAAAATGTGATAATCTAGCCGCGTACGATGGCTTCTTTTTGGCAATTCCGCAGGAATGTGCCAAATGCCAGAGAAACCTCTTCTGAATACGCTTCAGTCTCAACTTATGTGTGGCGTAATGCGGCCTCAAAACTGTGCTACAGTACTCCAAAATACTACGAACGTAACTGTTGTACAATAAAATCTTAGTTTTATGCCGTCGGAAGCCAACCACGTTTCTAATAACAAATCCCAACACTCTAGAGGCTCGCTTGATAATGCTCTCCAAATGTGGTATAAACGTAAGTTTTTTATCAAATATTACACCCAGATCTCTGATTTGTTCTACTTCCTGGATAACGTGGGTACCAATGTAATACACAGACGGTACCAAGAGCTTTTTCCTAGAAAACTTAATGTGAAAACATTTATTAATGTTTAAGTCCATGTCATTATTAACACACCAGTCGATTAGTTTATCCAGATCGCTCTGTAATGGCTCAGAATCATCGCTTGACTCAATTATTTTACTGAATTTGAGGCCATTGGCGTACATGAAACATTCGCAGAAACGGAAGCATTCAGGTACATCATTGACAAAGACAATAAATAGTATTGGGCCGATATGAGAGCCCTGTGGAACGCCCGATGTAATCGCACAATTACCAGATTGGAAGCCATTAACTGCAACAAAGTAGGAACGGTTCTCTATGTAAGATTTCAACCAAGCTAGTAAATTTCCAGTAATGCCGTATGCCTTTAACTTTTCCATAAAGATATCGTGTGACACACGGTCAAAAGCTTTACTAAAATCTGTATAGATTACGTCAACCTGTTTGCCAGAATCAACAACATCAACCAAGGACTCGGTGAAACTCACCAAATTTGTACAAGTAGACCTGGCGCCCACAAAACCATGCTGGGAGACATCAAGATAAAGTTTTAAGTGTGACTGAATGAGAAGGCAAATCAAAGACTCAAAAAGTTTCGACATAGTAGACAAGAGGGAGACAGGCCTATAATTATCCACATTTTTACTATCACCGCTCTTGTAAACAGGCACAATCTTTGCAGTTTTCCAAACATCCGGAAAGATTCCTGTACTTAGTGATCTATTATATATTAATAGTAGTGGAGATGCCAATCAAATGAAGAAGCGCATTTGGAGATAAATATAGGTGGTATCCAATCCAAGGACCTTAATTTGTCAACTAAACAGTCGTGGTCTATTGTAGGTGCTGTGAGGGACAGGCTGTTGTTATTCAGATTATGTAGGTAGTCAGAGTTTGAAGAACGCTGAGCCGATTTCCCACCAACAAAAATAGAAGAGAATTGCTTAGCAAACATTTCACAAATTTCGAGTCCGTCTGAAGTTGCTATGCTACCATCAGTCATTGTGATAGGAAACGAGCTGGAACCACCCCGTTTATCTTTGATATATGCCCAGAATTGCTTAGGATCTGCCGAGATATCAGTTTCAATATTTGTAATATACTTATTGTAACTAATGGTTGCTAAGTGCGAGCATCTTTTACACAACAATTTAAATTCTACCTCATCCATAGGATTTTTGTAAGTTTTAAAACGCTTTCTGATTTTTTCCTTCTCTTTCAATGCTCTGATTAAGGTTCTGTCAAACCAAGGTGGATATTTCCTTTTCTGAGTTCCTCTTATAGGGACGTGTGTCTTTATAATACCTAACAGCCTATCGTAAAAAATTGCAAGTATTTCATTCACATCCTCTGTGTCATCCAGTAATGACGCCCAATCTATTTCATCAAAAAGCTTACAAATATTATCATAGCCCGCTTTGAAAAAATTAGAACGGAAATTGTTAGGGTTATAGGGAAGTCTAGGGTCTGAGTTAGAATTCAGTCAAATTTCTAGAGGAGGGTGCAGGGGATAAATTTTGCTTAAAGGGTTTTGTGCAGCACGCACGCTACCAGGCAAGATACTTAGAGCCAGATCCAATATTCTTCTAGAATTGTTACAAATGCTGTTAAGTTGCAGGAGTTTATTGACATGTGTAAAATCCGTCAACACATGGGTGAATCCAGGTGATACGTAACCAACAGTTGAATCACTTACCAAGTTCCAGTTTACAGTACTCAGATTAAAATCGTCTGCAATACATGTATACAAGCCTGACTGTTCTAAAACAATGCTACAACAATCCAAAAAATATTCTAATGTTAGTCGAGTAACAGGTGGTGGTAAGTATACGGCGCACAGAGCTATTTGACGTATAGATTTTGTGATTGGTACTTCAACGGTGATCCAGAGATCCTCACACCGGCTTTCCCAGTGACTCATGCGTTTTGAGTTAATTTTAAAAACCCCACCGCCGTCCGTTTTCCTTACCATCCCTGTCCCGCCTATAGACGACGTATCTTTTGTCAAACAGCTCTGCACTCATGACTGAATCGTTCAACCAAGTTTCGGTTAAAATAACAATATCATAAGACTCACAAGATAATTGACGACAAAAGCTGTGAGTCTTTGTTCGCAAACCTCGTGTGTTCTGTTAATATATTCTTAAAGCTTTGAATTTAAACGAGGATAAAATACCAAAACATTGAAATCAAAAGAAATATCAAAACACTAAATCAACTTATTCAACGTCTCCATATTCCTGACCAAGATATGCTCCGCTTCTTGGGCTTTCCGCATAAAAATCCGACCAGATCGAATCCAGACATACTGATACCCAATTTCTTTGGCCTTGATTCTTGCAGCAGCATGCAAGGCCTTGTTGGCGGTAGATAGATGTTCAGTCACAAAGATAGGGCACTTTGTACCGGAGTGACCAAGGTGCGCACTGTTTATTTTGTTGTTCGGGTTGGATTTATTATATTGAATAGTAGCTGCAAGAATTTCGTCACGGACTCGCGGAGAGCTAAGCTGCACTACCACTGATCGTGGGCGGTTTGTGCTGAGATTAAGTTTAGCAACCCTGGTGGAATGCAGTATTTCTCTGTCAGTGATATTGCATCCTATCACCTTTGATAGGTCGGCCACAACTTGGATTAAATTTTCCTGCTTCTTTTCCGGCAAACATTGAATTTCAATGTTATTTGAACGGGTTTGTTGTTCCAGATTATTTAAACGTCCTGTCAGGTTTCCGATTGTTCTTTTCATGCTGAAATTCTCTTCTTGCAACTCCTTAAGATTTTCTTTACAGGCTGCATGCTCCTTAAGAAGATCCTCATACTGACCGTTCATAAATGTCATAGGGTCGTTCATCTTTTCCAATTTCTCGTTGATAGGGTGTAGTTCTCGGTTTAGAATATCGTTAATATTAATATTGAACTTGGATAAAATCTTCTCAAGCTCGATCTTCATAACGTCCTGAACTATTTGACGAACGTCTTCACGAGTCAACTTTTGCCCGATACTAGCCTGTGGTGGTGATGAGAGGGCTTGCCTTTTGTTACTTCTAGAAGATTCAGAAATGTTGTGCAGTGGTGTACCACCAGACTTTTTTAGCGGAGATGATTCAGACATTATGATATTGTAAGTATACTACCGAAAGAGTACTGTATCTAATTACCAAAGCAAGATACTTGCTAGTACCCAATAACTTACAATCTTCTACTAGTATGGTAGATATTTCCTCACTCTGGCCACCCCAAATTGTCTTTGGTCCTTGAAGTACTTAGTGACAGTACTGACAGCTCGTTAGAAAAATAAGTGGATATTTCAAAAAAAATATGATTTGCAAAAATACACAACCGTCAAACTCGACTTTTGATCAAGTTATTTCTGATATTTATGCACTGTTCAGTCAAATATTTATAGGTCAAAAGTTCCAGCAAGCACTTATCTCCAATAAAAACACAACTGGCACTTTGGTTTTACACTTTTCCGCGAAAGTTTTTATTTATATCCGGGAGTGACAATTACAAGTGTTGACATCTATATCGCGTAACACTTGTACACAACGTCCATGCGCAATCTTGCACATAGAGCACTAAACTTTTGGCCAGGACGTCGTATTAACTCGAATGAAACACATTTCGATAGTAATTAGATATAAATAAACACATAAAAACAACTTAACTGGATTAAATTGTTTTTTTCGAATACATCTACGGAAATTGTATTAAAAACGTTGATGATGAGCTGTCAACTGGAGTTGGACGCAGAAGACTGTTTCCTGATTCGAGAATCGCTCTGCGCTTTCTTGTAAACTACGCAATCTTAACACCTCCTACCTCACACACCCCTTAACTACGAACCGGGAAGGTTTTAGTGAGGAAAAAGTTATCACACTCCCTGTTCTTTTTCCCCAAACGTCCAGGTGCCTTTTAAAGGCTTGTTCCCCCGTCACATAAAATAGTACATTGTGATAAAAGGGTGGAAAGTTGGTTATTGCAAACGATCCGTCATTAACAGGCCCGAGACCAAGGCGAGAGTTTTTATTGACACGAGTTTGCAATAACCTACACACCCGTGTAACACACGACGTCTTTTAATACAGTTGTGGGAAATCTTAAAAACATTTCAAAGAATTAGATTTGTTTATTCACAAAAATATCAAAATTTCAAAAAGTGGCGCATTCTTACAACTGGACATATTTTTTTTACAACGAAAACAGCCTAAACAGCCTCTTCGATTTTTGACAAATGTTGATGTGAATATAATTAAATTAAAACTGGTAATTAAATACATTAAAAACCATTTTTTTTTTGAGAATTCATTGCTAAAACGTACGGAATCATTCATTCCAAAAATCTATCCCATTTTATTCTATGTATGAAAACTCCTTGCTACTAAACTTTTTTAAGTTGACTTATAAATTTAAAACTCAACTACAAAAGTAATGATCGAGCTCGTAAACAAAAGTCACGACCGCGTAACAGAAATATTTAATTTTTGAATCATAATTATAGCCTCTGAAAGTACGCTATGTTTAACAACTGTATTGAAAAAGTAATGTCTTACATTGGTTTATTGCGGTCTGACCTGTGAGTTTGGAAATAGTAAGAATACAACCGCATTTTAAACGATTTGTTCGTTTAAAATGCTGTTGTATTCTTACTCTTTACCGAACTTTTCTAATCACTTCTTCATACCCACAAAGTAGATTAATATTTTAACCCGAAGATCTTTGATAAAAATGTGTTTTCCGTCAAATCCCATGAACAACAATGAAGGATTTGTGAATACACTTACAACAAAAAAGTATTCTCGTCAAATATCACAGTTATTTTACCACTTTTAAATTATTGTAAATATTTTCAAAATATGACAGATTAATATAGGTACGGGTTTTACCAACTACTGCTTTAATAGAGTTTTATGTGTAGGAAAATTGTACCCTTCTTTTTTAATTCAATGTTTGCTTCCGAGCACGTAATAACAACGTTAAACAGTTACATTTAAGGACCTTACGTGCCAGTGGCGCCAACTGGTGAGCGCAAAAACGAAAGTTCTCATTGGTCTTGCTTGAGTTCTCTTTCAATATGAACCGCCAGAGGCGCTGGCGGTAGCCAAATGCTAATATTAAGGGATTGATGATGTGAATTTTCGATAGCGTTTAGCAATATTATGCATTTTGAACGTTTTTCTAATCGCTATTGCGACGCTTTCGTTAATAGAATGTAATTTATTTTTGTTTTTTTTTTTTAATATTTTTTTTATTTTGCTTTTTCATACAATCTGTGGCGACCTCTACTTTTGTCATCTGTTGTTGACCTTGAATTACACATTTCCATGAGTGAACTTTGACGATAACGTTAAAATCGATTAATTTTCAAAGAATCAAACGTCTAAGTGACCGTCTGCATGCCAGTTTATTGTAATTTATTTGATTTCGATCTTATAAGGACCGGCTTCTAGTAAATCACGTACGGTGTAACTATTTCTTATAAGTTCACGAACTTCTACAGACTGATTCCTCAGTGTATGTATCAATAAATATTATGTATTCAATACAACAGATTTTTCTGCCTTATTCCTTATTCTTACTTATAGGTTGACCAAAACAAATAATAAACGAATTAATTTGTAAGTATTAAGTAGCTTTAATTTTTTACAAGCGTATCTTTGGGCAAATTGGAGATTTAATTTTGAGGAGTAAAGTAAAGGTCACGATATTGATGTCTTCTTCTAGGTCTTGCTAATAAGTTTAATGTCTCTTTCCTATTGTGCTGCTTAAATGATAAATGATTTTATTTCTGTAAGTTGGTTTGTACAAAAACTTTTACATGTCGATCATATTTTTAAAACTAGATGAGGTCGGCGTTTCCTATCTGACTACTCTGAGAAGAAAGGCCGAAACAAACTCAGAGGTCACAGTCTCTTTTAAAGTCCAGACAAAAATCTTTGTTAGATGGTGTGAAGACCATGTAGATTGATGTCTGAAATGGTCTTAGTGTTTGTTGAATATTTAAGTAAGTCTTATTTTCGAATAAAATAAAAGAATCTAAATCTTCTTACAGGTACAATAACTGGCACAACCATGACATGCCCTGTTTTTAAAACTGTATAATTAGTATAACGTGCTATGGTCATTTACTCTGTGTTTACTATTTAAATAAAAAAACACAAACAAAGTAGAAGGTGAACATGCAACTGTGGTCTTTAACCCCTCGTTACTAAGTTACCTTGCTGCATAATAAATGTATAATCATGATGTTGGTGTATTTTTATTGAAACTAGCTTTTTTCAGCTGACTCGCTGCAGAACAGTGGCTTTTTAAAATAGTGTAGCTTTATATAATTGAAAGATTTTATGTCAGCAGATCCCACCTCCAGAGATTACTTGCGACGCGCGACGCACAGGTTAACAAAGAAAAAACAATAGGAAAAAGGAGAAACGAATATCAGAAAGCTGTTTTATTTTAGAACACTTATTGTAAATTTTATTAAATATACTAAGTACCTACTTAAACGGCCTGTAATCGTCCTCTAAGAAGATTATCAAGAAACTTTTGTCACAATGACCTTTGAAAATACCGCTTTACAAAGTAGGCACTTCAAAGGATTTAACTACAAACCGTTAGTCGTTTTGGAGATCATTTCAAAATCGGCACGTATTTGAGGGAAAATTTAATGTGGCTCAAAATATATGGTCTGGAGAAAACTATTCGTTTATTCACCCAAATGAACGAGCATAGCTAGTTCCTACGCGCAATGTTTGTAAAGTAAAGCGAATATTGGACATTGGCTCTCCAATCTCTTACCATTTAGATTATTCTACGATTACTCACACTCAGCTCCTACCAAACCTTCAAAAGGCACTTGGAATTTTGGGGAAAAGACCAGGGGGTAGTGTCGGAGACAAAAGCGGCACCGCCCGCTGCTGCGACTAATGGAGGGCGACGGCGGCGAGAGGGGAGCGCGGGACGAGACACCAAATGCCGCGGCGCCGCGCGCCGCAGACCTGCACCGCTACTTACTCAAATAGCACGGACCAGATAACGCGCGTTCTTACGTCCAATATACGGAACCATTCCTTTTATAATTACAGTCCGCTATTTTATTTCTACCACCTCGAAGAATCCCCAACAGGTAGGGCATTTTAACGTCACTAAAACCACCCGGTGATCACCATCAGCACGTAGAATGATCCCGAGCACACGAAGTACCAACCTCCTTAAACACCACCTAAAAAGCTTAGTTATTGTGATTCATTTCCTTAAGAAAAACCAACACGGATTATATTATTTTTACTAAATTTTAAAAAGTTCACGCAGTAAAACCTTGGCACCTCTAAGTATTCTTTCACTATAGTGCAGAAGCTAGACATTTTTAAATCCACGTCGGTGCTTCAGATATTTATGTTCAAAACGTGTTAAGAGGACGTGTCCTCTTATCATGTACTTATAGCATAGTGCAGATATTCTCAGAGGGCGGTCACCAATCTATATTGAAGGTAGGAGGACAAACAATGTGATCTATCTATACAATTTGGTACAGTAGTCAGAGCGGCTCTTAGTGTTTCTGGATTTGGCTCTGTGACCTATTGCAAGAAACAGTTTATCATCGAACATATATTGCATTCAGTAAGCGAGATAGCACGATGCGACAAACGTAAGCGAGTGAAAGAGGCAGTTATACAATGCTATATTCACCTTCAACATTGACACAAAAATAGCTACTGCGGGGGTCCTACAGCCAACTTCAGAGACCCAAAGATCCGCTGTGACTACTGTACTATTTAATAAGACCACATCTTTTTATTTCAAAAATACTTAGAAGAAGCACATAATTATCTTCATGTTCTCAAATTTTCTACATGCTTAGGTACTTTAATTTTTGTTCGGGAAGGAAAACCTGTGCTCAGTGCAGCAGTAGGACAGTTATTAACTTAAAAAAAAAAATGTAGTCATTAGGACTGCCGAAAAAATCGAAATCTTAAAACTTTGGAATGACTGTGTTTTAATCACATTAGCATGTCGATTACGCTGTCACTTGATCATGTCGGTGACGCATATCACAAGTTTTACGCAAAAATCACTCAAAGCCGCTAAAGAAGATTCACTACAAAATTTGTCGCACACAGTAACATTTAATGTAAATGCCTGTATAGGATTCTAACAAAAATAAAACTGACACCCATCTAAAAAAACAAATACACAAACACACAGGTACACACGTCAAACATATAAAACCCTCTTTTTCTGTCGGGTGTTAAAAATTACGAAACACGTTGGAGGTGAACATCATCATCACATCATCAGCCTATTAATGTTCCCACTGCTGGGACACAGGCCTCCTCTCTGTGAGAAAGAATGGGCCGTAATCCACCACGCGGGCCCAGTGCGGGTTGGTGGATGTCACGTGACTTCGAATTTTTTGGTTCTGGGACATGCCGGTTTCCTCACGATGTTTTCCTTCACCGTTTTGTGAACAGGGGGATGAAATAATTTACACAAAGTAAAGGGCCTGCCTAGGCTCGAACCCACGACCTACAACTCGTAAGTCGCGGCCGATAACAATGGGCCACCACTGCTCATGGAGGTGAATATGATGAAAATATTGGCGGCAAATTACCATTTGAAATCAGTTTTAAAAAGGTTCATTTCTCTGAATATGGATTAAGAATATCGAATGAACATTTTACTGTTACTTAGTCGCAAACCGTAATTTTGGATATCAAGTAAGTAAAGAGTCAAATTATTATGTCTGGGATATTTTAATTTCATTCTTGACTCACTCACTATTTACTAGACAGGTTCAAAATATTTAGAAGTCACCCCGTTTACTGAATATTTTGCGTAACTTAATTTCCTTCCAGTCGTATCAGAACATTTTGCCGAAACATATTTATCTCATACGATTATAAATGCCTCGAAAAGGGCTGTAAGTGATAGTAAAGTAAAATTACAAAGTACGGTAAACCACATGTCAGCTCCGAAATAGGCACAGATTACCATAGACGTTGTCAAAATCAAAGGCGGTATAATAAAAGCATGCTGGCGGTATATCATCCACCTTTTTCTACTAACCCAATTTATTTAGGGTCGGTAACTATTATAATTTTTCACTATATCCAGTAATTGCTAATTGGGTGTTGATTTTTACATTAACAATAAAGATGATTTGTATTGTTAAGGCTAGATAGGGGCAATTAGAAAGTTTGCTTTGAAGTACTTTAATAGTTCAATCCCTTGAGCGTTAATTAGCAGACACAATAGAAAAACAATTGTTTTAACTACCATATTTTTTGTCCCTTTTAGCGCTCAAGTGCAAGGGAGGTTGAAGACGAATTTTGGGTCGATTTAGTAGAGCATTTTGTTAAAATACCGCTGTTTGGCTACTTTTGGTAATTTGTTGGCTTTGCAACGCTTAAGAGAAGCAATACAAAAAAATACGCGTAATCAAACGTTCGCGAAATCAAATAACATCGCTTGGGTGACATTAGGTAAAGGTAGGATGGGCAGGTGCCGTGACTAGACGGCTGTGAAGGCACAAACAGGCAGAGTCACAGTGTCACATAGTACTGAACAAATCCACATCCACAGAGATAGGCAAGTTGTGCCATCAATCATGTCTTAAACGGCACCTCAAAGGCAAAACCGTTTTCCGTAGTCACGGGCACAGTAACCTGTAAAGGGGCTACAAATATTGCATCTTGTTGGTAATTTTCGTGACAGCAATAATTGAGGCTAGATCTCAGTATTTAATAACCATTTTTACGTATGCTTCTTCACTCGTTAAATGAAATTTCGCAGCAATTACGGCCCAAGCATCATTATACTCACTAGCTTCTACATCCCATAATTCAGGAAGTACATGGATTTGGTTGATAATGTTCAATATATTTTCGTTTTACACTCTAGCCGGCTTCTATGAAATATCTTGGCAATATCGCCGGGCTACACTGTAAAATTGCAGCAATTATTGCACTGTGTTGAGCACAGTTTTTTGACAATTTCAGCAAGAAATTGTCAAAAAACTAGCCCGTTTACAGGCGCCTCAATATAGTGTAGTATAAATGTGAGACTGCCCTCTTGTGGGTGGGTAGTTGATTCATACAACAACTGGGTTTGTTTGTATTTGTACGGCAGTTTTTCACTAGATGGCGCTGTAATAGCGTTTGACATAGAATTCGTATTTGACTCAAAACAAACTAAGTAGGTAGGTAATGATTTTGTAACTGTACAAAAGGCACAGGAACATACTGAGATGTTATTTAATCTTCTACTTATTCTTCGTGTCGTTGATTCCTTGGTCTTGATTTTAAAAAAACATTAAAAAGTGAAAAATTTCTTTTGTTTCAGAAGTTGAAGAATTTTGCGACACCGACTCCGAAACGAAAATTATTTTGCATTTTTGGGGGTTCCGTACCCAAAAGGTAAAAACGGGACCATATTACTAAGACTCCACGGTCTGTCTGTCTGTCTGTCCGTCTGTCACCAGGCTAAATCTCATGAACTGTGATAGCTAGGCGGTTGAAATTTTAACAGATGATTTATTTCTGTTGCGGTTATAACAACAAATACTAAAAACAGAATAAAATAAATATTTAAGTGGGGCTCCCATTCAACAGACCGTTTTAATGTTACGGAACACTGCGTGCGCGAGTCTGACTCGCACTTGGCCGGTTTTTAGTGTTTTGCTTTTGAAGTCGGTTTATTTTTTGTGAAAAGTTTTAGTACACCATTACTAAATATGAGCAAGTTCTACAGAAAGTTACTTAAAGGATTGACAAAATTAACAAAATAATTAACACAATTTACACATGACGAATGTGTAAATTGTGTTAGTTATTTTGTTAATTTGTCTGTCCTTGTTTGTCGCTAAGGAGTTCGGTTGTATGCTCTATATATTGAAAACTTGCACTATTCCCTAAGCTGCGAGAAACTCAATCCAACACAAAAAGAAGGAATAGTTTAAGGCAGTTTCGGAGTAATGCGTGGACAAACATACATACATACAATTTTTTTTTTAAAGCCTTGTACCACACTAGGAATTTCTTCCTGTAACGTGGGTGTGTTTACAAAACATTTAAACTCACATACACAAGACACCCGGATCCGGAACAACTATCTGAAGGCAAAAAAAAATTTGTTCGTTCGTTCGTTTTTCGTTGTCTATTATGTAAAACATTGCCTAAGAAATTCGTTACAAAATATGAACATTAAGAAACAATTATAAAATAATAAAAAATAAAAAAATAAGATAATAACAGTTACTAAATGAGTTTTGTATGGATCATTATGTAGCTGGCAGAATGATACTGAACCGCGATACCTCTCGAAAAAGTGCGCGTTGATTGTGTGTATATAGTCTGCGTGTTAAAATCTCGAATTTTTATGCTCGACACGAAATGTACAATTTTTTGGTTTGAAACTACACAGTAGATATTCTCAGGGGAATTCTGCGGGAAAAGTAAATAATTTCAGACACAACATTACTTTATCAAGTTTATTTGTTTCTTTAGGCATAGGGTGTAAATAAAAATCAATTAAAAAAATACTACAGCTCATATAATCGAAGTTACACTTTCATTTCATCAACAAGGATCACAAAAGTTTCATATCTTTTGTTTACGCACCGCATAGAACATTCCGTTGGCATACAAATTAAAATTTCATTATACAATTGAACGTATTATTTAAAAATAATTTTACTGGAACCATATTTTATTATTTTATACTTTATTTACATTAAAATTCGCAAATACAACTGGTATTTACATTATTATTTTATACATAATGTCTTACTGATTTTCGCTTATTATTTACAAATTCTACGTTTCTTAAACAACATTTTGGTCAATTCTTATTTATAAATAAATAGTTTTTTATACTTTGAAATTTAGCTAAAATTGGGACTCACTCGCAAAAGTGTTCGATAGGTATAATTATACTTTTAAGTATCTTTGAAAGGTATAAATAATATTCTAGCCGGTAGAAATAGAAGAGTTCAATTGATAAAATATAAATAGTACGAGTACAAACACTTTTGTGAACAACTGTCCTAGACAAAACAGACTATAAAGCAATTAATCTTAGTGACTAGACTTTTTAAAATTCTTCATAATGGGGACAATTCATTAGGCTACTGTTAGGTAAAGACCGATAATGTAAATACCTAGTTTTACTAAAATGCCACTTTTTATATATTTTTAATATTGTGCGCTTTGGATTTCAAAATATTCTACGGAAAAACTAAATGGCAAAAGACAGAAAAATGTGAATAAAATAATTATTTTATTGTACGGTGGGAAGGACAGAAGTTAAAATAAGATTTCTGAAAGCAAAACACCTAAAGTGGCAGTTACTAGTTAAACTGTAGGTAATTATGACGTGTAAAAATGTCGAGGTAGTTACAAACACTAGGGAATATAGAAAGTATTTTTTTAAAACACTGTTTATGAAAAATTTTAGGAAAAGTTTTAATAAGATGGGTAAGATATTATTTAATAATAAATATAATGCAGGAAATATTTTAATTTCTACACTATATCTGTCGTATATCTAAATATACTAGTTGGTGTTTTTGTATAATATTACGAACGATTATTATATAGGATTATTTATTACCCTACGTAATTATTACAGTTATTGTAAAATAACTGAAAATAATGGTATATGGTTCATAATGTAATTCACTCAAGCTCTAGCAAAATAATATTAATAAATTATTAATTTTATTTTACAAAATATTCATTGATTAAATCAAATCGTAAATCTAAATTCATCATTTTGTTACAGCTAGCAAATAAAAATAAATTTGTGGAAAAGTTGAGTGAACTGTGAATACTAAATAATCTGAAAACTTTTTCAGCCGCAGGCAACGGAAATTCTCATTCAAGTGAATTACATGAAGAACTAAAATAATAACACATAAATACTGGTGAAAAAGACTAGGTTTTTCCGTACGTTGCTATTTCTGTGAAAATCTCTCTTAGTATAACTTATTTAACATCATTAACATTGGTTGATATTTCAGTCATAACTGCAATTTTTTTTTAAAGTATACTTTGTGAGTTTTTTTTTTACTTACCACTTTTTTCTCAGGTATTTAATTTTGAAAACGTATCAATATTTTTTTGAACAAGATTTTATTTTCTCATTTACATCGAATGTTCAATTTTACTTCTTGTTTTCCTTTTTTTAGCCAAATTTTTTTTGTTGGGCATTAAAAAAGATTGCATTTTAGTAGAGCTTTTAGTATTTAAATGTGTCTAATCGCATTCTGACATATACCATATCCGATTCAAATCGGCTAACGTAAACAGGTCTTTAAGTCTATTTGGATTTGTTCTATTTCTATTTTAATACATTATTTGTCTATTCTATGTAGATTTAACATGCGTGCCAAATTATCAGCTATTTTTTATTAATTTGAATGAGTTTTCTGAAAAATCAGTGCAAATTCGTTTGAGCAAAGTCCATAAACAAATAGGTTTTTATGTTCAATGCAAAATCCATTTTTATTTTCAATAGACTTTCAAGAAATTTAACCAAACAAAGTTTATAAAGAAGGGAACTTTTTAAACTAAATTGTACAAACAAATTGATCCCATCATACAACTCGTACAACTACAAAATTCAGATATTTACTAAATATTATGCTCTCAAATTTTAGATTACCTATTTACATTCATAAGTTATTAAGATAATAAAACTGAATTATCGAAATTTCGTAGTGTTTTAGGCACTATTTAGACAGCCATCAATCTTATGTCTTATACAAAGCTTTACTTAGATCTAATTCTTAGAAAAAATTGTTTACAATCTACATGTCAATAGGCAGGTAGTAACAATTCAATTTACCTAATCATATATCTAAAAGTGTGTATACAGGTTTTCCTTAGAATATGTGTAATTGTCTCACCTCGATAGTTTTCAAACAATTTAAATGGAAACACACTTAGCTTATGCTAAACCACGTTATACGTAGCCATAATCTGACCTCAACATTTATTATAATTATGTTTCGTTGTCTCATTAAAACATAATTCACTTTAGTGTGAAATCTCAATAAAACTTTGTTTTATAGAGTCTTTATGTATTTAAAATATATTACAAATATAGTGGTCAGATCATCGTATTCATAGTTTTGTATAAAATATATTTCAATTACCATTCGAATACTATCGAAGATGACATTTACAATTCTAAAGTAGATGGAGTTATGTATAGTTTTTATTTCATAGCTAATCTGGCATTGTGATATAACTATTCCAAATCGTGTTACTGTCAATACAATGGTAAATACTTACACAAGGAACCGAAACCAATCTATAGTGACCACTATGTGTACTTTACAGTAAATGCCTATGCAGTCAATTTACTTATTGACTGCATAATATAAATGCAAATCTATGTGTTTACTATTACTTTTTAGTCACTATTTTTATTTTTATTACTGCTATGTGTCTGTACATTAAGAAATCTATGAAAGCGATTACTCTTAAATACGTTTCCAAAGACTTCTCAATGTCATAATATCGGTGTCGTGGACAAAAAACCTTAGTAAAAACACACTCAGCTTATAAAACAGTGTTATTGGTTCCTCGAACATCAGATAAAACGTGAACAGACGTGTAGGTAATAACTACCTATACTAATGCTGATAATGTATTAAAAATATCGTCTAACGTAATTAGCTAAAGCGTCTATCGATAAAGCATTTGTATAATCACAACAGCAAGTCCGTACCGCCTCATTTCTTTTCACTATCTAAACAATATCACTAGAAAACAGTCTGGCACATCCGAAACTTTGGGGAACAGCGAAGAAAACTACGGCTGACCTGGTCTCGCACCGCGGCGTGGTCCTTTGGCTTGCCGAGAAAATCGTTTCACTTAGATCCGTTCATCACCCAACGCAAGATAAAGATGTCGAAAATAGTTTCAATAAACGAATTTAGTTCGAGTCGATATAAAAATACAAATCTTCACCTGGTAAATTGTTCGTTTTGATTTGCAGTTTTATGAAGAAAAATAACATGAGATAACATGGTTATACGAAAATTTCGTTGATTTTTTTCTGTTTATTTCGCGTGCTGTTTTGTGAGCTATTTCGTAGAAAAAATAGCAAATCTGCAATATGCTTATGGTGGCTTGTTAACCCAAATAACTCAATGTTTTTCGTTCAAAGCGTTCATTGAACCAGTATCTTCAAATCTCTGTCTTCCGCAGTAAAACAACTTCCCCGGCAACCTCTTTCGGGCGTAGTCGTGAAGGGGGGGTCAGAGGACGGGCGCCGAGTTTCGTCGAGTTCAGCACAGGAGTTCGGAGTTGGAAGGCGGTACTCAGCTGGGTAGAGGGGGCCGAGACGCGTGTGGGGCGGGGCTAGAAGGCTGCGGCTGCGCAGGTGAGGGCGAATGCGTTGTGGTGCTCTCGGGAGCTGAATGCGTTCGCCCCGCCGGCTGCAGCACTGGGCTTGGAGGCCACGGGTGCGACGCTGTTGCTAGCGTCCTATAAATGAGATAGAAAATAATGAATTACAGATTACAACATAAATTAAACTGAAATATTTTAAAACAGCAGGCATACATTGAATGAAAATCTGATGTAGAGGTTGCCACCTGTTTGAGGATGTATTTCGCATATAAAAAACAAGATACAATCCTCTTTGCATTTTAGAAAACGGAAGGTAATTAACCGATTTCAAAAGAGGAGTAGGTTTCTCAATTCAACCGTAAATATATTTTATTTTTATGTGTGTTCGCGGATAACTTCGTCGTTTTTGAACCGATTTTGATAATTATGATTTTGTTGGATAGGAGATATCCCAAGGGTGGTACCAGGATAAGGAAACCAGGATCTGATGATGGCATCCCAGATAAATCGAGGGAACGCCTCAAATATTATAGACATACATATAATAGCGATTTAAGTATTTTTATCAAAAATGCAATCATTTACACTTAGAAAGTATTATTTGGTGAAATGGAACTGATGAAGAAGACCACAGATGGCCACTGGAACTTAATGCTAAGTATGTCTCGGGTATAAGATTTATCGAATAGCTAACCGACTATCATGGTGCAAATACTTAAAAATAAATGGTACTGATGAAAATAATAACATCGAACTGTTCTGATGATGAAGCCGGTGGTCGGCACTGGAACTCCGAAATAAAACAATGGAACATAGTCATGTTTGGGCTCATTAGAATCGTCATGAGATTTACTTTGGCTTTAAATGATTTTCATGGTATTTGGAGGTACCTACCAAAACTAAAAAGAAATAAATAAAAAACTTTACAACAAAAAAAATAAACTGACTTCCAACGACAAAGCGAAATATTACTTTCATTTCCAAAGTCAGTGTCGAAAAACGAAAAACAATAGATACCAAAGACACCGACTTTGGAAAAGAAAGTTATTTTTCGCTTTGTAGTGTTTTGTTTTGGAAGTCGGTTTGTTTTTTTTTTTGATAAAAAGTTTTTTTTTATATTCTCTATTCCTAAGCGCTCTCTAATTGCTGAAAATCGTGACACCGTTTCAGATTGTTTTTTTTTTTTTCATCTACAACAATCAGCAGCCTAATGGAGTGCGGTGCTGATCGGTATCGAATTTCTTTTAAATTTGTAAAAAAATTGTGAAGGATCATAATCAGCTACAAGACTGCAGTGATGATTCTTAAAAAACTGTTGCAGTCAATATTCACTACTACATATAAGAACAGTAAAACCAAAATCTAATCCCGGACATTTGATATTTTAAGCAATAAGCAAACCGATATTTTCAATCAAACGGGATCTACCTGGTGTAAGGCGTAATAGTAGATGAGGGCGGAGTAGGTACTGCAGCAGTGTCGGGATGCAGAAAGTTTCTTCTCTGCTCCGCCCGTTCCCAACACTGCTGTAGACACCGAGCCATGACGTCTGGTAAATTATTTACTTGTTCCTGAAACACATTGTTAAGTTGGTTTTAGTACGATAAAAAAAAATGAGAACGTTAACTACAAATCACCACAAGCAACAATCTTTACTTTAGTTAATCTGGAATCGGGGTAAGTAATCACCTTTACACAAATATTATGATCTTCAAATGAGTATAAACAATATAAAACTAATAGAAGTTTGTATTGGTTGACATAAAGTAACTACAGTAAGGAATAAAGAAAATATTTTGTACGGAAAACAGCTTCATGGCAACTACCGACTGCCGAGATAACTAATCACTCACTCAAAATACACAAATGTGCCTCTTTGTATTTTTAACCCCCGACGTAAAACAGAAGGTCGTTATAATTTTGACGTGCGTACCGGTGTTTTTTTGTATCTGTCCGTGCAATCATGGCTCCTAAACGGATGGACCGATTTTGATTTCGTTTGTTTTTGTTTTAAAGGTGACTTGATCGAGAGTGTTCTTAACTATGTTTGATGAAATTGGTTCCGCCGTTCAAAAGTTATGGGCGTTTTACTCTTTAAATTAGAGTTTTCGTAAAATATCGTCTCATAATTACCTTTGGTCCCAAAACCATACTAAAAGTACTTTAGTTTTCTTAGTTTTCTAGTGACATCTGTGACGCCATAAGAGAACTAAAAATCACAAAATCCTGCATTTCGCAAGCAGTGTGTTCGGCGCGATTTTAACATTATACACAGTCCGATTACAACCATCGGACAGTTGCCCAGACTAGACAGGACACCCGTCAGCTCGGAGGATCCCTCCCTTTCAATGGAGGTAGCGGAACTGCACCTTTTTCCTCATTCCTCCATCCTCCTTCATCTTCTTTATAAAAATCAAGTTACCATTACCTGTAATGAAGTAAGTTTTTCTTCTAAACTAGTCAGCCTCTCTTCTATGGTGTCTTGTCTCGTACTCATATCCGAAACAATTTCGTAGACTGTGTTCTGGGTCTGTAAAAGAAAGGGGTCCTAATATCAATCGCTTTGTAGTTCATTATTAACTGTAGTTGCTAATAACAATTTCGTGTTAGTGTAGGAGTAACTGTATCTTTGTCTGTCTCGTGTGTGTCTTGTAGTTTAAAACGAATGTCTATAATATTGTGCATGTCCTCTTTTCTTTTGGAAAATATTGTGATTTCTAATTCTAAATCATGCTCATTTGTAGCGGGAGTTTTATCTATATCAGCAAAATAATTTTGATCTAAGAAAATGCATGCGCAAAGCAAGTGGCCAATGGGTTTGAAATAAAATTTTGTAGCATGCTATGATTTGAATTCCAATGCGGTATTGATTTTATAAATTTGGGAGGTTTTCTATAAAAAGTCTAGCTTCTAAAGGACACTCGGTATAGAAAAGGGGCACTACTAGAAAACATTATAGAGGACTTCTACCGCTAAATCTATATTTTGCATTCCTAAAGTGCTAACTAGGATTCTACCTCTAAATGAGTGTATGAGTGTAGCAATAGCGGTAAATATAATTAATGGGATGCAACGTACCTTTGCCATATCTGTTATTGTGTTTGCGTTGTCCATCAGCTTTCTTTGATCCATCTTCACTTTCCGCAACCTGAAATGTAATGGTACCTTTTTTATCAATTTTTCAAATTCTACTTTGGAAATACATTGTATTGCTATTAAGATGTTTTCCAATATTCATCTGACTGTTAAAACGAAAAAAGGCAAATATTGCAGCATTGCCATTGAAGCAGCTTCCGTAGGAACGAGAATAGGAAGATTATACTGCTGGTCTTTTGGTTTTAGTTGTCTATTAAGAGGTATATCTTATCAATTTGCTAGATCAGTACTGTTATCACGAAAATACTTACGCATAAATAGCTAATAAAAACTTTCTTTGATGCGTTCTCACTCTTCCAGGGTGGACTCGTTTCACAAGTCGTGTGTGTTTGTATATTAACCACGTCTCCCGAAGCACGTTGGCAGCTGCATTTTTCAGCTGTAAGAATCCATATATTCAATCAGACAATTCATGTGTTTTTTTTTCAATATAACCAAACATATTATGACAACACAATGGTGTCTAATGTTTTAAGCTTTCTGTGGTTTAAGCTATTTGTTAGCTCAAAGTTGTTATCCATCATTATTAGACTTTTGTTTATTTATAAGTTTATTTTATTTATTCTTTAGCGAAGTGTCGCTACTCTTGTGTAAGTTTGCAATACTTTTAGTTTCATCTAATGTGTTTTACTCAGTGTGTCAAGCATCAATTTTAAGCAGATTATTTCTTTATTGTTTAATTTATTAAGTTTTTCTTTAGCATAACCTAGCAGGTAAGTCTTACCTTCAAAGTGTCCTTTAACTGTTACTCAAGTAACAGTCACCTTACCTTTTTCGTTAGCTGGGTTTCCATCATGAAGTTATGGACATGTTTCTCCGCTCTAGTTAACTCTAATTTTCTCGAAGCAACGGTCACTAATAATGCTGTACATCCCGCCCCCTGTTAATTAGATTAACAATAATTGTGATGAACTTATATCACAGCAATACTTACTCTTTTAGTAAGTTGTGTGTCCATCATGAAGTTATGAACGTGCTTCTCGGCTCTAGTTAATTCTAATTTTCTTGAAACAACCGCGACTAATAACGCTGTGCATCCAGCTCCCTGTTAAGTGAATACCTTAATGTAAAATGCAAGCGAACGTGTAGAAGCATTCAAGAATTTGTCATTCCAATAACGCAAGTTCGAAGGCTAAAAATCAAAAATAAACTATATTTTTTCAGCTATGTGCTATCCTTTAGATTATTTATTATTATTATTATATATTAAAATTTATTAAGGATAACAGACACAATAGGACTGTAAATATTATAGCGATTTCAAAGTACCGCCCACTATTGTCTCAGTTAACCTCTTAGATAGCTTGGATATTTAAAAAAATACTATTTAAAACTTGGTTGGCATTATTTATTAATTTTGCTTATAATTATTCAAACCTTTGTGCTAAAATGCAGAACACTATGCAAATAGAATAAAAGAAGGAAATATCTTACCTATTGAATTGTTTTACGCTAAAATTTCTTAAAAGCATTAGCTTCCTTCTTTTATTGTAATTTTATGTTGTTTAAAATTAACAAGTTGTCATCAAACACGACAGTTAATTTGAGTGCAATTCCATCTAATAGGTGCACAAGACTGAATCAATTCAACGTTTACTTCCATTTTAACATTAAGAACATCTAATTTCTCTTTAACTTTATCAACATTTACACAAACACTATTTTAGGTGCATTAAGATTTATTGTACACTTCTGTATAAAAATAATTTTAGGAAAAGTGAGCCATTTTAAAAACAAACGTATTGTGCAATCCAGTGAAATATTTAAGTGAAGAGAGAGCTAGAAATAGTAAGTTAGGAGAAATGAAGCATTCCATACTACAAATTATATAATTTCTAATAGCTGGCTTTAACAGGGAAATGGACGTAAGTTTATTTAAAAAAATATTTAAACCGTACTTATATTATTGATAAAGGTATTCCAAATAATGCTGTTGCCTGCAAGAACTACGAATAAAATTATACGATAGTAACCCTATATTCAAAATATTGTGTATACTGAGTGTTACAGAAGTGGTGACATAATACAAGTGTGTGTACATAGATATAATACTGCATTCACAATATTTCAACATCAACATTTCGTGTTACAGATATCTGTGAACATCAATATACTTTATAAATATTTATAACATCGAAAACACCGACAAAGTTGTGATTTAGCGTAAGTTCTCGAGAGTGTGAAGCATTTTAGTGTGGTGTGTGAATTGTTTGGTACATTGAAACATTAGTGTTGACTGACTTCCACATCAAAAAATTTCAAAGCATTGTATAAAGGCGAAAGCATTCCAACAGTGTTATGTTGGCGTGATTTGGCGCACATCGACGTTCAAATATATTGATTCGAATATAATATTATATTTATCAGCTTGGTAAAATTGTGTCAGTCAACACATACAGTCATAAAGTTTGTTTGTAAGGAACTTACCATAATGCCGGTGCTAACAGCAATACCTCTGCCGCAATATGTGTTTGGCACTATGTCACCAAAACCGACGGAGAGAAAGGTAATCGCAATAAGCCACATCGCATTCAGTAGGTTAGCGTGTTCTTCGTCGTGAAACCTGAATGGTTAATAAATTTCAACGCTTTACTCATTGACCTGTCTACCCTAAAGTTCAAAGCGTTCGATAGAGAAGAGTTCATTCACAAACCCTACCTACTGACTCGTCGCACGCAAGCCGATCCCTACACGCGTAGTGGATTTAATGTAGAGAGAAATGAAACAAAAGAAAAGAGAGAGGGAATTCGTGTGGAATTGAAGAGTTTGACTTTGATTAAAATTGAATTGTGAAATTGCTTCAAACATATTGTGACGTTATTAACAACACATAAAATGGCTCACCTTTACCGACCTATAATAGTGTCACCTAGACAAAGCAAGGTTTTGTAATTTAATCACAATATAAACTGTCGCAAAGCTTGCGATGCCTAGTACAGTCCACTCCTAGCCACACAAAACGTATGAAAGATGTATAAATTATCAAACCAACCCAAAGTATCCTACTATGTTTTCATACATACCACCATACCGCAGGTGAGGGTAATGCCACGGCCGCAGTAAGTGTTGGGGACTATATCACCGTAGCCAACACAGAGGAACGTTATAGCTGTCAGCCACATTGAGTTTAGCAAATTGGCATGGTCTTCGTCGTGGAACCTGAGAGCCAAAATGCCCGACAAGAACCACAGATAACCGGTTGTTTCTACTTAAGTCAATATAAGTTCAACTTCAAAGGGACATAAAAATGTAGAATTTAAACAGGGACTTCTAAGCAAACTTTTTTGTGGCAAAGTTAATAGAAAAGGCAGGTCTATTTAAATTTAAGGAATCAATTTTAAATTTGATAAACATTAATATGATAAAGAACTCCTAATACACAAAAGAAAATTTTGTCATGCCTATGGAAAAACAAAACTTTCTTACTACACAGACATTGTACGTACTAATACCGAATATAAAGATTCTTAAATACAACGTGCATTCTAAACATATATCTGGGTTGAATACCAAATAATTATACTTGTAGCCATGCGTGAATTAAATTTTAAACCTCAGGTGAAGTTCATGATAACACAGATAAACATTTAGTAGATAGATTGGCGAGAAGAGAGAAGGAAAAACACGTAAAATTGATAGAGTTACAAGCAACTTGCTTCGATCGGGAAGAAGAGGTAACTTGTTTGATGCATGATATGATAAGTTGCAATGGTTATGTGCAAGTTGATGGTAAGTCAGAAGCTTTATCTAACATTTAGTGTGTTGTAACCTAGAGCCATTTTGTGCGTGATTAAACTCTCATAATTTGTTTAATTTATATTTGTGTACGATATTTGCAATATCATTTATTGTGGTAAGCCGTGCTGTGATTTTTTATGCTGCTTTATCTAAGACATGATATAGATCCACGACATCTATACCAAAATTCTGATGGTGTACTAATAGTGATGCCATGTTTTCAATTCAAATTAATTCTACTATATCAGAACAAGCATCCTCTTTCTTTACAACGATTTGTTTTATTCACTACATCTAACACATCAACCAACAAAATATAAATTACAGCACTTGTGTTCTCAATACATCTTACAAAAGCTACATTTTGCGAAAATAGTCAAAGTCAAACTCTTGTATCTTTGTGATGATATGAACCTAGCTTCGCTACATTAACTCTCCGTAGATCTTTTAACTTAGACATTGAAAACAAAAAACACAGTGGATATAAGAAGCAAAAACAAACATATTTACAACGCCACAGTACAAAAGCAATAGCATGCCCACATAGAGGCAATATACCAGTGATCTTAAAACTTGATAACTCGAGTGTCAAACATAGAATGTGGACATCAAACTAAACGATGGAAGCGAACATACTGACAGAGAATTAGGAACGAATTTTAATGAGAAAGTAAAATTTTGGAACATATCGAATGAGCAAATCAACTTCCCACATACTGTTACAGGATTGTAGTGTCCCACCCAAGATTTCGAACACATAATTATTACGCAAATTAAGATATGTCACCAACAACACATAAATAACAACAATACCAACCTTTCACATTGCCGAAGCGTCCAGCTCGCGATTATCCATAGAGATACCATAAAAACTAGTAACACGGTGCCTGGGCAAATTGTCATAAGTGTCTTCAACACAAATCTGTGAACATATAACACAAATATTCTAAAATATAGCAAAGGCATAAATTTTAGTAAAATAATTGATCAAATAATTATTAGAGGTACAGCAACACACAGTAATACCAACAAATTAGAGTGTAATTATATAACTCGGTCCAATGTATGTTCAAAAAATTATGTGGATTATGAGAGATAGATATGATACGGAAAACAATTTAGTAATTATGTTTAAGGTTACACTAGTCGAAAATTCTTCCATACAAACGTAGTCTAGGGATAATTCCACTGTTTGACAATGTACGTTCAAAATAAAAAGTGATATCAATTTGTCTCATCATTATCTAGCCCTGTATGGAAACAAAAAAGTTAAAAAGTAAATATTCTAAAGTTATGAGCGTCGAAAGTTCCATATTACGACACTAATTTTAACGCATTTTTGGGCGCGAATAAATATCAAAAGAAGACGGAAAATTGCAAAACGGCCACCACACAGGGATAGATTAATAATTCTACAATGCAAATAATTTTATTTTGAACAGATACGTTTAGTCGTTTTTTCATGATATCCAGACTTCCAAAGGTCTGTTTACAAAATTTCGCGCGCTCGGTTTTGTCCTAAATCATCATCCATTTCGCTACAAATTTGTAAAAGTGTGTATTCGTACGCGAACTAGCTTCCTACTGCCCATCACAGCATCTATCTCTTCCGCACGTGTTGTCGGTTGATATAAAATGTATTTTAACCCCGCGCACAAAATAGTTCGTGCCGTTGACTAGTGTAATCTTAAGTCAAAATGTTCCTTTTATAAATCTTCTTCAATACTTGTACAAGAATTTAAATATTTACCTAGTGTTAAAATTAATTCTGTTTAAAGCTCCTATACTTCTGGACGAAGCATCCGTGAATAATTTACTGTGAAGCAACATGACCCTGCATATTAAGTAGAGTCGAAAGAACATCGGCAGAGACAGTGTGACATCATAAGGAACCTGGAACGAGAAAAGCAATCTCTTAGTAGCAATACATTTTGTAGGAGGTGTATGAGGATTTAGAATCGGCAACCTTAAGGCACGCGACAATATTATATATGGTAATATATATGTATATTTAACAAATAATTTAAGGTACTCATAATGGAAACATTTCAAATGATGTCAGTCATAATTTTGCGAAGCAAATAGAACTAAAGTGCTTTGTGTTAAAGTGATGTAACATTTAGCACATTAAGACCAAAAGTTTAGAACAAAATGTGTAACACCAAGAAAAAAACTACGTCCACATTGAAAATTTTCCAATTTTCCAATAACGGAAAATTAAAATTTATTGCGTTTAGTTCAAAGTAATTTCTTCTCACAAATACATTAAAAAAATTTATTCTAACCACAGGTATCTTGTAGTTTTTGGCTACATACAATACAACGCCACTCAAAAATATTCACTAAGTATATTATTTTCTAACAATTCCTACATGCATACAAATAAAACAAGACCGAACAGATATATTATGATGCCAATGGTAAATATTACACGGTTCGACCAAGTTGACTGAAAAGTCCAAAAATAAAGGGTATGACTAACATAGAATAATTCATTTTTATTCATTTTGGTTACACATCCAATTTGAAAGAGGAACGTGAACCGTGTAATTCCGGCGTATTACAAAAATATAATTGACATACAATATTATGATAATACTAATGAATCAATTTCACATACACAAAAACAAGAGAGTTTCGTTCGTACATAAATTGGAAACATGCTCAAGACGAGGACTCTAACATCACTTAAAACTTGGTAACACTCCAACTCAATGTATACAGACCTGAATTTGCTTATACATCGTGCCCTAAGGAGAAAATTAAAAATGAACATCAGTCAGCAAATAAAGTACAAGAATGAGTCTAGGATAATAGAAAGAAAATAATTATGAGACATGAATCCATTATCTACTCTAGTTTAAAGAACAAAGATGTTTTCTAATCTAATGAATAGTAAATGCAGCATTTGTACTTTTCGTCTCGTACCAAATCATTTAAAATTTTCTAAACTATATAATCAAGAGATGAACATATAGATTTTTAGTAAAAAACTCCATTGAACTACATAAAGTAAACATCAAGAATAAAAACTATGACATCATCTAAGTAGATTGAATAATGTTCTAACAAACTTGAATGATTTTTGCAACAACAAACTTACTTACATTAATTGTAGATTGATAAACAACATAAAGAGGCCAAAATGCTTAAATAATAGTGATTTCTATATAGAATTTACAAAACATATATAGGTAAATATAGAACTGTTTATACTTACTACTTCTACGCCTATGACACCTCCTTTGTTTGCAAGTTTTGTGGTCCAAGTAAAGGTATATTGTCCGGGGATAGGATGCACGGCGCAAATAGCAAGCTCGAGGCCAATTTGTGCTATCCGCTGCCACGTCATTGCTATCCGCCAGTCGTCAGCGCAGTTGTCTATCATAAATAACTGAAAACCAATAAAAAAAGGTAAGCAAAACACGCAAACATTACCAAATACTTGTTGAAGTTTCAGTAAAATTAATATTTGAAGACGCATGTGTTCAAACTTTCTAACTTTCTTAATAAAAATCGAAAGCTCCTTTGCTCATAAGAAGTGTCGTGAAATTGCTTTATAGATCCGCTGCATTAGGGAGACGGAAACTAATTAAGAAAGTTTCCGTCTCAGAATCTTTTAGAGGCAAAGTTTATTAAGTTCAATTTGTTACCTGTACTTCTAAAGCGTGATACGCGACGATTAGGCCAAGTAAAATCACAGTCGACATTGATATAAGCGTCTTCAACGCCTGCGAATATATTGACGCCTGAAATGAAGTAGCAATAGGTTAACGTCAACTGAATTCTAGAGAAGTAGTTTATTTATAACTATATGTTAAATTACCTTAGTATATACACCAGCACTTGAAAGTTCATTTTCTATAACCATAATTATTATACCAAACATTCCCATTACTAAAGCGTAATCACTTATTCGTTTCCTTTTTTCGAATAACGCCTTTCTTCTACCTAACCTGAAAATGAAAACACAATTTATTTAGTACGTTTCATTTATTATGAAGGCAACTTATTTCTCTACTGGGTTAATGTCAAATTTCGGAGGGACTTCAAAATTTACGAGGTATCCAGAACTAGGTCTCGTGTGGCTCAGATCAAAGTTTTCGTGCCAACGACCAGTATCTCGGGATTAGAATTTATTGATGAAGGCCCATCGCCATTGATTGGTACCTCACAATCTTCCTGATTGATTTATCAGTAAATTGATCTTAAAGAGGATTAACTTCTAGCTTCACCAGAGTTGACAGTGCATAGCTTTCATTATTTTGCTTCCTGCGTTTCTTTATTGCTAATCATTATTGAAAACATACACACAATCATACGATTCTGAAACATTACTGAGCTAAATTGTACCGTCTTCATCATAATTAAACTACTTATTTAGTGAACATTTAAACCAAGCACGTTTGAAGTACGTGCTCTTACAACTTCGATGCATCTCACGTTGTTACCCACTTGCCGTTCTGATTACTCGATAATAGGAAAGATCACGAAAAACTATACATTGTGTGTTCTGTAATACATTTACTTTTTGTTATATGTCCAATTGACATAGTAATAACAGTTCTAACAAGCCTTATGACTTTCTCAGAAGAAACAAACATTGACGTCACTGGTTTTCTACTAAATAAAATATGGATAATTAATAATGATAACTTCTATACACACTGCATTTAAATATTCTGAAGACAAACAAAATCGATGTGACCCTGATGCAAGTTAATTCCGTTTGTTCAAGGCTGATCGGCATTATTAAAACGTTTCTAGCTTATGTTCGGTTTATGAAGAGAGTTTTGTGTGATTTATTTAATAACTGGTTTAGTTTAAATTCTATATTACAATGATTTAATATTATTTTATTTATTAAATATATTTCGGTTTTCCTCAAACCATATTTCATCACCAAAATTTATTTTAACCAGCGTAAATATATAATCTTCTACAACAATTCTACATGAAGACATTGAAATTCATAATGACCATGACCATTCACCCGCAAGGTGAAATTGTTGGTGCGAAATAATACTCACTCTACATAATATTATATTCGTTTGTATATACCAAAGGATCTAAAAAGCGTGGGTTCGTTGATACAATGCTGATAGGAGCACGCTTGGAACCCATAAACTACCATATAAAGTGCTGGGGAAGGATTTCAGTCGGCATGGCACTCGTATTTTTGGAAACACAATGTATGTTGGTGCTGTTGAATTTTTATGGGCTTTTGTATAGATAGAAGTTAGTGATTAGTAGATACTGATGCTATAACGGAGATTTTATATACCTAAGCTAATTATGGAAGATTAAAAAATTTGGTTGATTTTGGTTTTTTCCTTCTGGATTTTATTAGTAGCAGTTCGGAATTTGGATTTGTACCCGGTTGATGCTAAAAGGCTCGTCAACTAATGTATGGGACTTAAACATAATCGATGAAATATGGGTTTACTACAGGTGCATCTCTGCCCAATTCTTCGCAGAATACAGGTGTGATGTTATGTGAGTGTATGTTTATGAAACATATTAGTACAAGCAAACAAAAACATAAAATTAAATGACCGATGAATTCGATTATGCATCAAATATAGGCAACGAATTTTCAGTTAATAAATGTTAAAATATTACAAGTACATTCAATTTTAATAATAGTAGCGTAAACAGTTCCGCTTGAAGTAAATACTAATAATTCTGCACAGGTTATAACAGCTCAATGAGTAATTGAATTTTAAATACATTAATTTTAAAAAGCGATCATGAATTAAAATGTTAATAAGGATGGACAGGCACAATGAAATTATTTGCAAAACTGAATTGAATGGAGTTATTTGGAGATTTCTATTTTATTATTTTTTTATCGCCTTTCACTCGATCGTGGTGCCACTCAAAAACTGCTGAATTTCAAAGAAGATTTTACTATTCGCTAGCTGTCAAACGACTTTTGTTGAATTAATGAAAGATTCTTTAAGGAAAATAAAGATTGCAATAAGATTAAAAAACAAAGATTAGATTGTACTGTGTGTATCATTCACGACTCAGTAAATTTTATTTAGTGGCTCAAAAAATATTAATAGTTTTCAAAATAAAAGCTTTGTGTGCGCATAAAATATATTATGCTCAAATAAAGGGACGTTCAGTACCTTTTAGTTTCAAGAAAACTAAACGTAATACAACTCACTTTATTTTTACCTAAAATAATCAAGATCACAAATAGCCCTCTAAAAGAACTTTATAGCCAGTCGTTATATTCCACCCTTTAACTGTTGCAAACGAAATTATCAACACAACACAGTTATGTCTCAATTCAGCTGAATAGAATCACGTAGACAGCCATTGTTTTGAAGAAAGCCACCTATTTGTCATGTCTACATTGTGCTGAGACATGGTCGGTCCACGTAGGATGATACATCGTTATGTATTCAAGTCTCGGGAGAATAAACTCGTCGGTTTTCGACCAAGGATTGACCCCAACTTTATTACACTGCTTATTGGTTTTATATAACCCACGAGACTTAATGAAAATAGTAGGATCCGATATCGGGAAAACAATGAAGTACGCCATAATAATGATATGTTGTATTAAGTGCGGTTTTATTGGTCGCATTTTACGAATCGCATAAGGATTCCTTTTATATTGATCGTAAAAGTTTCTTTGGCAGATGATGTGTTATTAATATGGATAAACCTTCGCCATGAATCGCGACTTTGTGTGTGGTTTAAAATATATGAGCACGATTACTTTTAGACCAATTTATGTTGAAACTTAAAAAAAAAGATGAATTTTTTCGATAACAGTTTATAAAACACGCACGGTTTGCGTCTCACGGCTGTGCTTAAATTTTCTTGTGTCTGACAGACATAGATAGATAGATAGATAGATAGATAAAACATTTATTCAGTACAAACAAAAAAATAGAAGACAGCACAGAAACGACAAATTTACACGACAAATAAAAACAAATAATAATTACAAGTAACACACAATAAAAGAACAACATTAAAAAAAGAAGAAGAAAACAACACAAGGAAAATAAATTGTTTATGGCAATCCTCGGTGGGAATGCCGAACTACCTATCTTCTCAAAAAAAAAATATAATAAAAAATATTGAAACTTCAAGATTTGCATCTTGAAGCTTGAACACCTATACTTGTGCGGTGCGCGTCTCTAAGTTGCACTGAATGGGAGTCCAGCTCAGCATGTGCCAGGCAATATACCTGACGCTGATATTCTGCTGGATCCTTGTGGCGACATACGGACGCCAAGGCGATGCAGAACGTTTGGTGAGTTAACCATATTTGATTTTTAAATATTGTGTTTGTTTTATGTTTGAGTGTGTGTAATATTAATAGGCATAAGTATATACTAAGAATAGAAGTTGAATAAAAGATTGGCAGCGATCAGTATGATTGTGTGTGGTGTAAGGAAATATAATTTAAGAAAGATAAATGCTTATAAACGATTGACTGAGATCAGCAGAGTAAGTAAGTAGTAGTATTAATATTATAATGTGAGAGTTTGTGAGGATGGATGGTTGAAATAAATAAAATTAAAAAAAAAATTGTTACTCTTACCCGCAAGAAATACCAAACAAATTTTGATGAAAATTGGCATACAGGTAGATAATAGTCTGGAATGAGACATGGAATACTTTCTTGACATCACATAATGATGCTAGTTTATTTATTTCAATTATCAAAAAATACAATAAAAGCTTGATTATAAAGAATATGGATTTAGGTACGTGATAAAGCTAAAATTACTGAAGCATCATCCAAACATCCGATATAATATAGGTATTTTACCTAACACGTTTCAAATCTTTACGCACCAAAAAACATCAAAAGCCAAATAAATCCTAAACTTTTGAAGTGCAATCCATTTTGTTCAACTTTAAATATTGGTACCCATCCGTATTTACTTTGCTCCCAAGTTGCGTTTACACACAGCGTTTCAAAACGAGTGGTCCACTGTGAAATGGAAATTTTATATTGAAATCGAACCAAAACTGTGAGTGTATAAATCTTACCTAGGCTTTCGGTTCGAAATCGTGGTTGATCTGATCGTGACTGATGGGAGGCTTTATTTGCATTGTGAAATCGAGCACTGGGACTGTTTAGGTGAAACATTATGATCATACGCTGTAATTGACGCGTTTAAATATCATAATTGCATTCCATTTTCTATATTATGCATATTACACTCTGATATGTTGTGGATTTTTGTCAAAGCGGGTAAAACCTGTATGAGGTTGGCATAGCAACACGGGGATTGCCTATATCCAGCAGTGGGTGAGTCGGGTTGTAGATGATGCTATAGATGCAACGCCCTGAATGAAGATTCTTTACACTTACCATTGCTTATCACAAAATAGTCAGTAGTGTAAGTCTAAATATTCAAAAAAAATAAACTTTTTCGAATCCAGTCAAAAGATTATGTCTAAAACAAATGAAATTCGTAAAGCCATTTCATGCTGAAACACAAATAAACAAATGAAGAACACGAAACGTGTCGTTGTCCTTATTTAGTCGAACACTCACGAAACATTGCAAATTGGAATTTTTAAGCCACGTCTGTTATTTTACTGAACAACAAACGATTGGGAAACTACATGATGTTAATTTGCGTTTCGTATTCAATTGGAACGTGCATTTTGAGATCTTAATCGGGCACGAAACGTGAATATAAATGATTGTCAAGTGTTTACAAAACATTTAAATTGGTGTTATTATTGTTGTCGTGTTAAATTAGGTTTTTCCACAAACATTTTTAGAGGCAGTCCAGAAAAGAAAAAAGTGGTTACTGACAAAAGACAGTACATGACACTTCAATGTAAACGAGTGAAATACCTACTATAACTTTATTGTTTATTTAATTTAAAATTAGTACCTTATTACAACATTAAAACAGCGAAATTCTACAAAGAACTGGTCAAATGTAAAAAAAAAATTCGTAGTCCCCAAGGTAAACACGAATTCACATGACAGAATGGAAAGCTCAGCATTGTGTGATCTTACAAAGACGCTCTCCAATTATGCTGAAGTGCCAACTTTGTCTGCTTCATTATCATTTCATTGATCGACTTTTGAAAAACTCTTACTGAGTTCGAAATATCACGATTTTAAGACTTTCTTTGAATTCTTTAATATTTGCGAGAGTGATAGTAAAATGTCTTTTTCAATATTTAAATAATTTGACAACAAATTTTAAATTAAATTTGTTAAATAAATATAAGTTTCACTTCTCAATTTCATTTGTGTAGACACTTCGATGAAAATGTATTATAATATGATGGCTTACTTTGATTAAAACTGTTTAAAATTCAACTTACAGAAACATTCTGTATCAGACTGTACACCTTCTGAATTGGAAGCAAATCTCATTGATAAAACACAATTCATCCTTAAAAGGATAACGCAATATCCTCGCGACGAGTCCTATATCACGTCTGAACATTTGATCTCAGGTACAATTTAACTCAATATAAAAACATCACGCACATCCACTCCAATTACAGCTAGAGCATTGGACACTAACCTATATCCTATATTGGGTTTGTGCTTGGCTGTCCCCCCGCCCTTGTACGTGCCGCCGCCAAGCGCTCGTTCTTCGCCGAAGCGCGGGTATTCGCTGTGCACGCCGACTAGTGCGACGCCGGCTTCTTCGCCTCCCGCGTCCCTCCCTCCCCCCGAGTACGCCTTCATCGCGCCCGGGATCGAGAGCGTCGACACCGGCTTCCGCAGCTGAAATACACCGAAATACACAGTCAGCAAATTGTTGTAAACCACCAAAATTGAAATCTCAATCCGAAACGCACACTGTCGCATGTTACATTAAAATCGTTCTGTTGAGTTCGGTGTCGCTCAAATCAGTTTCGCGATATTAATGTTTTGATTCAGCTCTATATTTAACAAGTTTATTTCAATCCACGACGTCTCATCTGCGCATTAATAAATGTGGACTTCATACAAATTCAGAAATAAATATTTCTCGTTGAAACTTTTCGTTTAAGACTATGTTGTATTCAACCGTAAAGCTTCTCGTAAAACTTGAGAAACACGAGTTGTAGTATTTTTGAACTCATAACCGTTTACCCTTCTTAACATAACAATGTCCGTTATCCTCTGAAACGTAAGGCTGCCCTCGAGGAAATACCGCTATATCCTTGACCCGAGATTAATAAAATGACGCTTTAAGGAAATATCGAAGAAACCCACAATGAGAATTGTTGTATTCCTCTAAGAATGTCTCCATTCATACGTTACGCATTTAGAAGATGCATATGGTTGACCAAGGTTAAATACATACTATATTTAAGCTGCGCAATTATTTCGTGACTAATGGCAAATACTTACTAAAGTCTTGGAGCTCCAATTAAGTGGAGCACAGAAACATTTTTGAGATATTACGCAAATAAAATTGCGTGCCTTATTCAACTCTTAGTTGGTAAACATGTTTGTGCGTAATTAAAATTTTCAGGATACTTGAGTGCCCCAAGGCAACGTTGGGTGAAGCAAGGACGGAAATGTGACGTGCTACAATTTGCTAAATAGCTATTTTCTCTTTTGACCAGCATGTTTCTGCTGGCAGCTAATTAGATTTATTATCTACGTGTATGCATACTGGTTCCCGCTTTGGGTTAAATAATGTTTTCCTGGTTTCCATTAGCTTAATCTAATTGAGTCAATTTATCTGCTAATGTAAATCTTTGAAAGCTTTTATTTTGTTAGTGTTCCTTTAATTTGTATTTGCTACGATTTCGCTGATTAGATAAGATTTATGTCTGTAATATCATGATTTATAACGTGTAAAGAACTTTTTCAAAGTCAAATTGTATATCACTCTAAAGGTTTCTATTGCCGGAGCGCCTATTTCCGTCATATTCTCTAGATAATTCAAAGATAACGGTGATAGAATCCTCAAATTGCCAATACATGCGTCTAGACATTCAAATCGACCAAGCGTGACGTTGTGTGCAGTAGCCTCAGACTAATCTCACTGTAACACGATAAAGCTGGATCATTGCGTGTATACTGCTTAATTAAACTTTATGAACTTGTATGATGTATTCAAAATACGTCTAACAACGTCTGGTTTGAATATTTTAATTAAAATGGCGACCCGTGAACTGTAAAGCTTATAATGCATGCTACAACGGCCAGTTACTGTAGCTAAGTGAAAACCCTGTAAGCAAAATTCATGATAAGCTTTGAGCTCGGCGATCTTTATAATTTTGTTTAAAAAAACGTTTATATGAAAATGTTTTGTGCATATTGCAGTAGTTACCAATTATGCTGAAGCTAAGTAAATTGGATTATTTTGTTTTTAACTTTTACAAAATTGCGCAGGACTCTTAATTAAGCGTTCGGTTTGGGTTTTACAGTTCAATTAAAAAGTCAGAACTTCATATCAAAAATAATTGAGGATCAACATTCTCATGTAAACCCAACTACTGAGCGCAGATGGGGTTTTCTTTTTTAACTATGAGAACTTCCAATTCCAATTTCGTTATTTTTGGTTTCAAAGAGAGATTTTTTATTTCCAATTCGCAATCAAAATTTTAATAATTTCCACGTAACAGTTCAGCATGCTTAACATCTACAGCTTCAAGTAATGAATTCTAGAATATGGCAAGCAATTGCATTGACTTATTTGCATACGCTACTTAATTGCTTCAGGAAAATATTTACTTCTCGAACTCAGCAGTAGTTGGCCTATAAGCGTAATAAGCAATTCTCGGCAAAGCGTTCATCGGGGCCCAACACTAATATCGAATAGATCTGCGGTATCACGTCGCCAATTCGGTTAAACTTGGGTGATCCGATCGTAATAGCAACATTCGTATAAACTGTCCTCGCTGAAACTACCCGTTTACTCTTCCCTAGATGAAATATCGGAGAAAACGAAGATAGGTAGGAATGGTGGCCCACTGTTTTTACTATCACCATGATTAAGGAAAGGTTTTCTTATCACAGCGCTGTGTGTGCTAAGAAAACAGGGCTTGATATTTTGAAATATCAATCGTTATTTTTGTAAAATTATGAGCACTTGTGGAAACCCGCAGATTGTTTTGCTGTAGTAAATGAACACAAAAACGAAACAATTCTATTCTTAATACCACTCATTTGGTACAACAACAATTTTACCAAAACAACCACACTGGCAACAAACTTCAGATGGATTTGAGCAAACAAACAAAACGGAATTAGAAACGTAGAAAGGAGCATAAACGGAACGGAATATTTTTGTCTTTATTTTTAGAGTAAGCACATTCATTCATTCAACATTCATAACACGTAGGAGAACTTTTGCGTTTCCCGTCAAAACTCTAGAAAACTTTTTTTTGTTATTACACATATAAAATTTAACATTTAGATAAGCGTGGCCCAGTATATTTGGGGACTGTGTCGTCGTATCTAATGTGTCTTATGTATACGTCTGAATAAGGATATTATTTTGTCTACTAATACTGTATTATAGTATGCTATTACAGTACTATACATATGTAATAATTTTTTTTTATTATTATTTAAACTTTAAAAACAACACGTCAAAACACGTCGGTATCTATCTCATTTTATGACTACGAGTACCATAAAAAAGTCAAAATGCCGTAAGTTGAAATGTATTGTTTCTGAAATCAACGCGGATATATATTTTACTCTAAAACATATTTTGCTGCGCCGAAATAGGGTTGAGTTGCTCATATAGTCAAGTGACGACATATTGGATTGAAGCAAGACTGGAATACAAATGGCCGAGATAGGAAATGCTGACGTAGCCTATGAGTGTTGGCAAACACTGATGACTTTGATCCTTAAGTGAGATAATAATTATACTGTGTGAATAGAGTTGACAATTCGTCCAACGTTTGTATGTAAAGTTTTCCGTTAGGTATATGAATTAAGAATTTAAAGATGCAAACTTGTCCACCTCTACTGAAATGCTGAAGGTGCAACAATTTGATAAGTTCTCATGCTATAGTGTTAGCATCTTCGAATTCTCAATTTAAAAAGTGGGTAAATCATTCTTACAATAAATCAAACACGGTTTCCAATTTCTGAAATTAAGTGCGACCAATTTCATAAAGACCAGAAATGTGGTTAGTACTACAAAAGAACTGTTCATTTAAAAAATACTTTCTTCTTCTCTTTATTTTGCTGGTAAAAAGTGGCCATCCCAAGTTATGAGCAAATGTTTTGGAAAATATGACAGTATAAAAAAACAATTTCGACGCTCACAGCCAGTTTTAAGCCAAGCGTTGAAAATTATTATTGTCAATGGTTTTTATCGTTCAAATTTTGGGGTGAGGCAGTATTTAAACTGCAAATTGTACTTGTAATTTTATGGTAAACAATCCGTGATTAATTACCGCCATAATTAACGTTGTAATAATTTTAGCATGCATAATTTCCACGTTGTAAGGAGAAAACACATATTTATTGTACGGGGATGTGTTATATCAAGCGTATAGGTTAATTTTGCGATGTTGCAGATTTGTATTTGTAAAATGTGAAGTAGATTGATGTGATAGGGTTTAAATGTGAAAGTTGTCTCACTTTGGTAAATGACCCATTATGAATTCTGTATAGTGAGCAGTGGTGGCCCAGTGGTATCGGCCGCGACTTACAAGTTGTAGGTCGTGGTTTCGAGCCCAGGCAGTCGCTTTACTTTGTGTAAATTATTTCATCACCACTGCTCTCAAAAACGGTGAAGGAAAACATCGTGAGGCAACCGGCATGTCCTAGAACCAAAAATTCGAAGACATGTGACATCCACCAACCCGCACTGGGCCCGCGTGGTTGATTACGGCCCATTTCCTCTCACAGAGGGGAGGCCTGTGTCACAGCAGTGGGAACATTAATAGGCTGATAATGTGATGTGATGTGATGTGAATTCTGTATTGGCTTATTGGGTTCTTTTTGTAAGACCTACAAAAAAAATATATTCAGAGATATCAACGAAAACGCTGCGATAGCGATTTGAAAAATGCATGAGATTGCCATGCGATATCAAAATATCACGTGATAATACCAAACATGTTGCCATTTCGACCATCAGCATCGCTACATTGAACGACATCACAAATGAAAACAAGTTCTAATTTTTTTATAACTTTTTTCTTTATCATAAATAATTTCATTTTTTTTTCTTTCTTTATCTGTACACAATAAATTACCTACTGGCAGCAAAAAAATAATAAATGAAAGACTCACTGTAGGTAAAGCCTCTAATATTATGATTAACTACATATAGATTTCGGCAGCTTATTACGATTACTGGATTATTGAAAAAATAAGATTTTGACCTAGAGGGGAAATAAAGACTGATAGCTTATAAAATTTATAAGCTATTATTCGTTAAAACATTTATTGTTTGATTCTCGTGGAAATTATCAATCAATCAATCAAAAGAACACAAAGATTCTACGGAAAAACGACATAACTCAAATAAGGACAAAGCACATTATATTTTATTTATTTTGTATCATATATTCATTATATTATGTATATATATATATATATTTATCAGCGATGAAGGCCCAGTTAATTATGATTTTAAGCCGATCTTACAAATTAAATTGCAAAATATTTATTTAACCTAACTTAACTTACGTTGTAAACGGATAACCATTCCTACGTACATAGGTCACATAGTGCTATTGCGTACAGAAATGTCTATTATTTTAAATCGAAATCATTTTTAAATTGAAATTACAATCAAACGATATACCGACTTTCACAAAATAATAACGTATACACACAATACCCCATAATGATATGTCCTCCTCCTTACATCAATTCCCCAGTACTGGGGGGTCGTGGTAACGTCATAGTTTCAAAACTTTCTCCTTAATTATGCTTCTACACTTGCTTTTTCTTTCAGCAACATGCAACATGCACTTAATGATACTCGTACTAGTAGGTATCAGATAAACCAAATTCTCTGTTTTCAAAAGAATGTTCCTTTTTCAAAATCTTGAGTTCTCAACGAGCGTCCTTGGAATTTGTTGAAGAATAACTGCAAATACACTGTTGGGGACAGGTCTGACTTGTAGTGTTTCAACTGCAATAAAGTGTAGCAGTCGAAAGGTAGTTACCTCAAATCTCACGAACACTTGTAAGTGTGAGTTCAACAGCATTTAGTTGAGGTTAAATACTAGTAGACAAGGACACTGCATCTCTGAAATTGTTTAAGAAGAGATTTTTTTACTAGCTTTGCCCCGCGGTTTTGCTCCCATGGAGTTTCCTAGACGAATCTATACCAGGAAGCTTTAGTATCACTAAGTGATACTAAAGCTTCCTGGCAGCGAAATATTTTTTTTGTAATTGGATCAATATTTTAAGACGAACGAGGTAATCAAATCTTTGTTACATCATTGTAGGTTTTCGAGACATTTTCTCTAGAAAAAATAACCCTTTCTTTTTCTTTAGAGTAAGTAACCAAACAACTCTTCTCAGTTGATGGATATACAGTCTCTCCAAATACATCATCTAACCGTGTACAAATGATTGATGAGTAACGACCCATGCCGAGTATATTTATAATTCTATCCAGTATATATTTCCCTTTTCTGATTATCTATAAACCAAAGTCTATTAATATCGCGGTATTGTGTAAATTTCTTGAAACCGTCAACAGTACTCGGCTATATATTCACCACGCAAACCTCACACAGGATTGAACATGATAATCTAATTTTAGAATACTTTATGTGTATTTATTTTTATCACACGCTATAGAAACTAGGCCTTTGGATAAGCAGCATGTTACTTTCAATATTTCAAATGTAAGTAATACTTTATTTGCATTGATAATAATTATAGTCTAAAAATACTTTGCATGTTATTGCTTGGTAGACTGCCTTTTTATTTACCAGCGTCATGCAACTAAAACAGCCTATTGCCCTCATTAACTCTTACTTTACTTATTGGATAAGGACGTAAGTGGATAAGATTTGATAAAAGGGATGTTTTTATGAAACAGAAAGTAGGATCTAAAATTGTATGTCTTGATTTTCACCACAGTTAAGGCTTAGCTTATTCTGGCAAATTCTAAAATGAGAACTTATTTGTTATTATAACTTTACATAATATTCCGAACTTAATAACCACGAAACCAATTTTGGAGCTGCATTGTTCGGTCATATTGTAAGCCTTTGTTTCATTAAAATTGGTTTAATATTGCTAAAATTATGCCGGCTAAACTAAAGGCCCCTAAATGAGAATTTTAACATAGAGAACAACGGTCTTCCATATTATTCAGATAGTCTGCTTTAGAAGGATTAGATTCTTTAAAGTTAGAGTGAACAGGCTTCTTCTTGGTAAGCTTACTTCATCGTCGACTCTGTCTCTGTCACCTCTGACCTAGACTAGAGTCAAGAGGAAAACCATCACAAATAAAAAAAAAGATCCATAATAATTTTCTGTATGTCATTTTCACAAAGAAATAAGTACTTAGTGTTTGATTCCGACCATGTCATCACGGACACACAAAGAAAAACAATACTATATATACTTTCTAACTACTGAAACAGTGAATAAAATCTGACTTGAACTTAACATTCTCATAATTAAATCTGCAGACACTACCTGGTAACTAGTGAAGAGGCAAGCTCTTAGGCTCGTAGGATTATTAATATTCACCCGGATCTAGAGTTTCCCTAAACCGTCAAAAGCCAAGTTTGGAAGAGAAAAACGGTGCTTTTATCTTTACTCGTGCCTTTTTTTATGTAGCTGGCACGATAGCAGTTAAGATTTTGTTTGCTCAAAACTTCATCACTGTCAGTCACGCTTTGTCGGCTGCGGTCTCTTCGGCTGTATATGTCGAGGTACAATAGCAAGATCGGAGGTGGACCTTAGTACCTCGTTTCAAAAATCGAGTAGAAACATATGATTCTTTTGTTGGGCGTGTGTGAATGAATGAGATGGGTACGTAAGGTATTATGGAGGTATGCGGAACGGGGTGGAAAGTCCTGCCACCGCCAGTGATTCACCATGCATCGATAAGTGAGGATCCTGTCCAGTGTCTGTCTATCGAGTATGCCTATACAGTCTGAGACAATCGCTCTATGGAATCATTTGTTTCATAGAACGATAGCATGTCTTCAGACAGTCTTGAGTTCTTGACCTCAGTCTGCGAACAACTAAGAAAAAGTTTAGACCCTATCCACCACGTAGGTAATGGATGATGGCCCCGGTTAATATCAATGCAAGATACATAGCTCCAGCTTTTTCTAGAGTAATTAATTAGATTTCAGATTAGGATCACAAGTAGTGGGCTAAGCTATCTATGTTAATACGTGTTCTGTGTAAATGTTTCAATGATTTACAGATTCAATTATCATTTAAATGCCTTTCAATGATAAATGGCCTGGGGCTAATAGCGACCCTTTCTTGTTGTGGTCATTTAAAATAGAGGTAAGGTCTTATAAATTATGGGTTTGCTCATTTCAAATAGAGATAAGGGCTTAAAAGTGGAGTATGATTCACCTGTACATTTATGATATCCTGGAGTGATATACTCGTATTAATCAACATAGAGCATGGTAACTATGAGTGATTAATTATTGTAACGTCTTCTAATTATTTCGTAATAACTGTAATTTAAAGCTGTAGTTAAATAAATTATGAAGTATGTAAGGATCGTAGCAGGTGGCGTTCTGTAGTTTCTGCCTACCCCCATGGGAAAAAGGCGTGAGTTTATGTATGTATGTATGTTAAATAAATTATCAAGCTTACACCTTAAAATTCTCGTTTAAGGCGCCTCCCCGAGCAAAACGCCGCGCTAGTCGAATTTTGTGCAGTTTTTAAGAGCTATCTACTCTTTATTTAAAAAGAAATATCAATTAATAAAAATACATTAAATTTCTACATAACGTTGATTCTAAAATTATAGTACACATTTTTTTTTAAAAAGGTGTTTGTGTAACTAATCTCCTTCCAACAAAACCATAAAAATATGAAATAATTATTGATAGCATGCATCTCCTCATAAAGTGTTCATTAATATTTTTTTTATACTAACACTAATGGATAGACAATTTCATAACGAACATTTTGTAAGTTTTATTTTTTCAAAAGACCTGTAATCGATTTTATAAAGACTTTATTCTAAAATCTGGGCGTATTCACTACCGTAATTCATGCGCCGCCAGTGCCGCTAGGCCCATAGGAATGCTCATATCTCATGCTGATTTTTTGGTCAGGGTACGGCCTTAAGGTACTTTGGTATAAAGAAAATGTTGGTAGGATGGTAGGTAAGTATAACTAAGTTAAGTAGGTCTCATAAAAACATTTTCGACTGCGAATGTCCTTGTTAATTCACAGGCCTACGTCTTATTTCAGAACGAAAGCACGTGTTTTAAAAAGTTGGAAAATTATTGAAATCAGAGGATTCTGCTTTTAAAAGAAAAATACGTGATCTGAAATACGAAACAAGTAAAATAATTGAGGAAAACAAACATTTTTTCGTATACTTTCGTTATTCTGTTCAACTCTTTTTACCTGGGTATTTTTCAAGCATGAGGTATCTTTCTGTTTGTCTATTTCATTAATCTAGTTGTCAGACCTAATCATACAATTTCTTCAATAAAACATGAAATGTCAGTTCTAACGACTATTTATTTATTAACTCACTAACACATCCTAATTTAGTCGAGGATTACCAATATAAATGTAAATGGTTGCCTAATGATGAATCGGTAATACCCTTCTAATGTAAGTCCACCCGCAAACTGTATCTTATTTGTATCCAAGTGTCTCATACACTCGAATCAGTCCCGTATAATCTGACCACATACGTACCCTACACTAATCATTTCGGAGCCCACTCACATGTATCTAACCTATGTATCTATAGTTAGGTATTTACATACCTGTGTACTGTCAACATGAAAAATAACTAGGCAGTTCAGGTATCGTACATTCGAACTGACTATTATTAGATGAAGAATATTTATACCTAGTTTTTTCCTTACTGTGTTGGGTTGCCAGTTTAACCTGGTGCAGCTAAATAAAAGTACCTATTATACATAGACCAAGTACCTATCTATCTGATCTCCACAACCCTGACAATGGTTGTTTAAAAATCAATGCTAACAATAATTTAAATACTTCTATAGTACCTACAGATTTTATTTCTCTCTTTAGGTGATTAGGTGTGTAGAATCAGCAAAGAAAACTAGCTCAGATTTATCTGCTTTTGACTGTACCCAAAACCTACATTGAACCGAATTACGTACAGGAGCGCAAAGCATTTCTAAAAGCCTGCTCACCTCACGTGCGGCTTGCCACGTGCACTAATCATCAAAACAGCAAAACATCTGGCATTTGCAGTCCAATTTCCAGTTGTATGCTAGCCTATTTTCGTCATTATCGATCAGGTCGAACTCGAGGCAAGGTTCATAAAAAAGTAATACGTAATTACTGGTTTCCTTTGGAATTTGTGTTATAAACTTATTTATTTATTGTAACGGTAGGTACCGTCAATTAGGCGTTTAGTTACTTTGTGTATTTTTGTGGGACCTACTTTTGTTTCTTTGTTGACGTAACAGAATTGTTCAAGCTTTCTGCTGTTTTAGTTTTCGATTGTGAATTCAAACTGTTCGTGTAAGTCTTGTCCAGAAATTGTTACAGTGAACAATGTCACCATTACTTTTGAGACTATTTTTGTCTGAAACCTCCTTGGCTTTTCTGAGACCTACTTAACTTAGGTATACTTACCTACCATCCAATAGGGTGTTTTTTTTAGAGGTATAGAACTTTGAAATGGAATAAAACAAGGATGAATTTTTAAAATTGACATGAAATTGACTTCATTCAAAAGATAATCTTTTGGCATTATAATTTAAATATGATTTCTGGCATAAGAGCGCCACGGCAGCCTCGGACGTAATCTTATCTGGAGGTCCAATTTTCAATCACTTTTTCCAACATTTGTGACCGTATATCGACAATAACGCGGCGAATGTTGTCCTCAAAGTGGTCGATTGTTTCGGGCTTATCGGCGCACACTAGCGACTTCACATATCCCCACAGAAAATAGTCTAGCGGCGTTAAATCACACGATCTTGGAGGCCTCCGGAACGTGAAACAATGTGGCTACCAAACGTTTCCTTCAGTAAATCAATTGTGGCACGGGCTATGTGACATGTTGCGCCGTCTTATTGAAACCACAACTCCTGCACATCATGGTTGTTCAAATGAGGAAAGAAAAAGTCAGTAATCAGGGCTCTATATCGGTCACCATTGACTGTAACGTTCTGGCCAATTTGCACAAAACAAGAAATTTGCACAATTTGGAGGGTTGTTCAGGAGTCAGTCTATTCATGTTGAAATGCCAAACCAAACACAAATCACTTGACAGCGGACAAAATGGCCGCCAGTTAAAACAGTCTTCGTTTCTTTATACCAAAGTACCTTAAACGAGAACTTTAAGGTGTAAGCTTGATAATTTATTTAACTTCAGCTATAATTTACAGTTATTACGAAATAATGAGAAGACGTTACAATAATTACTCACTCATATGTTGATTAATACGTGTATATCACTCCAGGATATCATAAATGTACAGGTGAATCATACTCCACTTTTAAGCCCTTATCTCTATTTTAAATGAACAAACCCACAATTTAAAGAACTTACCTCTATTTTAGATGACCACAACAAGAAAGGGTCGCTATTAGCCCCAAGCCATTTATCATTGAAAGGCATTTAAATGATAATTGAATCTGTAAATCATTAAACCATTTACACAGAACACGTATTAACATAGATAGCTTAGCCCACTACTTGTGATCCTAATCTGAAATCTAATTTATTACTCTAGAAATAGCTGGAGCTACGTATCTTGCATTGATATCACCGGGTCCTCATCCATTACCTACGTGTTGGATAGGGTCTAAACTTTTTCTTAGTTGTTCGCAGACTGAGGTCAAGACTGTCTCAAGACTGTCTGATGACATGCTATCGTTCTATGAAACAAATGATTCCATAGAGCGATTGTCTCAGACTGTATACTCGATAGACACACACTGGACAGGATCCTCATTCCATCCATGGTGAATCAATGGGGGTTACAGGACTTTCTACCCCGTTCCATATACCTCTATAATACCATACATACCCATCTGACTCTGTATTAACATACGACGTAGACGTTATTGAAGCGAGGTACTAAGGTCCATCTCCGATCCTGCCACTGTGCCTCAAAATATGCAACCGAAGAGACCACTGTGCGCCAATGCGTGCCAGTGGTGAAGTTTTGAGCATCCAAAATCTTAATTGGTATTGTGCCAGCGACGAAATAAGACGTACGCCTATGAATTAACAAGGACATTCGCAGTCGAAAATATCCACTTCGAAATTTAGATGCAACGCGGCATATGAATGGGGCGAAAGCTATAACCATAACAACTTGTGCGATCCACATTACCAGTTTCGGCGCTCTATTTTGAAAATGAAACCCAAATGCTTATTGCTTATACGCATATGTACTGGCCGCATATTTTGATTTCGAACTAGGCTGAGGCTTATTAAAATGTCATCAGAGTTCACTACGCTAGAGAAAAACATCGCCCTTCGTCAAAGGCATACAAACTATCATATTATTATCATCTAACTACGAAGATACATTAAAATATTCAGAGAACATGTTAAATATTTATAAGATACAAGTCGTTACTTTATGTGGCTTCAGAAAATAGGTTCATAAAGAAATAAATTATGGAACCGCCTACTAATTCAAGTCTTGTAACGACCAATTACTTAAAACTAAACTATTACTATTACTTTATTAAAAGAAATATTACCGATACCCTTTCACCTATAATTGGTACGAGGCCTACGGAGTAATTGACTACGCAAACTTTCAGTATCGGTAGATGTTGATACAAAAAGTTGTAAGGAAAAGTGGTTGTTTACCAAACCTTAATTATGGTTTATGCCATCCATCCTTGTCTGGTTTTAGCCAACATTGATCATAGTACCCACTTGGAGACCCGAGGGAATGATGGATGAGTGAATTCGGTACTATCACATTATTCCGGAGTCTAGTACACGAAAGGTCGAGAGCACTTCTAAAGTACTTCCGAAAAAGTTTTTTTTTTGTGAAGAATCTATTCTTATTATGATTTTGTGAGTGGGTGAAATCACTCGTTACTTTTGCGGACTGTCACAAGGCAAAATAATTCAATGCCAAAGGACCATTTTTAGCTTCGAATGGAGTTTTAAAAATTCAAATGGAAGAGTGTATTTAAGGATTTAATCAATAGCATTAAAAATTTAGGTGCCAGCGTTACCTCGCGTTTGTGTATTGTTTAAAAATAGTCAGAACATTTCAATTGATACGAAACCTAACAAAAGTCAAGGTTAATTAACTCCCGGGTGGTATGTCAGATTGCAAAATATGGAGTATTTGAAATATCTGATATCATCAAATTAAATGTAGGTATATGAAAGGAAATAAATAATAATTTTTAAAACGTTTGCAAAATTCGAGATTATTACTCGTTTGGAAAAGATGTTACAAGTGCTGATGATATAATATTGACGTTGAAATTAAAACAGACCACCAAAATAACTATTGAATGTCAAAACTTTCATGATTATTTTTAGTTTCTCGTTGTCCATGTCCATTATAGATATCATCATAGAATAGAGATGATGTGTTAAAGATATACGGAACTAAATGAAGCGTAAATCAATGCCAATAAAGATTAGTCGGCGAATTATCGGCATTGCCAAAACAAATGAATAGGAAACAACAAATTAGACTCTCGACAGTTTTATTGTTTTGTTTACAAGCATATTGCTTTTTTTTTACTATCTACTAAAAGTAGGTAAATGGTATGAATATATTAGGTAAGTATCCTACTTTTTTATTGACCACTACCTATTTTCAGTTGAAATAATTGCTTAAAATAGTTCAGTTCTCTCAGCTTACGATTTATTCGATCTTCTAAATCATCTTTTTCAGATATCAGATCATCTTAGCAATGGACTCAAATTGATTCAATGTATGATTGACATAAGAACTGAAAAAACATTATCTATGGATGGTATGTAAACAAAATTGTGGCTAGATAATGTGGGAACAAACTGATGCAGGCACATACTTTGAAGCGTTGCGTCATTCCTAGTAATATATTTCCAATTTTCTGGTAAATTACAGGCAAATTTAATGCACAGATTTTGGGCTTTGAAAATAGATACATAATAACAGCTGAGTGACATTCTCTAGTTATTTCAGGTAAATATATTTTAAGCCTAGATTGTTTTGCATTGAATTTCAATTGCATGAATGTGTTTAGTAATTATTCGCAATAAAAAGTGTTGTAAATAATCAAGTAGAAAAAACGACGTCGTGAATTAAGGATAATTGTTATTGTAACAATAGATAAATGTATCAATGAATGATTAAAAAAGTCAATCCTCGTCATTGAAGACCATACATCTGTCAATTTCACGCCTCCGATCAGACAAAACACTAACGAATGGAAATGAGAAATTCGATCTTATTATTAGAGAATACCCGGAGACTTCCTTCTTCGGAGTAGAATGATAAAAAGAGCAAAATTGACAATAGGTATTAAATAATTCTGTGGCTGGTCGTGAATTCTATATTCATTCATCGTCCTACCCGTATCTCAGTTTCTTTGAGGTTGAAGAAGTACCATTCCAGTGTTTACTGCCATCCTAGTGACTGCGTATTATCATCTTTATACAATCCATCCATCTTTCCTTTGGTCCGTTCCTTTTGAGATACGCTCAGAATTAATACTTAAGATTTAGTTGCTACATTATTAACATGACAATCGGTTACTCATGACCGACTACTGAGATGACGGTTAATAGTAGGTATGCAAATATAAGAAGTATTGTTGCGCCGAACCATGATGATGATGAATCAGTTACTTATGACTTCACAATATAAACATAAGCTCTTATTGAAAGTATTCCCGTTTTCACTAATACTAGGTGACTCAAATGAGTGATGTTTCATTAGTGTGACTGATTAGACATTCAAAGCGCGTCAATATAAAGTCATGTGCCACGTATTAATGGCAAATCTTTGATGCTAATACAATTTGATGTGACATTACGAAACACAATACCCACTGATAATGTTTCAAAGTTCACCCACATTCTTAGTATATTCTGGAGCGTATCTATATCTAGGTAATACTTATAAGTATAATAAAAGTAACTAAATATAGTCAAGTGAAACGAAGCGTAAAATTGTTTGTTTAGATTGTCATATATAATGGTCAGTACATCGACCACAAAGCCCCTGTGCTGTGTGGCCTCTGGGTCAGTACAACCCTTTCCTCTTGGACATGGGTCGGTCTGGGACAGAAATATTATTATTAAACTATCAAAGTGTCTATTAATATAATGGCATCATTTGGATTGCCTTTTTTAGTGACAGTTTCACATATTGACGGAACACAATTCTTATTATCAACTTTCAAACTTTTTGCCCCGATTGATTACGGAGTAAAGTAACTTTTTGATTCATAAGAAAGATCTTTAAACCAAATGAAATCATTACCATTAGTTTTTAATGTTTTCTAAAGCTAGCAATTACACACATTCAAAAGGATCACAGCTCTTTCATCGCTATTAACGATGTCGAAAGCCAAAAAAGTGTCCAAATAAATCAGAATGCAAGTATTATAGGTACATGGTTTTGTATTACAAGCATCAGCAATCCTGCTTCCTTCCGATGCCAAATTGACACCGAAAACCATTTTGAATCTGCAAATATGAAGGCCATAAAACACCTCGATCCCAGCCCTATTATTTATCAACAAAGGTTCGTTGTATATTTAGGTGTATCAATACGGGCCTCAGGAGCAAATATCATAAATCAGGCAACAAATAATGTCCGATAGCGTCCATCCAAATGCCCAGATAACTCGTAAACTGGAATACAGCCGCAAAATATGTTGGGATGGACCATTCACTTCGAGTTGTACCGTTTCTACTCTGAAATAAACAGGATAAGGAGGATATTACGACATAAATTTTATTTTTACACCACCTGGGAGACGTGTGATATCAAGTACAAAGATTGATAATATGGGGTATTAGGTCGGTGTAGTTCGGGATGAAAGGGCTGACAAAATTGATCCAAAATAATAAGGTGAAGATGAGCCCGAACCTTGTTATAAACTTGAATATACAAAGATAGAATTACAGCGGCTTATATAGCACCGAAATTTTATAGCAATCAATTTGTCTAGCCGCAACCCAGTAGCCACAATGCCCCTTTGCAAGATTGGTGTCGTATTTTATTGTCTTCTGACTACCGTAACGACTGTCACAGAAGTAAAAATGACAGCTGGGTTTAACGGCTTAACGGACTTTCCGAAGCCGAGAGATTGATCCGTGTGACAGTTATGACTTTTTAGCTATGAGCTCCTCACCATAATACATAAAAATCCACAAGTTTTTGCACCATTTGCAATACTCAACAAATCGAATCGCTTCTGTATCAAAAGTGAATATTTTGAAAGGAGTAAACAAAGTTATAAATCACGCCTACGACGCCAAGGATCTGTGCAACATGGCAAAAAATAAGAAGCTAGTGAGGCGGCAGATTATTACCTTCTTTCTTGTTAAAAATGATTGTTGATGGAAGATAAATGGTGAAGATAATGTTTGCAATGGATTAGAAGTGCCTAGTGAAGAAGTTGAGAGAAAAACTCTTAGTATACTGGACGTGTTCAGACAAAAAAAAGAGAAGTATAAAAGATGCTTAAACAATACAAAACATGAAAAATGTTCTTAAAGATTTACGGAGTTTAAAAGCTCAAATAAAGCATTCTTACTATTTTCATACTTAAAGACCCGTTATGTCCTCTACCACTTTAAAATTAATTTTTTTCAGCAAATACCAATTGGATTGGGGCCAATTTTATATAATAGTTTCTGGAAATGAAGAATTGTTCATTTCCAATTTGCTACTTCAGCTTCTACAATAAAACGGATATTTCACAAAGGAATATATGTATTTTGTGATTTATTGTAACTAAGAAATATCCACGAAACATAAAGCATTTCAACGCAATAAATCATTTAAATTTAACATTTCAGGTGATCAACCTAGTCCAGATTTTCAATATTATCTTGAATAGTCAATATTATCTTCAGATGTTTTATGTTATGCTTCCGTTGAAAAATCATTCATTATTTTACTTATTCAAACGGCGTCACTGAAAACGATATCATAAAATTATTATTTTGAATCTCTAGTTACGGATTGATCAGCTACCAATTTGTTTAAAACTTTGTTAACTTTATCAGGTTTTATTACTTCAAATTCATATTTTATTTCGCATTAATTAATTCCAAGAACTCTTTCTATTTTATTGTCTTCAGAATATTCCGTATTTCTGGCATAAATAGCTCTCCTATTGAAAACTAAAATGAACAAGTAGGTTGAAGTAGGTAATTATGATAGTATTTAAGTAGGCACCACGAGCCTGAGTCATCTATTTGATAAGTATCTTCCCAAACTTTGATTTATGTGTTCTTCGGAAGTTCACTAATAAACTTATCAGGGTACCTACCTACGATGTTTAACTTTAAGTTTACCCTATCACAGACTGCTTAAAATTTCGAGAAGCAATCTAACTTTATCGACCACTAGCTTCTGCCCGCGGCTTCGCCCGCGTAAAACGTCTTTTATCATCCCAAGGGAATACAAACTATGTCCTGCCCAGGATCTCAACTATTTTCATGCCAAATTTCATCTAAATCGGTTCAGTAGAGATTACCCCCAACAACCTCACAAAGTTTACCTCTTTATAATATTATATATATATGTTGCAGTCGCTGGCAGAAGCAAGTATACATATATATATGCTTCTGCCAGCGGCTTCGCTCGCGTGAAATCGAAAATTATCCCGAGGGAACATATTTCCGGGCAAAAGTATCCTACTAGAACTACTATAATATATCTCTGTGCCAAATTTCACTCAGATCCGTCCAGCCGTTTGAGCGTGAAGAAGTAACAATTATACAAACACACACATATACACACTCACAAACTTTCGGTATGACTAACATGACTAACAGACACTTTTAGCAGTCATTTATTTATTTCTTGTTAAAAAAATAATTATATCTACTTATCAGTTCATGCAGTCGTTTTGATCGTGAACTTTTGAAGTTCATATTATAATAATAGTTTAATAATTAGGACACATACATTGCTGACATTATATTTTATTTTATAATGTTTTCTTCGTAAATTGATGGTTTCAGAAATTATATCTTTATTAACATTATACAATTAATTATTCTAAAAAAAAACAAAACTATATACAAATACAAAAGGGAGACGGAAAAGAGCATATTGTGCATTAAAAAATTCGTCCACATCGATGTCAACGGGAAATGTGCCCAGAACGCTGGCAGCATTGCCACGTTGGATGGCAATGCTGATTCTCTGGCCAAAGAAAAGGCCAGCCCTCTGGTCACGTGAAGAGTCGACGAGCTTTGTGCTAAATTCATTATTAATTTGATTCTAGATAAGTTAATTTTAAAAATTAGTCAAAATAGCGGTAATTAATGATTTACAACTGATAATAATAGGCATTTATAATTTTCAGTAATTCTATCGCTTAACACGAATTTCATAAATTTTTCGGTAGTTACAAATGATTTATTTGACACCAAAGATTAGTTACTTGCAAGAAGGCTAAGTTTTTTTTTATCGCATAGTAATATATTTTTTGATACAATCTATAACTCTTGGATAGGAAAATTTGTAATTCTTATTACATCAGGATTTAATCGACGTATGATACGTCGATTAAATCCCGACGCCAGTTAATATAAACTAAAGTAAACTTAAACAATTCAATCCGTTATGAAAAATCTGATATTTCAAAGCAAAGTAAAGTTGTAATAAAAATTGCGGACGAGACCGTCCGGGATTCTTCAAAACAAACAAAATCTTCATGGTCCAATTTTTCACAAAAGCTTTGGAATGTTAGCATTTAATCAAACTGCATTAAAGCTTGAGCACTAAGTTTTTCTGCCAACACTGTTTGTCTGGTTTAACAAAGAGCAACTACAGGCGTATTATTATCTATGTGAGGTTTTATATCTTCTAGTACATTTTCTTGCATTAAAATATTTTAATACGTGGATGTTCACGTCATTTTTTGTTAATACACTATTCATCTATCGTTAATTTTTAGTATCATACTTCAAATAGAATTTCATACTCAATGTTTTTTGGTCACTGGTGTTCAAAGGCACCAAACTTTCAATAAGTCATTCATCCATCTTAGCCCAGGTGTTCTTTATGCTTCGTTCAGTCTAAGTTACTCGAACACTTGGAATGCTTTCACTGGCATGACAAACAACTCCAATATTTTATTATAAGTGTTAGTCAATGTTACGAACTTTCCACTTTGTACCCTATACATGTTTTTTTTAACTCTTACATATGTTAATATTATCACACCTCTTTATATCCTCCGCTAAAGCATTGAAATGCTGCGCTCCCTCCACTAATACTGTTTTTTTTTTGCCAGGATTAGTCCGTGCACGTGCAGTTATTAGTTGGAATTTGTTTTTACTTCTTGTGTTGAATGTTATTGTTTTTTATGTAGTTGCATGTTTGATTGTTCGGAATTTGTGGTGATTTTTTTGTGAAAATGCAGGTGTAATATGTGTAAAGTTGTGTGAGATTTAGTTGGTTAGTTTTTTCGTAATTTTTTTTGATGGAGGTAGTGGTAGTGAAATAATACTTAATAATTTTGTTTGGTGTTATTTGTAGTGAGTTTAGATTCAGCGGCTGATCCCTACAATTCAATAAGGTATTCAAGGTTTGATTTTACTAGAAAGTTATATATATTATATAATTTCACGTTCTCTTTTCGGGATACATTTTGTAACTTATTGTAACGCTTCTATTTGACTTGATCGATGTATTTTGTAGCAAAGAATCCTACTAGTATTGTGAATGTGATACTTGTATGTTTGCTAATCAATCACGCTTGAATGACTGAATCGATTTGGAAGAAACTTGACACACGAGTAAACCATGACCTGAGTAGGTACTTTCCTCTCAGGCATCATCCGTGGTATAATTTCCGACTTTCAAGAGTTCAAACCTAGTATATTATTTGTTATTCATCTTACTGTTACTGATCAGTCTAATATTAGCGTCCATCTTAATATCTGATTCAGCTTCAACTTCCTCATTAATACATATTCATTTGGATGTTACAAGCTTAAAGTTGTTGCGAACATTTGACAGCAAACATGTTAATCAAGTTCTGCATACGGACCGATTTGACCTAATTACATTGATGTCATCAAAACATGTTAGCTGTGATTTGGGTTTTTGGAGCAGGAGTCAAGTTATTGTCTATTAGCAAATTGTCTAGGCTAGTCTTTGATGGTAAAAAAGAAATGATAAAACGTAAGTAACGTTTAAATATCCTTCCGTGTAATACATATTAATTGCGTTTTTAAATATTAGCATGTAAAAACATATACCTACTTAATTATCATGATTATTATCAATATTTATACAAAAGTCGGCAATAACATAACCTATTTCAATTACTCGTATGAATTCTTCATTGCCAAAAACACAACCTTTTAAGTAATATTGATTAACTTAACACAAAAAAATCTACGACTTTTTTCTTATAACAGCGCCAACGGTTTAAAATTCATTAAGAATTTCAAACTCAATGTTCGGTGTTTAAATTTTTTATCACCGTTGCTTTGAAATATTTTCTTCTTTTATTAAAACTACTAATATCCCGAATATAATACTTTTAGTTAAAACTAAGATTTAGGTTTATTAAGAGAGTAAATTATTCTCACCGAGACATAGCAAGTTTTAATAAAGTTACGCCTGACATTTTGACCCTTTCATTGAGGCAAGTGTTCAACTGGCTGCCAAAAAGTTGCAGATCCTTGCGAAGGTGAGACAGTACTTCACGCAAGAAGAATTGCTTAAGTTCGGTCAGTATCAAGCGCAGGTTCGATCTTGCATGGAGTACTGTTCTCATCTCTGGGACGGATCTGCCAAATATCAGCTTGATGCACTAGAACCGATAACCGAAAAACGGGCCAAGAGGCACTGGTTGAGTCAAAGCAAGCTGCATTTCGGGGAGTGTGCGACGGAATTGCATGATCTAATTCCGCATAGCCCGTTTCATCATCGGATTTCAAGACGTATGGCGATGCGCCATCAATACATGGTGGACATCCCAGCCAAACGTAGTGCGTTTTGGATAATACTTTCAATATGCGTACAGCTAAGGAGTGGAATTCCCTGCCGGAGTCTGGGTTTCCCGATAGCTACAATCTCGGGGTCTTTAAGTCAAGAGTAAATAGATTACTTCCAGGCAGACGTGCTACACCGTCGACCACATCATTGCTTACCATCAGTTTAGATAGTGGTCAAGCGCAAGCCTATATATAATAAAAAAAAACTATGAGAATAAGATTAACACGTTCGCTGCCAAGGACTCGCCTCGCGCGAGATACCATAGCTTTGTAATTGTTTCAGATTATGATAGCGAACTTTTTAAAAGCCAATGTAATGTTACATTTCAAACTACAACTTTGCTTTGTGGTATTACTTTGTGTCTGCATATCTATTATTAAAAAATATTCGCTCTTATAAAATGAACTTTACAGTTTAAAATTAAATTATGTTGACCCGCAGATTATCTAGTTAGAATAGTTATTGTGAGCGCGGCTACTGAGCTTGTGGTCCTTGGTTTGATTCCAGGTCAGATAAAATAATAATCCCATTCGATTTTTAGTTTGGAAATGCCCAGTTACAGCTTGAGATTTGAATGTGTGTCTCTGGTTTGTTTTAAAAATAATGTAAACAGTTAAGTGTGTGTATAATAATAAACCCTGTCTACCCCTTCAATGAATACGGGATTAATAATACAATTGCTGTTGATCTGACGACAAAAACTTGAACCGTGGGCATTCTGTAAATGTAGACAGTGTGTCCATAGGCCATATATTTATGTCCAGTGTGCCTGATGCTTATCACTCTGTGAAATATGTTTCAGTAGATTTAGGATAAGTATGGCGGCATTAAAATATAATGCTTTCACACCAACAGCAGACATATCAAATGCATCAGTATTGGATTGTTTTCTTCATTAAAAATGCATTTCGCATAAAGCAGGCAACATTTATTGTTTTTTTTAGGTTAATTGTTGAAATTGTTAGAAAGTAAATTCTTGAAGTTGTTTTAGTCATACACATTTAGGTTCTGCCCAGACAGTCTTATTCAAAACTGTCTGGTAAACCACAGCCCTCTAGAAACAATGATAGCAACACTGTGAATGGAAAAATCGCACCGCGCCGCCAGTAACTAGAGACGCCATTACTAATAATATTCGAGTTCATGTAAGTTTCAGCTGTCACAGGGATATTGTAACGGGCTGTCAGTTTCTATGGGTAAGCTGTGACACTCTTCTCTCTTGTCTTCGCTCTTGTTTTGTATGAAAAATGTTGAAATTCCTTCTTAAGTAGCGGTCGCCGGGCCATCACTGAGCTGTGTGGAGCCATACTTGCGAACAAAGTGTCTCATATAGACAAAAATGTATTGAAAACCAGTATTGATACCAGTAAAATTGTTGCTAAGGTGCGCTCTATCTAACATTCTTTTTTTACTACATTTAACGCATCATTGATTTTTCTTTTCTAGGGTGGCTACTTGCTACTAGATAATTTTGGTCACGCGACTATTTCGTGCTTGAAGTCCGGACAATGTCACTCATTCTTTCTCGTATTAGGTACCTAAATGTTTTATGAACTTTTTTTGTAGTTTTAAAGGCGAGCTATAAAGGCATAAAATATTGTAATGTACCTAAAAACCTTTATGAGTTTTCAAACAGTAAAGGAAAAGTTTACCCGTTATTTAGAACAAATTATTTTTAATTCACCAAACTTTTACGTAAAGGGGGTTCAACATAGATACCTATTAATGAAATTACAACTGCGTTAAATCACAATTTATTTGGCCTGTTATCTTCGTCAGTAATTACTGCAGCGAGGTCGTTGGCTTAGAAACACGTCTGTACAAAATTAGCTTTTATTTTTCGAGAGATATGGTATAATTTTGTTTTTATGTTTCATGTTGTGCGTGACCAGAAAACGCCCATGTCATTTTTGTCATGGGTGCGGACCACTCTAACGATGAGACCTGAATATAATGGAGATTTTGAATTTTAACACTGAAAGTGGACGTAAATGTTTTATTATTATAGAAGTAAACGTTGTCATGATAATAAAGCTATCATTTAGCTTCATAAAATTGACAGGTAATGAAGAGTTTGTATTTAGGAACCTACATAAACGACTTTAGTTTCAAATTGTCAGTATTTAATGGTTATAAAACAAATATTTTAGGTCTGTCAGAGTTGTACTGAAAAGTCGGTGATTACGAACCTATGTACTTACAACTATCAGATTAAAATAATCAGTATATTTTAATTATTATAATCATATTTTAAGCAGGTTATCCACTTTGCCACGCTTTGCGTCATAGTTCATACGTTACATTTTTTTTCACAAAATCAGTAGAAAACAAATACATTCGCGTAATGCAACAATTGTTTTCGAGACCAGAAAATTGCTTTAGCTACATATCTAAAGGCTATATCCCCACGTGGTATCTAACTCCTGATGAACGCAATTCCTTAGCCGCCCCATATTACTCTCAAGGGAAATTGATGAGAACTCCGTACGAACAACACATCCATACATAGCTAAGACTACTCGGTAACCGAGAAAACACGATAGTATCATTAGGTTTGTAGCGGCAACAAAGGTGCTGATTCTCTTGTGCACTGTGGCAGAGCACTAATGATCGAATTGCAAGAAAACATACATTTCATTTATAAAAAATTTTGAACTTGATATAACATATTAGAATTGAATATTCTAAAAAAACACTCGGAATCTCGGACCCCAATGACCTACTGTTTCAACCCCAAACTGCTAAAACATATAACTGCTAATAAGGTTGTTATATTTGTGCCGTTAGAGGTTTTCTGCACCAGCAGCAACCGCCTCAGTACAGCCCGCCGTGCTAAGAAGATGGGCGGGTGTCGACACATGTTGCACCCAACACCAAAGGCCTTCCAAGGCATTATGGTCATCCCATCTGGTCTCGTCCAATAGTCGCAACGCGCGTCGTTCTTCTATTTGAATAATTTTAGCAAACATCTAGACAAAGACTTATTTTATCACTGATGGCATTTTCGAAAAGCCAAATGACCACGCAATTAAAATAAAAAAATAAAATAAAATATGTCGGTAGCTGCGCACGTAGATATATATTGTGACATTTTTGACAATTTTATCTCTGAATTGCTATCGGAAGAGCTCGCGGCTAAATAATATCAGCCTCACGGGTCGATCTTCAAGGTTAAGCAACGCTTGCCGAGGTCGGTCCGTGGATGGGTGACCACTGACCATCTTTACATAGCGAGTTTCCTCTGTGCCTGGCAAGTACGTAAAGCCGTTGGTCCCGGCTGTCATTTGAAGATCTTTGACAGCCGTTATAGGTAGGGTAGCCTGAGATCTGTTACCAGTCCAGCCAAGGGGTATTGTGTTACCTAGTTACTGGGTTGTGGGGGTTAGATAGGCAGTCTGTCGAATACAGGCCTTTGGATCACAACCATCATCATCATCATTTCAGCCGAAAGACGTCCACTGCTGGACATAAGCCTCCCCCAGGCGTCGCCAAATCGACTGATTGACAGATCCCGTGCGTCTCGCACCCAGCGCCTTACCGCAACCTTAACCAGGTCACCGGTCCACCTAGTGAATCTCACCTCGGTTCGCCTTCCAACGTATCGTCTTCCGGTTCGCGGCCGCCATTCCAGAACTTTTTAAGACCCACTCTTTCGGAAGCTCTACTGAGGTCATCGAGCATTTTACTGAGGCTCTCCATGGTCTCAGCCATGACCACTATGTCGTCGGCAAACTGAAGGTGAGTGATGTACGAATCCAGAACCTTGAAGACATCCTCCAGCGCAGCAGTGAACAGTTTCGGAGAAATGACGTCTTCCTATGGTGTGACCGCGCCGGAGAAGGATTGGTTTCGAGGTCTGATCCTTAAGACGGACTGACATGGTGGCGTTTTTCTACAAACACTTCAACACCTCAATGTACCAGTAGTCGATTTGGCACCGTTGGAGAGACTGCAGTACAGCCCAAATCTCGATCGAATCGAAGGCTTACTCGTAGTCCACAAACGCTAAACAGAGAGGCAGGTTATACTCTTCGGTCTTCTGTATAACCTGCCGCAGCGTATGTCCGTATGTGTGAAGTGTATGGTCTACGGTGCTGAAGCCTTTTCGCTATCCGACTTGTTCAGGAGCCTGGAAATCGTCAAACCTGCGCACGAGACGATTCGTGATGACTCTTGAAAACAACTTGTAGACATGGCTAAGAAGTGAGATTGCCCAATAGTTCTTCAGCCGGGCATTGTCGCCCTTCTTGAAGAAGAGTACCACCACACCCTTGCACCATGCCTGTGGCGTTTTGCCTTAAGGACCGGTTTTCCACCCGCCATCAGGAATTCAGCCGTGATTCCGTTATCACCTGGCGCCTTGTTGTTTTTAAGCTGTTTCAGAGCCATCCTTATCTCGTAAAGGCTGACGTCCGAAATATCTTCGGTATAGTGTCGGGTCAATCTAGCTCTTGGGTCGTTTGCTAGACTCGCAACGGGCTTGCTGATTGATGTGTACAACTGCCCATAGAATATCTCGGATCACAAGCCAAGAGGCAAACACTGGGGCCCATAGCAATGCTGCGACTCTTGGATCCTACAAGGTCGAACGAAACTGCGATAAGCAGCAGCGGTAAACTAGGGATTTGTTCTTTGAGCTACCGATTCCTTCATGTAAATCACTGGTACTCAGCTAAATCTGGCTAATCATTGAATAGGTCCTCAGAGTCTCTACGATAGAATGACGAAGCATATCGATAGCGATTGGCAAAAAAAAAAACCTTTGAACAATTTTTGTCCAGCTTTTAAAAAAAATGTATGCCTAGTATTTAGGTTGATCTTCGTTGATTATTTGTTTGGCGCCGCCACCGCCTCAAAATGATAGACTAAAAGAGTATTTTTGTTAACAAGGTTGGCTTGTAATTTTTTTGTTAAAAAGGTAATTTTTCGTTTGTCTAATTTAATTTCAACAGAATCGGTTCACACCATAAATCCTTTTTTTATATCTTTAAGGGTGGATTTTATTTTTCAAATTGAAGCTTTGAGGATACTCTTTCCAATAATAAAGATTTTTTGAAACCGGACCACTCTATAGAAAGTTATGCGTCATACATACAAAATAAAATATAGATGTCGAATTGAGAACCTACTCCATTTTTTTTATCGGTTAAATATGATAAAAATATATGGAATTATAAAAAAATATAGAGCTATCAAAATTTCACTTGATCAATCCCTTAAATTTTCTTGTCTCGAGGTTCAGAACATAGTAAATAGTATGTCTGCTCTAAATCGTCTCAACTGTCCTTGGCCACTGCTATCAAATCATTACAAAATATATTTTACTTAGATAAACCAGTGAATCAGCCCCAATGTATCTATCTTTGACAAATCTAAACCTATTTAAAGTACTTATTCAATCAAAATTAAAAAATCCCGACACAAAAACCTATTAAAAGTAAAAAAATAAGCCTCGTACGTTGTTAAGTAATAGGGGACGTGCAAGTGGGTAATTATGACACATCTTGCCAAACCTCGATTCAAAGAGTAAAAAGCGCATAACTTTTGAACGGCTGAACCAAATTTTCATCAAACATATCTAAGAACGCTTTCGACAATGTCATCGGTTCATCCGTTTAGGAGCTATGATGCCACAGACAGACACACAAATTTATAAGACCCTTCTTTTTCTGTCAGTGGTTAAAAACTACAAAGCACCAACGTTGTACAACCGTAAAATCATTATTTAGCAGACAGTTTACTAAAAACCACGACAAAACACTTATATAACCTGACCCACATTAATCTGTCTAAAACACCACTCATTGGCAGCGCATACATATTTGATAACTAAGCGCCTTTTGAAATATGTATCTGTGCATGAAATAACTACGCGTGAATCAATACTTCCTTTAGATTGTCGCCTATTCAACGTCACGGCATGTCACGATCGTGACGTCATACTATTGACTTATTAATAGCCAAGATAATGACTAGTGCCGAGTCTGAAGTTGTGACAGTTATATGAAAGGAAATGCTTTGAATCTGTGTAGTTTTAGTTTTAACATTCCCCTAATTCAAAGGCCGAGAATCAGCACATTTTGTAGGTTAAAAGGTGGAAAAGAAGTTGAGTTTTCTCTCGTATCAGCAAAACTATGAGAATAGCTCACGCTATGTAATCATCCGGGCAGAATGGTGGTACGTTTTTACCTATGAAATTGTCGTTTTTTATGAAATTAGGTAACGTATTATTTTTCTTTATTTTATATTTCTATTGATCTAAGTCGATGAATCACCCATGCAATCGATGCATATTTTCTGCAAAGATGCAGTAGCAGTTTATTGATTGGCCCTTCATGAAAAAATGAGCCTGACCGGAGGTAGTAAATTCATCAAAGACATTTTATACTGCCTTCTTTTTTCCGCCAAGAAGTTATCCAAATTCTGAAAAAAGTTGAAGTCTACAGGGGCAAGGTCTGGTGAGTATGGCGGATGACAGAGAGCTGCCAACCCCAGCTCTTGTAACTTATGGAGACCGTGTGCTGTGCAGTATGAGGTCTAAAGATATTTATAGTCTAAAGATATGTAAGTAAGAAGCTGTGATGAATCACACCAGCTCTAGATCACCAAAAAGTGACCATCACTTTTCTAAGGCTAAGTTTTCGTTTAGGACATCGTTTAGGTGCTAAACCAGGATCCAACTAACTTGCTGAGCGCTTGCGATTGTCAAACAATCCATTTTGTAAAAATTTCTTCGTTTGTGTGTCTGTTGCGCAGTGCAAGGCACGTCTCGACTCGTAATTCGCTCTGGCGATAATTGAGTTCGTGGGGCACCCATTTTTCAAGCTTTTTTACCTTGCCTATTTGACGCAAATGGATCATTATTGTTTCGATGCTAACGTCGATAGATACTGCTAGTACAGTCGTAGATTGAGTATCATCAGCTTGAGTAGCATCGCCTTTAATTCGTCATTGTCGACCAAAGTTTTCGGAAAACTGGGGTTCATTTTTCAGGTTGAAATTTCCAGAACGGAAGCGGGCTAACCAATAACAGGTAGTGCGTTGGTTGTAGTGTTCGCTCCGTAAACATCGTTGATTTTGCGTGCCACTTGTGCCGCGTTGCTGCCACGACGGTACTCATATTCAATAATCATTCGAATTTTTAACGTATCCGACATTGACGAAACACCTTCAAATGCGATGAAACATAACGCTAATCAACAAACAAATGATTATATAAAAAAAAAAGAATTCCATATTATTAAAATAGAATTAATTTGAAATTAGAATTCTTAGCTAAAAAAAAAACAATGGTTTGAAATGGCCAGTACTGCAGAGTGGCAATTTCATAGGTTAAGACCTATTATTTTGTTTTCCAGAAGTGTTTATATCATGTGGTTGATGATACTTGGTCATCTGAAGGCAATACGTTTGTCCATAGAGCAAATATTAGAATTATACAGTAAATTGGTACTTAGAGTTTATATAAAGGCTTTTAAGTGCTTACTTAGATCTCAAAAGAAATTATAATATTACTATGTTACTTTATGTTTGCAGATTTTGAGCTTAACGTCAAACCTCAAAAATTTCGGTAGTCTAAAGCTCGTGGCATTCTGGCAACCTGAAAGGTAAATCCATAAAATGACATGTCTGAAAGAGCTGGTCTAAGCTTAATGTGCCTTTGAGATAGAGTTAGCATTTTGTGGTTAATCTAAGGATTAAAACGTACCTATGTGCAAAACGACGAGTAATGTTTTGATATATGAAAATTATTCTAATTAGGTAGCTACGTATTTTTCTTGGGTAAAACTCTCCCATATAATTACTAAATATTACAATACTAAATTACTCTTCCAAAGCTTACCAGCAAGTCTGCCTTACAATTAAATTAAATTGATTAATTATATTCTTGAAAAACATAACGGTGTATTTACAGTCGCACAGTCGGTTAAAAAAGTCATTTAAATAGATAAATATTCGTGCCGTTTTTCTTTGTATATGTTACAGTTAGATGAATTTAGTTTTTATGAGAGAACTAAAACAGCAAATAAACACCTGAAAAAGGGTCAATATACTCATCGTTATGAACAACTTTGACCGTGGGACCAAGCCTGAAAGGACACTGCTCTAAAAGTGCAGACTGTCCAAAATTAACTTATCACGAGGAAGTGGGTCAAGCACTCTCAACTTATTATGCAACAAGGACTCCAATGGTACTATTATTCCGGGTTCCTTCTACAAAACTCTAATTAACCAACGAAGTTTTAATTTTTCTTAGAAATTACAGTAACCTAACTGACTGACTTTTGCCAAAGGCTTCGGCCACGTGCATTGTTCAGTGCCTTTTGCTATATAATGACAGGCAAAATAGAGTAAAAAATAAAATAAAAACATAACAACTGATGAATGATATTCTTGTTCATTTAACACCGCCGTTAGTTAAGTGAACGAGAATATCATCCATCACCCTATTCAGATATTTTCAAAAAACACTGGCCATCTGTTAAAATGGCCGTCAAAATTTCAAATATCGAACTTACACGATATAATGTACATATAGCAAAAGTGTCGGTTGGACTTCTTGCCCGTGTATCTCCCATCCACCAAAAGTGCGATATGGAACTTAGTTCTTATTATCCCACGGGAGCGACGTATTACTGAAGTAATCGACTTTGTCCCAAACCAAGCCATGGTCTACCTATCTGCTAAATTTTATACAAATAAAAATATAGAAACATATAAACTTTCACATTTATTATATGAGTACTACTTACGTTCAATCATTACTAATGATGCAAAAATTGATAGTGACGTGACTCACAGAACAACAACCGGTTGGTTAAAATGGCGACAACTCATAGGTGTCTTATGTGACAGAAAAATGCCCATTAAAACTAAAGGCCATATTTACAAGACAGACATACGCTCCGCAATTATATACGGATCAGAATGTTGGGCAACCACTAAACAACACCTAAACAAACTACATACAACGGAAATGCGAATGTGTCGGCAGGTGTCACCAGACTAGACAAGATCCGGAATGAGTACGTAAGAGGAAGTTTTAAAATCGCTCCCATCATTGACAAAGGAAAATCGACTCCGATGGTATGGCCACATCCAACTAAGGTCAGATGACCATATGGTGAAGCCTTGCCCTTTCCTTGCCAACGACGAATCGCGGACGCGGTAGACCGCCTGCCACTTGGTTGACGACGGTTGAAAAAGACCTGAAAGAAGTAAATTTGGACAACAGCACTGCCCAAGACCGTGCAAAATGGAGAAAAAGGATAAGGAGGGCCGACCCCAAGTAAATGGGATAAGGTCGCGAATGATGATTTATTATATGAGTAAGATGTTGCTATTTGTATAAACCGATACGGTGGGCAGAGCGAAATGAAGCCTGTCAACTCACTTGCCTATTTTGAAGCTGGAGTATCAAATATCGCAGATGAAATGATTGAGCCTTCTGTGGGAGTATGTTATACGAAAATAGATTTTACACACCCACCTATTCTGGGTAAAAAAAAACATACTGGTATACTCATTGCCATACTGGGTAGAAGCAAAATGAAATTATTTCATGATATTATAGGTCGAGAATTATTTTGCCTGCGTGCGTGACAAACGCTTGTTTTGTTTTTAGCCGCATTTCCAAAAGGAGGAGGTTTTCAATTCGGATGTTTACAATTTGTTTTTGTATGTTCGGGCTTAACTGCGTTATATATAAACGGATTTGCAAAACTCTCTTTTTGTTCGAAAGAAGTTTATTCCGAAATTGTTCCATTTAAATTTGGTAAAATTCTGATGAAGAACTTCGGCGATATACAACAGAACTCTTCAATAAATTACGGAAAATCTGTCGGGATTGCTGCAATCTCACGGCTCTTTATTGTTTACACTATTTCATAGCACACCATCACGCCAGTATGCTCTAAACGGGTACGCAGATGTGTACATTTCTCCCTGGTACACTCTCATTCCACCGGTTATGTTCAAATTACATGTTATTCGGGTAATCTATTCTGGCGTCACTGTGGTTATTACAGGTATTCATTATTATACCACTAAAAGTGAAAATAAAAAACTTTTTTACCAAAAAATACAACCGACGAAGCGATTAAAAGTTTTTTTTTCAGACCAAAAACATCACTGATTTAATAATAAACTTGAAATATCGATGGTCCTTGAATTCCAGTTTACTAGTTAGAAATTAAAGAACGACGTACGCTCTCCCAATGGACCTGAATTTATTTACCTTTTTCGCATTTCTTATATAAATACAAAATTCATTAAAACAAAACATAGCATTCGTTTTGTAAGACAAATGACCTCATTTATAGTTCCCTAATTATACAAACATTTTGCAGTTACCATAAATCTGAACTGAGTCTTTCTTCCCTGTTTTTGCTACCGAACTAAAATAGGACAAGCCCCTTTCGGTCACCCTAATTACTATAACATTATGCCACTGAGTTGATGATCACTGAATGTGGTTTGTGCTGAGAGAAACTGCGTAGGTCTAAAATAATTTGAAAGTAATGGACCTACATCTTAAATATTGTTAGGATTATTTTGTTAGATTCAAGAGAAATTTACATTATTATCTTTCACACATCGAAAAATAATATTCGATTGATAATAATAAATACATATATTAAACACAGTTATTTAAAAGTCAATACTTTAAGTTATCAACTAACTTGCAGTTGTAAAACAACGTACTCTCACTGAAAATTATATTTTTTACATATAAATATATTCATCGGAAAATATATATTTACGTTTGACGACCAAATAAAACGAATTTGTACCTGCAAAATATCTGAACTCTATCAATGCGATTATTGCTCGAATAAAAAAAAATATTATAACATTCAAAATTCGTGAAAGTTTTTTACGATTTTTCGAACCGTCATTTCACAATTCCGACATCTTCCTCTCGATGGGTTTTCCAAATCGACATCCATTTATCTGCAAGCCTAGTAACAAGATTGGTGAAATATTACTGAAAGTATGGAATCCATTAATCATTTACTACTCTTCCGGACAAAATTATTAATTCTAACACATTTGCGATTTTGCGACTTTTATCAATACGGTATTGCAGTATGACGGATCGTTGCGTTCGGTTACCAGAGCACGTTAATGGCGAGTACATCATTCACCTTCGGTTTGCCGATGACATAGACATGGCTGAGACCACTGAGAGCCTCAGTACAATGCTAGTTGACCTCAGTAGAGCTTCCGATAAAGTGGATCTTAAAATCAACATGGATAAAACTAAGGTTATGGCGAATGACCATGTAACACCCACTCCTATCAAGATCGGAAAGTCTACACTCGAAGCTGTGGGCGACTATGTCTACCTGGGACAACCGATCCAGTTGGATAGGGCCAACTTCGAGAAAGAGGTCAGCCGTCGAATCCGACTTGGCTGGGCAGCATTCGGGGAGTTGCGCGGTATCTACTCGTCCAACTTACCACAGTGTCTCAAGACGAAAGTCTATGACCAGTTTGTGTTGCCAGTAATGACATATGGCTCTGAGACGTGGACGCTTACAATGGGTCTCATCAGAAAGCTTACAGTCACTCAAAGGGCAATGAAGAGGACTATGCTCGGCGTTTACTTGCGTGATTGAACCAGAAATGTAGAGAACCGTAAGAGAACCAGGGTTACCGACATAGCCCGAAGAATTGCTAAACTTTAGTGGCAGTGGGCAGGGCACATTGCTCGCAGAACGGATGACCGATGGGGCAGAAAGGTTCTGGAGTGGCGACCGCGGACCGGAAGACGTTGTGTTGGAAGGCCTCCCACCAGGTGGACCGATGACCTGGTGAAGGTTGCGGTGACCCGCTGGTTGCGAGACGCACGGGACCGGTCAACGTGGCGACGCTTGGGGGAGGCCTAAGTATGTCCAGCAGTGGACGACTTTCGGCTGATATGATGATGATGATGATGAAGCTTCCAAAATACGCTAAAATCGCCTCTCACAAATACTTCTACAATCAGTGTGTCTGCTATCGCCCTTATACAGTTAAAAAAACAATACACTCCTTTTTTGGGCAGTCGTGTCAAAATTGGCAGTTTTTCACCTTTAAATTATCTCACATTAAATTGCTATTGTTAAACAATTTAATATGTACATCGACTGCGACGGAAGGCAAGTTATAGCATAAATTGATTACTGTGTTTTAAATTTTCATCGGTGTTTTATCACCGGCTTTTTAAAGTCGTGGTACGTTTAAACCGGGTTGTGGGCTTTTCGGCGTTAACAAGTTACTATGAATCAAATATTTTAACAGTAAAATTATTTCTTTTAGTATGTTAAAATACAGGCGTTAGTGCTTAAAGTGCAAGCCGGTTTCTATTATTGAAAATGGAATATCAATTCTTACAATGAAAAATTCTCGAAGCATATTATTTTTAATAAAAACTTGCTTGTGTAAGCCCGTGCTCTTATCGAAATAAATCCATTTCAATACGAGCCTTGTTGCATTATTTTCTTCTGCACTGAGCAATCTTTTCATTTTCATTTTACAACTCCGAGCTTTGAAATATTTCGAGCTCAAAATTCAACGAATACTAAAAATTAATGTATCCAATTTCCAATCTGTTAAATTAAAAAATTGCTTAAGCTTGTATTTGATAAGTGAAATAAAAAATAGGAAAATTAAATTTCAAGTAGCTCTAATCCTTTATTTAATTGAAACTCAAAGCGTAGTTCAGTTTATGCCAAAGTGGGGACTGCAAACAGATTTTTACTTTTTCACTTAAGATCAAGTTGATAACAGGCCGTTTAATAAAACCGCCTCAGTGGCTCTCCATACTGAAAAGTTTTCACTAAACAAACTAGGTTGAACAGAAGTAGCGCTCTCCGAGAATGCTAAGTGGGAATTCACCCACTGATCCTCACTCACTCGTTCACTCAACGTTCACTTAGTAAAAACATTGTTCCATTCTCTAGCATATAAAAATGTTGTTTATCCCCAAAAAGATTTGTCTTTCCTCTCAATTTTGTTACCACCATTTTCAGAGATAATATTCCGCTGACAGGGCATAATGGAATTAATTCTCTTGTCAGATTTAAAAAAGGAATTTGCATGGATTAAGCTTGGTTTAAGGTGACATTGAAAAAGGTTCGCTGGATTGAGGTTAAGTCTTTGCTGTCATCGAACTGTCGCACACGCTGCAACGGTTAACGGTTAACCAATAGTGAAATCTAAATTCGATAACTTGGAAACTATTCGGTCGTTAACAGTCTAGTTTGAGGAGCACAGTTTGATAAAGTTATTCTACCATAAATTACAGTTAATCCAAACGTCTATTGAGTACGAAGGTGAACAACTGAACATTGAACAATTTGTAGGTGTTTGGAAAGTATACTAAATCGTCGGGTCCAGCTGTTCTCACTTTGGGTTTTTGATCGGTTATGTAGAGGAAAAGGTCTACAAGTGCCATTTTAGCCCTAGTTCAGGTAAAAAAAACATTTATATTGGAAATTAGGATCTTTTGGAGCTGAGAAAGTTTTAGCATAGTTGTAGATTTTGGAACTAATTATGTTAGTTTTCATGTAAACTATCTAGTTGTAACGTTCATCCCACTAAAGAACTACTAAAAAGTAAGCGAATACCCGCTTTGTTCTTTATTCTCTTCACGTGTAAGTTATTCGAGACTTCATTATTCATGCTTATATTCTCACTTTATTATAACAAAGGAGCACAGCTTTATCTTTGCCGTAATACTGTGAATTGCAAAATATTTGACTCGTGTTTAATATTGCCCCTTAGGAACCTAGTTGTTGCAAACGATGCAATGAAAGGCAACAATTTTGTTATCTAGGAATTCACTATAACGGACAAAGAGCCTGTTTATTTGAAAAGAGGATTTATTTGAGAACTGGTTTTAACAATAGGATCAAATACGCCCGCAATACAGAAAATAGTTCCAGTGTACTGTAGCTTAATACGATTACCCGGTTTGAGAAAAGCACTTACAGTAAATAAAATATATTTGCAGGACATTGAACTTACGCCAATATTACGTGACGTCAGCAATAAAGAAAATGAAGTATCGTCTAATAAATTAAGTGTTTTCTCAGTAGTTACAGAAAGCCATAACAATAAATAGGTTGTAATGCTGGAATAGGCCTTGTTTACAAAGAACAATATATAATAGGTAAAAGTAACAAAATCAAAAGTTACATTTGTTCGCGTCTATCAGAGAAAATGTTACAGTCAAAAACACATATGTGTATAGCATAATATGGTATTTTTTTTTTTTTTTTTTTTTTTTTTTATAATCTATAGGCTCGCGTTTGACCACTATCTCGCCTGATGTTAAGCGATGACGTGGTCTACGGTGAAGCACGCTTGCCTAGAAGAAACCTATTCACTCTTGACTTAAAGACCCCAAGGTTGTAGCTATCAGGGAACAAAGACCCCGGAAGGGAATTCCACTCCTTAGCTGTACGCACAATGAAAGTATTAGCAAAACGCTTTGTGCGTATGGGAGGGATGTCCACCATGTACCGATGGCGCATGGCCGTACGTCTTGTAGTCCGATGATGGAAAGGGCTAGGTGGAATCAAATTGTGCAGTTCCGTCGCGCACTCCCCGAAATGTAACCGATAAAAAACCGACAGGCTGGCAACTCGGCGTCGATTTTCGAGGCTCTGGAGCTTTGAGGCGACCAGTGCATCGTTGCCAATAAGCCTTTTGGCCCGTCTGTCGATCGACTCAAGTGCATCAAGCTGGTATTTGGCAGATCCATCCCAGAGGTGGGAGCAGTACTCCACGCATGACCGAACTTGCGCTTTATACAAGTTGAGCAGCTGTTCAGGCGTGAAGTACCGTCTCACCTTAGCAAGAATCCCCAACTTTTTTGCAGCTAACTGAGCTTTCGCCTCAATAAATGGACCGAAGTTGAGGGTTGATGTCAACGTATTTAAGTAATTCTACACACCTTTGAAAACCTCGTCATAAATCGTATTCAAATGATTGTTAGCGTCATATACGCCAATGTCACCTAAACACTAATTTATGAAAAAATACCAAACAACAATTGATTGGCTTGATGTAGGTAGCTTTCAATATCCTAAATTTTTTTTTTAAATTTGGTTGCTCTTTTTATCATTTATATTAAAAAAAAACACTAGGTGCTCACAATCTTTTGAAATCTATGTTTGCATAGATGATTAAGGTCATTTCGAATATCCATAATATAAAATTATGCACGTGGATACCTAAGTTGCTTAGCTACTTTTTATGGTAACTGTATATCGCTTCATAGAGATAACTAACACAATAGATAAACACATAGATAACATCAAAGCAGTTTAATATAGCTGATGTCTTACTTTAGCGAAGTTCCGAACTTTGTTCAAGTTTGATGCTGCGGTTTCGATCAGCGATGCATTGCTAAGCTATAGAACGACATAGTTTTGCAAACCTGATTATACAGCGGTCTATAATCAAGTTAAGTTTGGTGATATAGGACAGTCTAATATAACTATGGCTTGAGGTTTCCCCAGACAGACGCGACCTTATATTGCCACAACGCGTTCTCTTAGAAGTTGTTACCTATATGAAGTACGAATATGGACAGATTAAATGAAAATATGTTGTTGCAATGTAGCGTTGCTTACTCCTGTCTACGAGAGCGTTTAAATGAAGATACTTACATTATTTTATAGTAGCATAGGTGAGGAAAACATTGTATTTTTGTATTATAATAATAAAGACTTCAAGTTTATCTTTTCCGCAGTAACTTTTATACTAAAGCCGTAACTTTAGAATACTAAACTAAAGTTGAGAGCAAATATAAACAATAATGTTTTCTATGTGAATTCTCATCAAGAAAGTATGACAGCTTTTACATTGTACACAACAATAATAAACATATTTTATTGAAAGTCTATGAAAATTATATTCTCGTTTCATTATACTCATGCTATACCAAAGTAAGGAATTAAATTAAAGAGAATGCAGCTGGTAAGATATTTTTTAAATTCTTATCAGCAGTATGCAACCAAGTAAATGGAGCAAAAATTTGGAGTAGTCAAAAATAATGCGCGAAATGATAGTTTACAGTTTGCAGGCATGCCAACATATTTTTAACCCCCAACGGAAATATAGGGGTGTTATAAATTTTACGTGTATACCTGCGTGTTTGCATGTTTGTTTATATATTATGTGTATTTTTGTATCTGTCTGTGGCATCATAACTTCTAAACGGATAAACTGATTTCGTTTAAATGGTGAATTTATCGAGAGTGTTCTTAGCTATGTTTGATGTTTAATCGGTTCAGCCGTTCTAAAGTTATGGGCGTTGTATTATTTGAATCGGAGTATTTTCGCAAGATTTTGTGTATGTTCCATTACTCGTATGGTTCAATTTGGGGCATAAAATGTTGGTTATCATCGTTCTGTAGCGCTCGCCGTTGACGGTGTCCGACTCACCAGCGTCGTTTTCGATAAAGTACGGACCAATGACACCGCCGGCCTAAAATTCACACCAAACGGTAACTTTTTGAGGATGCATTATCACCAGGTGAACCTGGCGTGGGTTGGTTTCGTCCCATATACGGCAATTCTGCTTGTTAACACAGCCGTTCATCCAAACATGCGCTTCGTCGACACTAATTTGAATCGAACACTGACTTTGATAATAAAGTTTTACCATTTGAACGTGCTGTTCAATCATGGTGATTTGGCATAAGTAATAAAAATAAGATTTGATAGATGTCACTAAAACAATATGGCCGCCTCAGGCCGCCTTAATCTACCCGCGCCTATTGAAAAACCCTTTAAAAAGTAACAAAGTTTATTACAAAAGAATGTATAGTTGTTTTGTTAAAGCACGGTAAATCCGGTCATTGCAACTTCCCTAATATATCTTTGAACTCAATTCTACTGATCCTCGAGATTTTTTACTAATGTTAAAAAATCTCGAGGATCACGGTAGAAATCAATTTACGACTTTTAATAAAATTGATATTAAAATAATGTCATAAAACAATATCTAAATTTTGAGTTTAATTAAACTTACAAAGTTCATAATAAAAAATTTAATCAAAATTTAGGGAAGAGGAATTCTAAAACAAAACGTAAATACTTGAAAATCACTTCTGCGTTCATTTCACATTATAAAAGTGCAAATTACAGAAGACAAAAGATTTGATTTTATCTACTGAACCACGAAGAAGAGGTTAAGATTTGCGGAATTAGAGCGTCAACCTGAATTCAACTTCAATATTGGATTCAAACTATTCTAGTGTGCTTCTGACATTTTCTCTTTTGAGATCAGTTCAAGTTGGTATAAATGCTCTGGAATAGTTGTTCAAAGGAGAAATTTCGATGGTTTGATACCTCAATGTGCATGGATATTGACAGGTCATGTATGCACTTAATTCGTATGAACTCACAAGCAACCTATTCTTGAATGTTGCAGGAACGCCCTATTTACTATTTATGTAGGTAGACTTGCTCTGTCTTTCACAAAATTCGAGAAGGTTGATGACATTCTAAGTAATTATCTGGTTATGGTTAACTCTGGTTCGTATATGCTTGTAAGTCATTGCTAGCTGCTACAAAACTATTTTATGGAAGGTAGTTAAATTGTGGCTTTTTCTGCACTGTATCTTGATATAAGTTTTTTTACAGTAATACCTGTAATTTTTATTATTTGTACAAAACCTTAAAAATCAACTTAGGTAATTCGAGACCTACCTTGGATTGGCATGATTGTCACAAACATTGGTCACTGGTATCATGCAGACCACTAATATAATTCTGCTCCTACAAATCTCAGTGTGACGATCGCTTTACATTCACTGCTCGTATATTAAACCCGTAACCTTAACCGTATGGTACCTATAGTTCAGTTGTAAGCGCTTCATTTTCATAGTCGATTGACTAATCATTTGAAACCGATGTAATCATCCACGATTGGAACAAAGGCCAGCGTAGCATATAAAGATACCTCTAATTATATATTAACCTTTATAGAGAACGTTCGAACTATGAATGAGTGAACAGATATTTTGATTGATTTGATCTCTTTTACCAAAAGACGACCCCAAAGTTTAAAATAATTTATTATTAACTGTTAAACAGCAAAAGAGTATTTGTCGCCTATCTTTAAAAAAATACATTGCTATAGTAGTATAACAATTTGGTTCAGGCTTTATTAACCTAGGTAAATGAAATAGTTTGGCTTAATAGAGAAAATATTTTAATGTCTTTGGAAAAACACAATGTAGCGTTTTCATTATAGCTTGTATAATTGCTAGATATGAAAAAAATACAGTTGAAGCTTCTGTGAAACGAGTGTAATTTAATTTTATGTCAGTTGCAGCACTTGACAATAATTTTAAAGTGTTTAAAAAGGAACTGTTAAATTAATTATCAGATTTTATTTCCATTTGTTATATTAAGAATCTGTTTCACCAATACCGTCCACCAAATAAGTTGAAATTTATGTTTGGCGCCCAATAAGTTACGTTCTATGGTTGGCCAAATCATCGCTTATGAGTACCATCAGGTGAGATTGTGGTCAAAGTCAAGCTTATCGAAGCAAAAAAAGTGATATAGTTTATCTGCTATATTTAAAATGGAAATCATTCAATGGTGGTAAAAGAACCATTATTATCTCTTTCATAAAATGGAACGTGGACTTAAAAATTTCATATTTAAGATAAAAATGACGAATTTACGGCGTTTTTATTACACGTGTGGTAGGTCGTAGTCACCACCAAATGTGTTGACCTACTTCTGTCAGTTAAATCGCAGAATTTGCATGAGAAAGCGAGCAATTTGATGCAACCTTTCTGTCACCTTGAGATCCATGAAAACGTACAAGTTGTTAACATAAACACTTTGCCAGGAAACCTTTTTGTACATACAATTATGTTATAAGTAGAATTATTCGGGTCGAATATCATAATCCCAATCATTACTCCCACTTTTGACACCGGAGGCAAACTTGATGAGAAGTTCATGAAAGTTGTCTTAGTTGGGGTATACATATGTCACATATAATTATTTGATACTTTCCGTTTAAATTAGAACAAGGGTAAGTAACTGACACAATCTGTTTTAGCTCGGCGTGTAAAAAAATACGGTTACTTTTGTTCATAGTGAATTAAAGACTGCCATTTTTAAATAACTAGGCGTATAAGTTATTAAACAATTACTAACAAAATTAAAATGAGAACAATAATATTAGAAATTAGAAACTGTTTTTAAAAGAAAAGTTCTGGAAGAAGATAAGATTTAACTTATTGTAAATAGATAATCGAATATAGTTAACTTGGAATATGTATAAAGATGTATACTAGTTATAATTTATACAAGAAATAAAGGCTTTTAATTTAATTTTACAATTGATAGGCTCGCGTTTGACCACTAACTCACTTTTACGGTTAGTGCTGATGCTGTCAACGATGGAGTACGCTTGCTTGGCCGTAAATACTAAGTATTGACTCAAACTTAAAATCGCCTAATAAGACTTGATGCTATGTTAAGAAAGTTCTCTTTACATGCTGTTATAGTAGTGCAAATATTACCAACAAAACTTACAGAACATTTTAGCCAGTTGGCTATTGAATCATGAAACATCTAAAGTTGTAAACAAGTACGTCCAGTTCATCTGATGCGGGTAAATGTTGAAGAAAGTCGGCTTTCATCCTTCAGGGACGTGCCTCGGGTAACAAACTGCATGTAGTATATGATTTTCTATTACTTTGGCCCGAAAGCCACCGCCGTCCAACTTTGTCTTTTGAAACGGCCGACTTCCATTGTGTCGGCAAACGAGCTTAATGACCTATTTTGATTCGTGTATTGTCAGTTAAATGATAGACTTGTGGTCGGTTTTGTTACAGAAAATGTGTATAGAAAACTTTTTGGGTCATTCAATTAAGTAAGCGGCAAGTAAATGTTCCTATGAAAATAACCCGTGTAAAAAATCATTAATGTTCACTCGTAAATACTAATACAACTTAGTAGTTAGTATCAGTACGATAGTAGGATTAAATACTGAAAGAAAATCCATAAAACTTGAACGAGTTTTCAATAAATTTTCTTATCACTAAATTCTCTGGAAATGTTTACAATTCTGCTCAGGCTTTAAAAGTTGATTTATAGTTTTAACTCGAATTGACACCACTATTCCTAGCACATTTTCACTCCATTCCATAAACAAATAGAAAAAACCGGCCAAGTGCGAGTCGGACACGCGCACGAAGGGTTCCGTACCATTATCGCAAACACGGCAAAAAAATCAAGTTTGTTGTATGGCAGCCCCACTTAAATATTTATTTTATTCTGTTTTTAGTATTTGTTGTTATAGCGGCAACAGAAATACATCATCTGAGAAAATTTCAACTGTCTAGCTGTCACGGTTCATGAGATACAGCCTGGTGACAGACGGACAAACAGACAGACGGATCGCGGAGTTTTAGTAATAGGGTCCCGTTTTTACTCTTTGGGTACGGAACCCTAAAAAGTATAACTATCAACAGAACAAATAAGTTATCGCCCTCATCGCTGCTTAAGTAGACTTGAATGCCAAGAAAGGCAATGAAAGCCTCGTCAATTGGACACAATACCGTAAAAGCTCACCATTGCATGTGGAAATATCACAAAAATTTCTTGATTAGAGCTTAAGTGAACCTCAATCTTCTATAGAAACTATGCACAAAGGCCGTAAGTTATCAAACGTTGAACTTAACAGCGATTATGGAAGAACACGCAAGTCAAATGACGATCAATCGTATGTTCATTGGTTAGCCATTTTGTGCATTATTCATTTGTAAAGATTCCTAGTATTAATTTGTTTTACGATGGTTCTTAAGTAGAACTGTCATATTTTAATTTTATGGTTCGTATTGCTCACAGGTATTGTTACTGAATTACATCAGTTGCTTTTAGTTTAAACTGTGATTTAAAGTGATTTTTTTATGTAGAAATGGAACAAACTATTTATTTTGTGTCTAAATACATTGGTTTCAGCAACAACGCAAGCATTTTCCAAGTAAAAATAAACGAATTGCCAGCTACGTACTTTCATAGGATTTTATGTTTGGGGTGCAATAAAATACCTTGCACGAATGTCGGTACCAAACGTTCGTCCGGCACACCTTGGACTGTTAACATCGATACCAACTTGATGCCTGGCTTAACTTTTTACTACATAAGATAATACTCTCGTTAAGCTCATGCGGACACGACCCAGTAACCTTATTACTGTCGCGGTACTCAAAATAAAGTAAGAACATCACTCAACATTACTCCTTGTCCAACAATACGAGTAAAACATCACCTTATTTCCTTAACGATCAGATAAAGTCATAGCCCGATTAGGCTGAGTTCTACCTATGTAAATTAAATTAAATTACCTAGGCCAGGCCATGCCAAAATAAGGCAAGCTTGTACAGAGATAAAGTTTTCAACTCGTTTCTGAACACTATTCAGGCACGATGCCAGACTAGTTTTTATAAAAGTAAATGTCAGACAAGATAGTGACTTCCTTCATTACTTTATACACTTTCTTTTTAAAACTTAGTTAAGGCTTTCTTCAGGTGCAAGTGGAACTTGGAAGTTAATTTCATACCTCGAATATTTTTAGAACTGTAAGAGCTTTATAAGTGCTGAAGTGTCTACTTCTTGGGAGTTTGGTCGTGTTTTTTTCTCCGAAGTCACTTGACTTTATTTGAAAGATCAAGGTTGGAGTAAGAGATTCTCGATGGTTGGATAAAGTGAAAGCCATCGCAAAAATGAAGGGTCTGATTGCTAAGAAGGGCTAAATATATAAAGAAAGAACATTTGAACCCTGAAGTTTGTCTGCCAAGTTGAAAAACATAAACATATTCCAACTTCAAGATGAACAGAAAAAAGTCTGCAGCATATTTCTTTGCGACACGTGTAGGTTACTTACTCCCAATAAAACTGCTACAGTCTAAGCCCTAATAACAAAAGTCGCAAGCCTTCTTTTATGTTGAACCCGAGTAATAGAAAAACAAAACTAGAATTTTCTTTGCAACAGAAAAATATTAATATAGATAACATTCTGACCTTTACAATAGTACATAAACAACTTAATACGTCACGTACACACGAATGTGTAATTTTACTTATCCAAGTTTAATTTCATAAGTGTAAGGTGCAGTAAGTTTTGCAAGGACAATTATACAGTGTAATTGGAAATGAAAATTACCCGCAGGAAGCCATTACAAGAACTAATTACTAGGAAAACGCTCTAGACATTCATGTTCACTACAAAAACTTTTAGAAACATTTTGAGGAAAAATGCAAAATTCTTGGTACTAAGTATTTAGAAATCTAGAACAAAACTAAAAGATCTCATTTTGCGGTAAAACAGTGCAGCTCATTAAACAACCTAGCTCCTATAAACACAAACGTACGCGTTAAAGTTCACTCATAAATAAAATCGTAAGTGACTAAGAGACTATTAACACATTAAGGGAGCTTAGTCTGAAGGCGTGAAGGCCCTATTTTGATAAACATGTTTGTGTTAGTTACCGACAGCTGTGTTTCTAGTTTTGACAGCCCGGTTGATTGGTTGAGAACTGACAAAGAGATATTCCATTCTGTATCGCAGTTCGCAGAACGGACTGACATTGCAATCCGATTACTCAGTCACTTCAGTTTACTGGACGTGCAAACTTAGCAGACGTATTTCCTTTCAGGATATTACTGTATGCCTAACAAATTTTATTTTTGTACAAATATTTTGATCGTAAAAATATTCAATCGAGTGTATCTTTCATGCATTGGGTTAACTAATGTGGTAATGAAGAAGTAAAACTTCTTTCCACCGAGCCCTTTCCAACATCGGACTACAAGACGTAAGGCAATGCGCCAAGGCCACCGGTACATGGCAACCATATGCACAAACCATTTTGCAAATAATTTCGTTGCGTACAGCAGGAATTCCCTGCCAGAGTCTTTGTTTCCTGATAGCTATAACCTAAGAGTCTTCAAGTCAAGAGTGAATGGGTGACTTCTAGGTAAACGTGCTTTACCGATGACCAGGCAAGTTAGTGTCGTTAGTGATCAAACGCGGGCCTATCACAGAAAAACAAACTGCTTGTCTGTTATTATGTTTGTAAAAGATAATCACTGAAAGTACTGTCATGCTAATCTGCAACAATCTTATCGTGAAAACTTAGGTGAAGAGAATATTAAGTGAGCTGTCAATGCATTCAATCAAGGTAGAATGATAATGGTATATATATAGGTACTGAGGAAGATACGTTTTACCGTCTGCGCGGCAATACAAACACAAGCTGGCCAGCTTGAGTGAACTCAGTCCGTCCTGCGTTTGGCCGCGGCACGAACGTATGTTTGAACAGTATGTTTATCTCTTTCTGACAAAGCGCTCCTATTTATATCTCTGTGATCTATTAACCTACTCAGTGAAAGAAATAAAGTTCCAAGTTCCATTGGTTCTATGTAGGTAGCTAAAGTAAAATATCGCCATGTTTTTATTTCTTTATAATGAGTATGACGTCTATTCGTAAAATCTTATTGACTCTTCCTGTTTTCATGGTGACATGTTTACAGAATAGACCGGCTGATCAGATTACGAAAATTATTTTAATAATAGAACCACTATTGCTTACTGTCTTAAGTTACTTTTAAATCCCAGAAAACTGCGCGATTCTTGGTAGTAAAGGCCAGGTGTTGGCTGGCAATGGTTTTATATAAGTGTATATTATTTTCAATATACATGTACGTGTATTATTTATTTAAATATATACACTTTATTGTACACCAAGCCAAAAACAATATTACATACGTAAACCTTAAAATTAAAACAAACATACAACAGGCGACCTTATCGCGTTCTGCGATCTCTTCCAGGCAACCCAGAATGATACCAGAACCCAAGATTTTTAACTATTTTAGTATGTTAATAGCTAGTTTAGTTTTATTATTAAACAATGCACTTGCCATGTTGCCTCTTCACCACCCTTGGCTGACTGGTAGAGGCATTAAATCTGCCTTTATACTTTTTGTGCATGAAATCTAATCAAATAAATAATAAAACAGCAGTTTTTCACCAATTGCATGTCACAAATAAATACTGATTTAAATAAAGATTTGCTCAACCGATAAGTAGGTAAAACAAAGCAAACATATCGATAAAGTCTAGTACACAAAACTTATTCAACTTTACTACGGCTTCTTCAATTTGTATTTCTAACTGGAACACTTACTCACGCCGCTCCGTAAGGCATGCAGCTTATTAAAGGCTGCTTGTGTTTTACAGCGGACAGCAGTGGACCAAGATTGAGGAGAGAGAAAGCGAAACGAGATAGCAGAGTGAATTTTTGGAGTAAAGAAGTGAGACAAAAAATTGCGACAGCAGAGTGTTAAATGCTATCACAATTCCGTGTTCCGCCGAAAGTATTATCATCGAAGACTTTCGGCGCTTCACTTTTGTTTTATTTCAGGTTTGAATTTCAAAAGCTTATGCGCTAATTTACGAGTTACCCGAGGGTTTAAACAAAGTGTTGTTCTATTAGTGATGGCAATGGTTTGGACGGAATGCCATAATGTGATAACGCTTGGCAAACCTATACATTTTTGACATATTTCTAATCATATTTCAACGTCATGTTTCAATCGGTCTGAGGGCCGACGCGGGTAATTGTGTCACAGTACGATTTTCTGTGATTTCGTGCTGAAATTAATAAAGTTGTTTTTAGCACTAAATTTTATGTGCGTTTATATTTAATATTCAAAGGTTTGATTGAAGTTAAAAAAAAACAGCATGCATATTGTAAACTCTTATGATAATCTCACTATTTTCCAGATACTGTTAAAATATAACTACTCTTACTCAGTAAATGTATTGCAAATTGTTGATATAGTGGGTTTATCTTATCCAGGATATTGAGAAAACATAATTTCACAGTTTTTATTTTTGTTAATTATTGAGAAAAAAGTTTCGGTCTGTGAGACCGTGCCCGTATAGGAAGGTTAAACGCGTGCCTATGGAGTTCCATAGGCACGCGCAGCAATAGTAGTCAATCATCAATGAAGGAATTATAAAATTTGATCAATACTGTCAGAGATTTCCTACTACAAACAAACAATGTTACGTCTTAGTAATTAGTTTAGAAGTTATTATAACAAGATTTTTTCTGAACATCGACAATTCATCGCTTCGCTCCTCTTACTCGCTCCGCTTTCACAAACAGGCAGCCTTGTATTTTACTACTCTCGCCTCGTAACTCGAGACCAGTCGAGACTGGACATTTTGGTAGCTAGTGCTAAGTCCAGTAAGTATTGCAAGTGACGGGGACTATTATTCTACTCAGTACTTTGTAGTTTTGAAAAAGTTCTCTTCAGCTCGGGCTCAAGTTTACTTATTGTTGGGCTATTTAATATAGTTAAAATTAAATTGAAATTATGTAGTGAACATTATATTTTGTAACAATCATTTGCAAATAATAGCAGACAGTAAGGTATGCAAATTATGAAATCTGCTTTATCTGAATATATTTTACTCACTATTTTTTCTCGTCAAAAAGATTGGATTTAAAGCCGGTAGTTATTTAAAAAGATATCGCTTTATATTTGGCAGAACGAATGCTTTTACAATAATTGTAATCGTTAATACCTCACAAAAGGCTCTGTGTGCTCTATCATTATACGCGAATTCATATTCGTGAATATATTTTACTTCTGAAACGTGAATTTGGCAGTTCATTTTGTTTCGATTTAATTATCGTTAATAATATAAAAATATACTTTTTTTAAATAGAATTTTCGTTAATAACATCTTAGTGCAAAATTGTCGTAAGTCTAATGTACTTATCTAATAAAACTATCGTGAAATAATTATCGTATGTTTTTGAAAAAAAACATTGAAATCGTTAATAATATAAAAATATACTTTTTTTAAATATAATTTTCGTTAATACCTTCTTAGTGCAAAATTGTCGTAGGTCTAATGTACTTATCTAATAAAACTATTGTGAAATAATTATCGTATGTTTTTGCTAAAACCATTGAATAAAGCAAAACAAATGAAATAAGACTGACATGCCAAATTCCACTGACATCATAACGAAAAGGTGACTTATCAATTTTTCAACCTATCATTGTTCAGATAAAATGCGATTTCACTGATTAATAGGATGAGTAGAGCATAATTTCCATCAAAATAGTGATAAAGGTATTTCTCCCTACCATTTATCATGGTGACTGGCTTAATGTTAATACACAGATGAGAAAAATAATCGAAATTCTAAGAGGAACGGTATCATGAAGTGTATAAAAATTTTCAAATGCAAATAAGAAAGCTGTTGAAGAGAGCTTGTACCGACGAGTGGTCCGCAGTGCAGAAGGCCGCATAATTTCTAGATCTGTTTTAGGTAGGTAACTTCAACAGTGAGGGAATCACGAAGTTTACAAAAATCTTTTACATGGGAAACATTCATCAGCTGCCTAGCCTTTTCCCAACTATATTGGGGTCGGCTTCCAGTCTTACCGGATTCAGCTAAGTACCAGTGTTTTACATGGAGCGACTGCCTATCTGACCTCCACAACCCAGTAACTGGGTAACACGGTACGCCTTGACAAGACTGGTGTCAGATCTCAAGCTTCTGACTACTCGTAACGACTGTCAAAGATCTTCAAATATCAGCCGAGACCAACGGCTTAACGTGCTTTCCGAGTCACGGAGGAAACTCGATATGTTTGAAATGGTCACCCATCCACGGACCGACCTCGTCAAGCGTTGCTTAACCTTGATGATCGACCCGTGCGGCTGTTATTATTTAGCCACGAGCCACGAGCTCCAGGAAACATTGCTAAGTCATACAAATCGATGACGCATACAACATGCCCAATGGAGGAATATCTAAAAGAGATTAAAATGGAAGCTCAGTCACACACTTATCACCTAAGGGCGTCATTACTTCATCCTATTACAATTTGAATTCAAATTGAGCTTGAAGCCTTACTGCATTAACACTGATTGCATTCAATCAGCTCGAATAATTCCAGAATAATCTCTTTATCACTCCCCCAAGTCTGTTTATTTTACCTAGTGGCCTACATCTACAAAGTTCTATAAAGAGACCGATGTTTAGCAATAATACGTTTACGATCCAATATAAAACCTTTCACTGCTTTAATAGATCTTCTAAGTAAAATAAAAATTTTATTCTAAAGAGGTTTTTCGTCCACCAAAATTTTGATACAATCTGACCGTTAGCACAACTGATCTAATTTTAATTATCAGTTTAAACAGAGAGGAACTAGCCGATTAAAAAACAATAGACAGATAATAAATGAAACTGTCTGTATGTGGATTTGTGGGACGAGAAAAAAATAGAAGTGGTCACGGCAGAATTGTCTTTGTTCCGCTGATTGAATGGAAACCTTTGAGTTGGGAACGGTCGTAAGTACCTACTTTAAATGAGAATACTGGCTGTCATAACATTTTTCTATTTGTAGAACGAAATAACACTGTGACAGAGTAATACTTTTAAGTCTGGAAATATTAGCGACATATTGCATTATAATATTATATCACTAAAGCCCAGTTTTTTATACATAGTTAACTCAACCAATGATTAAATATGGTAGCAAATGGTTTCAAATTTCAGACGTTAGCGATTAGAAAAACATATTTATTTAACTGGGGAGTATACTTTGACCATTATACAAAAGTCACATTTAACACGTTCGTTGCCAAGGTTTTTTAATTGTTTCAGTAATTAAGGCAACGAACGTGTTGATTAAGGCGATATATACACCCAGTTCATTTTGTTTCGATTTAATTATCGTTAAAAATATAAAAATATACTTTTTTTAAATAGAATTTTCGTTAATAACTTCTTAGTGCAAAAATGTCGTAGGTCTAATGTACTTATCTAATAAAACTATTGTGTGTTTAATTGTTTCAGTAATTAAGGCAACGAACGTGTTGATTAAGGCGATATATACACCCCAATGCTGACGCAGTACTGGCCGTGCGCCCACTCGATTCCAAAATATCAAAATTGAACCTCCGTTTGAACAATTTTGTTTGCAAAATATTATTTGATTTACATATGCTATGTTAGTTATGAAGAAATACCAGCCATCAATTTTTCTGTGTTAAAATATTTTTAAACATCCAAGTCGTTTTGGAGGAGTTTCCAAATGTTGCGAAAAAATATCGTGTTGTTAATTATTTTTTTTACAGCAAAACCAAGTTACAAGTTACAAGTAAAAACCTTGTGTTCAAAATAATGTACATGAAACAATTTTTTTTTTTCAAACCTTTAAACCTAGCCGTTACTAAGGAGTATGCTTTAGAAAGTTACCGTTTTACGGCACTAAAGCGTATGTAGGCCATTAACACATGATGTTATCAAGTCTGGCGGCCAGAGCTTAACCATAATATCCGAACTTCGCTGGACGGAACCGAAAATGTTGTTACGTGACGATTTTTACCCAGGCAACTCCTACCGCAAGCGGCGTTAAGGAACTTCGTTCTAAAATTTTAATGTAAAAGTGATACATGGGAGTTAAGGCAAATCTTTGACTATAGCATCTGTGTGAACTATAAAAAGGCCCACTTCGTAATTTTATTTTTTTTTAACAATTTTTGTACACACACATTATAAAGGGTGTTTTTTTAGAGGTATAGAACTTTAAGTTGGCCACACTGTTTTAACTGGCGGCCATTTTGTCCGCTGTCAAGTGATTTGTGTTTAGTTTGGTTTGGCATTTCAACATGAATAGACTGACTCCTGAACAACGCTTCAAAATTGTGCAAATTTGTTGTTTTGTGCAAATTTGCCAGAACGTTACAGTCAATGGTGACCGATATAGAGCCCTGATTACTGACTTTTTCGTTCCTCATATGAACAACAATGATGTGCAGGAGCTGTGGTTTCAATAGGACGGCGCAACATGTCACATAGCTCGTGCCACAATAGATTTACTGAAGGAAACGTTTGGTAGCCACATTGTTTTACGTTCCGGAGGCCTCCAAGATCATGCGATTTAACGCCGCTAGACTATTTTATGTGGGGATATGTGAAGTCGCTAGTCTACGCCGATAAGCCCGAAACAATCGACCACTTGGAGGACAACATTCGACGCGTTATTGCCGATATACGGTCACAAATGTTGGAAAAAGTGATTGAAAATTGGACCTCCAGATAAGATTACGTCCGAGGCTGCCGTGGCGGTCTTATGCCAGAAATCATATTTAAATTATAATGCCAAAAGATTATCTTATGAATGAAGTCATTTCTATGTCAATTTTAAACCATTCCATTTCAAAGTTCTATACCTCTAAAAAACACCTTTACAAGGACAAGAAGAAGGAACAGAAAAATAGGTACAGAGGTGATGCTTATTTCTAATGAAACCTTTTCCAGCATACTTGCGAAAGGAAAATGACAAAAAAAGAGATGTAGACGTAATAGTAATCATCTAATCCGGGACTTAGGGTTTTTCAGATAATCAAATAATACTAAAATTCTCTTTATCATCCAAAAGCAACCCAAATCAATCTAGATTTTATCGATATTTTACTTAAACCTCATCGTGATTCCCTAACCAAAATTGGAAAGAAAAAGCTGTCCGCGGTATAAAAGCAAATTAGCTTTATTTCGGGGACTCCAAATGCGTATTGGATATAACCAGTGAACTGGCCGATACCCGAAATCTATTGATGCTAATTTCAAACTTGAACGGTTGGAGTAAGTGAGATGGAAAAGGTTCGATCGATTTTATTTCTCAGGCCTAAAACGTTGCATTCGAAAATTAAAATTGACGTCTTAATACCGAGAGGATTCGATTGTGACTCGAATAATTCATCTTTCAGCCTGGGTTCAGATTTGGGTCACGCTCTCAAGTATTGACGAGTTAGGGACGAAGACTTTTGACACCCGGCCAACACGTTGTTTGCTTTTCAATTATTTATGTTTTGTGTAAAATTATGTACATTTTACACAAAACATAAATAATTGGACAAAACGGTGGGGTACAGAGGGTTTTATGGAACATATAAATGTATAGGTTTCCTGCTAAACTTTTGAAGAGGTTTTTGTTTTTTGCAACCCAAAATTAATATTGTGAATCAGTGTGTTTAAAAGACATGACAAAATGCCAACTATTTTAGTTTTTAGTCGCAAACAGAAATGACAGCAAACAAAAATAGACAAAACCACAAAAACGATTTCAAAGCTGAAATGCACTGTCAACCATATAATATGAAACCCTTTTTACGCTTTTCCGAACATCCCACATGTCATGTTTTGAAACAACAAAAACGTTCCCTTAAGACCGGTCCCGGAACAGATGCGAAACATTGTACGATGTAAAGTACTCTTTATCATGTCGTAATAATGTGACTTATTATGGATAAATTATTATTTTGTTTGTCTACATATACACTTCTCGACTGAATTCCCTAAGCGATACTAAGAGCTTACCGACAGAGTTCACCTACTTTACTGATGCCTTAATAGTTTGCAGTTCAATGTTTTCTTAACAAGCTTCCGCCAGCGGCTTTCCCTGCGTGAAAGTCTGAAGCTGTCCTACGGGAACCATACATTTTTCCGGGATGAAAAGTAGCTTAGGTGCTATTTCAGACTAAAGTCAATCTTTGTGTCAAATTTCATCCAGTTTCGTTCAGCCGTTATGGCGTGATTGAGACACACACATCCATCCAAACTTTCACAATTATTATATTATTAGTAAGAAGTAGGATTGGGAAATCTTATTAGTTTCGTCGACCTAGGCCTATTTCAATTTTGAATTATGTTTTCGCAAGTCATGTTTCCTTTTTGTTTATGGGGGAGGCCTATGTCCAGCAGTGGACGTCTTTCAGCTGAAATGATGATGATGATGAAGTTATATTTCTGTAGCAGACTGTAATTTGGGTTTGTATCTGGTCGTTGGCAAGAAGATCAGACTATATGGAAATAAACATAGCCAATGAACACTTCTGCAAAATTATTCGGAGAATACTGGCGTAATGTTGTGTCGACCACGGCGCGACGAAAGACAATACACAAACAACAGACCTGTACGTTATAGATAACACAATACATGAACTTTAATTCTCAATCTATGACGGTCAGTATTGAAACTCACCCGTCACACAATACGAAATAATCCTTTTAGTAAAATTACTGGTACTAACGTGATTTTGAACGGCGATAATGCAATTACTGTTAGTATCGCTTGAAGTTACACTGCTTGTAAGGCAATGCATGCAGCTGCTTTAGCCAATATTTATAATTCAAAATAGGTTGAGTACATATTATGTAGTTGTAGAAACTTCAAGTTGGGTTAATTTATCAATAAAATAGCTGAATAATGATTAAAAATAGAATTATGACAATTTGCACTGGCGACCATCATCGCGTCAAACCAATATCCGAGGTCATTAGACCTAAAGATAGTCACACTTGTTTAAATCAAAATTTCGACGCTGTTTACGAACAGATTAGCAGATTATTATAATAATTAAATCCATTTATGCAGACATTTCAGGCAATTACATTAGTATAGTTGTTAGTAACAAAGGTCTTAAAACTATGTTAATCAACTCATTGTAATAGTGTCATCTCGTCACGTGAAGCTGGATGACTCTCTCCATAACCTCAGAGTCTGGCCTCTCAGAAAACATCCTTAGGATTCCGTTGTTGCTCCCCCGAATCCGACGCATCAGAGAAGCTGTTTTCTTGCCCATAAAAGTCATCGATTCTTGCATCATCAAACATGCCCGACGCACTGCAGAATCGAGGGAACCTCACCAGAAAGAATCCTAAAGGCTTTATTGTATTGTACACGAAGATTATAAATACAAATTCTATAAAGAACATCTGTTAATCATCATCTGCTAACATCTTCTGCAATAATTATAGCTACTCGCAAATGCTGTTTACTGCACCTCTTAAATACTCGTATTAATAAGTGTATTCCAATTCACTTCGAAGAAACTTATTTATACAATGCAGAAGACATTGCCTTCGTTAGTAAATTTATAAGTGCCTAGTTCTCGGAATTACTTACTTATCAAACGTTTGAAGCACCGAAATGGCTTTGGATTTTAATGATACTCGTATGTTTGGATGTTAGTTGACGTAAATAAAAAGTTATTTATTTTGAGCTTTTGCCAGCAGATTCACTCGTTAGAAAGTCGAAAATTACCTCACGGTAACGCACTACGGCGATAAGAGTATTTTATGTTCTAATCAAGACCATGATAACATCTATATAAAACAAAGTCCGGTTAGTTACACCATTTATAACTCGAGCACGGCAGAAGCAATTAACATTACTTTAATATTATATGATATTATTTTTATATTGTTTTTCTTATTTTTTTAATTTTTTTTTCTGCCAGCGTTTTGGGCACGTTTGCCATTGACATCAATGTGGATGATTTTTTTGATGCACAATGAGTTCTTTTCCATCTCTCTTTTGTGTTCGTATAAAAGTTTTTTTTTAGAATTTTCAATTAATTTTTAATTGGTTCGATTTATCGCCGTTCCGAATAACTTCTAAAACATCGGAAAAACAAAAAAGAAATTCCCGTACGTTTTGCGAACACGCCATCTATGATATATGACAGAATTAAATGTAGGTGTGTAATTAAATTAATTTAAAGGTAGGTTGTAAGGTAGGTAGCCAGTTGAAGAGAGTGAAGCCGCGGGCACAGCATTTTTTTAGTATGGATAAATAAGGTATTTAGAATGACTTTTCAAATTGCACAAACAAAAAAAAGTGGTTCGATTTTGTTTTGTTTTCTGCTAGTTGTCAAGTTGATTTATTGTTAATTGCACTATCATAGTTAAACGATTATTAATTACTTGTACAGAGTTATTGTGTTTGATGTTCGTTATAACAAAAATTTAAGCAGATACAGCCTTCAATATCATTTCTAATTTCTGATGAAAATACGTCATGATCAATACGAAACTGCTTCTTCAAACCATGTTTTGGCTCGTGGCCAGAATTCGCTTTGATAAAAGAAACGATTTGTGAGCTCATTAGCAGCCTAAGTACTAGTTACTTCATTTTTGTTACGGGTGACTTTTTGTTTTTGCGATGAGTCTACCAATAAATTGACTTTCGGAGCTCAAGATTTTACTTTTTAATAATTTAGTTAATTCATACAATTTATTTGCCAAGTCAGTGGATTGAAGTTCAATGGTGGGCCAGCATAGCCATGATAATAAAAAATACTGACCAAATTGCTAGCAAAATCTGTGCATATTCTATGCATCCTCGAAAACCAAATGCCAAAAGAATCAAAAGCTGGAAATTACCTCCAATGAAGTATTTAGAATATACAGAAAATTCTACAAAATCTAAGGTTTCCGCAAAACTATAAAATTGGAATTTCAAATCTAATCGAACACATTCACCACTCAATCTCTCAGTGTGTGAACGGTATCAGTATAAACCACAAATCTTTTGGCGCATGAATATTTTACTCCATACTTTTCCGATTAGATATTCAGAGGTTAAACTTATTTGAAGGACAAAAAGATGTCAACAGCTCCGCCCACAAAAAGGGTGAATCAGAAATGAGATAAATCCCGCCGGACTTAGCGACACGAAATATTTTTGTCAGAGAAATAAAAAGAACATGGAATTAGCGCGGTGACATTTTGGCAGTAAGAACCTGCCGAGATTATATTTACAAATAAATCTTGCTATCGACCTTTCTAAAGGCCGGAAACTGAATAAAAATTCTTTAAAGACAAAGGCTTCGTCATTCCTCATCTCACCTTTCCCGGTTATTATTAAAGGTAAGAATTCTTCAGTGCGAATATTCTGAAGTGGCATAAAAATGTAGGACGTCAAATAAAATGTTAAAAGCGGTTGACCTTTATTTGGCGCTGCTCGAATTCTCGCAGTCGTCGAAATAGTTTTAGTATGTAATAGGAAATATTTAATTATTTCAGCAAAAGAAGTGGGTTTAAGTTCACTCTCAGTAACCATCTATTGAAATTCAAATTCGTGAGCACTTTATTGAAACCGCAACCTACTTTTTATGGAATGCCAATATTATGATCACCTTCACAAAATGTAGAAGGATTCCCGAAGGAATCCTATCTGTCCCTTTGGAAATTACAGTCATGAATGCCGAATTGGTATTGAGTATCTAGGGACATCTCGATTTCACACTCGTATCTGTAGGGAGATTGTTGATGACTGAATAGGCACAACCTGATGTGAATTTAGATATTGCTAGCTATGCCTTACCTTTGTAAGTCCTAACTATCAAATTATTATGATAGTCTACTTCTGCAAAATCGGGCCATTGACTTTTATATCTTCAAAGTCTCCATGTCATCAAAAGCTTTTTTATCGATTTCAACTAGTACAATTGTTTATAATTTGCAAATGAATCACAATTACACCTCAAAACAGCTTCCTTGATCATTATAAATCATCAAATCCCCGTCAAGCGTTTCACTGATCATAAATTAGATGCTAATAATTACATAACATCAACATTGTCTGTAATATAATCTGACGACGGATCTGAGAAACAGAGGGCATCAATCATTTCAGTGCATCTGTTACAATATGTCAATAGCACATTTGCCATCAAATTCTATTAACTGGTAATGTAGACGTTGTATCTTGGCCATCTGTCATCATCGCTTGATCTAATAAAATGGATCGGCTCGGTTTGTGAATGTGTTGAGGCTGGTTTAAAATGGTTAGCAGAGGTAGAGACTTGTGGTCTTAATAAAGTACTGGCTGACGTAGACTTTGAGACAAGCACAGAACCTAGTTTAATACGTAAAATAGAATGAAATTGTATGAAGAATCGATCCGATTTCTATTGAATTGCGACGGTCAAAAGGTAAAGGGAGTATTTTGTCTAGCTATGGGCTTTAAGTAATAAACAAAGGAAAGGAGAGATACACTTGTCATACTGTTGCTGCTTAAAGCATGGCTATAAAAATAAAATCAAACAAATTAAAAATACTTATAGCAAAATTGCAATTGCTGCAGTTGTAGCAGACATAAGCGACGTTATAAATGACCATTCTGAAGAAGTTTTAAATTAAGATTCTGTGTACGATAAATTTAATGTTATTATACGTTATAACTGATAGTTATCGCAAGCTGTTGTACGTATAGGGTGTGAAATGTGTGAAGTATGTGATAAAGATAGATCTAGTGCCAAGTTTCGCCCGACGCTATAAAATTCAGCAGCTTATCCTTTTAGGAAGACGAGTGCAGTTCCACAGAGAGTATTTTAGTTAACTTTCGGCAATAAGTCTCAGGATTTTGCGGTTTAGAAGTTTTATGTCTCAGTGTGAATTTGAAACAAGCATTTTTGATTTTACAACTTTGAGAATATTTAAGTGAAAGGCCAAAGAATTGGCAGGCTATTTACAGTAGTATCCTAAAGTGAAGTACCTCATCTATGAATGTAACATACACACATAAAGAACAATAAACGATGCTACTGAAACAACAGACTAAACAGTTAGCATGTGAATCATATCTGGCACAGTCCCTTTTGAATAAGCCAACATAATTCAACATAAGTGGCAATAATGCACACACAATTTTACACAACAATGACACATTGAAATCAGAAATGGACACAAAAATCCCACAAGGCTTTACAACAGAATAATAAACAAAGGGAGTAAAATATGGTACCACATATGGTACGGTATCATCGTTAGTGCTTTTATATCTATGTAAAAAGTTTGGTTTGAAAACGTGGCTAGTGTTACGTATGTATGAAGTAAATACTAGTTAGGCCCTAGTTGGTTCAATTGATATAGTAGATTTTTTTTATGGTATGTGTTAAAATTGTAATAGATACCATGCCAATGCAGCTTACATGGGGATTTGCAGTTGACTATCGGCAGATGGCCTTCCACAAAGTGGACTAGTGAAGTCTGCGGGAATACACTAAATGCGAGAAGCAAGGACCGTTCGATATTTATTCAAAATTATGTATGTAACACCTTAACAGCTATAACGCCAATGCGATGTTACTACCACAAAGATATTAGGACTTATAGAAATACAATTAAAAATACAATATAAATTACCATTAAATACAATAACAATATGGTGACACTTGGCGTCCTGCCTTTGATCAGAAGTGGACGTCTCTCGGCTAACATGATGATGATGATGGACCACAGGCAGCCAGTCTGAATAGTTGTAATTTCATCTGTTGTATTAAACTTTTTGATATGATAAAAATATCAAATAATATGATAATGTTATGTAATCACCTAGACACAAAACGTTTAGCCTACTTGTGTAACATATGGGTAAGCAATTTGGGAGAGCCAAGCCGGTGTTCCAGCCAAAAATAATCGTGATTTGCAACGCCACTCTCTTCAGACTGAAGCTTTTGTGGCATTAAATGGTATTTTTGTGGCCTGACTTGAATTTGAGTAAGTAGCAAAAAAAATACTGTCGCTCAATAAAATAGTATGGGATCTAAACTCGTTTAACACTAATGGATGAACTCAAATTAGTCATTGTTGTTAGCAATTGGTGGCAATTTAAAATTACTTTGTGCGACACAAATCTTGAAAACATTGAACTACGCTATCAATAACCTTATTGGGTTTTTTGATACATACATCGTAATTTACTACCAAGACTGAAGACGCAAAGAAAGGGTTATGTTTTTCGCGCGTATCTTGTATTGATGTATATATGTAATATTCTTTATTACCTCGTATCTTTCAAACCAGTTGACGGTTTTTATAACTAGGACATCGTTAGATAGGTCTTGGCCGCCCCATTGTTCCTAGATAAGTGCCATTAAAAAAAAACATGGCGGCTTTTGGGCGCCATATTGTAGGGGTTGCAATTTTTTTTTCTTCAAAACCCATCGACTAGGCTATCAAAATGAAGGGTATCAAAAGGAAGAGGTGATTATATTATAAAATATATACCACCTATATGCATAATAGTCATTCGAAAAAAAAGTATAACTAAAAAGTTGTAAATAAAAAATGTTTATACAAACACTGACTGGCGGACACGGACATGGACTGCAAAGATGTAAACAAGAAGAAAATCATGCTGTGCAGTTGGAGTATATTTATAGTTTTGGTCAGCCAGCTCGCGAATATGTATCATCCGACTGGACAGCATGATTTTCTTCTTGTTTACGTCTTTGACGTCGAGTTTTTTGATTTTATTAACTATTTTTGATCATAAAATTTTAACAACTTCAACAGGGGATTGATTCGAACAAGAAAATGCCGCCAATACAAAAGCCGATACAAAGAAAACTCTACCACCAAAGCCTTTCCACATAGATGACTAAGATAAATACGCTGCTTTGCCAACAGTGCCAATATTTGCCTACTTACGTTCCCTTCCGATTGTGGGTAGTCATTTCCCGTCGTAAGTGAGCTCTTGGGAAGGACAGGCGAAAGGTTCCCATGACTTAATGTAACTTTGATTGCGACCTAGGGAGATGACTGAGAAACTGCTCCTCTTTAGTTATGTTACGTTTCAATGTTATTGGTTTTCTTTTAAAATTAAACAAGAATATCAGCCAAATGAATCGAAAATAATCTACTCATCAGATATGACGCCAGTTTTGCCCGAAATGTAAGGTTGTGTTCCGATACTACAATCACATTTGCCAATTACAAATAATCCACTACGGATTTAATCCAAATATATTTTAATGTATCCAAAATATTTTACAACTTTATTTTATGAATGTCTAAAATAGGCAGAGACAAAATATTAAACCCAAACAAAACCTTAAACTTTTTCATAGTTCATAATATCATTACTAACAGAAATAATATCTGTAGACACAATGAATGATGAAATAAAATCCTTCTAAAAGCTCGTCCTACGCAGTGTTACCAACCTACCTACTAACAATTAACCTTTACCACATACGCCAGACAAACCTATACACGGGTAGATACAAACACAATATATACAGTTATCTGTGAAATATATACAAAATGGTTTATATACGAAAATAGACAGAAAAAACAATGCGCCTATTTTTGGAGTTTCGCGAACATGACAGAATTTTTCTCTCATATCAGAAAAATAACAAACCAAATACCAGTGTTTAAATTCTGGGAAAGGTATCGAGTTTTAATTTCGGGCGTTTTTTGCCATAACCGTTACACAGGCGGCTTCGTTAGTTTCATGAATGATACATATCCGTTTGTAACTACTGCACCAAACCCATTAGACTGAAAAACAAATAAGTCACCATTAGTGAACAGTAGATGGAATTAACCATATTTCGATAACTATCAAAAAGTATTTTCATAGTTTTGAACTCGGAATCGGATTCAGATATACCTGCAGCGTCCCCATTAAAAGTTTCCTTGTGTTCAAATATATCCCTTGCATTGATTTAACCACAAAGGTAAAATAGGCACGGTGGGTCTGTTATTTTGGCATCAGGTGGATTATAAGCCCGTTTGCACACGGATTACGGCGACGTGTCAAATTGTATTCTCATTCATTATCCTTATCCCTTTAGGAGCTCCAAATATAGGTGTGTGATTCTGACTTATTTTTACTTTAAATTTGGTTAAGGGTTGAAGGCAGATGAGGGTTGGGCCTTATACCAGGCAACTGCCTGACTGAAGTCCGTGTTATAATTATGTTCCAGGTATGTATGTTATTGGAAGGTAAGTTGACCCGAAGTTTTAATGGCATTTCCAATACGTTGCTAGAAACTTTTATTTAAGCCATTCAAAGTGGAATATAGCAATGCTACTGGGCGTTAGGAATAATGGTGATAGCCTTTCCGAAACAATAAAGCATTTACATGGTAGTAAATCAATTCAGTAAGATTTCATGCCAAAAGACAGGCTAGGTAAACAAACTCTAGAATTAGAAGGAAATCGAGTTGTTTACCCGTCTAGTTAATGTGACATTAATGTGTCTCGCAACATAAACTACATAGATCTAAACATTCGATATCCTTGAGTGCTGCCCCTAAAATAATCTCCTTGGCTTAGACTAATGAAGCTAGCTACAAATTCTGTCAGTGTCGAGCAGCAAAATACTTTGGTATAGGTTGGAAACAATACATTTACAGATCATATTTTCCCTGTAGTTTTGAACTGTTCTGTATTCAAAATTAGTAACACCAGCTAAAAGTGATATAATTCATACGTGAAGATGTTGATCTTCATTTACGAATTAAATCACTTTTGGATAAGTGAGTGTATCTACACGATATGAGACCCATTTTGACGGATAGCAAAACATCATAACGTCGAAAGTATCTTGCTGGATTGTCTGTTTCACGTTTTTAAAACATTTGATAAATATGTCTTTGTAAAAGGGTAGATTATGAAAACTTAATTAAGATTTCCAGATCAGCCAAATGTCATCTAATTCTTTGGTTTGGGTAAATTAACACGCTTTTGTTAGCTTGGTATGTATCTATGTAACTATGTATCTATGTGTCAATGTAACGGCATCTTTGAACGTGATTTTCAACCACTTCAAAACGTCGGATTGGTATGAAACTTTGCACACCTATCAAGGACCGATGACAATGCAATAATTTAGTCAAAGTCAAAGTACTTTTGAAAGTCAAACAATAATTAAAATTTACAAGTAATAATAGTTGATTCTACCGTACGCGTTTAAATTGTTTGTCCCATTAGCCTTACCAAGATCTTCAGGATTAGCGACTTTTTAGTTCGATTTACCATTAAAGCGTGTTTTTTTAGTTTTTAGAACTACAATTTATTTTCGGATCTTATTAGATATGTATCCATTGTAGTAAAAATAATTAGTGACTACCTTACTGACCCAGTCTGTATAAGGAATATTTGGTTATTGCAAGGTACAAGTAATTTTACATAAAAAGTACATAATCTCGCGTGTACTCCAGTGTGCCGAGATGATACTGACTAAATTCAAGTTGGTAGCATTTGCATACAATTTTCATGCGAGCACCGATATTATCATAAAACTATATACGACGCCGAGATTTCAACCGGCTTGTTCGCAGTTTTATTATTGTTTTATTTTTCGTCGAAAGGCTTTATGTTTCCTAAAATCAGTGTTCTGCAAGACTTATCTCCGCGCTCGTTTTGCCTTATAGCTTATGCAATTCTCCAAGGAGTCTGTATACTTACGTAGATGCACCAAGCAACATGGAGGTTGAATGTGTTAAGGTAAATATCACGTTGGGGAATTACCCGTTACGGGTAACACCGCCTTCTTAGTATGTTATACGCTGAACTTGTTACTATAGACTGTATGTTCAGGCTTTTTGTTTTTGATGTTGATGCAAGCAAGAATTTTACTGAATACTATTTTTTTTGATAGCAAATGAACTTTCAAGGGTCATAAAATATTGCAAGCAATGTTTAATTTCTTCTTCAATTTTCCAGCGATCACGGGCACTGGATGGCGTGATAAGCTTCTATTTGTTATTGAGTTTTGTGAAATATTAAGATTTTCTAGAGACGAACATAACAAAAATATGTTCTTGTTAAATTAACTGTCCTAAGCAGAAAATTAAGAAAAATTGGGCTCTTTTTCTCTCAATCATTCATTTCAAAGATTGTTTAACTTGATCGATTCCAATAGATGGCGAGGTTTTAAATTTCTAAGGCGATCATCTACTCGATTTTTATTTATTAATTTTGTAACACATTTTGGTACAATTAAACTGTAAAAACATGCAAAAATACTTAAAAACAAATCGGCGTTGTACTAAAAAAAAACACGAAATCCGATTCAATACTTTTACTTGCAAGTCGCTGCTAACACCATCTATATCCGTGAAACGAAACCGAACGCGATCGAAGTTCTTAGAAAAATAATCAGTTTAATCAGACGAAAAACGCTAGTTACGTTGGCACGGTTTCTTTGTATGGGATGAGGTATCTGTATGCTAGTATTATATTATCTGTGCAACGGTACAGTTTTCCAGCTCATTTCTGTAGCATCTAAAAACCTTTCTACACATAAAATAATCATACACTCACACTCGCCATCTCCCGTCATACATTATTACTTTACAGTAGGCAAGGCGTGGCGAAGCACGAATAACGCCTTGATAGATGTGACCTTTGCCAAAATGGCGAACATTATTCATCTTTTTCATATCATGGAAGGCATTACACACGTTTGAATCGACACCGTTCTGATAACAATCAGGCAATACTGACGAATGTTGGGTCACGGCAATCGACAGAAGGTACCATATGTGACTATGGTAATTTGGTAAAGTTCAATTTTAATACTTCTACAGGTTTTAAAGCTGTTCCTACTGATATCAAATCTGTCTACAAAAAGCTATTTAGAAAATCGAGAATTAATGCGATACTAATGATCAGTGTTAAGACGAAAAATACTTAAGAAAAAACTATCTCAGGCACTTTCAATTTAATTGCACCTTCAGGTTTCCCCACCAGACCCCATTAAATTTCCAATTACTCAGAATCAATTTCAGGAATTGGATGTAGTTCCTGCAAGATCTCTAGCACTTAAACACTGGTGTCAATTTACACTGTCTTGTACCTGTAACATTTAGCTCTAGAAGTTAAACGAAATTGATAGTGTACTGTAAATAACTAAGGATAATTTAAATCGAAACTAGAAATTATCTATTGATTTAGACTTTTTAGGGTGATGATCTTACTTTTGAAGCTAAAATCAACATCAGAGACAAAATATTATTGAATAATGGTTCTCTTGGAATTGTATTTTATAAGCATAAGAAAACAGCATTTGAAAAGACGTTTGCTTTTCCTATCCTCAATGTGTGCTCAGAAATGAATGTACCTCTTACATCTTTCTGAACTTCCAAGACATAGAAGAAGAGCAGATAATATGTTGTGGATGTTGTCTGCAAAATAAAAACCTCTTGCATAATAACAAATTTCTCCGAAAGGATAATATTAAACGCTATAAATAATATCCTTGGCACGCGACTTGGTTCCTACAGTGCTGTATACAAAATCGATATTTTAATAACCACACACCCGGGAAAGCCTCAAGATTGCTCTTAGAAAATTACGAAACTTCAGATGCAATTTTTATTTCGTATACTCCGCGTAAATGCGAAGTATGCACTTAAGTATGCATCGTTTCCTCAATTTATGCGCGTAAAGCCGCTTCAAGCTGCTTCAAGCCACATGTCGATTTTAAGATTAATATGCGCAATGTTGGCTTCTGTCTTCGTGTTTTACGCTGTACCCCTTGGTTGGATTTACGATGCGCTTGGTGAGATAATCCACCTTCTGTGCAGTATTTTATGAGGCACTAACTCATTTCCGTAGCGGAGTCTCCTCGACTTTTAGGTGACAGTTATAGTAGAAAGGTTCAGAGTAGTACCTAGATAGTTCTAGTTGTATATTTTCGATTTATGATGCAAAGCACTCGTGTTATGGCCCAACTAGTAACCATGGAAGAAGTTTCAATAAATCCAAGTTGCGACTTTGTAAAGTGACTTCTTTTATTGAATCAGACCGACAGACGTGAATGTCAACATGTTATTATTATTGACTTTTAATCAAGGTGACAGACACAAGTTTATTGACACTGAAAATCGTATCAGTTAGAAACCAAGGTTAGAGTCTATGTGTCATGGCCACTTTTTCAGACACCACAAACACGGACATATGAATATTTTAGCTCGCTATCTAAAATTGCTATTAGATTCAACAGTAGTATTATATTATACACTTGTAATTTTTTCTGCATAAAGAGTTCATCATCATCAACATTTTAGCTAAAAGACGTCCACTGCTGGACACGACTTCCCCCAAGCATCGCCACACTCATCAGTCCTGTGCGTTAGGCTTCCACTACACGTAGGAGTCTAGATGGAATTCTTCGGGCTATGTCGGTAACTCTGGTTCTCTTTCGGATCTCTACATTTCTGATTCGATCAAGCAAGGAAACGCCGAGCATAGCCTTCTCCATTGCCCTTTGAGTGACTATAAGCTTTCTGATGAGGCCCATTGTAAGCGACCACGTCTCAGAGCCATATGTCATTACTGGCAAAACACACTGTCCATAGACTTTTGTCTTGAGACACTGCGGTAAGTTGGACGAGAAAATACCGCGCAACTTCCCGAACGCTGCCCAGCCGAGTCGGATTCGACAGTTGACCTCTTTCTAGAAGTTGGCCCTACCCAACTGGATCGTTTGTCCCAGGTAGACATAGTCGCCCACAACTTCGAGTGTTGAGTCTCCGACCTTGATAGGAGTGGGTGTAACATGGGCATTCAACATCACCTTGGTTTTGTCCATGTTCATCCTAAGACCCACTCTTTCGGCAGCTCTGATGAGGTCATCGAGCATTGTACTGAGGTCCTCCATGGTCTTAGCCAAAACCACTATATCGTCGGCAAACCGAAGGTGAATGATGTACTCGCCATTGACGTTTATGCATAGTCCTCTCCAGTCCAGAACCTTGAAGACATCCTCCAGTGCAGCGGTGAACAGTTTCGGCGATATGTCTTTGTCTCACATCTCGCTGCAGAAGGACGGGTTCCGAGATCTGACGTCGAACTGACATGGTGGCGTTTTTGTACAAACACTTCAACACCTCGATGTACCGTCAGTCAGAGAGAGGCAGGTTGTACTCTTCGGTCTTCTGTATAACCTGCTGCAGCGTATGTATGTGGTCTACGGTGCTGAAGCCTTTACGGAACCCGCTTTGTTCGGGAGGCTGGAAATCATCAAACCAGCGCGCGAGACGATTCCTGATGACTCTTGAAAACAGCTTGTAGACATGGCTAAGAAGTGAGATGGGCCTATAGTTCTTCAGTAGGGCATTGTCACCCTTCTCGAAGAAGAGTACCACCACACCCCTGCACCATGCCTGTGGCGTTTTCCTCTCAAGTATGACGGAATCAAACAGCTTTTGAAGGGTTTTAAGTACTGGTTTTCCACCCGACTTCAGAAGTTCGGCCGTAATTCCGTCATCACCCGGCGCCTTGTTGTTCTTAAGCTGTTTCAGAGCCATCCTAATCTCGTACAGGCTGACTGACTGGTTTGGTGGATACGATCCTGTCATCATCGGTCTTCAGTTTCGTGAGCTGGCTTTGCCCAATAGACAGATCTCTTGCCTTGGAGCCCTTATTCCACTCAATCACCTCTCCTGCCTCCTTTCTCTGCCACCTCTGACCTAGACTAGAGCCAAGAGAAAACCCATCTCAAATAAAAAAAAACGCATCTTTAATACTTTCGGTATTAAAGCGGCGGAGGTCACTTTCAAGGACTTTGAGATCCGTCTATTTAGCTGCCGGTATTTCACTTTGATCTCGTTTTTAGTTGCACCATCGGGGCTTTGCCATGTTCACTTTCTGTGCTCACGCTTTCTGAAGAAGGAGTTCATCATATAGAGGCCTTCTATCTCCATAAAACTGGCCAGTAGGTGACCCCGGTGGTGCCGACGTCCAACTCCAAATTGCCCCACTTGCAGCTCATCCTCGTCTCATTTGCCCACTTTCGCGTTGAAAATGTGCAATGTGCACCTGCCCACTGCCATTTAAGTTTGGCAATTCTTCGGGCTATGTCGGTAACCTTGGTTTTCTTGCGGACGTCTTCAAAACGAGTTAACAACATTTAATTTATACCTATGTAAAAGTACTATAAAACTAACCAAATGTTTGATTTTATCTGAGTCATTTTCTTCTCTTTGCCAGCCCGCGTCTTTATTATAAATGACGCTGGAACCTGTGAATCCACAGCTTACAAAAGTAGGCACGCGAAACAACAGGTTGTTTCCCAATGAATTACTAATATTTAGTACGGCTACGTAAGTGTTAATGCTGTGCAATATAAATAAGGTAATCCTCTAGACTCATCACTCTTAACTGCCTAGCTAAATTATTTAGACAGGAAAAGAAATCAATGTATGTACTGTCGAAGAACTGATTTCTGTTGGAGTAGACTATACATCAGTAAGGAAACGGCATTAATAAATGGAGGAAACCATAGATAAGAGTATGGACTGAGCATAAGGATACAAACATTATGTACACACTATGGTTCTGTCCATTATAAATAAGGATTCAAGTATAAAGTGAATATTACCAAAAAAACTGAGAGAAATAAAACAATTGTGCTGCCAGTAGTTATGTTTTTCTACAACTCTGATTGGACTACGTCAAAGGCTTGCAGGAGCGGATGAGGTCTTCACATAGACATAAAAATGTACAAAATAGCCACGTATTGTCCGGATAGTCATTTTGTCTCTTTGTAAAGACTGCTCAATTTTTAGAGGGCTCATTATTACTCAGTCCACTACACATCGCCACTATCAGCTTCGAAACTTTCTAGCGCAGTCCTCTCGTTGAAGACGAACAAAGGACCAGGACTCGACCTGATAACTGCGAAAATGCTACAAGCTGATTTATCCTCCGCCGTCGACGTTCAGACGCTTCGTATTAACCTAAAACCAGCGCAATTGATTGGCAACCAAAAGATACGTAGCCATTTAGACAAAGATATCAGATTGTTTATGCGAAAAAGCACTGACGCGTAGTAAACAATGACAAAGAAATCACTGCCGTTGTTGAAATGTTTGTCAAAGATCCGATAAATGTTTGTACATATTACTTCAGGAGTAAACCCTGCAAATCTGTACACAATTATAGTGTTAGCCAGATGGACTGACGACTCCAAGATAACAGCTAAACCAGACTGTATTTGTGAATGGTTAATCGGATTACGGGGCAGCACCTTGGAAGACAATAGCTTAAACATGAATGGTCAGGTATATCGTCCTGTTCGTAAAGAAGGATCGCTTGATATTGTCTGGAATCTACGGCCATCTAGCTAAATGGAAGTATTTAAGCTTTGAAAGTCGTAGTGAGGTTTCATTTTGAAAAGGTTATTTTAATATGAAAAACGGCCAAGTACGAGTCTGACTCGCGCACAGAGGGTTCCGTATAAACAGCTACATTCACCAAAATAAATAGGATTTTTCACATCTCCAAAAACTGGCCGCTATCATTTAGCTGGCAGGGACACTTGAGTCTAGCAAAAATTTGCAATTAAAAGCTTTATTTTACGCAAACGGATCCCTGAATCGAAAAATGGTTTTCACAGAGCCGTAATATTTTTGAATGGCCTATCCAACAATACTCCACACCATGGGATAGACGAGAAAAAAAACCCTTTACAAGTACAAAACTAAAAAATATAATTTCTCATGATTTTATTTTACCACTTTGTTGGCCACTTTGTTATCCATGCCAAATTCTAGCTTTCTAGTACTAAGCTGCGGATGGACGGACAGACAGACGGACACGGCGAAACTATAAGGGTTCTTTGTTGACTACGAAACCCTAAAAAAAGAACTTTTTGAACCAAGATCAATACAAATCGATCGTAAATTGTCCCAGCAATTAGAGAAAGATTTGTCGCGAAATTTAGGTCTTTTTATCTCCCTTGCGGAATCTTGCTTGTAATTTATTGGGGTAAAATCCAACCCCCTCCAAAATTAAAGCATTAGTTGGACAAACTCTTCTGTCTACTTTTTCCATAAAGTGTGAGTTTTATCAGATTATTCGTTAGCAAAGTAACAAATCGCAAATCAGATTCAAGTGTAGGTAAATATTGACATTAGAAAATAGGTGTAATTTTGCAAAAAAAAAATGTTTGTTTAGCGTTAATAAATGTTGGGTCGTTATTATTTCAGACACGTGAATAATAAAATAGTCCCTGTAGGTATCTAAGGTAAACATTTTCCAGTCCCGCGATACATTATTCGAAATTGGATGGAGTATACTTCGAGTCTTATAACGATGTAAAAAATCAACACGAAGCTATAATTCTATAACAAAACTGGTACAAAATCGAAGAAGTACAGAATCTTCCGAAAATTGTAGCTCGACACTCGCATGGGATTCGCCTAACAAACAAAGCAAATAAAATTCGTGCAAAAAGCGATGCAATATGTGGTCTCCACTGGGTACATAAAATATCATGTGGAACGTAAAAAACAAAAGTTTTGTTATTTCACACACAATCTTAGCAAAGGCACAAACGTTTACAAAAAATACTGCACATTTTTTATGATTCACTCTGATTTCTTTTACATTAAGAATGTAAGACCAAACATAATGTCAATACTTTAATTAATTGACTGCTGTACACATGAAAGTGAATCTTAATGATTGTTGACTATGACCTTTTTCTACAACTTTATTTCAAAGAGGATTCATTTGATTAAACAGTGAAATATTGATATTAGACAATTAATATATAGTATTATAATACTGGCAGACGATATAAAATTATGTCTACTTAATTGCACTGCAGTTGTTAAAATTGTGTAGTAAAACATACCACGTGTTGCCGACCCAAAATGTTCATGCACAAATTAATAGCTGATAATTCAAAGTTTGTTACTGTTCGGTCGTTTATTCCCTTGGCTATAACATTCTGATCCCACACCGTTTCATTATTTAATTTATTCATTGTACCTCGCAAGCACTGAGTTAACAAATTAAATCGTTTTAACGGCCATACTTTAGTAATTCTGTTATACGGTAAAAACGTTGGCTCGCTCGTGAAGACTCGGTGCCTCTGATTTATTTAGGAGCTCCCTAATAATTTGGCTTGCTTATTATAAACGAAAATGTGCACGTGGGTGGTGCTTTGACTTGGCAATTTTACCTAGGCTCAACGAATTATAAATCATGTATGGCTAACATTGGCAGAATTTGCACAGAGATTTTTTTTTGAAACATTAGGAATGAAAAACATATGAGCAGAACCAAAAGGTTTTTGTCTCAATTTCTCTGATCGTCTTCACACGTGTGACAATTCCAGATTGCTCGATGAAGTTCAGAAAAAGTTACTTCTTCGACAACGGGGTTTCAGCCAAACGCGGTCCAAAGAATAAGTAGAACTTCAACAAATTGGTAGTGCCTTATAAATAAATAAAACTTAAGTCGTCGGCTGATTTTTATCTAGCCCTTCTAACAGGGGTTAATTCGCTCACAACCTCTTCTAGTTACATTTTTACCCGATAATATATCATGCGTGAAATAAGAATAGTGCCAAATTGGGATATTAAGTGCCTTATTTTCGTTTAAAGACTAAGCTCAGACAGTGTCTAACCAAGTGTGTGGACCAATGACTGCAGATAAGAATGTCATATTGTTATTTTACGATTCACTGTCTGCTGCATCCGAAGACCTATTGATTAATTCTGCTCCTTTCTTCTTAGTTTAATTTTTGTTGCAATCTCCTACCTTTCACGGGTCGCGCGCACACCGTGTGTGCGTAAGCTATTGTTGTTTTATTGTATCTAATTAGACGCTCAATGGGTAAACGTTTAGTTATTTCTGTTTATAAGTTAGCAAACATAAAACGCTTGAGAACAAAAAGTTTGAACATCTCTCAGCTCAACGTAAAAATGTTTGAAGTAGTTTAATTATATTCCAATAAATTACAGAAAGCTAAAATATAAACAGAGCTCTCTTTAAGTTTCCTTGTGGTCATAAAAACAACTTTTAATGATATTAACTAACAACGGTACTACTCGTATATCGAAGTTTTCCAAATCTTTCAATTTAATTTCGGATTTTCTTTCAATGTGAAATAAAAAGAAGTTTTTGGGGAGATTATAAAAAAAAATTGAAAAATAAAATGACAATAATAATCTCAAATAAACAAAACTAAGTTCGAGGAGTGTCCTTTTGAATATTCAAAAGCGGGCCTCCAGCCATTTACAAGATGAATGAATTTGAATTCGACAATAAAGTCTCCGTGGAATTGCCTTCAATTAATGTGATCGGGTGTAGCTTCTAATTATCTCACGAGTTAGAGGAATGGCCATTCTATAAAATGTATTTTAACGATATCAAAGAGACTGGCTGGCTGACTCGGTTTCAAGTACTTTTGTATTGTTGTACAGGAACGTATTTTAATTTACAATTTGGAAAATAGCAGCAATCCCTTCACTAAAAAGTTAACACAATAACAGAAAAATATCTTGTATTTGAAAACCAATACCCAGACAATATCTAAATAAATCGGCATTTCACAAGATGGCTGATTACACATAAAAGAAAAGAAAGAAAAGAAAAATTAAGTCACCTACCTAAAGGAGCTTAACGATCACAAACAACATGGTTGAGCCTGGTGGTTGAATCAATCAACGGTTTGTGGGAAATCGGAGGAGAAACTCTGATTAGCTCAGCCTTCGAAAAGGCTTTAGTCTTTATTTACTTTTCTTAGTTAAGTTCGTTTATTTATTTGTATTAGGGGCTTTGATAAAAATATAACAAATATATACACTTAACACATTAATGCACCTACACACACATTCTAGATATGTTTTTGTATAAATAAAATAACTATTGTTTAGTTTGCAATCCCATTTGAAATAAACTGTTATTATTATTTCAGAAAGATTGACTTGCAGAAAAAAGTAAAACAAAACATACTCAGCATTGGATGATTCCGGACTGAAATGATGTTGATATAATATCTGAATTATAATTTTTATAGAAAACTAGTTGAACAGTAAATTACACATACAATAAAAATTAAAATTCCATTGCAATGGTGTTATAAAATGTATAGGATTAATTTTATTACATCGTTGAAATATAATTTCTAACACCCAAATCCAGTAGGTTATATTTTTTATAAAATTTATCCTGGAAAATAATAGGTTTTCCATGTTCATAATATGTGAATGGCCTAAAACGCTTAAAAGTGCATATATTCTATACGCATCTTTCCAATCTAAACATGTTTCGTCTAAAGACATTCACATTCTAATTTCAAATATCTTCCAATATAATAACTTATTTAATCTCACGTAACAGACAAAACTTTGTAATTGAAAAACTTAGGCTGTAACCTCATACTCATGCCCAACTCGGGTTCAATACTGACCTCAGAAACTATTTGTTTATGTTTAAACCACCAACTATTTTAATTATGTAGTTCTTGACCATGTTTTTATCGGTCCTGTATGTTAAAAACCCAGTCTCAAATACCAAAAAATGTTTATAAATACAGTTTTTTTTTCAACTTCTTAATTACACCCACTTAAAATATTGCCCTAACCTGAAAGAATGATGAGCAAAAAGTTTCTCCGCTAAAATTATTTATTAGAAGGATTAACCATCCTTTGCAAAGATAAATGTTAGTCTAAAAGTTTTGTTTATGCGCAAATAAGCGTTAAAGTTTGATCAAAAAGTGTCGTTAAGATTTACCTTGTAGGCAGTTCAAAACAAATAACAACGTGGCCTTCTCTTAGGTTAAGTAACAACCCCAAAAAGATTTTTAGCTAGTTGAGAATATTACAGCATAAAATGAAATCTACGGCCCAAAACCCGTTGAAACAATAACAAAATCAAATATTAACGTACGCTGTCAGAATTAAACCATAATTCTGAATACCGCAAAAGCCAAAGTGAATACGTAATCAAGATCTTAGAAATGCGATTTCGAATATCTTTCACTTACCGGATAGACATTTTAGCAAAACGTAGGAGGTAGTTAATTTTGACAACGGAAAAGGCACAATGACTGGCGACATACAGACAAAAACAAAGCAATAATTTCATTGCGAAGACATATTTGGGGAGAAAGTCCTGTTATTTATACAGAAAGATATGGGTAGTGACGAAAATAAGGTCCGGGATATCCATCTAGACGAAATTTGCTCTTGCCCTTATATGTAGATATGGTCTATCTTGCCTATATCGCCGTCAGTTGAAAAAGGGTACAAATTGTTTACATGGACCCGTCTTGACAAAAATCTTCTGATATAGGTTAATGTTATTTAAACGTGTCACTAGAGTGCTATCTTTGTTGTTATCGTCCGAAAAACTCAACTAGATTTTTGGGGACCTACTTACACTGGACTTAGGCAAATACTAATATCGCTTAGTCAATGACCCAAAGTGTATATTTTAGGTCCTTTCTTTAGTGTGTTTTTTTTTAAAACCTAAGTAGCGTTACTTCTGAAACCGTATTTTTATTCCATAAGTGCTGCAAATGCATTACATTGTGCAAAGCCTCTCAAAGCTAGCCATTGTCACTAACGCCTTAGTGTGCATGTCCTTTGACAAGCGCGTTGTGTTCACTGTTGTTATCTTATTTCCTGCGAGTGAAAATATTACTCCGTGTTTATTTTCCCTTCCCTTCGGCAGGTGAGAATATATTTACCTTTGTTCCAGAATACGTTTCCATTGATTCGTTTTTTGTTTTTATCAACTTGTTTGTGTAAATGCGTAACAACCAGTATATATAGCAGTTTGAAAAGTTTAATGTACCTTTTTAACGACTACATCTTTCATGGCCTACTAAAAATTCAAACTCGATTACGACTTTGACAATATTGACCAACCGTGACGAAACGTTTGATGAGCTTCAAGTTTTACAACATTGTAAATTTCAATTTTGTCATTATCTCACCTTATTGCTTTTAGCTACCTTCCAAACTAAGACTTAATTAATAATATGCAGGCAATTAATTGCGAAAAAGACTTCATAATTTTTATTGCGCATTAAACTTCAATAATTATAACATCTTGTAGTAGGACGGTTCAGTCTGAAATATTGGACGGGTAGATAAAAAATTTTGCTTGCAAAGTCGTTACGACGTAGGGAAGTGAATTGCTAAAAACTGGCGCCGTAGCTCTGTGATAAGAGACGCTAGTAAATAACACTTTTCTGCCTTTCTGAACAAATAAACAATTCGGGGAAAATACGTTCTGTGACAACCAAAGATAGAAAACAACAAGGTGTGAATAAATGTGCTTTTGTTTTCGTCGTTTACTTTGGATTTCTCATATTTGTAGGAGATATGTTATTTAGATCTATTCAACACATTAAAATTACTTAGTACGTGACTAATATTCTTACCATGATTATGAGAGAAAACGAATAATTCAGTTATTCAGATCTCTATTTTACCCCTGAACTAAACACAAATATGTCACCTGTCATGTTAGCTATTCACTTAACTACTACACGAACCAAACATACCGGATATCCCCTTTCATCCTTTCACGTGGTTGTGGTTGGAAATATTTCAACGTGTTTGCACACATTTACATCATGCAGAGTCAAACGTGCATTCATTATGTCAGTCATAATTATGTTATGAGAATAACCTTGTCGCAGTTACCTTCACGTAGACAAACAAGCATATTGTCAAGAATTTATGAGCGTCACGGAATAAAGATAACCCCTTTGAATGGATAATGAAGAGAACTTGGATTTGCGTGCAAACACAACATTTTGCCAACGATAGCACTTTCGATGTTCAATATAATATTACCCTCTAAGAACTGTCTTATACAAAAGAAGCTCTTATTTATCGGTTTCTTCGTCTGAAGTTTGATCGCATTTACTAATAATATTGAAGTTGTCGAACCAATCTAAACTTCGCGAAGAATCTTGTAAGTTTCTAAATTCACATATATTTGCCGCGTAAACTGTGAAAGATGCTCAGACGGGTACTTTTATATATGAAAGTTATGATGAATTTGCAGTTCTTACGTTGGAAATTATAAAAGAGAAACGGAAAGGGAATTGAGTGAGACAGTTATAAAGTCTATAGCAGTATTGACACAAGCGTCCCTATCAAAATAAATGGCAGTCTTGAGTATGCTCGTAAACGACTTGTAATAAACTTCGCAGCATGGTTGTCAGTTTACACAAATCGGTTAATGCCTTACTTGGAATCATTTTATGCAAATGACTGTTTTAAATACGCAAAGAGGGAGACAATTTATAGCCACTCTAAGTATGATTTCATTTGCAAACTAGACCACTTGAGTTAATGATCTAATTTTATTCTGATGTCATCAAAAAATATTAGCTATTTTATAGATAGATACTGGCCATTGTTGAATAATGAAACCCTGAAGAGAAATTAAAAACAAAGTGACGGATAAAAGGAAGGAACATTGCGAATTGTTTTCTTTGTTCTATTTGACTCGAGAACAAAGAATTGAATTGCTGCTTTCTTAAGTACAAATTGCATTGGATATTAGAACCAGACAATCAGCAAATTGTAATTTAACATTAGCGTGAAATGAGAATAGGTAAGTATTTACGAATCAATTCAGCATTCTGGTTAACATAATACACGTCAAACTCAACAATTCCATAGCAAAAAAAGCAAATTTACCAATGAAAACTAACCCTACTTCAATTAACTTTACCCTTGAAAATAATTCCGAAAACTAATTACAGTGAAGCCTAGAAGACATTGAAAACTTAAACAATAAACTTCAATTGTTTATTAATAAAAAACGTGGAGTCACGAAAGGTACTCAAAGCTCTTACAACTACCCTCCAAGCGTCCCTGGGAAAGACGGTTACCGCTTTTTCAAGAGCCATACTTGCTTTAATGAAGCAGGTAATGAGTCTCTGAGAGTCAACAGCAAACAAGGTGAGGGTTTAATGCTTAAGGCGCGCTGGAGTAATCCGCGAATTTAAAATCTCACCATTTTTGCATTTTCAACTTACAAGCAGCTTATGTAACATGTTTTTTTTTTTATTACCCGTGTACACCTGGTGTCAACATATCTTTTTTTCAACTCGCCTCTCGTAGGTATGCTAGAAGAGATTTCTTTAATATATTATTTTTTAAGCTGATCTGTTCTCGTGATCAAGGCGCTTGTAACTGTGCCGAAATATCGAGCTCTCAGCAAAAATCTAAATATGCATGGTAAATATCCCGAAACAAATATTAGATTTCTTTAAGTTATAAGATTTCCTTTATTCCTTTTTTCTGTTCCTTCTTCTTTTTGTCCGTTTTTAGGGTTCCGTACATGAAGGTTCCAAACGGAACCCTATTGCTGTCACTCACGTGTCCGTCCGACTGACGTCTGTCCGTCGTTTGTGTGTCACACGGGTTTTTAAGCCAATTGTTTGGAGCTATAGTCTTAAAATTTTCACAGTATAAGTATCTTGTTGACCCAGAGCCATACAAATTGTCAAAAACATATTTTTAAGGCTCCCATACTTCCAAAAAACCTAACCCATCGAGTGGGGTATCGTTGTTTAGAACTCGTTGATTAGATAAATAACGTTTTTTTTATAATATTAAAAAACAAAGGAATGAGAAACCACCAAAGTCAGCGTTTTTTATAAAATTTTGTTCCAAAGAATTTCTAACTTCCCATTGACCTATGAACTTGAATTGTGGTGATAATGTTTATTTTTACGTATATTTTACCAACAAATACCAATATAGGTACTGATAAATCAGATTTTTCTTTGAAATGCCCTCATTTTCACTATTACAACCAACTAATTTTGTGGTTTGGTATGGAACCCTAAATGTGCGAAGTCCGACACGCACTTGGCTGGTTTTTATGTTTGTATCATTAATGGTTAAAAAAAATAAGCAGGTGATAAAATAATGATAAAAAAACTTAGGCTTCCGTAATATTATAGTCACAGCAGTGTGGCAGTCAATTTTGCGAAGCAAAAGGGCGATACAAAGGCAGTTGTTTATATTACAACTGTTTTAATTTATCATCATACAACTCATTCAATTAGATTTAGGTACATATAAATTCATAATTATAATTTCGACCACATTGAATTTAGAGACCTGTTTAGATGATTCACGATTATGTAAATCATATTCAGTACTGTCACTGTTTAATTTGAATATAACCTAATAGGGCTAGAGCTAGAAATTGTTTAAAACTGAATAAAAATTTAAATTCTTTAACTACCTTAACGTAAGTACCCTCTTAATAGGAATATCTCAAAGAGCTTTAAAGATACTTTTCATCACGCATCGTTTGTGTGTAGTAGGTATTACAGAAATGTTGTCGTAAGCGGATAAGGCATTACATCTATTATCGCTGTGTGTACGCCAGATTGCTTTCGAGGGTAAACAAGCAGAGATTCTAATTTTCTTGCTCCTGATTTGTCTTTATGGGTGAATTTTTCGAGGATATTTTCTGTCTCTTTTGAAACAAAATTTTAATAGCTATCAGAAGGTAGCGTCTGGTATTCATTTTTTTTTTTGGCTGAATGTGTCGTCTTTGAAGTGATAGATAAATTGCAATCTAATAACCAAAGAGAACACAAATTCAGTTTAAATTAAAGCTATTTTAATAAAGTACAACAACGCCAATGTATTTCAATTGAGCGTCTAATAAGCAGACACAATAGAAACAACAATAGCTTACGCACACCTGGTGTGCAAATGACGTTTGGGATGAAGCGTTGCAATTTAAATTACTCCAGGGTACTTAGAAACCAATTAGCACTGATATTTCCTCCGAGTGAAAAATAACTCTTGCACTCATTTTTAATAAATTAGTCTCAGCAAAATGAACTAGAAAAATTATGTCACCACAGAGAGTTACCACGCAATTTTAAGCTCTCCTCCTTTCGGTCGCGGGAGCAATTTATCATTTCTTAACAAAATGAATGACGTATTGCTTATGATGCCATTCACTGAAATATCTCTGGAATTTCGGATCCAAGCGAATCCTCAATGAAGACCGCATATTTCATCTCAGAGTACTCAGTTAATAAAAGCTTTGACTTTTTAATAAAGTCATTCACTTTAAAACATTCATGGAGCGCGAATTTCATTTTCAGTTATGCCTGTGGAATTAATGACGTCATTACATGAATGTTTTAATTTTTTAAACTCTCTACATACGCGCACGCGATATAGCTGTTTGTCATTGGCCTTTACACGGAGTAACACAAGGGATTCGTCGTCAAAAACAAACTGTGGGACGGGTGTCCTCGGAACTTCCTGCTTAATTAAATGGGTGTTTGTAGAGGCGGACAGACGTTTTGCACAATGAGTCTTATTAAGCAAAATTGGTCTAACTTTGCTAGGTTTAGTCTTCTTCGACATTGAAAGAGACACGTGGTTTTGCTTGGTTGCAGAAAAGAACTTAATGGGTGACCACATCCTATTGAAAACGAGGTAGAGGAAAACCTGCCAATAATCTGAAATTGGTTTCGAACATTTTTGCAAGCTCCTTTAGAATAAGCTGTATTCTATGCCGGAGTTTACTAAAGCTGTGCCCATACAGAGTCACTCGTAAAGTTTTTATGCAGTAATTTCCACAAATCCTTCTCAAGAAAAATACGTATTAAGTCCAGGACCGTTTAAGTGAGGCCAAGTTAAAGCAAAACCCAGATCGTTAGGTTGTTGCCGAGGAGTCGTGAATCCCTTTTCACGATTTTCTCGAGTTTTTCCTTTGAGGCGGTTTAAAAGCAATGAAGCGTAAAACCCTAACCAAGATGGAACAAAATATCTGGAAAATTTCGACAAACCTATGCTTTGTTCCAATTTGATGGCAATGAACAAAAGTTTTGAGTGGATCAAATGACTTTTTCTTTTTAAGGCCATTCTTGGAAGATAAACCCTTTTTCCTCAATTCAAGACCAATGCCATGTATAAAAACAAGCACTGTTAAGGATTTGGAATCCTGCTTATACCGTCGCCTGAAATTAAACGTGACTATTCAGCCATAACTATGTTAAAAAACTTGTCATGGCCCTAATCTAAACATAGTGTTTGTCTTCAAATATTCAAGATGGGTTAGCTACACGCATGTCGACCAGTAATTTAGAAATGGGTTGGACATGAACAACACGCGATGATGCCCAAATAAAAATGTTCCTTATTTTTTACAACTGGCGTTGTTACCATCAAATATTTACTCTATGTTGCAGTGGCCAGCTGAAGGTCGAAAACATCGATGTTGGTTTTCTTTTGTTGTATTTTAGAATGTGAAATATTTAAAATGAAAACACACAACGCCTGTGGTGGTTTTTGTTTTTTAAAGGAGTAGTAGCGAACACTTTTTGTTTTTACTCTGGAAATTAATACGTGTTCGAAAAATGCCTGCTATTTAAACATGCCGCTTGTTTCAGAATACTGTGATTGTGTTCCACAGCAAATAACGTTATAAACGATGGGAGGCTGAATGAAATCGTTTCAAATCTATAAACCTTTCACATAAATAGATCCGACAACAAGCGAAAAATATTGATAGCAACTGTAAAATAAATGATATTTTTTATAGAAAGCGTCACATCGCAAACTGGAAAATTGAAATAATATGAAAAATGAAACAATTATTCGATAGCAATGTCTTGACAGTATCGTTTTAATATTATAGACAGAAGAATATTAATTTTGCTCTCCAGCCGTTGAGATATTTCTTTTAGAAATGTTTGAGACTCTCTAGGTATGATCATAGATCTAATAAATTGTTCACCTTGAGCAAACATCCATTCATCACGTTGTCTCGACTGTGCGGGGATATATTCTTTGGGTGAGAAATGTTCCACAGCATCAAGTCTATTGCCGTAAGAAATCCATTCTAAATGATTAACATTTTACCTCTGTTTTCTTTTGCCAATTCACCTGTTTTTCGCCTCGCTTGTTTTCTTTCGGGAAGGTGGCTCTACTTAATAATCATAGTTATAAGGATAAAGATCTTTATAAGATTACTGCGTTATGTTTTTTTTCTTTAAAAATGTACCTACGGCTCTATACCAAGTGACATGTTTTCAACGATAACTACACTTTGGTACAGTGTGTTAATCTGAACTTTTTGGAAATTCTTATCGCAGATAATATATCACTTATTGCCAAGGTACTCTGCTTGCAAACGGTGTGTAGTTTTCTATGAATCTCGACGAAGCAAACACGTGGCGTGTATGCTTCGTCGTGCCGTTCGAATACAAAATAACATTGCCGGAAATATTTATTTGAGTCTCATTATGAATTTTGCGTCAAAAAGATACTTTAAACATTATTTCCTCATCGTCAGTCAGTCATCACTTGGCCTTGAATTCAATGCGGGTCAAATGCGGACCGCTTGTACCAGGAAGAAGGCTCGTTTACGATGCCGATACCTGAATATTTGGGTAGCTATTGGTATAGCTAAAGGGGGTATCAGGAGTACAATAGCCGAGACCCATGGTAAGGATATACACACACTCTCTATGCAGACATTTTTCGGCATTTAGTTGGTGTGTTTACTATCATTATGTTACAAGTACAATTAAATAATATTTAAAATAATATTTATTTTTATTATAATCAGGCAATTAAGCTTTAAAAACTCATTGGTCAAAAAAAAATATCAGTCGAATGAATCCGTGTTCAGACGATATTTCACGCCTACACTCAGAAACCTAAATTTTTATGTTCATAAATTCAAACGGCAAGAAACTTTCCCCTTTCCGAAGTTACGTAAGAAAGGGCATATAAATTACGACGCAAAATACTTCGCCTCTCGGGGTTTCCCGTACTAATGAAAAACAACATCGTCACAATTCGGAAAGTACTAAAACGAAAAAGTTTTGATGGTCCAAGTAATAAACACATAGGTAATGAAAGAGTGACGGCATAAACAGATTTAATTTAAATTTATCAATTACACAATTTTGCCCGAGTGTACACGTGTACCCTTGCTGAAAAAATTCAATGTGCCACTTTGAGCCGGATTTTAGAGCGTTTATTTTTACAGGTCGTACCTACAAACGGTGCTAAATCAGCGTTTTTTCAGTAACACCACAAACGCTTAGCTTCCTCGGCTGTTATCTTTTGAACAAAACTCGAAGCCAGAGGTGAAACGACCTACCTATTATTTTGATGATACGACAAAGCTTTGAATATGAATCGACTCTTTTGTAAGACTTTTGGTGTTATGCTGTATCATCGTTATGGCTATTGTTGCAATTGTTCCCGTTATATTTTCATTTGTCAGGTCAATGTCGCTTTTGGCGTCGTTTTATCGGGACTTCCAATATTCTCTAGCATTTATTATCATCAGGCACTGATACATCTATCCTCTTTATAAATTACTTTCAAAGGTACATTGAAGGTTTAGTTTTACACATCAATTGATTCGTTGGAGTAAACATTCTTTGTACCATTAATCATATTGAAAATTACATTTTCTTATTTAACTTCTTTTTTCATGTAGTGGATATTTTAATCGTAGCGCAACGCTAAGAGTGTAAAATCAAAAAAAAATATTCAATTCCAAATATTTAAAACCGTGTAAATAAAAACCGTATATAAAAACCAGACACACTCATGCATTACAACTACACAAACTACAACGTACCTCAAACGACGAAAGTTCAGCGACAAAGCAGACTATCATCGACAGAGTTATATCGCTGCATCAGCTAGAGGTGTAAATAAGTCGGCCCTGGCGTCGACAGGGCATGTTCCGGGGCTGTCGAGTCTGTTGCATTGATCCTGCACCCCTTCACCTCGCTTCTTTCATCGTCGATTATCGATAACCATATTGTCAACATTCGATTGTACATAGTCTGTCACTTCACTATTTGAGCACTGGGTTTAGGTCACTGTTTTTAGGCTACGAGTATTGGGTGTTTACTTTTAAGTTATGATGCCATTTTTTTGCACCTAATTATTTAACTAATCCGTATATACGATCTGTTTAAAAATGCAGCAAAGAAATAAAAATTTGGTTAGAGATAGATATTCTTTTAACTATAGAAAAATAAGAATGAAGAAATTACGCGAAAAAGAGAAAAGGACCTTTATTTTTATATTTTCATACTTCTACTCTTTATTTTAAAAATATACCAGCACAACATTACTATACCTACATAACTTTAAAAAAGTTTTTGCAGGCCAGATGTTTGCAATGAAAACCGAGTTTTATTATAAGCCAACACGTTGTACCGTCGTTTAGTAGAACATTCATTTAGCTAACAAGGCTCCATCGTCCAAGCCACTGTCGACAGCTGGTTACCAAAGAGCATCGATCAAGTTTGTTGCCACGAAAAGGCTACGCGGCTACGACAAGGCTACGACAGTGCTACGCCGTAGCAACTGACCAATTTCCGAAAGTATTTTACAACCTCGTCGAAGTTGGAAACTAAGCTCGAAGAGTAATAAATGAGTCATTATTTTCTTGATTGAGCAGCTTTTTGGCGTCGTATCTTGAGAACTCTTGACCAGCCATATAAGTTTGTATACCAAATAGAGAGTAAAAAAAAAATTGTATCGAACGTGAAAGGGTCCCAAATTTCCTTTAGCCTCGAATTTTTGCCATCATAACTAAGCTATTAAGGAAAGTGGTACTAGACTTAATAATAACGAATCCTTAGTAAAATGTAAGTAAAGTATAACTTTCATTTATAATTTAATTGAATCCCTACATAGCTTTAACCTTATTTGGATCAAGGACACTCCTATAACTTTTCCTGGACTACTTAAGATATTGACAAAATTAACAAAATGTTTGTAGTAAGTAGGCTTTCTACACACTATACTAAAGTTCATTACTAGAGGTGGACCGACTATGGACTTGGCCTAATAGACCATTTGTCTAGCCAAATAGACGACTAGTCGGCGCTGAAATGGTTGAATAGTCGCCAACTATTAATCTAGCTGGTTAGGCTTGCCCAACTAGTTGGTTTTATTTCTACTATTTATTTTTTGTTATGAGTTTAAGTTTCTTTCAGTAAATAACGAATTATAGTTTGATGTGCGCACTATTGTAGCATGCTTTTGTTATTGAAAACATAAAACGTGTAGTAGATACTAGAGGCTTATTTTTTATTTCCTGTCTTCCTGTAACTCATAAAAAAACAAATAGGCAGCATCTCTTGCCGAGTTGTCGACTAGTCGGTGCACGTGGAAAATTCAATTAAATTTTACAGAAATATTTAATGTTTCAAAATTTATCTGTCATAGAGATTTACAACAGCAGCCTAATTGCGTTACTGAATTCGCCAAGGTAAATTATTTTCACTCCATCAATCGACCAATCACATGCGTGATGAAAGATGCGATGTGGATCTATGTGATTGGTCTATTGACGGGGTCAAAACCTTTGCCTTGCAGATCCATTTTGAAATGTGTTTTGACAGTCAGGTAAGATTCAAGATGATCTCCAAATCTAGTGTCTAGAGATTGTTTGTTGCTCAAACATTGAGTTAGAACTTGGCTTTCAGCAATTGGAACTGACAGAACTTTGCAGTTTATGTCTTGTTTGTCACCAACATTTATCTTTGACACAGATTAACCAGAAGGCCTAGAAAAAGTTATATGCTGTCTAAGAAATAAATGTTGCCAAAAACTTAAAAAGACCGCATTTACAGAAGACTAGCTGGAAAAGGCTCATTAACGGGAGGAGTGGAAGGCTGTAGGGGAGATTTTTACCTAGCATTGATACAATATAGGTTGAGAATAAATGGGATTTACATGTGCTAGTGAAAATAACATAATTATGGTCAATCCCAGACATTATGTTTTTTTTTATAATCGTTATCGGTGATAGAATCGGACTTTACCTAGAGCCCCAGGTTTATATTGCTTTAGAGATAAAATGTTTTTAACCCTAGGATTAAAAACATTTTTCTTTTTTTTTTTTTATATAATCATTCAGAGCAGTGGTGGCCCAATGATAACGGCCCCGACATACGTGTCGTAGGTACTGGGTTCGAACACAGGCAGGCGCTTTCACATCACATCACATCATCAGCCTATTAATGTTCCCACTGCTGGGACACAGGCCTCCTCTCTGTGACAGGGAATGGGCCGTAATCCACCACGTGGGCCCAGTTCGGGTTGGTGGATGTCACATATCTTCGATTTTTTGGTTCTAGGACATGCCGATATCCTCACGATGTTTTCCTTCACCGTTTTGAGAGCAGTGGTGATGAAATAACTTACACAAAGTAAAGCGCCTGCCTGGGCTCGAACCTACGACCTACAACTTTCAAGTCGGGGCCGATACCACTGGGCCAGCAATGCTCTCTCAGGCAGGCGCCGGCACCGGCAGGCGCTTTACTTTGTGTAAATTATTTCATCACCACTGCTCTAAAAACGGTGAAGTAAAACATCGTGAGGAAACTGGCATGTACTAGAACCAACAATTCGAAGTTAGCGGGTGTGTGCGCGACTGCTTATTTGTCCCGTTACTCTCAATATAATGAATGTCTTTGTATGATTTGTGGTTAATTACAAATTTTAATCAATGGAGTCGTAGTCCACTCGATGAATGTTTAGTTATCTTGGGTTGAAACGTTTTGTTTTACTCACTAATTCCTATATTAATTCTTGACATTGTTAATTCATCGATTTCACCACTAGTATTGTTCGACTTATTTCTTTGTTCAGTTAAAACAATACTAAAAAGCTACTGAGTCAAATTCCCAAGACCCCACATTTTATCTCAAGCTCCAATTTGGATCGATCCATCGGTCCCTTAATTTCCATTACCATTAATTTAACCTACGTTCGAGTTTAGAAGAAACCAATTTCTATTGGTGGAATTTGTCGTCTAACCAAGCTTTAATTTTGATCTTTGATCTTGGTCCTCTAATTACTTTCCTTCTGAAGGTAGCTAATTTAGTTTTAGAAAATGTGAACGATAAATAATACACTGTTTTTAATCACATTTTTAAACTTATGTTTTGAAATTGTGATTGATTAAATGTTTTAATTTTGGTTTTGATGTTGACTGTTTGCTTCCATATTATTCGGTTTTTATACATACCTTATGAAGTTTAGAAACTTGGAAGCTCAGGTATGTCATAATTCAGGTTTGAAAGGCTGACTTTGTCATTAGCTTCTCAAGAACCTAATTTATAGGAAATTGGCTTGTAGATTTAGGTGAGTGATATTAAGGATTAAACGGAAACTCATCAAGCTTGATTTATTTGGCAGTTGTGTTCAGAATAATTAAATAATCCATCTCAAATTAACTTCTTTCAATAAATGTTTAAATTAAAATACGTACATCGTATACAGCCTAAGTTAATTACTTAATCATTATTAAACTGATGGGCTATTTACGTAATGTATCTTTTAATAGTCCACCATACCATAATTGTTAATGGATGCGTGGCATTTAAATACTCCAATTAAATAAGAGCTCTAACAAATTTTATAGTACATTTTATTATCTGCGCAGTCGATAAACGTTCGCGCGTAGGTACATTTAAAACACCCTGGTTTTTACCGTACCCTTTTAATTAAGAACGAATGAACAGCGAAATAAACCCGTTAATTTTGATTACTTACAAAACTCTGTTCATAAACTGAACAAGTTTAATTTTGCCTTCAAAAGGCCTAGAATTTTGAATGTTGTTTCTCGGCGAAGTTTGCCTGGCGTGTTACTCGTTAGGCTTCGACAAAGGTATCGAACGATATATTGTAGCTGATTGTTTCACCACTGTTGGACTTTATACTTGAGTGTTATTGGAGCTGCTGATTGAATTTGAAATTTGAAAACGAGATTGAACTCGAAACCATAGGTGTGCGGAAAATTAAACTCGGTGGTAAGGAATTCATACCTATACGAAGATCAAAGATGAAAATAAAATGTCAGATATTTTCCAATATGATTTCATCTCAGATACGAATAAATAAATGTTAATGGTATTGAAACGAAACTGAAAAATGCTTGGAAAAGATACATTCATCATCCATCTTCAAAGTAAAATCGTTACCGGTGGCAACAAAAACACAACATATTATAAAAAAACTCTTTTAAGAACATGATTTAAATTCGAAAACAAGACGTTTAGAGTTCAGTAGCCTTTAACAAGAAAGGAGAAGAGAAATCAATAGTATAGTCTACTCGCAAAACACACAATAGAAATTTTTTACAAGAAACTTTATTACAAAAAGGGAGGTGAAAACATCAAATAAAAACTTTGAGAGATTTTTATTCATTAGTCTTGTTATTATGGCAACCGGGAACCACTCTTCGCTACATAATGTACGTAGGCAGGCTCTTAAGAAAAATGTGTGATTTAATTTATGTTCGAACCCAATTCGGATCTAGCGCTCAATCTGAACATCTTTAGGGCAAAGTTGGAAGAACTTCGGTTTGTTTTGGCGTAAACAGATAAGGCCACGGGTAATAATGCGGTTTTCGGAACGAAAACAGGATTCAGAAAATATATACTAAGAATTGGCGCCGAGGCAGATTTTCACGAGCAATGTTTTATAGCAGTAACTAACAAGTACTCCTATTTTTTTTTTGCGTCTGGAGTCCTTTAGTTCACTTACATAGATCTTTGTTTACTTGTAGCCGAAATAAAACGAAATTGCTACAAGTACCATAAATTGTGCCTCAACAACACTCCTAAAATATCGTATTTCTTGAAAACAAAAATTCGTTCGAGTACGAGCGTGTGTAAGAAAATAACGTTTTGTCGTAGCCTTTTACGTATGCGTACTTTTGTGTTGTATAAAAAGTGCTGAAGAATTGAGAAACCAAAAAAGTAGATGCTACAATAAAAAGTAAGATTTATAATCGCATGAAAGTGAAGTTGAGGCAAAAGTTAATACATTTCGGGGTCGCGTCATTACTGTTGAAGAAGACATTTGCAGCAGGATATGAAGTGGAAATAAAATTCCGGCGACAATCGTATAAATCCCCCGCACTTTAGGCCTATGAACTTTTTACGTTGGTTGACGAAAAATACAAAAGTAAAAACGCGATACTGCTCTCATACCGGGCCAATTTAATGTCAGTACGGGACGTGTTAGCACGTCGCTGTTACCAAACAAAATCTGTGCCCTCACTCAATTTGCTTACTCGTACTTCGATGGCGCCAACCTTTTATTATCCTCATAGAATAAACACACGCAGACGGTTGTTCGAATCAAATTACTCGAAAATAAATGTAACGGCAATTTCGAACGAACTTTTTTCGATTTTATGTTTATTCATTGTAAAACATTGAGGTTTAAACAAATTGTGCTTCTGAATAAAATATTTACTTTTTTGTTCAATGATGATTTTGGCAACAAATAATGAAAATGTAATATAGCATAAAACCAAAATATATATTAACCAATTTCGCTCATCAATGAAATTAAAGCCCAAAAAACTGACCCACAATTATCACCATCACCATTTTTCATAGCGACCAATGAGTATAAAAAAATTGCATGTCTGTTAGCGTCTGTAATCTATGTGTTAACTGTAGCCATCCAAGATTGCGGGAGACTCGGTGGCGTCGCTGGGGCGGTCGATGCACGCGTCACAATAAAACCTTTAGCGGCGCTCGCCACATTTCTCCGACCCCAATGCCTTCGAGATATTCTTCGGAATAATTACGGCACTGTGATATTTTTTTTGCTTTCCAGTGTAATTAAGTTTGTCGCTCCTGCTTTTATTACATTATCGTAAGTGCTTGATAGGTTAACAACTTTTTCTGCTTTTGTTCTTGTCTTTTCGATCTTGATTTTTTCTCTATCTATTAACCGGAAATCTTAATTGAAATATTTTCAGGCTGTTCAAAATATGGTTTTAAATCGAATATCGATGTTTTACTCAACATATTGTTGGGATAGTAGACATCATTATCGACTAGTAAAAACAATTTATCATATTTCTGTTGTGAGGAATGATTGATTCGTTCCTTTCATATTCGACATCTTATAAATAATAAAATATAGGTCACTGTTTTCCATCTTTGAGCCAAGATTTACAATTTATATGTACATTTGTTACTACGAAAATATTTACAAAGAATTTAACCTATCTTCGTGATCCCCTTTATCAATAAGGCAATAAGTATTCTCGTGAAGGTATTTTATCAAAATTTTATAGGAAATGGTCATTCCTAGGCATGATAAATGGGCAATTTCCGACGTAGAAAAAGGTTCACAATCATTTTCGAGTTAAGTTGACTAACGTTTGTAGTACTTATAGTACCATTTGTACGGTTTAAGGATTTACCTACAGATACAACTTTTTTGAGTGGATCGCCCTGTCTGACTTTCAATTTAGAGGTAGGTATAAATAAATAAAAGGTTTATTGCAGAAACTTGTACACTTTTACAGTAAATCTTACATAGGGACCTCCTTTTAAGTAAAAGATATACCTGTGCTAGGAGGACCCACTGTTCAAATACAAATTATGAAATGGTGATGTACAAAAGGAATATAAACAAAAAATTACAAGCAAAATCTCAAATTAAACAAGATGAGACCAGAACTAAACAATACAAAGAAACTTAGAGAATATATCCTAAAATAATGTGTGTGTGAGTGTGAGTATGCGTGTGAGTGTGTGTGTGCATGTGAGTGTATGAATGGGTGAGTGCGTGCGTTCTTTATTTTTTTTATTTTTGGTGTTCTGTAAACCAATAAATATTAAAGATATAAGTACAATTTATTCTGATTGATAACATCTCGATTGTAGTTTCAATTTTGAAATAATAATACCTTTTTTTTAATAATCTGTTTGACCCTGGACACGAAAGTAACTATTTGACCTAAAATGACATTAATCTAGTTAACTATCAGGTAGACATAAGGACAATGTCAAAAGACGAACTTATGAGGACGTCTACGTTATTTTATGTCATTTTTAATGGGTAAGTTAACACGGTTATATATGGTAAGTATCTACGCTGTATACATAATGTTAAAAAAAAGACAGTAATTTAAAAAAATACTACACTTATTTCAAGATATTCTAAAATAAACTCATTAGTTGCCACGTTTAAATTTGAATAGGTAAAATATAAACGCTTTCGATAAAAATAAGCCTTAAAATGTATTATTTGCAGTAGAAAAACTAGACGTTTGAATTACCTAAGTCTGGCCTACCTCGAATATTTTACAATGTGACTAATTTATTTAAAGGGTATCGACTCACGAAAACTTTACCCAGATATTACCATGTTTTACATAATACGTTTACATTATTCTCTCGAGATTCCCAGATAATATTATCATTAAGTGCCGTTATCTTTAAAGTACGCCATTTCACACCTAAGCATTATCTTTTTTGTTGTTTTAATATTTTTATCAGTTTAATTTTATGAAGAGCGACTGCTAAAATTGGGTCACAGTGAAAAAATAATTTTAACATCCTGTAACTGTTTGTTGTTTAAAAAAATATCTCTGCTCATAGTTTTGAAACATTTTTTCGTCCCTTTTGGAACGTTTGCAAAAGTTTTTTTTTTTGCATTACGGACATCCTTTTATGTTTATTTTATGCTTTAACATTGTATAACATTTTTATGGAATAAACTTTGAAAATTCCAGGCTGTGTTGTGCCTGAAAAAGATATGTACCTACCTATATTTTTAGCGGACCTTTGACATTAAACACAGTTCATTTTGCCGTCTATTTTTGCGAGACGTACCTTTTGTGCCGTATTACGATTGGTAATGTTGGAAGGAAATTGGAAAATGAGATATGGTCTTGGACGAGTAAGATACCTTATTTCGTTGGGACCCGTGCAAAGAAGAAAATTATTTAGGTTTACCTACACTATTCGGGAAAGGTAGATGCTCATGTAATTCATGACACTGCAAAGAAAGCCTATTGTACATCTATCTTTATTAGGTAAAAAAAATAACATTGGAACAAGATATTTATACATCTTAATTCCTAACCATGTAGGTTAAAACCATAAAAATGTAGGACACGGCCCATAAGTGTGTGAATCTACTTTTATGATCAGTAAAGTGAGTAGAACTAATTGGTGAGTGATGAACCTATAAAATGCGATGACGTTGGGTAGAATTACACCCTCTGGTGCGACGAATAAAACCCAAAGGAAATATCACTTAAACCTAACAGCGCACGCTTACATTACGTATTCAATAATATAATAATCATACTCCTGAACAAACAGTTACCTATTAAACGCTCCATTCACCGCAGGTGTACCTATATTCTACGTAAAGTAAATTTAATTAACAGTATAATTATATTAATGGAATCGTTTGCACTAACGTTTGCATAAAATAGTGGCCTTATTTAGAATATACCTACTGTACATGTGTGTGTTATAATCAAAACGTTATAAATGGGTGTGAACTTCAGCTGTACTCAAAATTTGAAATTGCTTTTAGGTTATGTTGAATTATGTGGGTACAAAATTGTTGTGATAAAAATTCAGATGAAAATATATTTTAAAGCATAATTGGAGGAACAAAACACAAAACAAAGAAATAAGCCGATTTTGCCAATCGTGTCTACATAAAGCCTTAAAGCATATCAAAATATTTTTTCCAGGAAAACAAGTTTTATACCCAGTTGCGAAAGTTTATATCACAGCCATTACACATGCACTTCGGCATTAGGTATATATATCCATATATTGTTATTGTTGTCAACCGATCACTTTAAAAAAAAACCTAATTTAAATTTAATTCTTATCTTTTTTAGAACCAATAACAAAACAAACACTCCAAAATTAAAATGGAAAAGAACACTAACGAATCAATCTGATTTTAATTTTACTTTTAATTTGAATAACAACGTGTAGACGAAAGAACGACACGTATTTGATTTCAATGATTCTGACAGCCGGCGTTCGAAACTTGAAACGATGAAAAATCTATTTTAAATGTTTTTTTAAATACGAATAGCACTGACATTCTAAACAACCGTCTCCTCGGATGGATTGAGAGGTGTCATCTCGGAAGGTTTTGATCAGTGATTATGTATCGAGCGGGGAGCGAGCGCGATACTACCCCGTATACGGCGAGTTTCCAACTGAATCACCCCTGACTCGATGCCTCCGCCCAACATACAGCGCTTGCTCGCCGCGCCGCCGCACCAATTTTCAACCTCCAACGCCTCAAAATAAAGCCCAAATTAGCTCGTCACACCGTTTGTGGTGAAGAAGATTCGTGCTTCGGTTCGTATAAGCGGCCAATACGCATGTCCACGACAATGTATATAAATTCATATAGAGGGCATAGTTTCCTTATACATTTGGATTTTCTCGAGTTCAAGGACTTTGCGTTATCTGTTTGAGTTTTTAGACGTCGAATCCTTATTATCAAATTACATTGGATATTGATATGATAATTCGCGATTTCAATTTGCCTTTTCAATTTTCAACGTAAACAGTCTTGTTGATATTTTTGTTTGAATAAATCTCTTGATTAGTGTGAATGACCTTTAAAGAAGGATACAAAATACGTTACAGCTTATTTATTATTCTTTTGTTAATCAATGTTATTTCTTAAGAATTACTCAGAATTTCTAGACACTTTGGCTTTGGTTGATACCCGGTATATCTTTGTTTTCAGACTCAACAATATCCAATTATTGACAAGGCAAGTGATGGAATTACTTATAAAGGAACATCATTATTATTTTCGTACAATCGTAGCAAGCGGCAACTTCAATGAAAACGTTAATTGCGTTTATTTAACAAAAACACTCGTTGTCGTAAAACGTGGAAATATTAATTAACGTTGTGCTTCCGCGCTCGAGAAAATAAATGAAAGTATAAAAAGGAAAATATATAAAGCAAGGTCAATTTCAAGGGTTTTTACATCTGCAAATATCGCTGTACAAGGCCACAGCGTGATTCAGTTGATCAATATTAATGCATAGCACCCCCTGAATAAGTATTATAATGGTGGGAACCTTTCATCGTAATGAATATTTCCCCGCTATGTGGGAAAGTTACTTAGTTCTTTTATTTTTATTCGCTGGTTGTATTACTTTTGTGTGTGTAGTATGAGTGAAATACGGCCTGGGTCTGTAAGCCTCCATCCGAGGTCTTAAGCTAAGGATATGTGCCTGTCACATTGATGGAGAAAGGAAATCATTACGTAAGCTTACGCCAGTCGTGTGGAATAATTTTGATTTTTTTTTGTTTAATGAATGCGGGACTCGTTTTTGTTTTGGCAAATATACCTTGTTATTTCACAAAAAGCTGAGTTTTTAGCATGTTTTCAGAAAGTTTTTATTGTTTTGAAATTTATTGACATAATCATAAAATCAAATATGCAAAACACATTTTTTTAATGCCGACCATAGATTTCTGCGACCGCACGATCTATCGTTTGCTTATGGTTTCGACAAATGACCAATGAGCGTCGCGGGCGTCGGACGTACTTTAAATATGTTTTATACTTACACATAATTATACATACTTTGACTCACCTTATGAGTTTATACTATATTTTTTGTTATTCATTTATTCTATTTTATTTTTTAATAATTTTGTTTCCGAGAGTGTGTTCGTAGCATCAACAGTGGGCCTTATCAGAATACCAGCGCACTGTTATTTTCTTTTTGGATATCGCTGCACATGCTGAGATTGGAGCCTTTTTGGTCTCGCATGGGTTGTTATTTTTTTTTTGTTGTAGCGTATTTCTCGTGTCTCCTGTGCGGGTCACAAATAAATATGTTTTATTTCCTTCTTTCATGAGTTGAACCAACATGAGCGGACGATAGCCATTGCACTTTTATTAATAAATACCTGACTCGTTGATCTAGTGATCGGAATCGCAACTGCTGAGCATGAGGTCCTAGGTTCGATTCCCGGGTCCAGCAAAGCAATATTGATTATTTTCCATCTGGAATTTCTCAGTAGCAGCGTGGAGTTTGAACTTAGATCCAGTTAAAGGTTCATCTACTATTACATGGGACTTAAATATGATTTTCGTTTTTTTACTATTTTTGTTCCACTTTTCTATAACAAAAGTGCACCCCTGCCTATATAAGCCTCCGGGAAACACATGCGTGATATCATGTGTGCATATTTCAAATATGAGTATGTTTTATAACCCAACGAGTTGTTTTTTGAAATACTCGTAACTGTGAACAGATTTAAAAGAACAAGACGTAAATTATGCTGTGGAGTCGGCGAATACATATTCGCGAGCTGGCTGACCAAACCAGATGTATCCTACGACTGCACAGCATGATTTTCTTCTTCTTTACGTCTTTTTAGTTCGTTTCTTAAGCAGTCGGTTCAGTTTTTCATTTATCTGTTTTTAAATATAACTTATTTATTTATTTTATTGCATAAAATATGGTGTTAAAGGTGTGACGAAGAAGATTCGTGCTTCGGTTCGTATAAGCGGCCAATACGCATGTCCACGACAATGTATATAAATTCATATAGAGGGCATAGTTTCCTTATACATTTGGATTTTCTCGAGTTCAAGGACTTTGCGTTATCTGTTTGAGTTTTTAGACGTCGAATCCTTATTATCAAATTACATTGGATATTGATATGATAATTCGCGATTTCAATTTGCCTTTTCAATTTTCAACGTAAACAGTCTTGTTGATATTTTTGTTTGAATAAATCTCTTGATTAGTGTGAATGACCTTTAAAGAAGGATACAAAATACGTAACAGCTTATTTATTATTATTTTGTTAAACAATATTATTTCTTGAGAATTACTAATAATTTCTAGACACTTTGCTTTTCGGTAATTCCCGGTATTTCTTTGTTTTCAGACTCTGCAATATCCAATTATTGACAAGGCAAGTGATGGAATTACTTATAAAGGAACATCATTATTATTTTCGTACAATCGTAGCAAGCGGCAACTTCAATGAAAACGTTAATTGCATTAATTTAACAAAAACACTCGTTGTCGTAAAACGTGGAAATATTAATTAACGTTGTGCTTCCGCGCTCGAGAAAATAAATGAAAGTATAAAAAGGAAAAATATATATAAAGCAAGGTCAATTTCAAGGGTTTTTACATCTGCAAATATCGCTGTACAAGGCCACAGCGTGATTCAGTTGATCAATATTAATGCATAGCACCCCCTGAATAAGTATTATAATGGTGGGAACTTTTCATCGTAATGAATATTTCCCCGCTATGTGGGAAAGTTACTTAGTTCTTTTATTTTTATTCGCTGGCTGTATTACTTTTGTGTGTGTAGTATGAGTGAAATACGGCCTGGGTCTGTAAGCCTCCATCCGAGGTCTTAAGCTAAGGATATGTGCCTGTCACATTGATGGAGAAAGGAAATCATTACGTAAGCTTACGCCAGTCGTGTGGAATAATTTTGTTTTTTTTTGTTTAATGAATGCGGGACTCGATTTGTTTTGGCAAATAAACCTTGTTATTTCACAAAAAGCTGAGTTTTAAGCATGTTTTTACAAAGTTATTTACTGTTTTGAAATTTATTGACATAATCATAAAATCAAATATACAAGAGACATTTGTTTAATGCCGACCATAGATTTCTGCGAACGCGCGATCTATCGTTTGCTGATGGTTTCGACAAATGACCATTAAGCGTCGCGGGCGTCGAACGTACGGTAAATATGTTTTTCATTACTCATACTCGGAAAGTAGGTCTGAAGTTGCTTGAGGAGCGGGTTGAAAGTAATACTTTTCAGCCCTAGGGAGAATCGCTTTCAACTAACAGCTGTCAAATTATTTAAAAAAAAAACTAGTTCCTTTTCACATATCTATTGAACCATGTTCCAACTTTCTATACAACCACGAAGTAAAATTGAAATAACTTAAAGTTAAGTATTGATTAAAGAATATATATTTTTTAAATAACTTTATTATAATTTAGTTTCAACAATTTCTTTAAAATAACTTAGATTTGGGCAAAATATTTACCATTTTTTCAATGATGAAAATAAAAAATAATGGCTGAATAGCAGGCCGGCCACAGAAAAAAAAACAAACAAAATAGGCGCGAAAGCGGCAATCATTTTTTCTTTAGCTAATTCATGTTTTTATTTTTATTTCCTTGTATTTGTAATGAAAAGCACAGTGTTTACCTCGGGTTAAAGACTTATTTAGTCCCTCGAACTATTGGCGCCCTCACTTCGTTCCGGGCGCCAAACCCCGTCTCGGGACTAAATAAGTTACTTTCACCCCTAGGATAACAATGTACTATTACAAATATGTTTTACACTTACACATAATTATACATACTTTGACTCACCTTATGAGTTTATACTATCTTTTTTGTTATTTATTTATTCTATTTTATTTTTTAATAATTTTCTGTTTCCGAGAGTGTGTCCGTAGCATCAACAGTGGGCCTTATCAGAATACCAGCGCACTGTTGTTTTCTTTTTGGATATCGCTGCACATGCTGAGATTGGAGCTTTTTTGGTTTCGCATGGGTTGTTATTTTTTTTGTTGTTGTAGCGTATTTCTCGTGTCTCCTGTGCGGGTCACAAATAAATATGTTTTATTTCTTTCTTTCATGAGTTGAACCAACATGAGCGGACGATAGCCATTGCACTTTTATTAATAAATTATACCTGACTCGTTGATCTAGTGATCAGAATCGCAACTGCTGAGCATGAGGTCCTAGGTTCGATTCCCGGGTCCAGCAAAGCAATATTGATTATTTTCCATCTGGAATTTATCAGTAGCAGCGTAGAGTTTGAACTTAGATCCAGTTAAAGGTTTATCCACTATCTTAAACATGATTTTTGTTTTTTTACTATTTTTGTTCCACTTTTCTATTACAAAAGTGCACCCCTGCCTATATAAGCCTCCGGGAAACACATGCGTGATGTCATGTGTGCATATTTCAAATATGAGTATGTTTTATAACCTTGGAGTTGTTTTTTGAAATACTCGTAACTGTGAACAGATTTAAAAGAACAAGACGTAAATTATGCTGCGGAGTCGGAGAATACATATTCGCGAGGTGGCTGACCAAAACCAGATGTATCCTCCGACTGCATAGCATGATTTTCTTCTTCCTTACGTCTTTTAAGTTCGCTTCTTGAACAGTCGGTTCATTTTTTCATTGAACTGTTTTTAAATATAACTTATTTATTTATTTTATTGCATAAAATATGGTGTTAAAGGTGTGACATAAGTTAAGGGTGAGATCATGCATGTTTTAGTTAAGACTAAATAATGCTATAAAAGCTATTATCATTTAGCCATTTAAACAAGTGAATTTTTAACAGTTTGCTATTAAGTATTTTAAGTTTGCATGGTAATTTGTTGTATATGTGTACAGCCATAGCTAATCAGCTTTTACTGAATTTTGTTAATCGAGGGGTTTCATCTAAAACAAGTCTAAAATTGTCACGTCGATTCCTAGAGCATACATCTGCTGCTGTTCTGAAAAGATCTTTGTGTTTCCGTACAAAAATACATTTTGCATTTAGATATAGTGAGGGTAGTGGTAGCAAACCGAGTTTTTTTAAATATTGGTCGACAAGATACGTCCGGTGGAATGCCTTGAATAGCTCGAACACATTTCTTTTGAGCAATAAGTGCTCTATTATGGTTGGTATTATTTCCCATACAATTAGTCCATATCGCAGCAAGGACTCCACATATGCACGAAAGTACATTATAACTGTTTTAATGTTAGTGACATTTTTAATTCGTATAAGAGCGTATACGAATTCATTGATATTAATACAAAGTCAAAGTCAAAGTCAAAGCACTTTATTTCAAGTAGGCCAGTTACAGGCACTTTTGAATTGTCAAAAGACAAAATAAAATATTACAAAATTATGGTGCTACAGTCCCAGTCACAAGACATAATAACTGTGAAAGTACCGTAGATGCCCATTCCAAGGCGTAGATCTCTATGGAGAAGAACGGGCAAGAAACTCCATGGACACTCTTTTTCAATTAGGTAATTATTACAAATCATTTGTTACATCATTCATGTTGAGATTACACATTATGTGAGAACGATGTAGAAAGTTAAAAGTGTCCATAGTAAATATAAAAAGACAATTCAGAAATAAAATTAGAATCAATTAAAATAAACCATGGCAGCTAAGAGATGACCAGTCCCAACCGACAGCGCCCGTTCACGAACATGACACATGTATCAGCACCATTCAGCTCAACCATTTTGAAGGGAGCTAAATGATCCGACACACGCGCCACCATCGGCGAGACATTTGAGTGGGCATGACATACTCTCAACCACCGGAGTCATTCAAGTCAATAGAAGACGTAGGTATCTAGACAATGATAGCTCTGAAGTACATGGTACTCACACAATGCTGGCTATGCTGCTATATAATACTAGAAAGATTAACTCTATATAATGCAAAGATAGTAGCAATCTTCATCAGCTCCGACAATAACAGTAAACGATACCTACGACAGTCTTACCTAAAAATAAAATTTAAAAAATACACATAAAAACGAAATTAAAAATAATAATATTTAACCTGACAGCAAGCTAATTTTGGTAAAAGAACACGAACATTGTCTTGAGTTCAACACAGCGACCAACTATGCTTATCATCTAAATAATCATTAATAGAATAGTATGCCTTAGAACAGAGATTAGCTTTTACCTTTGCTTTAAATGCGTTAAATGGCAAATCTAGAAAAGAAGACGGTAACTTGTTGTAAAAAGTTATACCAACCCCAACGAATGAACTATGCACCTTATGAAGTAATACACTATACTATCGATTTGAGCTTTCTAGTCTAGATTTTCATCTATGAACGTTCCCAAAAACTTTGTTTGTGCTACTTGCTGAAGTTTTGATATATTCATTTTAAAAATTTATTTGTTATTATAACATTTATTAAATTCAACATATACTAATTTATTGAGGTTGATAGATACATTATTATGATTTAGCCAATTTATAAGATTTTCTATTGTATTATTAATACTGTTACAAGATAGGGCAACGCCATCTAGTGACGAGTAGAAGAATTAAGTAGTTACTAGTGGCGCCATCTAGTATCGAATAGCGGAACTAATCTTCTCGTGTCGAATGGAATTTTCCAGAATGTTCAAACCGAACATTCTGGAAGTTTCTAGTCGCTTCGGGAACAGTGAGTTCGAAAGTCGATTGTTCTGGAAGTTTCTCGAAATATCTAGAACAGTGTGGAACGTTCTAGAAACATCTTCGGTGCTATATAAAGAGCGGTCGGGTTCGTCGTGAGTCAGTTTCGATTCGGAAGCGACACAGAGCGAACAGAAAAGGAAAATAGTGCGAATTAATAGAATTGTTTAAGACGTGTTTTTGTAATAAAGTGTGATTAATTGAAGTCTGCTGTTTAAATAATTTATCCCTGAGCCCCAGCTCGTAACAATACCTATTTCGTAAAACATTATTGATTTCCTTTTTTGTGGTAGAAACGATACTTGAAATTTCATCAGCAAACAGAAAGCATTTACGATTAGTCACGTTAACAATGTCATTCTTGTAAAGAACAAAATAAAATCGGGCCCAATATACTGCCCTGAGGAATGTCGCCTTCAGTGTTTTTGACTTCGATGCGGTATGAACCATATCTTTATTGGCATAAATATTAACGAAAATAAGTTTAACATTTTTTTCGAATTTGGTACTAGAGGAGTTTAAAAAAATATGTAACACTTATATGTTTAAACATATAATGGTTACATATTTTTGAAATCACCTCTTAATATAATTTATTTTGATACCCGATATACGATGAGTTTGGCAGCAAAAAAAATTGGGCACCCTCAATAATTATAATTTTTTTATATATATTTTTATTATTGATAGGCTCGCGCTGGACTACTATCTCATCTGATGGTAAGCAATGATATAGTCGACGTATGTCGCCCAACATCCGCCATTTTTATTTTCCGATTTAATTGTAGCCAGTGACGAATCGATTGACATAAAAATCATCAAAATCGGCCAACGCGGAACGACACATAAGAACAAACATACATAGATTGATTAACACATACCCCTCCTTCAGCAGTCGTGTAAAAATAAAACTCCACTTTCAGTAGAAACATAAAAACATTTATGTGATTTGTTAAACGTAGCAAAGTGTCATGCTAGTTTATAACTAGCTTTTATATTATGTATAAATGGCTTTTAGTTTTATATATATAAAGTACTAGAATGTTTTTTAATGTATATTTTTGGGAACTGAAATATTAAAATATTCCAATTTACTTGTGTCATATAACAACAGTCAAACTCAGCCATATTAATATTCTCTGATGTATAAAATTGAATGAGATTTTGTTTTCGCCAAAACTAATGAAGCGAAATTACCTTCGAACTATGTTAAAGTTACAGAAAGGTTACGCAGGGCATCAATTTTCCGGAAGACTGTTATTTCGAACCCAGACTAATATGATTATTGGGGTAATGTGGTCCACACCCTTTCCCCTGTTTGTTACCCTTTTGTTTTGCTTTACAACTTGCATATTTTACAAAATAATAATGTTTTTCGTGTGATGTGGGTGAATGCTGACTGTAAGCAAATTGCAGAGTTGTAAATCATTTTATGTAAAGTCATGATATTAATTGTTTGCTAATTTTAACAACTGTTCCCAGTACATAGATTCATCTCTGGCGAAATTGGCACATTGACTGCTTAGGCAGTGTAATTCTTTATGCGATAGCGTTGATCGTAATCATAATGATAGGAATCGATCACGTGACATTTCGATAGCGCTTCATCACCTCAGCGAAAGACGTCCACTGCTGCACACAAGCCGCCCCCTAGCGTCGCCACACTGATCGGCCTTGACCAGGTCTTCACTGCACCTAGAGGGAGACCTTCCAACGCTGCGTCTTCAGGTACGCGGTCACCAATCTAGAACTTTTCGGCTCCACCGGCCATCCGTTCAGCGAGTAATGTCCTGTCCACTGCCACTTAAATTTGGCATTTCTTCGGGCTATATTGGTAATCTTGGTTCTCATGCGGAAGTCCTCATTTCTGATTCGATCATGCAAGGAAAATCCGAGCATAGCTCTCTCCATTGTCATTTGGGTGACTTCAAGCCTTCTGATGAGGCCCATTATAAGCGAACACGTCTCTGTAACAATATATTGTCGGCAAACGAAGGTTAGTGATGTACTCGCCATTGATATTGATGCCTATCCGTCTCCAGTCTAGAACCTTCAAGACATCCTCCAGCGCTTGGCAATCCCTTACAATTTATACATTTTACCAATCGCTATGTCTACGCTTTGTTTAATAGAATGACACTTTTCCAGAGCCTCTGAGACAATTGACATTCTATCATCGAAAGCGTGGCGATTACGATTGGAAATATGTCAAGAATGTATAGGAATGTCAAAGGCTATCGAAATATCACGCCATCGCTGACATCGAATGACACTTGTTTAGAGTGTCTGGTCGCTTTATGACGTACTAGTAACATCCAACTGAAAGTCATAAAGAATCCATGTTTGAACATCTTGATTTTATGGTCGAAAATTTAATGTAGGACTGCCTGAAGACTTGTCTGGTGATATTATAATTATATATACTAGCTTCTGCCAGCGGCTTCGCCCACGTGAATGTCAAAAATTATGCCAAGGGAACATATTCCCAGGATAAAAGTATCATATGCCAGACTATAATCCAAATTTATCTATATATGTGCCAAATTTCATCCAGATCCGTGCAGCCGTTTGAGCGCGAAGTAGTAACAAACATACAAACACACTCACAGACTTTCGTCTTTATAATATTGGTGTGATTTACGGCGCACTTAAGTCATTTTAATATCATCTAATTCCCTAAGCACTCCGTACCTTCCGCTTCATCATTTTCTCAATCCATTTTCGGAAAAGAAACAATTAATTTCGAAGCATCTCAGGGGCTATGAAACCAATTTACGCTTTTTCTCCAAAACATGATCCATCAATATCTATTTAGTCATGATTTTATTTTCTCCAATGAACACTTTATTATAGGCTACAACATTTATTTTCGTTATCAGTAATTGTATTATGTAACATTGTATCTCGGCTGTATACCACACAGGGATAGTCAGAGAATATGTATACTATACATCATATACACACACACACTTTCAGCCTATAACCGGGCACAAATCCAGACTTTAGGCTATTAGGTACATACTGCATGTTGTACATACATAAACACACGCCTTTTTCCCATGGGGGTAGGCAGAAACAGAAACTACAGAAAGCCACCTGCTACGATCCTTACATACTTCTTTTGCTTCACTCACGTTCATACATCTAGTCATACACGCACGCGGGTTATGAGTACTGCACACCTGGCTTTTCTGAAGAACATCACAAATAAGTTCTATGTATATCTTTTGTAGGGCGTCCCATATATTTTGTACCTAAACAATAATACATACAACTTCATGTATTAACAGCTAAAGAAAGTTGTATGGTGAACTTAGAAATCCCTGATTGGAATCTCATCAACACCTTGTCCGAAATGAGAATTAAATTAAAAAACCCCACTTCCAGCAGTCACGTCTAAGACCAACAACGAGAAAGCGTCTTTGTGTCATTGCCATTACTAGACAAACGAAACAGACGTGTCATGTGTGTTGAATATAAATTGCTTTATGATATGATATGTTTTAAGTGACAGCTTTAATTCCCCAAAGCACACGTGACTGTCTTAGATACACACGGTTCCATTCTATGCAACGGACAAACGAGAGGCGAGAGAAGTTCCCTGGAAGGCTTACACGGGTGTGCTAATGAATATTATGTGTGTAATTATGTATCACTCGCGTCTTAATATGAATTTTGGTGAGTAGCAAACTGAATTTTCTTTGAAGACGTGACTTGAATTAAATTTGATGGTATATGATTACCTTGTTTATGTAAGGTGCGTAGAAATGTTCAAAATTCTTAGAGAACTCAACGTCAGTCATAATTTCTGTGAAAATATGCCCAGCTCAGGTTATTAGTTAAAGTGGCACGATCAAAAAAACTGCTACCACTAAACAACAAGTAAAGTAAAACACAACAACAGTTTTCCTTATTATCTCTTCCACTGAATGTAAATTTGAAAATCTTCAGCGCGAAGTGAAAATGCAAAGAGCGGTTACACTCTATTATCCTTTATCTTCCAGAGCGAAATGAAAATTATCACAAATAAAAAATGGGGCAAGAGGGAATGATGATAATGTGTTAGAAATAAAATAGTAATCTAATCTCAGCCTCGCTGAACTAATTTTCAGACGAGATGATGCAGAAAATACAATGGCTCTGACGTCACTGCATCTGATACTATTGAAACCATCTCATTACTCTACGTCTGTTTGCGAAACACTGCATGCATTATGTACCAAGCCTTTGTTATCAGCCTAAGTCCATTTGCCAGTTTTATGACAAGCCGTTGTATGAAATTCTTTAACCAACAGGAACGATAAAAGACGGTTATTTACTGGGTCATAAAATTTTATTGCAAACACTCAAGCAGAAATTTTCATTCACTATGTGGTTAAAGCTTGCTGTCTCATTACGACTATTTATCAGTAATTTAATTATACTTTACAAAAGCGTGTCTGACTCCATTGATTGATTTGATTATTTTGAAAAGGCACGGGACAACCTTCTTTGAGTTTGCATCACTCGTGTTGGTACAACTTTTGAGAAGAGGCTTGATTATTTCTGTACTTACCTATCCATCAATTTTATAAATTTTTAAGTGTTCTCATATAATATTGCCATGAGAACCCACTGTAGCAATTTGCATAATTAAATTAGAATCTCATTTCATTTCATTAGATTTCCCTTATACAGAAACCATCAATTATAGCGTAATGGGCAATAACAGTGAACAAGTACTTCGAAATTGAGGTTGAAATTATATTGTAAATAATGATTCCTCGAAATGTTATATGCAAATTTGTTTTGAAAACAGCTTTGATAATTTTTTTGCACATTGTGCAGCCAACGAAGTATTTCAAAAATAACGCTAAAAAATGAAACCCAGTCGAGCATCAGACACGTATAAAAAGTTTCAATTAGAAACATCCTCAACGCTTTTTGTTGTACCATTTAATATTTTTAAAAGCTCCTAACCTCAATTTAAAATTTTCCTCTAATACTGGCCGTATAAAACGAAAAAGGTCGTTAATCTCACAGAGTGTATTTGCGTACTGGGAAAAAATTAAAACACGAAATTTGTCAGGACTCGCTGTGGTGTGCCAACTGGCTTTGCCGCAAAAAACTCGCTTAAAGTCGGGAGCATCCTGATTCTGAGGCTTGCGGTGCTTTTGGCAGAACTTGGGTGGCCTGGATTTCAATCCGTGAGACTAATTTCCATTTTATCCCAACTCTTATTTGGTTACTAGGTGAAAAATGCTGGGATTTGAAGTGGAATGAGAAGAGTAATGAGCGGTGAAATTGATTGGCTAAAACTAAATCTTAATAAATTTTTATATATGACGTATTACAAATCCTATGTCTGAAAACATTATTTTATTATTATTGGCGGCATCTACTGAAGTAACAAAAAACTTTTCCTACGTGCCACTCTTTATTCAGTAGTACTTTGAGAAAATCCTCAATACGTTTCCTCTTACTCGCTCATGTATTTATACGTTTCTTCCCCTCACATCCGCAATCCTGTCAATGACATTTTATTTAACTCTTTCCCAACGGATGTATTATGAGAAACATTCAAATATACAGCCTTTGTAACCCGAATTTCCCATAAAAATATATTTTGTGGTTTCCTCGTTCAGTTTGATTGTCCAATAGTTCCACCACAGACATATTCAGGTTTCTATGAATGACATGCGACGTAAAGTCAATAGCAAAATCCAATCGGCACTTTTTTCGACTCCGCAGAAATGGAAGCGCGTTCGTTACTGTTTGTCATTTTTTTATTTGGACGCCAGGTTTTTGCTGTGGTTTTATGTATTCTATAAAAATTCAAACACAATTATTTTTGTGTCCGTTTTTTTCATGTTTTCATTTTTGTAAAAATTAACATCATGGAAATCAACTGTCAATAAAAATTGCAATAGTTGTTTTAGAAAATCGCAATTTCTCTGAATTTATAAATTACGATTTAAGCTTTTTTAAATCCAACCTCAATTCATACCAAAGTGCACTCCTGATCACATTTGAAAGCTGCATAAAACAAACACGATTTCTAAACATCGGTCTATCCGGAACACTCGTAGACAGGTAAAACGGGCTTATCTGCTATTCCGGTAAAGCTTTTAGTCTGGAATATTTATAGAGTGTTCCCTCATGACCCAGAATAAAATCGAATAAATTATGAATATATCGTTGCCTCTTTGCTAATGCAATCGTAACGATTCATTTAGTCTATTCATTTGTCATGTATGAATTAGAGTTCTAAGTTAAAGAATACAATTTTTTTGAGTCCACTAGTTAATGGTAATGTATATTAATCATGTTACACTTATAAAAGTAACCATTTTATTATAATAAACAGACTAATGATTACATAAAAATTTAACCAGACTGATGATGCTACTATTTCAGTAGTAAAAAAGTAATAAGAAGAAACGTGCGTGTTTATGAGCATTTTTGAAGTGTATTTACATGAAAAAGTTATGCTTTTATTGTTGTTTTTCACAGTATACTTGTAACACAAAGTTTTGCTAATATTACCACTTTAATCTAGAGATGATAAGGAATAAATCAACATACATTTCATTACTATACGCCAGAATTTGTGAGGTGGGCCTAATCCCCGTACAAAAATAATTGTCTTCTTTAAAATTTTGCATTTTTGTACTTGAGACTTGGATAAATGTCAGAATAACATCTATTATATATAAAATAGTAGCGGTATGTATTTTCTATATAGTAGGTTTCGATTTGAATCGCTTTGTCATTTAATATCTGTTAATAAACCTGTTTTTGACTATAGCCAAAAACAAGATACCACCAAAATATATCATGCTATATTCACAGCCTTATTTGCAGGTATATTAGCATAGACATAGTACAAAAATATGTCCGAGCAACAAAAATGCTAAGCGAAATTCCTCTTGAGGTACCACCGCCGAAATTTCACAGCACGCATAGCTATCGACGTCCAGACAGGAAAGCATTCGTTTTATTACACAAAGCCCCACCCAAGTGAAACATTCACCCACTATCCTATATAACAAGAATTACGACAAAGTTAATTTACGTACAAAACACTGTCTTAAAACATCGAGCTAAAGTTCTTTTTAGGTTGAGGTAGTAGTGTAGTTATGTGATTTAGTAAGATGGTACGGCTATTCAGAAACAAAATGTAAATAAAATGGCATGCATTAATTGCTAGGTTTTCACAGTTCGTTTATCGGCAAGGCAATATCTTCTTTTTCTGCTGTTAATGAATCCGTCGCCGTAATAATGGAATAAGTGGAGAATTAGATACATCTCAGTGGGTTTTATTGGAATATATAAGTGTGTTTATCTGTTTCAAATGGTACATGTAAATAATTTTAAAGAGATTCCTGTTCAATCGTTAGATAATATTCGTTCAAATGCGATCATGGATATTAGGTTACAACTCTATTGGGGTTTAGAAAAAATCAATGCTTCTAAAAAGTAATTAAACATGTCTTTAGCAGTTTTTACAAAATACAGATATTTTTTCATACATAGCCATTACCACATTACATTGCCAATGGGATAACAAGAGAATTATTATTTTCCATCTCAAGTTTAGAAATTTCCAGTTACTTTCCACAGCAAAAACACGCAGATAGAATAGGATAAGATATAATGTATAGCATTTTATCGCGTCAGTATTGTTAAAAGAAGACAGTAACCCTAACTTTATTTTTAAAAGCTTGCTGTCTACGTTCCTTTGTTCCTAACAGACTTATCGGATTTCTGAGCTGATCTTACTGTATCGTTTTAATGCAATCTATTGGCATTAAAATTCCATGTGGCTAGTCAAAGCCAACTGCCAACTGATGAATTGCGTGTTGGGTTATGAGCCTGTAAGTGATCGACTTCTGAGTATTAAACTTAAGGCTTCACCGGTTAATCTCAACATCGTGCAGATCTATGCCCCCACAAGCTCAGCTAGTGATGATACTATCGAGAAATTCTACCGTGAGCTCGAAACTACCATCTCTAAAATCCCCGCTAGAGAAATGCTTATGATCGTAAGTGATTTCAACGCCAAAATTGGTAAAAACTCACATCAGCTGAACCACTGCGTAGGTAAATTCGGACTAGGACAGCGTAACGAGAGAGGCGATTGATTAATACAGTTTGTAGCTGATAACAATCTGGTTATTTCAAACAGCTTATTTCAGCATCATCCTCGTAGGCTGTATACTTGGACGTCACCTGATGGACAGTATCGTAACCAGATCGACTACATACTCGTTAGGTCACGCTGGCGAACCTCGGTCAGGAATGCGCACACTTTACCCGGAGCGGACTGTGGATCAGATCACCAACTGCTCATTTCCAAAATGCATCTCAAGCTGCGAGCAGCCAGAAAACTCGACCAGCGTTCAAGGATCGAAGTGAAGGACAGCACAAAATTTATGACAGCATTGAAACAAAATTGGTGTGAGTGGGCGGATGCAGATCTTAAAGTAAAGAACCCAGATGAGCTATGGGAAAGTGCAAAAAGCCTGATAGAGCGCGCGGTCAACATTTCCAAACCGCCTGCAGAGACTCGTAAACGCCAACAGTGGATGAGCGACAGCACTCTCGCACTGGTTGAGGAAAGACGTAGATTAAAAGCATCGGGCGCCGATGTGAGATCCCTCAACCGACAGTCCGCGCAGATACAAGCAGCTTGCAGACGAGACCGGAACACCAGCTTACGTAAAATATGCGAAGAAGTCGAGTCTCATAGCGATAAAAATGAGTCCAGGGATTTACATCACAAAATACGCTCGATTACGAAATCAGTCTCTTCTAAGACCTGGGCGATTGAAAACAGTCGAGGGGAAATGGTCATTGAGCTGGAAGATATTTCCGAGACGTGGAAGCAGTACTGCCAATCTTTGTACGAGGACCCTCTATCCAAGGATTTCGCTCCTACTGAACCCAACAATGAAGACATGGAGCCAGACATTCTTAAAGAAGAAGTCGAAGCTGCCATCAAACATCTGAAGAATGATAAGGCCACTGGCAAAGATGCTATACCAATAGAGACCATTAAGGCCGCAGGTGAACAGGGGGTACAGATGATTCATACCATCTGTAACAAAATATGGAAAAGCGGAACATGGCCTAAGGAATGGGCTCACACTGTCTTCATTCCACTTCATAAAAGGGGTTCCACAAAGAAGTGCAGCAACTACCGCCTGATTGCACTAATATCACACGCAAGCAAAATTTTGCTGCACGTGTTAAACGAGCGACTGAAAACCTACTTGTCCAAGGAAGTTGCACCTGAACAGGCAGGGTTTGTAAAGGGAAAGGGCACTCGAGAGCAGATCTTCATAGTTTGCCAAATTATTGAGAAAGCCCGAGAGTTCAACAAGCCCACTTATATCTGCTTCGTTGACTTTTCCAAGGCATTTGACTCGGTGAAATGGCCTGTGCTGTGGAGCTCCCTTCTTGCTATGGGCACTCCCAAACACCTTGTGCATCTTTTGAGGCGTCTTTATGAGGACGGAAAAGCGTCAGTGAGGACGGATGGCGTATTATCGAAGGTCTTTCACCCCAGTGCAGGCGTCCGTCAAGGATGTATAATCTCGCCGCTATTGTTCAACATCTACACTGAGCTTATAATGCGGATTACCCTTGAGGACTGGACGGATGGTGTATCGATAGGAGGTATAAGAGTATCGAACCTGCGATATGCGGACGACACTACGCTGTTCGCGACTAGTGCTGACCACATGGAACGGTTGCTATCCAAGATGGAACATACCAGCTCAGCATTCGGTTTGAGAATTAACAGAACCAAGACGAAGATGATGATTGTCGATCGCATTAACGAAAATTCGCCAGAAGTCACTCAAATCGCGAATTGTGACGTCGTACAATCATACGTCTACCTGGGCGCGTTAATATCGAACCACGGTGGTTGCGGGGACGAGATCAAGTGACGCATGGCTATGGCCAGGTCTGCCATGGATAGGCTGAAGAAAATATGGAGGAATCACAATATCACCAAAGCCACGAAAACCCGGCTCATACGGGCACTTGTGTTCCCCATATTTCTATACGCAGCCGAGACCTGGACGCTGAGAGACACTGAGAGGAAGAGAATAGACGCTCTGGAAATGTGGTGCTGGAGAAAAATGCTTGGAGTGTCGTGGACTGAGTTTCGCACTAACATATCCATCCTTCAAGAACTCGGTATCAGGCAGCGTCTATCGGCTATAGTACAAGCTCGAGTACTCCAGTTCTTTGGACACGTGTCCCGACGAGGCAACGACTCTATCGAGCGGCTTGTATTTCAGGGTAGAGTGGAAGAAATGAGAGCGCGTGGCAGGTCGCCCATGCGATGGACCGACCAGATTAAGTCTGCAGTGGGTGGCCCATTGCATGAGTGCACACCAATAACAGCCGATAGAGAGGGATGGCGCCGCATCGTTAAACATATTATGGCAACCCGAAGTCTCACTGCAACATGATGACCACGACCGCTCTGCCAAGAGTGTACCGACGAAGAAGAAGAAGTCAAAGCCAATGTTTATCAAAAGATTAAACATAGTCTGCATTGTTGGTATAGTCGTTGTAAGCGTTACTGTTAAACACGAGGTTCTTGGTTTGATTCACTGGTCGGGCAAAATTTTGTTGAATTTCCAACTGGAATTTTACAGTAGTAATCAGGAGTACTTATGGGAGTACTAGACCTTTCGACAAATGACAAAACTGTCGACCCTTATTACTTAAGGCGATATATACGCGCCAATGTTAACGCAGTACTGGCCGTGCGCCCGCTCGATTCCAAAATATCAATATTGAACCACATTTTGAACAGTTTTGTTTGTAAAATATTATTTGATTTACATAATGCTATGTTAATTATGAAGATGAAATTTCTTCTCTCCATCAATTTTTCTGTGTAAAATTATTTTTAAACATCATCGTCATTTTAGAGGAGTTTCCATAAGTTGCGAAAAAATATCGTATTGTTATTTATTTTTTTAAAGCAAAACTATTACTTACACGAAAAAATCTTGTGTTAACAATTATGTACATGAATCAGTAATAAATATATATTTTTCCAAACCTTTTAGCCTAGCCGTTACTAAGGAGTATGCTTTAGAAAGTTACCGTTTTGCGGCACTAAAGCGGATATAGTAAGTCGGATTAAGGGATGCAAATATAGTTTGTTAAAAACTATAATGTGTGCAAAGTTGCCGATTTTTGTACTTTATATAACGTAGACTTTACTTATGAAACGATTCAAATTACACTTAACAACACTGATATAAGCAGAACATTGTTTATGAGCAGGTACCTACTCATTACACCAATCAAATTGCTATTTTATGTAACTTTGTACAAAAAATAACAGATACAAAAAATAAACATATTCTACTGTGCTTAGTAGAACCCGGAAATAATGATAACGCCGCGCCGCAGAGGAATTCCGATAAAATTATAAGCACAGCTACTATAAAATGTTTCTAAGACCCCAGACGTAAAGATAGGAAACTCGAGACACATTTTTAGAAGTGAGTATATGTGACCCGACTGGAATTTAAATTCTGAGAATATAATATGAGATCCTGGCACGTATGCTGTAGGGAAACATTTTATTTATATGTTAAGAGGTTCCCAAAGGTTGTGTCATCATTATTATGATTGTGTTTGCATAATATAGTATTCCTAAAATTATTCAGATACTCGTGTGGATCCAAAATAAGGTTAGTGTGAATACTGTTTTATGCAATTGTAATTGAAAAAGATTTCACCGTTATATATTTTAGGTCTGCATTTTTTTTTGTTTTTGTAAGACCTTCTGCTTCTTTCCTAATAATAATCTTTATTCCTTAGCTGTGTCCTTCAACTAGCTCAAGATATCCACTCACTATTTTTCCTTCCTACCTACATTACCATAGAAATTGGAGTTATATGTATAATATACATGTAAATTGGCCTTTCATTTCTTGAGCAAACCCTTCTTCAAGGGTGAGGTGTAAGCGTGCGATGAAACAAGTTATTTCATAATACGTAGTTTTATACCCAACGTAACCCACTTTATGGTCTTCACGTAACGTTTGTTTTATGATTCAATTATTAGCCACTAGAGTATTTTTAGTTTCGTCGCCACATTTTTCTTTGATACCGTTTGTTACGATATTAGGTTTTGAATTGTGTAGTTTCAGATCAGGTTTTAGCCACTAGCGTCTTTTTAGTTTTGACGCCACATTTTTATTTGATACCGTTTGTTACGACGTTGTATTGTTTTGAATTGTATAGTTTCATATTTTGTTTCAAAGAATATTGTACAGCAAAAATTACCTCTTAACCAAGGAGTTATTGCAATATTTTCAATAAAAAATATATTAACAAGTTTTCCATTACTTATATTATTAACTTTTTCTCTTGAGAGTAAGCAGAACCACACGCACCTACTATGTTCCATTAATAACCAAAAATCAATATCTGAAGAAGAAGTTGGAATACAATACAGTGTGGTGATGCAGAAGAACCCAAGTAGCTTAATTTATATTACAAAACTGTACAACATTGCCATATAAATAATTATGAACCACAAGATCATGCCCATATTGCACCCATTCCTATGAAGGTCGGAGACTCTACACTCAAAATTGTGGAAGACTATGTCTACCTGGGATAAATAATCCAGTTGGGTAGGGCCAACTTCGAGAAAGAGGTCAACCGTCGCATCCGACTCGGCTGGGCAGCGTTTTGGAAGGTACCACAGTGTCTCAAGAGTGTCAAAATCTATGACCAGTGTGTGTTGTCAATGATAACTTCTGGCTCAGAGACGTGGTCGCTCACAATGGGACACATCAGAAAGCTTACAGTCACCTAAAAGGCAATGGAGAGGGCTATGCTTGCAGTTTCCTTGCGTGATCAAGAGAACCGGGGTTACCGACATAGCCCGAAGAATTAGTGGCAGTGGGCAGGGCACATTGCTCGCAGAAGGGATGGCCGATGGGGCAGAAAAGTTCTGGAGTAGCGACCGCGAACCGGAAGACGTTGTGTTGGCAAGCCTCCCACCAGGTGGACCGATGACTTGGTGAAGGTTGCGGGGATCCGCTGGATTCGGGACGCACGGGACCGGTCTAAAAGGTATGGTCTTCAACAGAGTCAGAAAACGGGTAATGTATTCAATGGTGTAATCCCCGAATACTCTCAGACATTCAATTCATTTTGCTGACTCATAGATTATATGAAGATTCCAGGATTCTTGCAGAGTCTTTGTCTGAAACCCGTCCAGTTACATAACTTTAAATTCGGAATTAAATTTATCGTACTTTAATTGGATTGCTCTAATTTGTTCTTGTTCAGTGTTGTGAATAATTGTTTCTTAAGTTAATTTATTATTGCGTAGTACTTTAGGATTTGTTTTAATTACGTATTTCTGGATTTCTTTCTTTCTTTTCTTTTAAAAACGTTGCCCCACACTAGGAATTTCTCCTGTATCGTGGGTGCGTTTACAAACATATAAACTCACATACACAAACACCCAGAGCCGGAACATCTATTTGTAGATCATACAAATATTTGTTCCGTGCGGGAATCGAACCCGCGACACGCAGCGCAGCAGTCAATCGCTCAACCACTGCGCCAACCGTGCGCCCATGATTTATTCTTTCTTTATAGCTAGGTATTTATAAATGGTTAACTATGTTCATTTTCTAACATTTTAAATCATTTCAGCTTTGTATATTGAGTATCCAAATTCATCATCTCTTCCTCATCGTTCTGTCACTGATGAAAATCATGACTCCTTTTCAACGATTTTTCTTCAAACTGTTACAATCAGCAACCAGATGGAGTGCGGCACTTTCTACAGATGCTTCGAAATTTGATTTGAACACCGTTAAGGGATTTGGTCTTTTAGCCTCTAGATCTTTTACCCTCTCTTGTCCAGTCACCATAAGACGTTCCATGTTGTTGGTACCACTGCGGGCAATATGGCTGAAGTACCTCACGACATATTACAGGCAGTTTAAGGACAGTTGTTAGGCAAAATTCATGAAACTTGACCAAATTTTACGTAAAAAATGGCCAGTATATTGAACAAGCTCACAAATTACTTTCACGCAAACACTGAACCATAACCGCGTTATTCTCAATTTGTAACATACAAAAATAAATGAGCTAATTATCCCAAAGTAACCCTCGACCATGCAATTTGCGAAGTAACTCCTTCCGTGACATAATCACGTACTAAGAAGGGATTTCTCGCACCGCTAACTGGCCAAAAAGGTAAAATGTGTTTGTACAAAACCTACGTTACGTTGTACTTATGAATAAATACGCTTAAGCTAAGCAATTAGGAGAAGAAACGTGCAAATTGCAACAATGGAAAATTTTAATCGGTAAAAACTGCAAATCTGACTTTGTATTTAAACTAGCTGCTCCCATGGGTCTGTTTCGTGGAATAATTTTATACTTTAACCTAGCCAGTTAAAATATCTATGAATTAAAATATTAAATTACTAAGCGAACTTCCGGTTGACTCGACGCGATTTGATTTATATTACACTGATAAGCGATTTTACTAAGCGAAATTGCATGACCAGCCTATTAATGTTCCCACTGCTGGGACACAGGCCTCCTCTCTGTGAGAGGGAATGGGCAGTAATCCACCACGCGGGCCCAGTGCGGGTTGGTGGATGTCACATGTCTTCGAATTATTGATTCTAGGACATGCCGGTTTCCTCACGATGTTTTCCTTCACCGTTTTGAGAGCAGTGGTGATGAAATAATTTACACAAAGTAAAGCGCCTGCCAGGACTCGAACCCACGACCTGCAACTTGTAAGTCGCGGCCGATACCACTGGGCCACCACTGCTCTCAATGGACATGGACACCATGGACTTAATACGATGCAATTCAACCGATTATCACTTAAAAGCATCTAAGAAATACGTGCGATATGGCCTACAGACGCAATTTAAATTGTGTCGCGCCATCACTAAATTCCCTGAGTGTGTTGGATAGTTTTCGTGTAACATTTTGGGTAGTCAAAATGATACAGACACGTTCTCTTTCGAATAATATCGATCACAGATATCGAAAGAAAAATTATTAACATTGCGGGAAGAAAAACATGTTTTGTTTATTGCACACAGGCAGTCAACACCGGGAAGTAGACGCTGCTGCTTAAGTAGATTGTAATCCTATCTTTTACACAGACATAAAATACAGAAATAATAGATATATCTCTTTTAAAAGGCTCTTGGATATTGTATTACAACAAAAGGAAATAAGCTTTGCTGGACTTTTCTGCAACGTTCAGCTCAACTCTGAAGTTAACGTAGTAAGCATTTTCTTCTGTGAAAAATATTATAAGAATCGCTCGAGTTTCCAACAGTAGTTTGTAAGCTAATTGATAAACATTGTCTCACAAACGGCTGTTTATAGAAGAATTAACTTGAAAATAAAGCGAGAAAACTTAGTTCCGATAAACTTTAGTTATCTCCTCACCAGACCAGAAACCTGAAGTGATATAAATAACCAATATAGAAAAATTAAGAACGGAACAAAAAATCTCTTTCTTCAACTAATCCGAAGGGAAAATTACTCAAAAAGCAGCATAAGTCATATATATTTTTCTATATTTGTCTTTCAGAGACTCGATATAGACACAGAACAAAGGAACTTTTACAAACGAATGATCGCAGTTTGATATTATTAGACCGGACTTGACCTTAATCTTTTCCGGCCTTTAGGTGGCCTTATAAAGATGGAGCTATTCAGTGGCAAGTCACTCGAATTGATATCTTTATCAAGTTAATTTTGTCTTATTCACAACTAAATAAAGATAGAAAGAAAATAAAGAACGGGCTTTATTTGCGCCAGGAATGATACATACCATTTAAAAAATCATTATCATCACCATTTCAGCCGAAAGACGTCTACTGCTGGACATAGGTCTCCCCCAAGCTCCGAACTCTCTCAGCCTTGACCAAGTCATCGCTCCACTTAGAGAGAGGCCTTCCAACGTTGCGTCTTCAGGTACGCGGTCGCCACTCCACAAATTTTCAGCCCATCAGCCATCCATGCAATGAACAATGTGCCCACTACCACTTAAGTTCGGCAATTCTTAGAGCTATGTCGGTAACATTGGTTCTCTTGCGGATGTCTTCATTTCTGATTCGATCACGCAAAGAAACTCCGAGCATAGCTTTCTCCAAAAAATTAAAATCGAAAAAAATACAAAATTAAACTTAAGTAAAAATAGGAAACGTATGCATCACATCCGCGCAAAGTGGCCATAATTCAGCATAAGCTGAGACTCGCATGTGAGACTGAGCCACCAATGTTAACTGTTTGGCATTAGCTGTTTGGATCTTTGAATAGATGTAATACCAAAGGCGTCGCAGGTGCGTTGCTTTCTGCAATTAAGCCATCAAAGGGGTTGGGATTTAGTAAGATACTAAAACTTACTCTTTTTGGTCGGAACCATGAAACAATACATTTACATGGACCAGGTATTTTAGAACTGTTATTACGTCCCTGCCGTCAATTAAATTTTGTTGCACCACTTAGTAAATGGACGTCATCAATTTGTTACGTTTTAGTAATTGGTATTCTTCTTCTTTTCGTGTGAGGATGTGGCCACCTCTGGTTCTGACACCAGTTAATTAAACCGCCTTTGGGAACCCCACAGGCTATGATTTGGCTATTTCAGACTTAGATTAACTATAAATCCAGGTAATTAGTATCATTTTCGTTGAATAATGGCTAATTTTGAATGTTAATGCTTGTTGTTAACATACAACGATTTTCATTTGTACATTTTTTATATGACATCATTGAAACAGAATTTATAAATTTTGGCAGTATCAATGTTTCCCATTTATTTCAGCCATAGTCTCTAAAAGTTCATGCCTTCGTAGTAGATACCTACGTCCTACAGTATGAGAGTCTTTCACTATCGGCAATCGATGTCGCCGACGTGCCTTGGTATCAACGATAGTCGTAGCTTCGATGGCAAACGAATAATTAATCGGACAACCGACGTCTCTTGGCCCATTTTCTGTTAAATTGGGCTACGTTTTATTTGCTTCACATTGTTGGTTGGAAGATGAATTATTAGCAAGAAATACAGCGGCCAAAGGCAGCGGTTTTCTTTGAAATAGTGTAAACATTTTACGAATTCCTACAACCTCAGACGTTATTGATGAAAACACATGTGTTCACGTTTGTAGGTTTAAAAAGAAAACTTGGCCATTAGTGGTTCTAAAACTACAGTTCGAATTTTAAAGCCGGTGAACAAAAATATACGAGGGAAGCAAAAAAAATGCTGTTGCTAGCCCGTCGGTTATAAATACTGCACATAATATAACAACTCACGTTGCTCGGTTGACTCTTAAAACTTGCACGTGCTAGTAAGCAACTTTTGTTCCTTAAGATAAAGGAGGAATCAAGAATAAGAACATTGCAAAGTTGGCATACAATATCTGCACGCTGTGTTCTTCCTTGCAAGATAAATGATATTGGTTAAAGAAATTGCGTTGTAGAATTTTAAAAATAATTTGCTAATCTAAAAATTCACGGCATATACAAGAAAATCATAAGGTATTCAAACATTCTTATGAGAATATTACCTGGCATGTTTTCAAGTGTAACTTCCTTTTACGGGTATAAGATAAAAAACTTAACGCCTTTTTCTTTTTGACACTTTTGCTTCCATGGCGTAAGTATCGACTAACCTGTCTTGTTAGCAAGAAACATGTTAACAGCAAAGCAACTTCGTTAAATAGTTTGAGAATTGAACTCCGGTATTTCGTTATTGAGTGCATTGTCATTGGTGCCAACAGCAATTGAGGCCGCTGAACCAGCGTTTCGGGTTTCTATTTGTATTGTTCCTGTTCAGTAAGGTTGTTTTATCAATTTTGTTAAATTGTTGGGCGAAAATTTCTGTGTTGGACATTCTGTTATGTCAGCAGCATTCCATTTAAAATATAAACAGTTTAATTTAGAACTTTTTCTAGCAAATTGTAAATTTATGGTTGAATATTTAATACAAAATGCCTAATAGTAAGACTTGACAGAATTTTGTTTTATCAGTATAGTGACTTATTTAAAGTACTTTTTGCAAATCTATTCTAATAATTCTATTTTGTTTTAATATTACATTTGCTCTTAAGATTGTGATGGTGTTAAAAATTATAAACATTACCAAATATTTATCATATAAATATTGGTGTACAACATTGCTTAAATAAACCTCTCAAAGAAAGTGAAACCTCAATAATAACTGTTATTGAACCCTTCATTGGAAAACCTTTGTTCCATCAACCACCATTACACGGCAATCCAAATCGTTCATAGACGATATTATAGCAATCATCTTGATTACCCTTATTTGCCACCATAATTATAATAGGTTCGATTTCCCTTCAATTGCACTAAAACAATACATTGGGACTTGCAAATTTTTCTTACTAGCAAAAAAAACTAGTATTGTATTATTTTATTATAGTTTATTAACTAAAATTAAAAACTTATTCGATTAAAATCGAGCATGTTTTCTATTTTAAATTTAACCAAAATGTAATTATTTGAAAATAAACTTGATTAAAATAATACAAGACTAATAAAAAAATAGCAAAACCCTGTTTTGTTGCTAGTAAGTAAAAGTTCGCAAATCTCAATGATTTTTTTCAGTCTGACTGTTTGCATAGACTAGGACTTACTAGAATTTGTCTAGCGCGAATTTTAAAGCCTATTCTGGGAATGTCTGGACTGTCCTAAAATATCCCTTACTTTGGCCCCAAAGCATATAGCTACCTACCTTTATATTTTGTAGCGTGAATCTAGGCACATAGCCCAGTATATAAGTCTTAGAACTTTGTCACTGTTGGTTGCCTGAAATGAAAATTGTTTCTAAGACAGTTAAATGTTCACTGTCTACACTACTACTACTGTCTCTGTTCAACTTAGGTTCTTAGTGTTGTGGTTATTGTATTGTAGGTACATAGAACTAGCTTTAGAGATTATTTTTCTATTGCATGATTGTAATACGTTGATAGCGATTCTTATCATAATCTCTGAAACTAGTATTTTAACATTCGTGAGATTTTGTGATAACACAAACATTTACAAAACCAGATAACAAATAAACAACTCTGAAAAGTATAAACACCTATTAAAAAACGCATGCTTTCTATTTACAAAAATAATCCTTCTGTATTCCCGATTACACATATTTTTAAGCTACACTAATCCGGTTACAGCCTTATTAGGAGCACTGCCACATGCGAAGCCCAACAAATATAAGAACAGGACGTCGTTAACGTAATGCCTTCTATTCGTTTCCCTTCAATCGACATACATTTGTATACACGCTTCACTGCTTATCCTAGAAAAATTGTCTTAAAGATATCCATTGGAATAATATTTGACTATTGATGCAGGATATTTCATGCTTGTTTTTTACGGAATTGGTACACTAAGAGCGTTGGAATGATCAAAGCCACACGCAAATCAAACAGGGTTGTCTAAGATTCAAAATGGTGCAAGGGTCCTACAGGCAAATCCATTTTATCTTAATTACCTCATTCTATTTTCAAATGTTTTTTTGAAACATTCAATATATCCAACATTTTCCACTACTCAATTGTAAACATGAAACACCAAAATCTTTCACACATAACTCAAATTCTACTCACATTTCATCCAAAGCGGTATCAAAAGCATATATAGCACTAAACAATTTTTCAAAAGCTCCAAAGACTAAAATAAATGTAGATCTCATCTAGTTACCTGTGGCACCTGATCCCGAGGTCCTGAACAGGCCTAAAACAGAATTTAATGATACTTTGTATAATTTTATAGCGATCGATATTTAATTTTGTTTCCGCTTGAAGCAACAATTTTAGTATCAGGATTAGGATCCTAATATTGAAAAAGGTAAAGTATACTTCAAAACAAAAGTTGGTTTTCAAAATGTATTCACAAATAACTATTTTAACCAGAATTTTAAACAATATATTTGATATTAAAATTAGAGCCAATACGTGTTAAAGTTGAACTAAAAGCAGATTTTATTAGTTCGTGGAACAGTTCCAGCATTTATCAAATGCTAATTTTCGAATTCATTGAGGAAGAAATTAATATATTTATCAAGCTCATTCAATCAAAGGTTGAACTAGCTTCAAATATTTTGTATGCAAATGATCTCATAATTATGTCAAACCACCTCCTTTTAAAGGTGCACACAAAACGTTTATATTTTCGATTCATATTAGATTAAATTGGAAGAGACGTTTGTTCAAAAACCGAATCAGGGTGTTTTTGTTAGAACTCATCAAGTAGTCAAGATACTTACTGTTGCTAGTACAACTTTAGAAAAGAGGAAATCTAGAGATAGCTAGAAGCAAGATGAACAAAGTGATATAGAGACACATGAGATGAAACAAACAAAACACTAAGTATCAACAATCAACTAAAACCAAGAAGAAAAAGAAAATAAAGTTTGTAAAATGAGTTCTATATACAAAGCTTTCGAAGTCACAATAGTTATTCAGAAAAACGAGTGACCGCAGTTTTGGTACAGATATTCAGATACTGCCGTTATAAAATTTTATTAGATCGAAAAACTAAAAGTATAAAACACCGAATATCGTATAAACTACCCATATTCAAATTATAAAGAGTATATTGCTATTGTTATACAATTAAACATCGATAATTTTACTGGAGTAATAAATCGATTAATTTCACAAACCCTCTAGATATTTTAAAAAGTATGTCAGGTCATTATCTTGTACCATGGAAAACGAGCTGCGGAGAGTCTTCAAGTTTCGCCATATAGTTGTCATCCACTTCACTAGAAAATGGGTGAACTTTTGAATGAACTTCATTTCCTGAACATTATGAGGCAAGTTCTATACTCTCATTTCAATGAAGATCATAAATAAGGCAACATTTTAAAGTAAGACCTTTACTTCTAGAATAAACTTTCAAAGCTCGCTTTGTAGGTTTAAATACGAGACATAGTACAGGATAATTGGTTCTGAAAAGTTCATAATCGTGAACAATCTAGATGCTATCTAGAACAATATGAAAAGTTGAAGTTTTAACGTTTGACGCTAAGTGTTTCTGCTCTAATGCACCTTTTGGCGGATCGCCAAGTCTGCACACAATGGGCACAGATTTCTGTTATGTCCTAACTTGTGTAGATTGTGCTGGATTGCATATGTTGACTGGACCAGCCTGTGTTGTTACACTGTACATGCACGATGTACCCGGTGACCGTCGATCACACTCTCAGCACCTGCGTTCAATAGTGTTTCCTATATGAATTGGCTCACATTGTTGCTCGATTCGATTGTTGTTAAGGGAGAATTGATAGAAAAATGGTCTGCACAGCCTTCTATGTACTGGCAGGTTTATCATATTTTGTATTTTACGAGTGAAACACATTTCATGTTGGTGTTTTTCAAAAAGTGTATTCTAGTATACTAAAAATCAGTAGGCAAAAACGTTGGCAAGATAAATTAACATCTATTATGCATATCCATCACATGGAAGACAATATGTCTCTTTGTTAAATAATGATATACAAGTATGCAATTGCATAGGTAATTCAGTTACGTGGTCATTAAAATAATTACCAATCTACTGAGGTTTGCCTTATAACAAAAATTATTGGTCAATTTTTCAATTTCAAAATGTTAAATTTTTTGCCATAATTTTCTGCCTACATTGCTTAAATCCCTTTCAGGTTACCAAAATACTGTTCTGAAACAACATAAAAGTAACATGTCCCTGCTATTAATATACCAAATTCGCCAATAATTTACTTCAGGTATCACAATCTGTTACCTTTCACTCCAGTTCAGACAAAATTCTTGTGTACCGACATTTTTCTAGTACATTTTTGAAAACGTAGAAGGTATAACACCATTTGAACCACGTACGAGTATATATGTCATAACTTCAACAGTGTATTCTTGTAATAAATATATTTATTACCCTTTGTCTCACTGACAACCTCTTTCAGTATTTATTGGTTCTATACTTTTTTATGTTCTATAAATTATATGCGAATCACTTGAAGTGAGAGACGTAAAAAGTGTTTTAATATATACTTGTCCTTACGTACTTACACACTCAAATAGTCTTATTTCATTCTTCTGTATATTAATTATTTTAATTCCTCCAACAAATTATAATTTACAAGAATTGTAATATTCAATGCATATAGTTTTCTGTCGAGTAAAATACACCCATCGCTTTGCCAATGCTTGTCAAAGCAACTTGGAAAACAATTGCTGTTCGCTGAACTAACAAGATTACAACATGTTTGCTCATACAGCTAGGTATGTTGAGGATTTAAACATAATCTGACAGTTTCAAACTGTACGTTTATCCAGGTTGGTGACGATACACAAATACGTAATGGCTAGTATAAAATTAATTCTATTGTCTCTTCAACTATAAGAGTCTGAAAAGTTTCAACGGACTGCATTTTCACCTCAACTTACCAATAAAATACAATGAACCATATCACAATAATTAAAACAATTCGTCACAAAAACAAAGTTACACAACAACGGAAAATTATTTAATTGTTTCGCAATCACTGTCTCGTGCAAATGACAACCGCAACAATCCTACACCTACAGGACAACTTAATGAAATTAATCATCACTTTGTAAAGCTTGACAAGAGAAAATGTAGCGCTGTAAGCGCTGAGTGGTTCGCCGCAGAAAATGTGAACGTTTGTGAAGCGAAAAACTGGTTCACGGATATTGTATTTCGTGTTACCACAAAAACCACATGTTATGGTGCAGATTTATGTACAAAAATAATTATTAATAAGGTTAAAAAAAAAATTTCTTCGGTAATCCTTATAAAACTTAATAAATTTTAATTAAATTTTATTAAAATGTAATGTGTGTAAGTGTGTTTTATTCTTAATGTAAAAATATCACAATCTTTCGTATACATATTTTTAAAACAAAATGTAACGTAGATAGGTCAAATGCGAGAAACTTCATTTTCCCATACACCATGTAGGTAACTGCAGTTTAGATATATGATTTATAAAAAGGAAGTCTAATTACAGGCACAGATAAAAAAACTTTCAGCTAAAATATTGGCATTTCCAACACAGTTTTCATTCCTAGGATTTACAGCCGTGATGAGAATGATAATACTATTTTACTTTATAATTTCAAGCACTGTTTCTCTGTGGCTCTCAACAACGAGAAAACATTTATGAAATGCTAGAGCATAATATGCAACTATTTTGTGCCTTGTATGTTTGCGTAAAGATTTAGCTCAAATTTTATGCCTGTTTTTGCCCATGTTTCACTCATTGTGCCATCTTCGAGTTTTTTTGGAGTGCCATGTGTTGTCAAAGTGATTTTTGCGGGTTTTAGAAATTTATTTTCATGTCTTAATAATTCTAAATAATAGGCTTGTGTTATGTGATGTCCAAACTAGATTGTTTTCGCTCCATTCTGCTTCGGTCTGATGAAAGTAACAGAAATAGTGGAAAAAATGGTTGCTGTTTTTACTAGCTTTATCCTGCAGCTTTGTTTTTTTACTTTTGTAGCCTATCCCACTGGTTATCTGCTCTTTTTTAAATATAAAGTAGCCTAGCCTAAGCTTTCTATAAGATTTTTGTTTTTTGAAATCTTCTATAATAATCGTGTCTATGTATTATGGATGCTCAAAAATAAATTACCAGCTACTCTACCTGGCTACCTACTCTAAAAGTTTGCTATAATAATTTCAAAATTTTTCCTGCACCGGCCATTTATGACCATCATGAATCCATGTTCTCTAAAAATCGTAAAAGCCACCTGCCACTTCAGTTTACATAACGATAAAACGAGTATGGTCACCCCGATGACTGACAGTCGATTAATCTAGCAGCGAATCGAGCTGAAGTACTTTTATATCGATTAGATGGGGTTCAGCCTTCAATATTTTAAAAATAATATTGATAGTTGAGTTTTTCTTGCAGGTTAACTTCAAATTAATTAATTAATTAATTTATTTATTTATTTAATTATGGCACTCCAACGACTTATTCACTAAAACATTCTTTGGGGTACTGTAACAAATTAAACTTAGATCTAGAGTGAACTTGTCACTTACAGGTGTGCACAGCACTTACATATTTAAAATTGTATAATATTACATTTAAGCTAACAAATAGTACATATTATAGGCTAAAAAATAAATAATCAAACCTACATGATGACAAAATCGAAAATTAAAAAAAGAGACTAATATTTCTACTTCCTGATTTATTCTTCTACGTTCTTCCAACTCCCTACGTATCCTAAACTTTTCGTTAAGTATAATTGCCCGTTCTTTTGATTCAAGTTATCCTTTTAAACCGACTGCACGACGCAAAAAATAATCAGCTTGCTAATCGGTCTATGTGTTTGTATATTTATTTCTATGTGGCGTTCTAGAGACCAAAAGCGTAGGACGATTTTGATGAATTATATCAATCATCAATCGATTTGTGTGACTGTGTCACTGGATACACTAAACTAAAATTAAAACGGCGGATTTTCGGTGCCACATTGTGATGGTCCCAATTTTTTTTCCTGCCAAACCCTCCGTGTGAGGTATCAAAATGAAGGGTTTTAAGAAGTGTTTACAAAAATATATAACACTTTTTATTTTAAAAGTAATTCGAAAAAATAAATTAGAACTAAAAGTTATAAATATTAAAAGTTAATTTAAAAAATCAAAACCCGAACGCTTAAGAAGCGAACTAAAAATAAGTAAACTAGAGAAAAATCATGCTATGCAGTCGAAGATACATATGGTTTTGGTCAGTCGATAATGTATACTCCAATTGCAAAGCAAGATTTTCTTCGTTTTACGACTTTTTAGTTCGCTTCTCTTCTTGTTTACATCCTTTTTTAATCCCAAATAAAACCTAATTCATGGTCTGGACATTCCTAAATTTTATTAATTTTGAAATCATTTCAGAACAGAAATTCGCGTCATTTCGGGATTGGCTCGGTATCCAAACTAAAAAAAATTTCTTTACAAAATAATGTTTTCTTATACTTATGTACACAAACTGTGTTTTTTAATCCTCTCTACTGCCTTCTAAGTCAATATTAATATGATCTCTACATCTCCCACTGCCCGAGGCTTTAATATATTGAAGTTCCTAGTACTCACAAACTACTTTGTGTTACGTTTATTAGATGCTTGGCGATCTGAACTGGACTTCACTCCGGTAAGTTGAAACCTTTATTAAAATCACTTGTTGTTTCGAAACTGTTTTTTTTTACAGCTACCTATAGGCCACTCGACAGAAATACTGCTTTAATTATTTCCGTTTAGTTTGCTTACTCTGCTTCAAAGCGAAAGTCTTGTCATTTTATTTTGACATTAAAACTAATTAGGAAAAGGTTTTTCAGTACAGTCCACTGCACAATTTCTGCCTTTGTCAAATAATATTTATGCCTGCTCAGAATTTTACCAAAATAATTTTATTTGCCGCTGACACCGTAAAAGAGACAAACTTTTCAAAAGTGTTTTAGACTGAATCAAATACTTTAACACCTGCCTGAAGTTCAAAAGAACCGGTTACTTGCCCTCGTAAGTATAAGACTCCTTTGATCATGAATGCTTAATTAGTTAGCGAACTCTTACAAATTGTGACTCTCATCGCTTGGGTCAGATAAGTTGCAGTAGTCAGACATAAATATGCAAATATTATTCATGAGAAGACTTCTATGCAAATGGCTAGAGTGATTTACAAAAAGTTCTTTGCGTGTAGAAAAAATTGCACTCAATTTTTTCGATACTTTTTCAAATATTTTATACGAGGTGTATTTTAGATAAATCGTGTGTAGATTGCGTAAAGCCAGGGTTTTATTTAAATCACTAACATCTAAACACGCATTTGTCAAGCTTTACGTGGCTTAAGTTGAACCAATGCATCACGTAAGTAGTGTTATGGATCGGTTTCACACACAATTTATGTTTAAAAATAATGTTTTGCATCAGCTTGTTCATAACTTACAACGACTTTATGATATACTAGTATTTATTAAATAATATATATATTCAAGATTGTTTTGACAATATTAAGCGGAACAAATATATGGATGTGTCTAACTATTCTCAATATAATTTTTTTTATCTTTTAATTAGACTTTTTACAATGTTTTTCAACCATCTTTATAGCCCTTTGCTAAGAATAGTTATAGCACTGATAACAGTATTTGTGCCACATGTTAAATTTAGTGTTGTTATTTTTATTTTTTCATTAATTTGTTTTTTTTTTTACCTTTTTATAGATTCTTTTACCGATTGTTTTGTGAATGTGTGAACATTGTAGGCTTTCTAGATTTCTTGATGATTGTTAACATTTGTTAACTTTTTTTTTGTTTGTTTTTTTTTAATTTCGTACGACTTATTGTCGGGCCTACGTTATCCCCCCATTTTCTCACCTGATGGTAAGCGATGATGTGGCCGATGATGGAGCACGCTTGCCTAGAAGTAACCTATTCACTCTTGACTTAAAGACCCCTAGGTTGTAGCTATCGGGAAACACAGACTCCGGCAGGGAATTCCACTCCTTAGCTGTACGCATAATGAAAGTATTTTCAAAACGTTTAGTCCGTATAAAAAAATATCCAAGTACTAATGCTGTAACATAGAAATATTGTAAACACAAACAAATTTTTGAAAGAGTAACCATGGAGTTTCTTGCCGGTTCTTCTCTATGAAACGACTTACCCGAACCGTGCTCCTTTTGTCGACGTTTTATAAGTGCCCATGTAGGCCTATGTAAAATAAAAAAGATTTTGTTTTTAATGTTGTTTCTATTTTGTAAAATCATCTACTTTTTTGTAACCTTTGAATAGTTCTAACATTTTCTATTGCAATCCCACTCCAGTAACAAGCTTTTGTTATTTTCTTTGTCCAGCTTACAACCTGAGTTTTTTAATTATTCTTCACCTTATCTTTAAGAATAGAAGTTTTGTTTGTATTTATTTAAATTTAATCTAGTTAGATTTTTTCATGAGAGAAATTAACGATATACATGTACGATTATAATACCAGAATAATTGTTCCATATTCTATTATCATGTCGTTTGGGAATGAAACTTGGAATTCACTTGAAAGTTTTGTAAGCCCATAAGTTTCTGTTTATAGCGTTGTTCATGAGTATCTCCAATTGCTTCTGTAATAGTTATTATTGTGTTAATTACAGGTTGTTTGAAGGAAGTAGCGAACTTGTGTGGTGTTTAATGTTTCATTTATTTGAGGGCTGTTTTACTCGCTTTGTTTCACGCCACACTATTAATCTTTATTTATTTATTTTGCCCTAATCTCAAATTCTGATCTTTTTTGAGGAGTAATATATAATGAGGAGATGAGAATGAGAAAATTATTAAAATGTAGATTTCGTGTTTTCCAGTTACTGGAATGAGGAGGTCAGATAAGCAGTCGCTCTATGTCATATACTAGCACTCAGCAGAGTTCGATTAGACTGAAAGCTGAGCCTAACATAGTTGGTAATATGCTAGCCAGATTGGATATTATGCATGTTACGTATTGTTTGAGTCTTGAGGTGTTCAAGCTCTATTAAACTGAATTTTTCCTGAAAAAATAGCATTGATCCTGCAAAGTGAGCTCGGCGCATTTTAAAACCGATAGATACTTGTGAACTATCAACCCAGAAACCCTTTAGCTCTAAAGATATCATTCGATATGCAATAACAATATTAGCGTAGACTAATGATAATTCTCATTGACCAAGAATTTGAAATAAAACCAAGACCCTAGTTCCTCATTCATGCAACTAACAAAAATAAAATTATAAACTAAGACATAACATACTTAAATACAAACTCGATACAAGATCGAGCCCAACGTATAATGTTATTAATGCTGGCGTGCCGTGTTGTCTGACCAGAGCTCCTACTGCAGGATAGACCATGGTGTCCGAGGCGGTCGACTACTTCACCACATTGACAGCGAAGTAGAGCTCCGTTGGGAGCACCCAAGCGCAGACATGTAGCCTCGCTCAAACAAATCTAATCAAAGCCACATCACAAACAAAAATCGATCACTTTACACTACATACATATAAATCTAATCAATGAACCATGTCACCTAGTTCAAAAACCTTATAAACTCACATTAAAACTGGAACATCGACATCTCTTGGAAACTATTAATCATGTATAATATCGCGAACGTCAATAGCCCAAGTCTTCATTACGTAAGGCACTGCTTCTACTCAGTTACCGATTAATAGCAACCTCGTTAACGACAAGCGCTTTATAACGATTTATGCAGCGATGGAAGACTCTTGAATTGAAAGATTTTGCGCTGTTTTTGTTATGTTTTAGACTTATTTTTGTGATAGATGATTTTATTTGCGAATGCAAATGAGTAAATTTATTCGAGAGATAAAAATATTATAATTTTGGAATTCATAGAAGCTCGTGGTACGAGTCGCAGCCGCACGGGTCGATCTTCCAGGTTAAGCAACATTTTGCTGAGGTCGGTCCGTGGTTTGGTGACAATCCATTATAAACCGAGACTCCTCCGTGCCTCGAAAAGCACGTTAATCTTCAGCGGCGTTAATTAGCAGACACAATAGAAAACAATGGCGTCCACACCTGATTCAGGTGTAGCGGCCGTCGAGAGGTTTTGTCCCGTCTGTCAAGTCTATATAGTACTAGTACAGTTCAGATAAGCTATTCAGTTTTGTCTTCAAGTGAAAAATGTATACGGCAATAATGGGTATATAACGGGATACTCTATATCAATTAGTTTTATTTTTCAGCATAACTGCGAATTTCCGTGCTGGAAAATCATCAACTCTGTTTCTAGTAAAACTTTTTAAAGTAATATATTTTGTAACATAGAACCCATAAACTGTGCCTAACTCTATTAGTTTTCATAATGTAAGTGCAAAATTGCGTGATTTATGATTGCAACGAGCACATAGTGTGCGCTATTACTGATATTATATCCTCTCCGTGCTCCCAATTAACGAGATTGCTTTGTTTTAACCCCTAAACAAAATAATATACTGTGATATTTAGTTATCTGTGTTTTAAAATGTGGAACTGTGTGAGTGCATCATAATCGTAGTGAGAAGCTAGTAGTGTATAATATTACTTGTATTTATTCAACAATAGCCCCGTGACTTTGCTCGCATGAAAATTGTTCGTTTATCCGGAGGAATCACACAACGAGGGATAAAATTTATTTATTTATTCGTTTACACATACATTTATTTTTACAGGTATAACCCAAGGTAATAAAAGTAGTCATACAATGCGACTGTTACATGCAGTGACGACAAGTTACATAGAGGACAATACACTCACTGTCACCCTCTGGAATTCCGCCAAAGAGCAAAAAAAAAATTATAATCCAGATCCCCCTGTACCAGGTATCATTCAAATCCATCCAGCTTTTGAGACGTGAAAGTTAACAGACAGACATAGTTTCTTTATGACCTACGGCTCTGAGACGTGGTCGCTCATAATGGGCCTCATCAGAGGGCAGTGACAAGGGCCATGCTCAGAGTGTCCTTGCGTGATCGAATCAGAAATGTAGAGATCCGCAAGAGAACAAGGGTTACCGACACAGCCCGTAGAGTTGCCAGTGGCAGTGGGCAGGGCACATTGCTCGCAGAACGGATGGCCGATAGGGCAGAAAATTTCTGGAGTGGCGACCGCGAACCGGAAGACATTGCGTTGGAAGGCCACCCACCAGGTGGACCGATGACCTGGTGAAAGTTACAGGGATCCGTTAGATACGGGACGCACGGGACTGGTCAATATGGCGACGCTTGGGGGAGGCCTATGTCCAGCAGTGGACGTCTTTCGGCTGATATTATGCTGATAGTTACTTTCGCATTTACAATATTAAAGTATGGACAATCAACCTCGGTTATAAAAACTCGCTGATCGTGTGATGAGGTGAAACAGTGATTAGTAGATTCTAAATTCAAAGTTCCTATATAAAACTTAAATAAATATTCCGCTAATCAGTGTTTAACCTAGTCATAATGGTTCGAAAGATTTGTTTATAAATAAGGCCCACTGGCCAGTAACTTTTGTGTATTGTTGGCAATCCGAACTTTATACTTTTGGACGCCTTGCTAAGTAACAATCCGAATTTGATGCGTGGCTTTAACTGGCTTTTGTATAAAATCAGCTTACTGCGGAAAACATCGTTTTCAACTTTAGTTACTGAATCAATATTGCGCGCCAAATTTTAATAGACAGTGGAAAAAACATACGTTCTGGCTGCTATATTTTTTTTTTCAGATGGATTTAACTGGATTATTGAACACACTATCTTTATAATTAATATTATAAGCCTATATATTCTCGATATATTGTGAAAAGATCATTTGATATACAATAATTACCACAAATCGATTGTTGCAAATATACTCATTACTTATTGTGAAAAAAAGAGTTTATAATCTAACGCTATTTATTATAAACTTGTTTGCAATTATCCGATCACACAGGCAAATAATATGATACTGTACGCTCACTGTTGTTTTAATTAAAACAAACTTAATCAATGGGCTTCCGACTAAAAAGACAATAAAATACGACTAATATAAATTATTACAATATTATAACCACTCAATTCTGTAGCGACGATTTAGAAAAACGTCATGATTCATGATACTGTCTCGTTGGTCAAGAAGTCGCAAGTTTCATGAGACTGTCTTGTTGGTCAAGAAGTCGCAAACTTCATGAGATTGTCTCATTGGTCAAGAAGTGGCAAACTTCATGTAACTGTCTCGTTGGTCAAGAAGTCGCAAGCTTCACGAGACTGTCTTGTTGGTCAAGAACTCGCAAGCTTCATGAGACTGTCGCGTTGGTCAAGAAGTCGCAAGCTTCACGAGACTGTCTCGTTGGTCAAGAAGACGCAAGCTTCATGAGACTGTCTTGTTGGTCAAGAAGTTGCAAGCTTCATGAGACTGTCTCGTTGGTCAAAAAGTCGCAAGCTTCATGAGACTGTCTCGTTGGTCAAGAAGTCGCAAGTTTCATGAGACTGTCTTGTTGGTCAAGAAGTTGCAAGCTTCATGAGATTGTCTCGTTGGTCAAGAAATCGCAAGCTTCATGAGACTGTTTTGTTGGTCAAGAAGTTGCAAGCTTCATGAGATTGTCTAGTTGGTCAAGAAGTCGCAAGTTTCATGAGACTGTCTTGTTGGTCAAGAAGTCGAAAGCTTCATGAGATTGTCTCGTTGGTCAAGAAATCGCAAGCTTCATGAGACTGTTTTGTTGGTCAAGAAGTTGCAAGCTTCATGAGATTGTCTAGTTGGTCAAGAAGTCGCAAGTTTCATGAGACTGTCTTGTTGGTCAAGAAGTCGAAAGCTTCATGAGATTGTCTCGTTGGTCAAGAAGTCGCAAGTTTCATGAGACTGTCTTGTTGGTCAAGAAGTCGAAAGCTTCATGAGATTGTCTCGTTGGTCAAGAAGTCGCAAGTTTCATGAGACTGTCTTGTTGGTCAAGAAGTCGAAAGCTTCATGAGATTGTCTCGTTGGTCAAGAAGTCACAAGCTTCATGAGACTGTTTTGTTGGTCAAGAAGTTGCAAGCTTCATGAGATTGTCTAGTTGGTCAAGAAGTCGCAAGTTTCATGAGACTGTCTTGTTGGTCAAGAAGTCGAAAGCTTCATGAGATTGTCTCGTTGGTCAAGAAGTCGCAAGTTTCATGAGACTGTTTTGTTGGTCAAGAAGTCGCAAGCTTCATGAGATTGTCTCGTTGGTCAAGAAGTCGCAAGTTTCATGAGACTGTCTTGTTGGTCAAGAAGTCGAAAGCTTCATGAGATTGTCTCGTTGGTCAAGAAGTCGCAAGCTTCATGAGACTTTCTCGTTTGGACTTGCACCCGGTGGATTGCAATAGGCTCTCCCCCATATACTCTTCTTCATCATCCTGCCCTTATCCCATGTTACTTGGGGTCGGCGTAACACGTTTCTTTCTTCCATACCGTCCTGTCCCACGTCACGCTATCACTTACACCCTTTTCTTTCATATCACTCCTCACACAGTCCATCCATCTTTTCTTTGGCCTTCCCCTCCCTCTCCATCCATTCACATTTATAATCGGTTTCCTTTCAACTTTTCTGTCACTGGCGCCACTTTCAAAATTCCTCTAAAATACAAATTTCTTACTTTATCCATTCTCATCACTCCGTACATCCATCTCAACATTCTCATCTCTGCTACATGCAAACTCTTTTTTTTTCTCTTTTTTTTCACGGCCTACCATCTTGATCCATACAGTACGACAGATCTAATCACGGACTTGTAAATTTTGGCCTGTGGGGTTCCCAGAGGTGGCTTAATTAACTCTGACACCAGAGGTGGCCACATCCTCATACAAAAAGAAGAAGATTATGACCTTTAACTTCTTGAGGGCATCCGTGGGTCGCAAGTTGTTCCAGTGACCTGTCGCTATTTTATCCATCCTGAGTTGATCCAGTGCATGGCAATTAAATATATTTGAGATAATGTGAGTTTACATGCCTGCCTAATCCTTCGTAGAATACAGGCATGATGTTATTTGTCATAAGATAATGGCTATTCCATTTATTTTGCATAAAATTTCGGTTACACGCTCAAACTTACATGCGCAAACAGTTTGTGCAAAAATTGGCGCCAAACTACATGGTTTGGTGCGGTATACCGTTTTGCCGTCTTAACGCACATGTTTGCTTGTAGAAAGAATAATCTGCGTAAATAAGATTGAGCATGTAGCCGGACCTTTAAAAACGTAATTTTCGAAAAAAAACCTGTATCACGATTTAATCACATTTCTCATTTCATTCTCTTGGCAGATGGTATACAGCATCCTTATTATACAGAACATTAGTGTTCACTTAGATTTAATCCATCACAAGCTGTTAGCTCGCCATCCTACAAAATGAAGCTGTTAAAAGCGCTTTTTGGTACGAAAAGCACGTTATTTCAGAATTGAATTACGCTGATTACATTATTATACCTTGATTATGAAATTGGCAAACAGGTTTTCTGTAACACGTCTGTTATTTTTGTATACGTAATGGAAGGTGATAAAAAAGATTTGGAATTTATGCCAAGGTTTCCTCGATTTATTGGAAACATATTTGGCATTCAAATCAGTAAGTAGATGGAGAAAACAACTTGGAATAATCGATTAAATAATAAGTATCCCAGTGTTATTTTTGGATACTGAAACAGTTTTTCTGCAATTATAAAATTATTTCTGGGACTTAATTAGGTTTAAGTGTTTCGATTTTTCTATTACCTTTGACGCACATATAATACTACGTTGTATAGAATCACAAAGTATGTAAGTGGCAGCGATAGAAATTTATGGTTGCTACGCCGTAGCAGTATTTGCTACGCTGCGTAGCAGGTTACTCTAGTGCTACGCAAACATTTGCCCTAACTTGCTTTGCATTTATTAGTTTATTTGAGTTCGTAGTAGCTGTCTTTACTTCTTGAAGTAACAGTTTTAAATAATCAATTAATTGTTGCATGAATTCGGTATACTGGCCGCACGTCAGTGGCAAATAAACCAGTATAAACTGGGCTTAATAAAGAGTATTCTATTCTATTCTATTCTCTTATTCTGTTTAAATATAGAACTAAGCTAGGTCAGTTCAAGGTCAAGTTCATAATTACCTTCTATGAATATTTATTAAAAGCCCACCTATTCCGTCTCCATTGTCGCAGTATTAGCAATAAGCTGGCATATCTACATCATCTTTGTAAAATTAACATAAATATTCAGTGTGGCATACCGAATGCATACCGACCAGCAATCGAACGCTTCCGATGATAGTCGTCACGTGTTACATTAGCATTGCTAATACACGGCCAACGTGGAATTAATTACGATATTAAAGCCTTATTTGAGAGTAGTAGCACGTGGTACAATGGTTGAAAATGAATGAGATTGATAGTGTACAGAAAGTAGACTAGGAGGCAATCAGTTTTAGTAAATCAAGAAATGTTTATGTTATTAATTTCAGTGCGAAAGAAAAATTACACAAATGGATAATGTTGGTGCATCACATATGCGCGGGAGTCCGCGGGACAGGCGCGGTGTGTCGGGGTACTGAACCCGTGACGCAACGGCCGCCTGCGCGCCTACCGCACGACTCAGCTCACAGACGCCAGCCATTACGGACATTTCTTTGTTTATATTTCAACCTGAATTGATAGTGTAATTATAGCAATATAGCTATTTACAGTCCACTCTTTTATTATAAATTCCTAGTAGAGCCCACACAGATAAGGTTAACAAAGTCAAGATTTTGTCAGAAGGCATTATTTTCTTATTCAGAAAAATAACTAAGAATGAAGATAACTGTTGCTGAATAAACGAAAACTAGCTGTTACCCGCGACTTTGTCTGCGTAGCATTTTCACATTTTAAACGTATTTTGTGGCACCGAGTTGCCGCGTCTGACATACCGCTGTTAAACCCGCGATGGTTTGTGTTGGTATGTTAATACATTCAATATTTTTTTTGTTAAAATGTCTTAGTTAATAAACGATAAAGAAAATGAATAGAATATACTTTATTGTACACTATAAAAGTTATACACATCTCATTAGTACTTCAAATAGCCTATTTTGTATATCGCGCAATTATATGGTTTGTAGGCTGACTATGAGAGAAATTATTTGTTCACCATACAAACTTTCACCCCCCTTTCCATCCCTTTATGGATGATTTCCAGGATGAAATCCGTCTAGCCCTTTCCATCATCGGACTACAAGACGTACGGCAATGCGCCATCAGTACATGGTGGATATCCCACCCATACGCACAAAGCGTTTTGAAAATACTTTCATTGTGCGTACAGCTAAGGAGTGGAATTCCCTACCGGCGTCTTTGTTTCCTGATAGCTACAACCTAGGGGTCTTCAAGTCAAGAGTGAATAGGTTACTTCTAGGCAAGCGTGCTTCACCTTCGACCACATCATCACTTAACATCAGGCGAGATAGTGGTCAAACGCGAGCCTATAACAAATACAAAAAAAAAAAAAAAAAAAAAATGAAACCTATCCTATGTCCTTCCCAGGGTCTCCATAGCAAAATTCATTTAAATTGGTTTAAGCGTCAAAAGGTAACAGACCAACAGAAAGAGTCGCTTTTGTATAATATTATTAGTATAAGTTGACCAGCGTTGTGGCTATGCTGGAAACTGATCAGCATTTGATGAGCCCACTCCTTTTACCACACTGAACGTGCTCATATTGCCACATCTGTGTTTGACACTATTTAGTATTAAGATTGTACACATACAGTGTTTGGTAATAAATATTTTCTTTCTTCCTTTTCTTTCTTTTCTTTCTTTTCGTTATTTTCTTTCTTTTCTTTCTTTTCTTTCTTTTCTTTCTTTTCTTTCTTTTCTTTCTTTTCTTTCTTTTCTTTCTTTTCTTTCTTTTCTTTCTTTTCTTTCTTTTCTTTCTTTTCTTTCTTTTCTTTCTTTTCTTTCTTTTCTTTCTTTTCTTTCTTTTCTTTCTTTTCTTTCTTTTCTTTCTTTTCTTTCTTTTCTTTCTTTTCTTTCTTTTCTTTCTTTTCTTTCTTTTCTTTCTTGCTTTAGTGTTGAATTATGGTTTACTCTTCATTTGTATGCCAATAAACAGTCGGTGTAACTTAACACACAGTTTAGTTATTTCAACGGGCGTACGTATAATAAGTACTTTTAAAAAAAGTAACACAAACTAGTGCAAAAAAATTAATAAATAAAAGCAAGAAAATTTTATACTTTGTTAAAAGCATACTTTGTAAATAAGCATATTACAAATTAGATGATTATATTCAAGATAAGAATGCTTGGAAACATGCTGGCTCTGCTCCATCTTTAGTTTAGACAAAATCAAACTGGGCTATATTCATAATTATAGTAATGCTTTATTTAACTTGTTTCTCCTCTTTCTCTTTTCTTTTTTTCTTTCGTTTCTTTCTTTCCTTTCTTTTCTTTCTTTTCTTTCTTTTCTTTCTTTTCTTTCTTTTCTTTCTTTTCTTTCTTTTCTTTCTTTTCTTTCTTTTCTTTCTTTTCTTTCTTTTCTTTCTTTTCTTTCTTTTCTTTCTTTTCTTTCTCTTCTTTCTTTTCTTTCTTGCTTTAGTGTTGAAGTATGGTTTACTCTTCATTTGTATTCTAATAAACAGTCGGTGTAACTTAACACACACAGTTTACTTATTTCAACGGGCGTACTTATAAAAAGTACTTTTAAAAAAAATAACACAAACTAGTGAATCAGTCTTATTTTATCTCAGCACGTTGTTTACACCAATATTATCACCAGACAAACCCATAAATCTGTCAATTATGTTTCCCCTTACAGTGAAAAATCACTTTTTTTTTACAAGGATGTGACCTTAATCTATAATCTATTTGCGAAAAATCCTAGCCAATAAAGCATTTCGGATAAGAAGTTCCGAAGGCTCATGAAAGGTCTTCCGGAAAATTGTAACGGTATCTGTAGAACATTTTTTACGGAGTAAATACTTAGCGAATGTTAGAGCATCGTTAATACTATCTTCTCAAACGAATACATTGAACTATCCCGGTCGTAGGTTCATTTCCTAGTCGCAAGCGCAACTACTGAGCATCGAAAAACAATATATCACGGGAATTTCACGCGATGATTTCCATAAATTCCCATAAATTAATTCTCATCTGAGCATCGAGTCTTGAATTCGATTCCTAGGTTAAGCAAAGTATTCTGGGTGTTTCAAAGCTCGGAGTTTGGAGGTGTGTACCGCATAAATCGGTTGTCTTGCAATCGATCTCTCTTCAGTCGTATCAGATTGCAATTCCTTGGAATTATGGATCTCTTAGATCTCTTATTTAAAAAGATTAATATTAATACCGTTTCTTGCCAATTCATTTATGAAAATATTAAGTATGTAAGGAAAAATATACATCTCTTTAGTAAAGTTTGTGATAGACACAATTGTAATACTAGAAATAATGATAAGTTAGATGAACCATCTTATAGATTAGCTAAAGTGCACTGCACATCTTTGATGGGGTGTTCACATGTTAAATTCAATTACAAAATGCCTTGTGATATAATAAAATTAAAAGCAAGAAAATTTTATACTTTGTTAAAAGCATACTTTGTAAACAAGCATATTACAAATTAGATGATTATATTCAAGATAAGAATGCTTGGAAACATGCTGGCTCTGCTCCATTTAGTTTAGACAAAATCAAACTGGGCTATATTCATAATTATAGTAATGCTTTATTTAACTTGTTTCTTCTCTTTTTGTTTAAGAAATTGACTCGATCACTGTCCCGTATGCCACTGCTCTCAAAACGGTGAAGGAAAACATCGTGAGGAAACCGGCATGTCCTAGAACCAAAAACCCGAAGACATGTGGCATCCACCAACCCGCACTGGGCCCGCTTGGTGGATTAGGCCCATTCCCTCTCACAGAGAGGAGGCCTGTTTCCCAGCAGTGGGAACATTAATAGGCTGATGATGATGATGATGACTGTTCCGTTGTTGTTGAATTAGGTAATTTGGGTTTTTAGGTATGCAATATTTGTAAGTATAATAATAATAATAATAATAATAATAAATGTTTATTTCCAATAATTAATTAACATAAGTTACAGGTACAGTAATATGATACAACATAATGTGCATAAAGTATTATCTCCTGGTTCCCAAACTAGGTTTACAGCCTGTGACTTGGGGACCAGTGATTCCATACGGGTACATAGAAGGTCAAAAATCTGTTTTCACCAGTAACATAGCTAACATAACAATGTAATGAAAATTTATGTGATTAAGTAGAGAAGAAAAATAATAAAAAATAAAAAATTGTGTTAAGAGTGAGAGTGAGTTTGTTGTGGTAGGTGTAGTATGTGGGGTGTGTGTGAGTAAAAGTGAAAGTGGGGAGTATGTATGAGTGTGTGTCTATTATATACTTGAAATGAGGGGAGATCTGTGTTAGGCATATGGGAAGAGTAGTTTTTCGGTTTCGTCATACGATTTGTCAATCAGCCATTCTGTAACTGAAATTTTGCATTGGTGGTAATTCAAACTGTGGATATGGAGAAACTTATTGATTTTATTATATAAAATATAGCTTAGGTAGGTGAATTGGTGTTGAGCGAAGGTAGTTTTGTGACTAACTGATGGAAGGACAATATCTGCGCGACGTTTAGTATTTACTGTGAAGGGCAGTCGATGTTTCCTTAATACACACTGTAACACATACAACCCTCTCACAGACAGAACCCTGCATTCCCTAAAAAGTGCCAATGTAGAGTATCTATAGGGCCTGCATAACATAACTTTGAGAACAGCTCTCTGAGCTCTCTCTAATTTCAGAAAGTATGTTTTGCAGGCGCCACCCCAAGCTGGCAAACAATACAGGAGAAGAGACTGACAGAGTGAGTAATAGACCATCATAAGTGTTTCTGAGTCAGCCGAACCACGGAGTTTCTTAAAGATGGAAATGAGTTTGCGCGTTCGGGTGACTAGATTATCTAGATGACTATACCAGTTCAGATTCTTGTCAATTTGCACACCCAAGTATTTTATACATGATGTGGCTGTCAGAGAGGGACAGGTACAGCAGGAGTTTCTAGAACAGGAATGAGCTTTAATAGTAGGCGTTATATTTGGCTGAGTCTTATTATTTAAAGAAAAAGAAACAATTTTCGTTTTTTCCGCATTTAAGGTTAACAAATTTTTGTTAAACCAATTCATGACAATGTCCAGCGCCATCTGAGCATATTTTTCTGTTTCATTCCAATCCTTGCCATGAAAGAGTAGGGCTGTATCATCAGCGTAAGTAAATATGGAGCAGTTTGTTAAAGGAAGGGAACACAGATCGTTAATGTAGATGAGGAACAAGGTTGGGCCTAGTATGCTTCCTTGTGGGACGCCGTATTCTATTTTAGCTTTATCGCTTATCACCTCATCCAATTTAACATGTTGGAAACGATTTTCAAGATAACTAGAAAAAATGTTAAGTGCAGGACCACGAATTCCCATGCGTTCCAGTTTTGATAGAAGTATGGGCGCAGAGACAGTATCAAAAGCTTTTGCAATATCTAGAAATATACCCAGACACCGCTGCTTTTCGTCCATGAGCTGAGTTACTTTTTCAGAGAATGCAATAACCGCATCCTCTGTTGCAATTCCGGCTCTGAAACCATATTGGTTTTCGGAGAGAAGTTGATAAGCATTCAGGTATTTAAGCAAACGGTTGTTCAATATCTTCTCCAGAATCTTCGAGATGGTTGGTAAAATAGATATGGGTCTATAATTGTTGACACTGCCTCTGTCCCCTCCCTTATGAATAGGGTGGACTAGAGCAATTTTGAAAGTGTCTGGGAAAACACCGGTAGATATCGCAAGATTGCAGATATGGGTGATATAGGGGATTAAGATTTTTCGCGTTAACTTCAATATGTGTCCAGAAATACCATCGACTCCAGCTACAGAACTTGATTTCAAGTTAATTATAAGTTGCTCTACTTCCGAGTCGTCCGTCTCTAGGACACACATTGAGTTAGAAGTTGAATCTGAACTTGAAGAGTGAGGTGGCACATTCTGACTCTGCTGTATATTTGTAGCTAAGTCTTTGCCTAAATTGACAAAGTAGTTGTTGACTCTGTTTGCTGATGAAAGTGTGTCAGGTTCAAGGTGCAGCAGTTCCTTCGGCGGTGAGGGAGTAGATTTTGAATGAGTTATGGATTTAATGAGATCCCACGTTGCTTTGGAATTGTTTTTCCTTTTCATAAACTCAGTCTTCTCGTAATTTATTTTCAATCTCCGTAGTAAAGAATTACAGAAGTTGCGATAGCGAAAATACGTTACTTTAAGGATAGGGTTGTCTGGTTGTGCTTTTAGAGTTAGATGCATTTTATCCCTGTTTCTAATACAGCGCAGTAAGCCAGGAGTGATCCAGGGCTTGATGTTACGGTTTTTTCGTGAGACTTTGGAGAAGCGAGTGTGTGTGTCGATAATTTGAGTCAGTAAAGTTGTTAGGGTATGCGCTGCTTCATTAGCGTCATTAGAAAAAAGGATTGGGGAGAAATCGGCACTCTCAATTTCCTTTTGGATGTTTGAAATGTCAACAACTTTAGCAGTGCAGGTGGGTTTGGGTTTAGGAGCATCCAGGTTGACACTCAATAATACAGGTAAATGGTCGGTAATAGGTGAGTCTATCACAATAGATGTTCCTGGTTGTTTGGTTTTTAGGAGAATATGATCTAAACAGTTATTTACTCTTGTAGGATATAAGTGCGCCGGTAATAAACCATGGGAGGCAGTAAAAGTGAGGTATTCGTGCGAATGTCTGTCATTGTTGTTAGGTTTGATATCAATGTTAATATCACCGACTAAAGCAACATGTTGAAATTTTGTTAGGGGTTTTAAAATGGAATCCAGACTGTTTAAAAAACTATCAATGTGGGTGTACGAAGGTGACCTATATAGGGCTACGATGCCAACATTGTTGTCAACTTTGCAAAGAAGACAGTTAGCGTCTTTAATATCAGGCTCAGAGACACTGCAATGCAATGAAGACTTAGTATACATAACCACCCCATCATTCTGGTTTTTTGTATTTTTTGTGAAATGTACATTATAACCATTCATTTTGGGAATTACAGCAGATCTTAGCCAGCACTCTGTCAGTATGATGATATCACACTCAGTTTTAAGGAGATGTAAGAAAGCTATAAAGTTATCAAAATTTTTGTTTATGCTGCGAATGTTGAGTTGAAGTATGGATAAGTGTCTTTGTGTCTTCGGTATTTTTGATATACATTCGCCTAACGGTAATTTATATGATTTTGATACTTGGTAGGCATCCAATTCTATATCAAGGGCATTAATTTGGTTGGCCATTGAAAGTAAATAATAAATTCCAAAATAAAGGGGTGCACAAATTTAACCAGATATGAGAAGATGAGGCAAATGTAGCTTTATCAGGTATTGTTCCCGTAAAGAAAAGTTCATTGTCAACAAAAATGGAGAAAGTATAAATATCAGTTTCAAAAATTATGATGTAGGGGTGAATATAAAATGTTAAGTATGGTGTTGTCGGCGTGGATATGTATGTGACGATCGAGAGAGTGAATGTAAAGTGGTTTATGGATGGAGAGTGAGTGTTGCGAGGGTAACTTGTATGTGAATGATGATTGTAGTGGTGGATAGTTTTTAATACATAAGCAAAATAAATGGTGTTAAAAATCTTAGACATAAAGTGACAACTCATAATACGGTAAGTTAATATGGCACTTATATAAAAAAACAATGATAAATGGCAATTAAATAGTCATTGGTTAGTTTGTGCTAAATCCCGTAGCGTCTGCTCGGATTTGACCAGTATTGGTTTGGCTCCCTCCTCTTTCCGCAACAGAATGTTACCATTGGCCGTCCAACAAAACTTATACTCCTTAAGCTTTGCAAATTCTCGTGCAGCAAAAAATAGTTTTCTAGAGCTGGCTGGGAGGTACTCACTGACATATAACGGTCGGTGGTCGCCGAGAACACCTATATTCACAGTACTGAGACGAGACTCTTTCGGTTGCTTGTTGTTGAAGCAGCGCACCGAGCTTAGTAACATGTTCTTCGCTTCCACCGTGGTAAATTCGGCAACAACCGGCCGGGCGGCACCCGGTTTGCCAGGTAGTCGGTATACATCGCGGATATCGTTATGTTTCAAGGGCATGTTCACGGCAGCACTCACCCGGGCAACAACCGCAGACAAATCCTTCGCAGACTCATTTTCTTTGAGCGGGACATTGCGAATCTCAACGCAGGAAGAACGTGATAATTGTTGCAAGTCTTCGATTTTCATCTCAGAATTTCGTATACAATATGTGAGAACCGTGATCCTATTTATCAAATTAATGAATTTACATGTTAGTGCTTGTAATACTTTATACCTATACGTAGTATAGTAGTGTTAGTCTGGGTGTATCGTTCTCACGTATATGAATTAATGTATGTATGTAAATGATGTAAAACACTTTTTTTAAAAGAGTAAGTATGGAGTTTCTAGACCGTTCTTCTCCATCACAAGCTACTTTTCCGAATGGCCGGTAGAATCAATTATTATAAAGAAGTTTTGATTTTGATTTTATGAGAGTGAGGGCAGAGAACTTGCACCCGTATTTACAAATTTATTTAATACAATACTATCGATGACTATTCTCCGCTTTGATTGGTTAAGGAAGACTAAATTCACCGCCAGATAACAAAAAATAAAAGTCGTTAACACCTGTCTACCAATGTAAACCAATATTTCAAAATGATACGAAAATAATGTACTGGCAGTGTCGCTAACACGATCAAAACAAACGTATCACGGTAAGGGGCGTCCTTGACCCTTTCACTTGGCATGAGTTACAAACCTTTTGGTCAAAACCATGTTCAGTCGTATTTATTTAGGTAGGTACTTACTAATATAATTAAACTCATAATTATTCCAAATTATAACCTTCCCTTGACAATTATTTTCAGTAATGAGTTAATATTTCATAAACGGGTAGACTGATTTACATGATAAAATGGTCTGAAATTATCAAAATATTTCAATAAACAAAAATACATATTTTTCAAGTTACGTAATTATACTTTTTGTTATCTGTCGGAGACTTAATATTATATAAGACCTATATATGAGACTACATAATATAAAGTATAATAGTGTGTATATTAATATAGAGGCAGGAGCAGGTAGCTAGGGATTTTGGACTCGTGTGTCAGAGGTCATGAGCTTACAAACTGGTGTTGGACTAATAAACTCCTTAGCACATTATGGTGCATTGTTGGCAAGTTTCCCAACAATGCATTCCATACTAGTATATTGACATGGTAATTACAATCTGCGCTGAAGCTACTATATTATTTATTTCGATCCTTCGAAAGAATTTTAAAATAAAGTTGCTTCAAAAAATAAAAATAAACATGGCGTACAGTCGCAGGATACATTTGCTTTTGGTGAGCCAGCTCGCGAATATGTATCCTCCGATCTTTTATTATGATACCCTACACGATATGTATGGAAGGAATAAAATATTGGGCCCCCACAATATGGCACCCAAAATCCGCCATTTTTCTATTTTCCTTTTTTAATGTACACTTGCAAGGTTAAAATAAATCGATTGACGTAAGAATCATCAAAATCGGCCTACGCGTTTGGTCTCTAGAACGCGACATAAGAACAAATATACGTACATAAATAGACTGATAAACACGTTACCCTCCTTCGGCAGAGGGATAAAAAAACAAGCTGCGTATTATGGAGAGAGATGACTCGTACTCAAACTCAGAATCATTTATATCAACTATACCATTTATGAATTGTCAAGCAAAAAATGATGCTTTGCACATTTGCAAGCGTCAGTAGGTTTCTATGGAGAAGAACGTGCGAGAAACTCCACGGACCCTCTTTTCATCACATCGTACATCTTCATACTTAACAATATCAACCTTATTATAAGCATCATTTTAATGAACCAGTTGCAGTGGCAAAAAGAGGAATCGTTTTACCATAATTCTTCATAGGCATAATTCATAGAAATTAAGTATCACCAATATGCACATAAAATCCTTTACCATCCTGGAACATCATAAATGGTTGAATATTTGCCTTTACCAAGAATAAAATATGAATTTATGTGAAGATAGAAAATGAGCTGAATGTATGCATTCAGCTCATTTTCTTACATAGGTAGGTACCTAAAATGCTCGTAAATAAGTACGATGAAAAGGATTTAGAAATTTGTGCATCAAACCTCAAAGCTTTTAACCTTATCAAAATCATTGTGGCATCCTAAATGCGGTATAGTTATAATCGAACTTTTATAAAGGTAAAAGTCCAATAAAAAGATGAGCTGTTGTATTTATTCCTTCAATCAAAATGTGCAGTTGTTATTACGTGCAGTTGTTATTACGAAAATGTAACAAGTTCAGAAACAAAAATACAAGAATGAAATATAAAATGAAGAAGCATCATTACATGAACCAATTCAAACGTAAAATAAACGTAAATATTCGTCCCAATTGGGAACAAAACACAATTAATAATTAAGCTTTTAATATCTAGAGTGGAACACTCACAAATGTACCAATGGCGCCATTTCTGTCGATTGCAAAATTTTCTATTTACCAAAATGTGCTATAAGTACTTCTTGTTCTAAGTACATTTTGTATGGTAGATTCAATTACGATTTGCCTTGATGCTGTTTATTTTTCAACATGTGTAAGAATTTGATTTCTTGTCAGGTTCCATTGTCTTATTGGATCTCATTTCTAATGCCAGCCTTTAGAATCTACAAGTGCTTTTTAAAGGTCACGCAACAAAAATAGGTGTTTCGTGCCTTTTTAAAGGTGATTCCAAATATGATTACTAGTTTAGGTAGTCGGTGAGTAGTGTTAGACATGGCAGAATTCAACAAACATTAAAAACAATATGTATCTACAATTAAAAAAAAAGGGGTTTTTTAATAAAAAAATCTATGAATTCACTGACGTTAAAAAAACTTTACATTGTTGATAGTGTTTCAAATAAATATGCGGTTTTACTTTTTGTATTCGAAACGAATTAATATTTTAAAATAAACTGAACATGCATCAATTTCGTACTGTAACGATATGCATCCAAACTGATTTCAGCGTCAAAACTTTTTGTTTTCACATAATAAATTCGGGTAACCGTCACAAAGCGTGGATGCGGAAAACCGCAACTGACATATTCATTTAAAAACCAGGGAATTACATTTTCTCGTCATCAATGAATTTCCTAGTACCGTGTGACATAACATCAGGCCTATTTTCCGAGAATCAGATATGCAATATACGGAGGCCGATGTTGGTTTGTACAAGTACACATTTCAGCAGTTACATAAATATTTTACTGCCTACCATGTTTCTAATGAGAGCTAATTAATTGATTGCCATCAACTGGACAAAAGTCTAGACTTTTCTATGTGCACTTTCCCTATTCTAAAATTCTTAATTTCCTTGTTCTGTCCTGAAATCAAACCAGGGACTCCATTTTCAGCAGTAGCGCTTAGCCTAAGAGACAGTCGTGAGATTTAGTGGAGACTTAGTTACTTCCTGCCTCAGCAACATTTTATCTCTGTAACCCCAAGTTCATTATATCTCAAGTTTAAATCTGCTTTATATTCTAAAGTACGAACAGTCTTCATAAATTCTGAGCATGTACGTATTGCGGAGTTCGCAACTGAACTGCCAGGAAAATTTTGGCAAGCAATTCTGAAAGCAATGCTGATGCCATTGCAAACAACATTATAAACTCTGTGAACTGGCTTGTCAATCGGGAGCGTGTATAAACGTAATTTATGAAAGGAATAGGATACGGAATAATTTGGAAAGTTTTTCATATATGCTGATATTTTTACGCATTTTGAAGGCAGATCTATGACTGACTAACTCATCGTAGATGATCGTACAATCAACACTGATTATGAAGATGTTATATATCTTCGAGATGCACTAAGAAAGGATCTTCAGAAATTCATCCCCTAATAAAGTGTAGCCGTGTATTTAAGTTTTCATACAAAAATCAGGTTTCCTGAGTTTACAATTTTGGAAAGACCAGCAAACAGACTCATAGTTTAGTAATAAACTTACTTAAGCTTTATTCATAGTAAAACGACACGGTTTTTGCAAAGTTACAGGACTGTTTGCCTAATAGTGATTACTCACGCAAACGGACTAAAAAAAACTAGGTTTTTAATAGGTCAGCTTTACCCTCGGAACTACTCACTGTACTACGATCATCAAAGTTAATACTGGAAGTACAAATAAAGCCTTCCAACGTCCGTTTAATATTTGTTTTGAACGTCGAGAGCGCAGCAACTTTATACGTAATGTATGTTCTACCTTGTTCTATTTTATTCTTGGAATTTTAATGAGGGCAAATTACTTTTAAATAAATTATTTTTAAACTGGATTCCAGTTATGACGTCTTTCGCATAATTACGTTATAAAACAAATATGTAATTACATACAAATTTGAGGGCAAAATCATTCGAAAAAATAATTGGGAAAACAATGTTGGTTGTAATTCATTTTTGGAATATGATTCGAGTTAAAAATGAACCGAAACACGTCAATGGTGGAAAGGAGAAAATTACAGAGCGAGGCTGTTAAAAACTTTTAAAAATCATAAAAAGTTACTAATTTCTATTACGGAAAAGAGCTTACAAAGGCAGCTTATTACGGATGAGTCTTCGGAGCATTGGAATCGCAGAAACAAGAAATGACAATGCATAAACTTCTCTTTTTTTACACAGATTTCAAGGCACTTTTAACGTCTTTCTATCAACTTGAACTTTTTGTTTTTGGGACCAAATGAAGTTGAAAAGATTTTGTAGCTCTCAAGCAGAATAATGTTCGTAGGAACTTAAACCTTCAATGACTAAAAGGCTTTCATGCAGATTGCACAAGAAGGATTTACCTACATTGATGTAAGTTTAAGTGCACTTTTACTGCTTTAATCTCGTGGGTTTTATCGTGGTTTCTGGGTGAGTTTTGGGCGCAAATGCCACCTTAAATCTTGAGCTAGTATTTTTCTCTTTGACAGTTCGTTTTATGACCCTGCTCCGTCATATATACTCTTTGCTAAATATTGAAGTAGGGTACCAAAATAAAGATGTGTTAGCTTCAGGTAAAGTAACGTATGAACATAACATAAGATCACGCTGATATTACTCAAAGGGTCAGAGGTTCACCTGTACAGTAAACCCACATACGTAACATCACGCCATTAATGTAATTATAAAATATACTTTCTTTGCTAAGATTAACGAACAATTTTCTGTTCTAAAATTATTTTAATCTTGAAGTAGCAGAAAATAGAATAAAGATTCCATCTAACGAAAAGTTTAATGGGATCTAACTAAAACTAATGTAGGCCATTAGAACTGTACGTGCTCAAGTCTACAGTTTGTGAAAGAAGATAAAATAAAAATATGTTCACTCAAGTAAATTATTTTTAATGCATTCTGCTTGCGTTCTATCTTTTATACATAAAAGATAGAACGCAACAAGCAGAATGCATTTGCTCGCCTCACTCGCTACGGCGAGTGAGGCGAGCAAATGCCGATCAAACCTCATCGTTCACACTATTGACGTGAGCTCATTCCTACTCAAGTAAGAAAAAAGGAGGAGGTTATGCATTCGGAGAGATATTTTTATTTTATAATGAGGTAACTCTTTGCCTCGATCTTCGACTCGACCTAATGGAAAAGGATGGATGAATGCAACGATTTTCTTTGAAGATTGATAGTTCCACATTTTGACTGTGCGAATCACATTACATCACACTAATACTATAAAGACAAAAGTTTGTAAATGTGTGTGTGTTTGTATGTTTATTATTAACCGACTTCGCAAAAAGGAGGAGGTTATCAATTCGATTGTATTTTTTTTTTTTTTATGTTTGTTACCTCAGAACTTTTTATTGGGTGAACCGATTTTGATGATTCTTTTTTTATTCGAAAGCTGATGTTTCTCATTTAATTTTCATCAAAATTTGATGAAGAACTTCGGAGATATACATCAGAACTCTTCAATAAATGACAGCAAAGCACTCGGGATAGCTGCAATCGCATGTCTGTTTATTGTTTACACCATTTTAAAACATAACATCACACTGGTACGCTTTAAAGGGGTACACAGGTGTGAACAGTTCACCCTGGTATAATCTCATTCCACCGGTTTTGTTTATTTAAGTTTCATGTTATTGGGTTAATCTATTCTGGCTTCACTTTGGGCGTTATAGGTACCTAGCCTATAAAACTGGTCCATTATGTACCACAACTAAAAAGTGAAAAATAAAAATCTTTTTTACAAAAATTAAAACCGACTTCCAAACAAAAACACTACAAAGTGAAAAATAACTTCAATTTCAGAAGTTGGTGTCAAAAACGAAGAAATGAAAACAGGAACACCGACTTTCGAAATTGAGGTTATTTTTCACTTTGTAGTGTTTTTGTTTGGAAGTCGGTTTTTTTCTTCACACTCAAACAGCTGGATGGATCTGGATGAAATTTGGCACAGAGATAGAATATAGACCGGAATAGCACATACGATACTTTTTATCCCTGGAATGTGTTCCCTCGGGATAATTTTCGATTATCACGCGGGCGAAGCCGCTGGCAGAAGCTAGTCTATACCAATATTATTAAGAGGAAAGACATTTTTTTTTTGGTTGGACCAAATAGGCTCCGAAACTACAAGACCGATTTCTAAAATTCTTTCACGTATGGAATGCTACATTGTTCCAGAGTAACATAAGCTATAACGTATTTTAAAAAATTGCAATTATTTAACCCAAAGTAGCAAAATTTTGCCTATAAAATTCATTATTTGGCGTGCGCTGAGAAAACTATTGATGATACATAAAAATTATGTACTACATAATTAAAGTACTCATTATTACCTATATAAAAGTCTGCGAGAAGATATATCTCACTATCATAGATAAGTCACAATAGAAGCTATTGTGCTCTAAAATTTAATTAGATCGCCGGTAGAAACAAAAGTTGGTTACATTCGTATTGTAGTATGGTATTAATTCTTATTAAAATAAATAGTTTAACGAATTGGTAGGTAGGTAGGAGTAGAATAGGTAGGGTAGGATAGGTAGAGGTATCTAAGATAGGATAGAGTAGGTAGGTAAGTGGGTAGGATAGATTGGGTAGGGTAGGTAGGTAGATAACCAGTTGACGGGAGCGAAGCCGCAGGGGTCAGCTAGTAATAAATAAAATTGATCTATTCTATTTTATGTTCAACCAAACCACGTCTTTACATTGCGCTTTTGTTATTTAGGTCAACAAAAGATTTGATTGCTGGTTTAATAGCCAGAATCCTGATCAAACTTTCAGTCGGTACGCACTATATTGGTTTACTGGAGAAGGGAAAAGTATTTAAGTAGTCATGTCGCTTCCCGAGGTCAATCCGTGGAAAGCTGACCATCTTTTACATGGCAAGATTCCTCCATGCCTCGGAAATCACGTTAAGCCGTTGTTCCTGGTAGTCATTCGAAGATCTTTCACAGTCGTTACGGTAGTTAGAAGCCAAATCTGACACCAGTCTCGCCAAGGAGTGCCGTGTTACTTAGTTGCTGGGATATAGTAGTTACTTGGTATGGAGATCTGATATGCAGTTTCTCCATGCATGTATGAAAATATAGTAAGGCAAAGGCTAGAAATATTGATTGTAATAGGTGTGTGTGTTCCACATAGTAATCTTATCTGGAAGAATAAATTTTCCTGCAACTGTGCTACATAGCCTACTGTGCTGTGTTTAAATTTTGTAGGCTATTGCAGTAGCTTCGCAATGTCTATAACAAATCAAGTTTGAATAAGACAACGAAAGAATTTCCACGCATTGCGCTGAAATGCCACGTGTAGCAATAGACATGAATAACTGTCTAGGGCCGAATATATACGTTCATTTAAAATATTTGTACGTGAACCTTGGCAAGACACTCTTGTTGATAATGATATCTCTAAGTATGAAACCTAAAACATGCAAAAAAAAACAATTTCTCTAGGAGATGGATTTGTGCAGCAACTCTCTCAACAATTTAATATTAAATTCAGACTTTAAGGCATTATAAATTTTAAGAATACAACCATTAAAAGTTTTATTATTAACTTGAAATTATTAGATTTCGTCCTGAAGTCAGTATTTCTGATTCTGTCCTGACGTTTGAATCTTCTGATGCTGCGCTCCATTGCTCTTTGGCACTGTCAGGACGGACGTACTTACATGAATAGACCAGCTAAAGTGAAGGTGGACTGGCCATATGATGCGATAACTGTGGGAAATGGAGCAAGGCAGTGACAGACTGGCACCCAAGAGATAGGCAAAGAAGTCGTAGAAGAACGGAATTAAAAGGACCGTTGGTCCAAGATAAAGACCCCAGGATAGATGTACCCTTTTGCCGCACTTAGACTCCTATTTGGTCCGTTGTTCGTGCAGGATTCCTCTCTGTGAGAGGAAATCGGCCGTAGTCCACCACGCTGGTTGGTGGATGTCACATGTCTTCGATATTTTGGTTTCTTAGATATTTCGGTTTCCTCACGATGTTTATCTTCCCCGTTTTGAGAGCAGTGGTGATGGTTACAACTTGTAGGTCGCGGCCGTTACCACTGGGCGACCACAGCTCTCAAGACAGACAGACCCTAGTGGAAAATGTTAGAGTAGATCAATGCCAAAAGACACACAGAGACTAATCTCTGTGTGTCTTTTGGACCCTAAGGAGATTTTATAAATTATGTAGATTTTGCTGTATTTATCTTAGAATAAACGGCTTTTTAGGGTTCCGTAATCAATAAGGAACCTTTATAGTTTCACCATGTCCGTCTGCCCGTCCGTTCATCCGTCCGTCCGCACGCAGCTTAGCTCAGAGACTCTTAGTACTAGAAAGCTATAATTTGGCATAGATATACATATTTTACCTCCTTTAAACGTAAAGTGGGGTGTTATTTTTAACTCCTTTATCCCATGGGATATGAAACCGTTGGTTAGGTCATTCAAAAATATTACGGGTCTGTAAAAACCGTTTTTTATACAAGGATCCGTTTGCGTAAAATGAAACTTTAAATTGCAAATTTTTGTTAGAGTCTTAATTACAATTGGAATATTTGCACGCCGTTGACGGCAAGACATAGCGTTCATTTTATAAATATTTACATCTGTACATTTTGTTTACCTTTGTTCTACAAATAAAAATATTTGAATTAGAATAATGAGTTTCGATATAGGGTAACTTAGATATTCAATATCGAGACTCTATAATATTGCGACCAGAACGTATTGGGTATATTTAAAAGTTGGTCATTATCGATTTCAGTACCCCAGCTACCATTTAACGACTCATTATTTTGCTGTAAACATCGTTCACTCAAGTTTGTTATTATTTCCTTTATTCAATTTATGCACATATTTTTTACATTTTTAAATATTAGCTTATAAAACTAAATAAAATAAAAACATTTAAAAATATAAAAAATAGTAGCCCACCGGTATCGGGAACAGGGTCAAAACTACCGGTGGTCAGGGCTCCTGAGAGAGGAACCTCCTAACGATACTCGCCGTATCCAGGAGTACCACTTTCTGGATCAAGCCCTTGATCCAGCTGCCCAACGAGAGTCTCCTCAGATGTTCGTCGAGGCTCTTGGCTATTATGCCATTGGCCGTAACGACTATCGGCACAATGATCGCTGTATTCACATCCTACATGTCGACAACCATTATTATTATTATTATCTAACTAGTTTTCAAGCATAGATTTAATCAAGTTCAGCTCTTATTTATTTCATCAAACCGTATTTCGAAAATCTGCTTAATATTAGGGAAACTAAGGGTCCTTTATGGTCGGTCGCAAATTAATTTAACAAAACTAAATGCTTGTTTTCCACAACCTACGGATAATAATTTCCAGTTTTGAATTGCATGAAAAATTTTTTTTGGTAGCTTGTGTCTGACCTATGACATAAGAAACCTAACTATTTTTTATTTCAGCAAAAATAAAACAAAATAAAAAACCAAAATAAAACATCACCCTAAATTTTAGCGGCTCTCAACTTAGTTGTATGTGAACACCACCACATGGCGTAAAAACCTACTTCCTACTTCCACACCCCACGCCCATTGAAATCTATTCCTGGAGTTACTATCACGGTAAAATATATTCAAAGGGCCACATAAATAACATCAAGTTGCAGGCACCAACGCTATCGAAGAACGTTGGTACCCAAATAACGCCCTATCTCATTGACAAAATGGCCTGACAGCCTTGGTTTATATTACGCACAAACTTACGTTGTGTGGCCTTGGGCTTACAAATTTGACCTTGACTTACTTCCCTACAATGTTTATTTGACTTTGTTGACTTTTCACACTGAATTAAGCTTCTAGAGTTTAAATTTGGGCAGTGGGAGTGTTCATGCTCATGGAATTTGTCAGAATACTTTTAATTTAACTCTCGTTTTAAATTAAAAGTGTAAATAATATTGGATGTTCAAAAGTTTTTCATCGAACACATCATCGCTTATCAACAGGTGATATAGTGGTCAAACGCGAACCTATCACTCATATTGTAAAGAGGAAGGATTTATATTTTTGTATGTTTTTAACGAATTAACTCAAAAACTACTGGTCTAATTACAAAAATTCTGTGTAACAAAGACATTTGTATTTATTTTCAAAAATTAGGGATCCTTAATAAAATTGCTCTGTTTAGCGTTTATGGACCACGAGAAAGCCTTCGATTCGATCGAGACTTGGGCTGTGTTGCAGTCTCTCCAACGGTGCCAGATCGACTACCGGTACATTGAGGTGTTGAAGTGTCTGTACAGAAACGCCACCATGTCAGTCCATCTTCAGGATCAGACCTCGAAACCAATCCTTCTCCAGCGTGGCGTGAGACAGGGAGACGTCATTTCTCCGAAACTGTTCACTGCTGCGCTGGAGGATGTATTCAAGGTCCTGGAATGGAGCGGCCTGGGCATCAACGTTATTGGCGAGTACATCACTCACCTTCGATTTGCCGACGACATAGTGGTCATGGCTGAGACCATGAAGAGCCTCAGTACAATGCTCGATGACTTCTTGTCCAACTTACCACAGTGTCTCAAGACAAAAGTCTCTGACCAGTGTGTGTTGCCAGTGATGACATATGGCTCTGAGACGTGGTCGCTTACAATGGGCCTCATCAGAAAGCTTACAGTCACTCAAAGGGCAATGGAGAGGGCTATGCTCGGCGTTTCCTTGCGTGATCGAATCAGAAATGTTGAGATCCGTAAGAGACTAGTTACCGACATAGCCCGAAGAATTGCCCAACTTAAGTGGCAGTGGGCAGGGAACATTGCTCGCAGAACGGATGGTCGATGGGGCAGAAAATTTCTGGAGTGGCGACCGCGAACCGGATGACCCTGCGTTGGAAGGCCTCCCACCAGGTGGACCGATGACCTGGTGAAGGTTGCAGGGCTCCGCTGGTTGCGAGACGCACGGGACCGGTCAATGTGGCGACGCTTGGGGGAGGCCTATGTCCAGCAGTTGACGTCTTTCGGCTGATATGATGATGATGATGAATAAAATTGCAATTATTACATTATAACCAAACACAAACTAGCAAAAGTTGCCTATAAAATTCATCATTTGACGTGTGCTGAGAATCCGTCAATAGTTATATTGACGATACATAATAAATAAATGATGTAGTACATGATTAAGTACTCCTTATTATCTACAAAAAAGTTCCACTAAGGAATAAATTTAAATGTAATAATTAAGTCACAATACCAGATTTTGTATTCTAAAATTTAATTAGATCGGTACAAACAAAAGTTGGTTACATTGTTCGTATCGTATTATTAATTATTATTTAAATAAATAGTTTCAAAATCGATAGGTAGGTAGGTAGGGTAGAGTAGGTAGCTTGGTAGATAGGGATTTTGGGGCTTGACAATTTTAACAAAACCTAGGCATAATTAAAGAATTAAGTTCAAAAAACAACATAACAAAAACTTCTCAATAAAAATGAAGTAAATCGAACCCGTACCAAATTAGTCCAATATCGAGACCCACTGAACTAATTAATAATAGCCCTGCAGTGATCTCGTTATAAATGTGATAACACACGCCAATCACTTAGATCGTTAGTAACCGCAACGGCCCTACGATGCTGCCTTGTGACACTCCAATCCCAACCACATTTGAACCTTGAAAACAAGAGACATTGAGCTCAGTTTTCGACATCAAATCTACTTGTTATTGCCTCACTGTGGGTTCATTTCAATTCTCCCATCATATGTGATAAATTATTGGTACAGTTGAGTGTGTTTGTTAAGAATTTAGCAACAAAAACTGTTTTAATATCAACTAGAACATTAAATTTAAAAACAACAAACACATTGCTGTTCTTAAAATATTGCTATACAATGAAAACTAGTTCTTTGGTGGTTTGTGTACCACCAGAAAATAATATTTATTTAAATTAATTTAATAAAAACAGTACACAGAAAGCTGGTACAAGTAGCATTTAAATTCTTTTTTAAAATCCTTAAGACAACTTTTAGTTAGAAGTCTTATATGTCCATAGTGAACCAAATTATTTCAGGTTTCTGAACAACCAGGTAAAATTTGTCTTATTTGCGTAAAAAAACGGAAAGTTAGCTGTACGGAAACAAGAAAAAAAACATTGTGTAATGTAGAGCCTTGATTCTCAGTAATGATGCTAGCAGTCCCGAAGCATAGGTAAGTAACATTTTTGTATATTACATCTGAGATTGCGTCTACACTTTATGAGAAACAACAAACATAACGTGACAAAAAATATTTCAAGTTTCCTAGAAAAATCCGACCTTTTAAAAGGATTGTAGATCAACGCCAAAGAAAGGCTACGGCTGTAAAATTTTACGGTGTATTACGTTTAATCTAAATGGATGGACTCCATTATGTGGCTTTCTTAGAGTTATGGTCGGCCATGCGTTAAGGTGAGTGCTTCACTCAGATGATTAAAATAAAAATGAAGTAAGTCTTTGGTACCAAGAAAAGAAATTAGCAGTTGACAAAAAAGTAGATCAATTTTGACGAGAAAGGAACATAAATTTGATGACAGATAAGAGCAGGACAGAGTCCACGACACAAATAAGACATTAAGGGGCGAAATGATAACAGCAATAAATGCTTAAAAAAAAGATTTATTAGATCACAACAACTCGATGAAGAGGGCTGCTACAGTACTGGACAAAATTGGTTAGCAACCAGATATAACTTTGGAGTGGAACTTGATATAATAATCAATAAAACCAGCACTTAGGTAACCGGTTATTGTATCATAAATCAATAGCTTAGTTACACTGTAAACAAACACAAGGGTATCGCGTGTTACGCTTCATCATCACTTTATAATACATCAGTGTTATTATTTATGAAGAGCGTTTTTAATAATTGTATGTTCTTGGTACACGCCGTTCCAATGCCTGAACTTTCAGTTGCTAAATAGGTCGCCACTGTGCGCTTTTGCTATATCAAAGATAAACTAACAGCTTTGTTTAGAAACAAAGTTTGAAGGTTATATACTCGATAACTACCGAGTGAGCTGATAACACGGCAACTATGGCTAGGTATAAATTATTATTAATCGATCGATACAGTTTGTATCAGAATATACATAAAATCTACAATTTTGCCTAATAACATACATGCCTAAAACCAATTACCGCAATAAATTCTCCATGCCAACATTACTAAAACGGAAACTTTAAACACAATTTTGGGTATTGTGTTTAGAGTTGTATTTAGCAGTGTCTGACAAAACAAAACACATAACCTTTTTAATGTTATGTTAACAGATTTAAATTGTTCATATATTATGTTTGTTTGTTAAAAGTGTTAAAACACATCTCACCCGTTAAATCTATCATATCGCTTCCCGATCAGAGCACATTAGTTCAATGTGATGGAACGTATTGTGTGACCGAATCCAAAGCATAATTTATATGACAAGCCTCTATATGGGGGCCCATTGTGGCGATTTGGAACCATGCCATAGTCATCGCGGATGACCACCGATATTTGGATGCTGAAATAGCATCTGGTACAGATGGCATAAAATGTTAAATAAGCGTTTAAAATGAACGGAAAATGGCAGAAATTCTGCTTGTTATTCAAATAAGTCTGTACAACAGAAAAGGATTCAGTCTAATAGTATTGAAGTCTGGTTATTATTCGGTCTGATTGCACCCCAGGGAACGATATTTGGCGAGTGGTTCTCTAACATTTTGGTACATTAATCTGAACTAGACGTTGCGGGGAGTACTGTCTAAGACAGCGTCTTGCATAATGATCTCAGCAGTAATGATCTCTGGACAAGATTCAAGCTCAGTGCCAAGTGCTGTGTCTGTGCTATTATCATAAAGATGTCTGTTCGTTCATACCATTCGCAATGAAACAATTGCATCAATAAGATTAAATCTGTCCTTGGTAAGCTTACTTTTTCTATATTCCTTTATATATTTTCTGTACGCAACGTGAACTGAGATTTGGTGGGCAATGAATTTATTAGCACCCGGAAATGCTTGGGGACCTTTAGTTTTCGATAAAATCTACTCTGGCTCAAAATATTCGATCGTAACACATTTTCGCTAACATTGGAATTACAGTTTTTCACGTGTTTCGTATATAATACGCTGTAACCCGAAGATTCTCGAGGGAAGAAAAATACGAGGTCCCGGCTTACAGGAGCTATTCTTTTCATTTCTGCCAGCGTAATTAGATTCTTTACACAAAAATGTTTGGTTCTTTTCTGATTCTTCCCGTCTTTAATTTATCAGAAGCAACGTTAAACTCGTATAGAAAAGTCAATTAATTACGACGACATAAATAAAAATATTTAGAATGCTTCGCTAGCTTCAATGTGTAAATATCTTAAACGGAAGGAGGATAGTTGTCCCATCTGAAACACGATAACAGTATTTGCTAATAAAAATACCTTAATACCTCGAAATAAAGTAGTCAAAATACCATGATAGGCCTAAAGCAACATAATTTTGCGAATCCTACACTGAATCTCTTATCTAATTACGAACCTAAACCAACTTAAATAAGCTTATAACGTGGAATTTCGCATGTCAAATAAAACCACTTTAGCGCTCAGTGGCGTTTATTATGAACATCGCTACTCTGTGGCATAGTGTAATTATCTTCATATTGACCACGACACCGCAACGGATGGAGCCAAATTTAATCAGCTCACAATCGGTTGCATGCAAAACACATTTGGAGCAATAACTGACAGTCGAATGGTTTTAATACGATTTGCCGGACTAACGCCATTTAGTGTAACTAAAATGCGACAGATGACAGGGAATTGATACAGGCTTAACTCCTATACATATAAATAATAGTTAAATAACGGGTGGCGTATAAGTAATGTCATAATGTGTTTGTGCCTTAATTTTTGCAGATGGCGCCAAATGTCACTGTGCTTTAAAATGTATGTTGTAGACACAGAGAATTCGTTTTGAACAAGATCTGGTTTGTTCACCCCTCACGAAAGTGGAATTATTGTTACTGCTTATTTGACAAATTTCGACGCAGCCTTTTCCACTTAAGTGGTTACGTTAAAAAACAAAATATGCGTAAGAGCCATCTACTCAAAGTGACTGTTTGTGTGGCATTTGCAGTGAATAAGTGATTGTGGCCCTTGAAACTAGATGTTTACCGAGCAACAATTCAAAATTCCGTAAAACGGGCATAATTGTCGCATCAACTCCAGGCCATTTGATCGAAAAAAAAGTCCAATTAATGTCATCAATTTCACACTCTCAAGCAAACTTTTCATGAAAACAGAATGTTTTTTTTTAATTTTAACAAAATGGCTGCTAATTAAAATTATGACATTACTTTTACGCCATCCTGTATCGAATCCTGTGTTTGTGTGTGTATCGTATTAACATATAGTTATAGAGACAAGGATTACCAATATCAATATCGAAGTAAGTATTAATCTGAAGACAAGAGCAGATAATAAAGACTCGATCAACTAAGACAAATTCCAAATAGAGACAATACCCTCCTTATGTAATATTGTTAATAATACCTACATGATTGTAATCCAATATGTGTTGGGATTCTCTTAGTTAGATCGAATAATCTTAGGCTTAGTGATGAAGATGAATTGAATGAGAAAAGAGATATAGGCAATGTATTAGCATTGGTTTATAAGCTTCGAGTTAAGTACAGGTAAAAAGATAGGATAAAAGGTAGGTAGATTTCTAGGTTTTTATTTACGTTATAAAAGAGATTGGACGCAGGATAAGTAAATTCATAAAGAGAACGTTAGAAAAAATTGTAATGTTGTCTCAATTTTTGCTTTTTTTTTGAAATAGTTAGGCATATATTATATGAAACCTAATGCTAATTGCCTTGATGTAGATGATACCTTCGCAAGCTAATGAATGTGTCTAGACCACAGTTGCAGACATGAAGACTTACTGCAAGAAGTTAAAGTAGTTAGTTCACAAGACACTGTAATAATCTTGTACAGAAAACGAGCTCTTTATAATATATATATATCAAACTGTAAGAACAAAACGGAAACATTTATTTCCGGCTTCAAACTCCCCCTGAGACCAAACTCATAAAGAAAGTCCAAACAAATTCTATAAGGTCTGTTACCTCCTCAAGTACATGAATTGTGCAGAACCGGAAAGTGGCATTAAGGCAGGGATAATGCAGAGCAGAAGAAAAATTGGTTTATAATTCAAAAGTAATGGCGGGCACAGATGGCTTTAGAATTTAAAGGTTATTATTTTTTATAGGCTATCTCAATTCGCGTGTCCGTGAATGAAAAATCACATCACCGCGTTTATTTTTCTTGGGTCTCGAAAGGCTCGTAGTTAGTGAATTATAATAATGAAGTTGGGTATTTGTGGTCTAGAAACTCAATATTTTTTGCAGAGAGATTTTATAAAAAAATATCTTATTTTGTTTGGTAAAATGTTTGTGGGGCAGCAAAAACATTTTACCAAACAAAATAAGATATTTTTCTCTAAAAATAAAACGGTGATGCATAACAGATAAAATCATTTAAAAAGTTCAAAATAAAAATCCCCTTAAGCTAGATAAGGATAGTGCAGAAAATATTGGTCTGCTGGGGCTTACAGATAGTTCACGGATCCCAGACGGCCATTTCGACACAGACGGGCAGAATTCCAAGAACTGATTAGGTATATAACTTATTTGTGTGTGTTCCCGGATGAAATAATATAACCCGTCAAAAACAAAACAAAATCAAAATCCGCTAAGTGAATTTCAATTGAGTTTAATAATTGAGCACATAAAATTGCTTCCATGTGAAATGCCAATGTTCGCTGATATAACGTTATGTAATTTATTTCATTGCCGATGTAGGTTGTAATCCAATCTCAACACGTCGTGAAGTCATTGACCGAACCTGACCTTTCCATCAATTCAATAACCAGACAAAAGAAAAACCCTTTAGAAAAAAGTTTGTAAGAACAATAAATCACTTCGCAATACCTATTTGGCAAGATATCGTAAGATTGGTGCCAATTACTAGAACTTGGCTAGTATAAAAGGAGGTTGTAACTTGGCTTTAGGTACTACCAAAAACTGCCTGCGTTTATACCAGCCACACAAATTCGAGCATACAGTGGAAGCATTAAAATTAATTATACAGTGCTCCAACACTTGGAGAATGGAGCTCTAACAATAGGCGTGTTTTCTTGGAATGAAATAGTGAGATTCCGGCTTTAAATTTCGTAACGAGCAAATATTTCGCGTTCTGTACATTTATTATGTTTAAAGCTGCCTAGTTTATTTCTTTTAACCAAATGTTTTGTGAAGACTTAAAACTTGAATTTCCTGTGATAATTGCAGAATCTTGTGGAAATACATTCTCAATCTATAACTTGATTATATGAATGCGTGTTTTCTTATAACGAACCACTGCCAAAGTGCGTGGCTCGAAAGCATACCATGCGGAGGCCATTCCTGTCCAGACGTAGCAGACGTCTGGTAAGACTACTGTCCAGAGATGGCAAAGAGGGCACCTAATGATTGCTAAAAAATAAAAAAGTCATAAACTTGGCTATCTTTTATATCGCTGCCAGTTATATGCCTACGCACAGTAGGAATTGTAATTGAAGCTGGAACCAATCCACTTGTTATTCGGTACTGCCACGATAATAGCACCTATTAGGGAAAATGTTAGCGTTTTCGTATTTCGATATAACATGCAGAAACTTGTTGAAACCATTTTGGTAGTGTATCCATTGAAAGTTTCGTCGGGTATAGGTATGGTATATTAATTTGAGCATAAACGATGGATCCTGTTCTGATTATAACTTTCATAGACCAAATCCAATCAAACGTGCTCAATCATTGTCTGTGTTCAAAAGACTTGTAAAGGAACATTATCTGTCGCTGTCTTACTCTTAGCTTGTCAATTTCAAATAGATACTGTGATTATCAATAGATTAAAAACTGTCATGGTCACTAACATTAACATTAACATTGGGAACTCGCAACAAACAGTAAACATGATAAATATCCCGCTTTTAATGTTAATGTTAGTATCAATAGATTGTCGTCATTTATTGTATTTTTTTTTATTTGCCTGTATATCAAGTGGGTAGGTATGTATTTATGTATCTATTACATAGCTTATGTATTTATCTGTGTATCTATTGTAGTATATCATTTTAGCAATGTTATTGTTAACCAATGACCGCCCCATTTCATGTCCAAGCAATTACTGTCCATACCAGGTTGCCTGGAAGAGATCGCGGCAAGCGATAAGGCCGCCCATTGTATGTGTATTAGACTTAAGTTTATTTTTATTAATGTATTTTATGGTGTACAATAAAGCATATAATAAATAAATAAACATAGGCAGACAGGCACCTGTAGTACACCCAATTATTTGATAATTACGATGGGAGACCTAAATCAAAAGACTAGGCAGTAATAAATAATATGCTTCCATCTTCCCTCATATCTACTTGTACATACTTTAATTACTTAATTTTGTTTTTATTTATGTATCTTTTTTGTTTTTTGTACCAAATTATATATTTTCATGTTTGTTAATAGACTAATTTTATTTAATATTTTAACTGACTCAATTATTAGTTTTTGTAAAGTGATGGCCTGAAACACAGGTTTGAAAGAACCTAAATCGGGCCGGTCCCTACCAAAAATAGAAATTCTTGTCTAAAATCTTGGAGTTGTAATAAAATATTTTAGTTATAATTTACATATAAGCACTATTTATACCATTGTTTTAGAAATAATACTACTGCACCTAATGTACATTCTTGTCAACGTACTTACTTTTAATAAATTATTCTTATTCTTATTCTTATTCCAAACAATTTATTTCCCAATCGTAATATGAAAGAAAATAAATCATTTCGGTTAAAATCAGAACATAAACCTAATATATTCAATACTACTAGTAACAGACAAGGCAATCAAATTTTAGGAAATTATTTAATTAAACTATCAGTGTCAGTACGACTATACCCCTCAGATATATAGACAACACATTTCCTGACCAATTTACTTCACTCAAGTATAAAGTGTAAAGCAATTATATAAAGTTGAACCAAACGTCTGGTCTACTGCCAAATTGTATCGCAACTGTCCGTTATTAGCCTCATTAAGGCATATTCAAGTTAATCCACTTAGTAAATCGTACCGAGTGTCATGAACCTTGAACTTTTGTTGATGATCTCATAAAAAATCTAAAAGTATTATGCATGAAACGGCCTAGAGGATACGAAAACGAAGTTCCCGTAACCACCAGGTGGGAATATTTTATCGTTTGACAATAGAATTGATGGTGCCTTGACGCAGAATAATCTCCAATATCACGGTGTCTTGCTTTGCATGCAGATACCCCTTTTATTACTATGAAATCTGCAATTTTGCTTGCTAGTGCTTCTTAAATTTTCAAATAACTTCCTTTATTAAAGGAAATTTTAACCCTCACTCACATGAGAATGTAATAACATCAAAGACATTTTCTTGCTTTTAATCTCTTTGTTAAACTTTACCAAGAAATCCCTTCAGTAGTGGTTTGCAGTTTTAAAATTTAAGATTTCCTAGAAAATCTTCATGTATCAGATATTGTTAATGGGAAACACTTTTATGTTTTGTTTTCCCTAGATTGTATTATTGTACTTAATTTTCTAAATAAAATTACGTTATTTACGTTAGTTAAAAATTAAACCAATAAAAGTCGTACATCAAAACAATAGCGACATAATCTGTAACCTAACACACAATATACTCAACAGCAACAAAAAAGAAAACTCCATCTACTCGTAGATCGAAAAGCGACATTTCTGTGCAATCTAATCATCGATCTAAAGTGCATAGCGCTACCTATATCCATCAAAACAATGCGAATGAATGGATAGCTAATGATTGTGTAGGTGCTGTGTATTTTGCTTGAGTAATGGGTTCCCAAAGCGATGACAAAACGTTTTCGTTTTAACTTTGGAATTCCAAAATGAATCCACAAATTATGATCGAGGTGAAAAACATAATGATGTTACAAAAGTATACCTGCTTCTATGTGCTCCAAGATACTCGACATTCAAAGCCAATTTGTCAAGTTTCGAATAAATGTGCTCGATGGTACGATGACATTTTTGCTTGAACAAGGTGATGAACAGAAAACGATTTGTTCGTGACAAGCAATTTTGGTGCCAGGGAAGATGTCAGGGGCGTGGGGGGAATGGCTAACGGTGGTCATTAGACGAAGCTATAGGGACGACACATTCGCCAACTAACAAATTACTTTGGTGATAAATCCACAGATACCTGCTTTTCGACTGTACAACCTGACAGGGGTCGTGAGTTTTGGTGATGTGGGGTAAGTCTAAAACTAATTTAATTTTCTGCTGAAGTGGTCTGCTTCTTTTGTGTCGTAGCTTATTAACTAACATGCTATGCTTCTAGTTTTGCGTTGCAATCTATTTAAAAAATCTAAATGCATTGTGATGTGCTTTTTTTGCTATTAAAACTTTCTGTGTCAACTAAGTGTTTGGGTAATTCTTTGATCATTAAATTACTATTAATATCTCCATTGAGGTAACTGGAAATTTGACGAGGGAAATTGTACAGTCGACAGCAGTATATGACGGTGCATAATCCAATAGGTTGAACCCCACCGTTTTAACGTAGTTAACAGTATCCCCCGTGGCTTCAGTGAATGCACGTCTCAGCCGGGCTCGGCGTGTCTGCGACAGGGTTTGTGGACAGAGTAGCAGCCCCGCCTGCAGGTTAAAAACAGAAATCAAATCAAAGGACATTGATTTGATTTGGTTAGGAGGGAAACCTGAGAACCCGTCTCAAGACCCTTACACAGCACTTACACGCCAACTGCACTGCGCTAACTAAGAGCCAGGATAAGACTGTCAAGGAATTTTTCGATCTATGGAAGTGATTGATATGATCTGTCAAAATACCCATATTCACACTAAATGATTCGCTTAAATACACACAAATACGTATTTTCACTACAACACCGATATACTGTGAACCACCAAAATGATTAGTATTCTTCTTGCGAGGCTTTTTGCTAATTCTAATCTTGAAATTGCCTTGAGAGCCTGAAAGAGTGTTACAATGCTTCTAATGGTCGTAGCAGCGAGTTAAATGGCTGTGAGTTGCAAAGGCAGACATTAAGAAAAGGCTCATCTCGTTGAAACAGCTGCCAAAGGCACCTTCACAACGGTGGAACATTCTGTCAATGTCTGATTGCTTCATAAACTTACGACTACGCTTTTACCTTTCTTTTGTCTTTTTACATTTTTGTTCTTGCGATGAGCGTTACAGTTTTACACCAAAGGCGAAACTAATTTTTCAAAAAGCATTTCTACTACATTTTAGCTATTTACAATTAGTATACAATGCTTTTTGCTTTTTAAGTTTACTATTTGTAAGATTTGAATATTATTTATGTTGGTTTGAAGTTATCTTTACCGAGAAATGTAGGTCAAACCTCGTAGTTAGTTGTGCAAAGCCATTTCGACAATAACTATGCAGCTGTTTCCTTTAACATTTAACTTAGCATTCTAATTAGGTTGCCTTTTCCTCAGAGCTTGTTGGTTGTTAAAACGTTCCTTTTTCCAGGAACTCATTTGCTGTAACAATAAATTCTGTTGCATCATTTTAGCAAATCATTCGGGAAATTGCTTTTTTAAGTCATAAACGTACAAGGAAAACTCTTGTTTACCTAATCCTTTTAAACCGCATGGTCGCATGATTGGCATGATTGTACGACACGCTAAACGATCGATAGACATAATTTAAAAGCGCCTATCTATGAGTAATTTGAACGCACCTAACTGCCTTATAACTAAAGAACGAAAAATTCTACAATGTATGATTTTTGTAAAACAGTAGCGCCACCTACCGATCGTGGAACATACCTGTTTGAAAGGGCGCATACCCCCGTTGATCCGCAATGAGTCCGCAGCTATGCCAGCGATGCCATCGCCTGGTTCTCGCAACTGCCGCAACGAGGCGCTGGGGTGGTGGTGGGCGTGATGCGGGCAGTGTGCCGCGCATGCGCTAGATTCAGGCTGCGAACTCTGGCGGATAATCCTCGCACTAGTTGTAGGCAACAGTAGCGCCGGGGGTTGTAAGACTGGACACGTGCTGACGGCATGGAGCGAACTACAGCCGCAAGGGTAGTGCACGGCCGAGCGAACGCTCTCTCTAGACACAGAGCGCGCTAGTTGTAGCGACGATATTGGTGCCGTTGACTGTCGCCGCTCGCAAACGCGACATCTCGAGTAAGTTTGTGGAACTAACTGGCACGTGGTCACTGACCCTCTGTGCGAGCACGTCGCTACGGGAGACACGAGTGTCTGAGGTCGGTCTGCCGGTTCCCGACATTGCAACTCGATGTCAGGGACGCTTCTTGCGGTTCCCTCTTCCATTCTGATGGAAGTAGCACTTTCCTCGCTGCCGGGCCCGCCTGACAGTTGAGGTCGGAGGTGTGTGGTGCAGTCTTGTCTTTGCAGAACTGGTTTGACTGTTCTGTTTTCTGTTGGGACTATGACGGTGACTGAAGGACCGGTGACGAGTAGACTTGCGGTCTCATCGCTGCTACCGTAGCCGGAGTTGGTGATAGCTTCAGTGCTGTCCGTTGTTGGTGCCGACATGTTTGTCTGTAACAAGGAAAATCGTAATTAACGATTGTCTGGTACAATTATTATGAAATCTTATTAACACATCACGCTGGGAATCATTAATCGACAAAAATAATACCTGACAGGCGTCTTTCTGGGGTATTATTTATGAACAATATCAGACGGGCATTAATATACGAGATGATTACGTCTTGACGGCTTACGTACCAATAACTCGCCAGTCGTAAACCATTTATCGTTTTCATATTAACCTAAATGGGTTTAATAAAATATTGTAACTATCAGTATGAAATTACAACATTTGAATTGATGTAACCTTTGATCAGGCTAGTTAAGTGCAATCAGTTCATGCTAGGAAAATTAACATTTAATTTATTAGTTATAGAAATCAATCTGCCTAGCCTTTTCCCAACTACATTGGGGTCGGCTTCCCGTCTTACCGGATTCAGCTGACCACCACAGCCCATTAATTGGGTAACACGGTACCTCTTGGCAAGACTGGTGTCAGATCTCAGTCTTCTGACTACCTGTAACGACTGTCAAAGATCTTCAAATGACAGCCGGGACCAACGGCTTAACGTGCTTTCCGAGGCACGGAGGAAACTCGGTATGTTGAAATGGTCACCCATCCACGGACCGACCTCGTCAAGCGTTGCTTAACCTTGATGATCGACCAGTGCAGCTGTTATTATTTAGCCACGAGCTCCTCTTAATTTATTAGTTATAATATCACACAAAAGTATGGGTTACGTGCACTATTTAATATTTTATAACGGCGACAGAAATACTGAACATACTTGCTTCTATTCGTAGACAGGGCGAATGTTCTAAAGGTTAGGTAAACTTTCTAAGGTCCTTTCTTCTTCATAGGTCACGCATCTATTTTTGTTCGAATAATAAAATAAGGCAGTTACTTAAGACACAGTAACCACCTCACAGGTAAGTCGAAACCTATACGAAAATCAACCTATAAAAGGTGTATTAACTCCTTTTAAAAACCAACGTCTTCATATCTTTTCGTGCAATTGCCGCGTTTTCCAAGTACCCGTGACTTCCAATCAAACTAATCAGATTTACAAATGTCACTCATACGAAAATCTTGAACTGACATGTAACAAAGACGTATTCCCAATGGCGACCTGTCGCTGTGCGTTATATTTAGGGTCTCTCGGAACCCAAACTTTATTGTGACTTGGAAAAAGAAACTTTTCACTGAGAATACTTTGGTTGTTCTTATATAAATATATAAGTGTATTTGTAAGTAAGTAAATAATATAAAAGACAGAGTTTGTGTTTGCTTCTTTCATTTTTCAGCTTCCACCGCTTTAGTGCCGTAAAATGGTTACTTTCTACAGCATACTCCTTAGTCACGGCTAGGTTAAAAGGTTTGAAAAAAAAATATCATGTACATTGTTTGTGAAACATAGTGTTTTCGTGTAACGAATAGTTCTGCTTTAAAAAAAAAATTAACAACACGATATTTTTTCAATACTTTTAGATACACATCCAAAACGACTTGGATGTTTCATCATCAGCATATAGCAGTCCACTGCTGGACATAGGCCTCTCCAATTGGACGCCATTTGCTTCGATTTTCAGCAACTCTCATCCAGCTGCTACCAGCCAACCTGCAAAGATCGTCACTCCACCTAGCCTGAGGGCGTCCCACCCTACGTTTACCAGTTCGCGGTCTCCACTCAAGTGCACGTCTACCCCAACGGTCATCGGTTCTACGGCTTATATGGCCGGCCCATTACCACTTCAGCTTGCTTATTCTGTGAGCTATGTCGACAACTTTGGTTCTCTATCGGATCACCTCGCTAATTCGCACTTACGCTCGCACTTGGATGTTTATTAAAATATTATAACACAGAAAAATTGATGGCTAGAATTTCCTCATAACTGTAATAGCATATATGTAAATCAAATAATATTTTGCAAACAAAACTGTCCAAAAGGATGTTCAATATTTATATTCTGGTTCCAAGCGGGCGCACGCCCATTACTGCGTTAACATTGGGGAATACATACGCCTTAATTCAAATATTTATAAACGACCAAGACTTATTAAATCTTCAGTTCAGTCAACATATTTAAATTTATTTAAAAAGATAAATGTTTTACAACGCACACGCACTTTGTAAATGTTACTATTATTTACAGGTCACACAGTGTCCCTTTGTGGGTTTATTTGGAACTAATTTCATCAAGAAAAGAAGATCAATTGTTACTCATCTTTGTAATAATGAAAATTGCACAAGATGAGTGAACGGCCCCGATAGGCGTGCAGTTGCAAATCTGCTGAGTTTGGGGTTCCAAAACTTCGGAGTAGTAGCCCTTAACTTAGAAGTTGGCAGTGATACACCCTTGCCTCGGGAAACACGCTAAGCTGATGGTCCAACGATGATCTCTCTTCAGTCCTGTTGAATTTCCGTCCCATCGGTTCTATCATAGTTTGGGGACAAAGTGTGCACCTACTTGTATGTTTGCGCAAACACTTGTGCACTATAACATCTCAGCCGTGGGAGTAATTTCGTCTGGAAGAATGTATAGCCAAAATATTCACATATAACAGCCTCCCATTCCCAAGGAGGTTGTACAATGCAACTAAGGTACTTTGTGCACTTAAGGAATATGACGTGATTCAACGAAGACACGGCTCGTTTACTTGGCACTTATTTACGTGGGCGCCTTGCTAATGTAGTTCTTAGACTAGTTAGTTTGCTTGAAAAATGTAGGCTTCAAAGACGATAACTTACATACATGCTTACTTATTTGTATAGGCAATGAGTGGAAATTAACATAAAATGCCTAACGAGATTACGCCCGATTAAAAGTATACACGTAAACAAAACACTTATAATAATATTTCAAAGAACAGTTTTTTCTTTTATTTTATACTTAGCTTCAAGCAAGACCAAATTCGACAATAGTCATCACAGGCATTGTTGTTTCCGCCGACAAAACGTCCACAAATGCGTATTTAACTAACTTACTATAGTTCCAATTAAGTGCCATAGTTTTAAATTATGTAGGAAATTAAACTGACTGAGCAATATCAATTGTTATAAAAAAATAATTCGTATATGTTTAACGTATAGATTACACTACGAATGTGATCTGAATATGTTGCGTATCAACCATTCACGCTTCATTTAATGCATCGGCTTGCTATAGAAATAAAATATGGAGGAAGAACTGTTTTATTTGTGTCGATAAAATATGAAAATATTTGTGGAATTGTTAGGGTGGCTTCTAACAGAAGCGGTCCTCGTGTTATTGGTGCTGCAGCTCCAATACCATCAGGATAGTGCCGGGATAATAGCAGTTGTCATAGACATGGTCTCAAGAGCAACTTTCCAGAAATTATTCTTTTCTGAAATGATTTGTCATTAGGAGACTGCCACCTCGCAACCATGTGATGCTCCGCTAGAGTGACAATCAGCAGCCAGCTTATCCGACATTTTTGGAGAATCTTCTTCTTCTTATTTCGTTTCGACGGTAAATTTAATTAAAGTTTTTGGGCCCAGTAGGTGGGCACGTCTATTGCAGCGTCAGAAACGTTGTACAGTTCATCTAAAGTTCATGGGAATGGACACTCCAGCAAGTGAGACCTATACCAGTAACTTCATATTAATAAAGTGTAGTAGGATAGGTACTAAAATAAGATAATACTAACGTGACAGCTGACGCAGGTGAATTTAAGAGGTAAACATATTGCACGGCACCTAAGTATGTAGGAAAAATATGGGTCCAGGGCAGGCAGAAGAGACGACGAAGATGACGCATCGCCATACTTCTTGTAGTCCGATGATGGAACGAGCTAGGAAGAAGTAGCTAATGTAATTCCATCGCACATTCGAAACTATTGTTTTATATTTAATCACCAAATATATATTTAAAATACATTTAGATCGAAAATAATGTGTTCAATCTGTAAAGAAAAATATAACATAAATCCGCAAAAAAACAATAATTTTCAATGAAACACGGGCGAGATAATTATGTATGTACAATTAATAAAACATTATACTTTTTGAAAACTATCTTGCTCATTTCCCACAAGTTGCAACTTTTGAGTTAGGTTACTTTCATTCTGGGAATGCGATTTGTGTACTACCCACCTTTTATTTATTATTAAATAATAATAAAGCCTTACAGTAAAGCTACACACAGTTTCCTCTACACAAGCGTTACTTAATAATTCTTCGTTTCGTTTCTAAGAAGAAGAAAAACTAATTAATTGATATCTCTTATCTAATGCAATCAAAAAATTATCATCACCGTCTGCCTAGCCTTTTCCCAACTATACCAATATAGTTGGGAAAAGGCTAGAAGCCGACCCCAAGGTTGGCTTCCAGTCTTACCGGATTCAGCTTATGAAAAAATTATGAAGCATTAAAATATATTTCTATTACTAAAGCACATTTAAACGTACTCTTAAGTTATTCAAGAGTTTCCGCAGACCCCAGAGCAATAAATATGTAGCATTAATTCATGATCCTATTTACGTTTATCGCGTTACGAATACGTTTTTCTGAAGGAAAACTCTTTTGGGAGTCACCAAGAAGATTATCATAGCTTAGGTCAAACCCACAAGGATTTCCGAAGTTAGATGGGACCTGGGATCGAAGTGCCTGTAAAAGTGAATTTATTGGACCTACACGATTCCAGTAGATTATGAACGGAATAAAAGTAAAACAAGGTTTTAACAAGATTATTTCGATGAGAATATTATGTTTGAAGGAAATTCCGGTTCGGATTGTGGTTTCACTTTCATTCGTACGGTATTGTTATGAGTTTATTTTATAGAACTTTCGTTATGAATTCACATTACAGTTACATTTGCAAGAAAAATCTGAATAAAACAGAGCAACGCACGACTTCTGCGGCCACTGTTGGAGTTCTTCGAAAATATCTTTCGAACTAAGCTAAGGACGTTTACTTAAATAAATTTACGGCCCATGATAATGCTGATTACAGCTATGAAAACCAAAACCGCATTGCACAATAATAATGGCATATCGAGTCGCTGTTGTGCTTCCGTCTCTGTGATAGAAACAAATAGTAAACAATAAAAAAAAGAAAATGTCATACAATTCAATTTAAAACAAAAAAAAAACTGGCTACCATCACGTTTCCTTATAAAGCCAATAATGAAGTTATCGACTCTAACCAAGAAAGATATAATTTTGTTTTCTACCTACCGCTGAAAAATAAATTGGTTAGATAATCCCTGAAGGCACGCTCTTGAATACAGCGGGCTGTCTTAAGGGATTATGTGCTAGACCTCATATTTCATTTTAGGTGCTCATGGCTTAGTAGCAGCTGCAAGGATCGATCGATAAAGGTGGGAGAGTACGATCTACTGTCACAGGCTTGAGTCACACATTTTTGGCGCAAAAAACCGTGATAAAATGCGTGACTCAAGCCTATCACAGAGGCCGTGATTGCCTGGCTAACCTGCCAGGCGAGCACGGCCTCTGTGATAGGCTATAGACATTAAACTTGTCGCGTTCGGTCTGGATCGCTGATCGTTCTTTTCATTTTGTCACCACTCAGTACCATGGAAATAACCTTGAACCGTTGTTTCCAGATCTTGATTGCCCAGATTGTCACTCGTAGATCTCTAACAGTTGTTTTGGTATGAAGACCAAAACTATATCAACCAGACTGAGTTATGTAAAATACTATTAAAGTTGTTCTATCTCACGACGGCGCGGCGGCGGGTTGGTCTTAATCGTGTGTGTAAGATTCACACGCATTTTGTTTCTGTGTGCGTAAGTGATACTGAGCGCTCCCAAGCTGACGCACACAGAAGCATGCACAAATGTGCATATACACACACAGATCAGACCAACCCACCGTCGTGATATAGAACAACTGTATCAGCTGCATTAGATTAGACAGTCGACCACAACATAGTTGATAAAAGGCTTGGCGGATGACGACATAACTTCATTTTCTTACAACGTGGCAGCGAGTGAGATCTACTCTACTGCTAGCATTAACCTTTTAGTTTCACATTTTAGATTAAAGGAGGATTTAAAGTGCATTTGTATTCAGAGCATGCGGAGTTTGGAGTCTTGGTTTTAACAAATTTCAAGAAGAATAGTGGCAGACCGATTGTGTAGAGCGGATTTAGAACTTATCGCTACGTGCAAACAAGAGCATTCGGATAAATGGCGAATTTGTGGAGAATGTTGTAGACGTGTTGAGAAATCCATTTAGGAAGAGTAAGTAGTTGAATACATGCAATATAGAATCAGTTTATGTATTGTTTTTAGTAGTGTAACATGTAAGTTATGAGAAGACGGAGTAATTTAATTTTAAATGACTACCTATAGTAATTTACGCAGGTAGACTAAATTAGAGAGACACAAAACGGCTGAAACATGCGCTTAGCGCTACTCCGCAAACACTTGGCCACTACTAGTGCTGCGCAATGATTCTAAGCTCTTTGGGCAGGAAGGTAACTGTACCTGTGTAACTGCTTATTTAATATTAAAAGAATCTTCTAATAAAATATTGGGAATCCACGTTGAAGTTTGTCATCCTACCGCCACCGATGGGACCTCCTTTCGTTATAAAGAAAGAAAAATATCTAGGCATCTTTATGTACACTCCAACAATATCTTTTTGGTCCATTGGGATGTTTGGATATCCAATATTTATTATCCTTTCTCTTTACTTTTCGTGTCAGGGATCTTATTTTGATACAACATTTGTCGTAGTGCTCGGTTTCGCTTGTACATTAAAATTGTATTCTCTTAATGGCTGATTTTCAGATAAAACTGAAATTAGGATTTGAAAGTTTTATCAAAGAACATAAGACCGACTTTCAGATAAAGCCGTAACGCGTAATACAAGCAAAAAAGTTTCATGTTATAATAAAATATGTCAACCCTTTTTGTGTCCGGAGACGGGGATTTCTGGGCCTGAATGTAATAAGTTGAGGTATGGTTTAAACAAAGGGTTATATTTTTCTAATTCAAAATATGAAAAATCAGCTTAATTCACAATCTAGAAAATGAGAAATCCAAAAATTAAGTTGAGGTTACGAAGTAAATCGAATATCAATTAAATTATAATCAAGTAACGTGACAGGGTTCATACTATTTAAGAAAATGCTTTCACCAGATGATTAATTCAATTAAAATAATTAAATCTATTAGAATTAACGTAGTAAACAGTTTAAGCCAATTAAATATCTACATAATTAAGATAAAGCGATTCACGTTTACTAATCGATTATTGTATTTTTATCTGATTTTTTTTTTTGTCTGTGCTAACTCTGACTTGACGTTGACATGCATGACATGACACTCTGTATAGTCTATGCCAGTGTTTTTCAACCTTTTTCATGACACGACCCCCATAATATGAAAAAATATTTCGCGAACCGACACTTGGTTTTTTTCAACCGACTTCAAAAATGATGAGGTTCTCAATTCGACTGTATGTATTTTTAGTTTTTCGTATGTTTGTTCCACAATTACTCCGCCGATTGTGGAACGATTTTGAAAATATTTTTGGGTTTGAAAGGGTATACTCCCGAAGTTGTCCCATTGACATTAAGTCAGAATCTGATGGGACCCCATGGAAATCAAGGGAACTTCTTAAATGTTATAGGCATACATATAGCATTGGTATTATATATTTTTCATCAACAATACAGTCATTTGTTTTTTTATTCATTTTGTGAAGTGGAACTGATTAAGAAGACCACAGATGGCTACTGGAACTTCTTAATGATAAACCCTTATCACGTCACGAGTATAAGATATCTCGAATAACCGACTATGATGAAGCATATTCCTACTCATAAATAAATGGTAATGATGATAATGGTACCATTGAACTGATCGGATGATGATGCGGGAAGGTAGGCACTGGAACTCCGAAACAAAACAATGTATCCTTGTCGTGTTTGGCCTTATTGGAATTGAGATGTTCTATATTTTTTAACCTTATTGTTTTTTTACTGAGTTTTCGCGACCTCTTGCAACCCCCCAGGGGGTCGCGACCCACAGGTTGAAAAACACTGGTCTATACTACTCGTATACTTACTCGTTTCGTATCGTCTAGTGCGTGTGCATTTTGAGTGTGTTTCCCCCCATAGTTTTATTGATATTTTCCTATATCGTACGACCCTTGCCTTGCTACCATACCGGACACTGAGAACCCCGCTTTAACGTTGAACTTGGATTTGTTATTTTGGATTCTACGAACGGCCTACCGATTGGATATTGACACCATGGCTCGTTGTGTAAATTGTGGCATAGCGACTAGTCGCTGTGATAAAAAAAATTGTTAAAAAAAATACTACTGACTTCCAAATAAAAAACTACAAAGTGAAAAGTTACTTTATTTTTGGAAGTCGGTGTCTTTCGTAGGTACCAATGCAAAAAAAAAACCGTTTTTAGTTGTACCTACATAATAGGCAAGTTGTTTAGTATGTACCTACAACGCCTTTGAACTTGAACATACCCGGTGAAATGAGAGATCTGCGTACACTTTTTGAGCATACTGGCGTGATGTTATGTTATGAAATGGTATAAAAAATAAACAGACATGCGATTGCAGCAATCTTGAGAGATTTGCTGTTATTTATTGAAGAGTTCTGTTGTATATCTCCGAAGTTCTTCATCAGATCTTGACCAAATTAAAATAGGACCAATTTCGGAACATACTCTTTCGAACAAAAAAAGAATTTTCAAAATCGGTCTATAATAGACCGGTCAAAAATCGGCTGTTATGTATAGATTGTTACGTAACCTCACTTTTCATTAATCTCTTTTATCTCGGCTCTCAGATTGCCAAAATCTGCAAAATTTTCAGTGAATGTTTGATAATGTAGTAGCTATCAATTAACACCAATTTCATCTTTTTACATCCAGGCCCAAAATTTTATGAAAGAGTATCCGTCTCCTTTCAATATATGCTTATCTGCAAAATTTTAGCTTTCTAGGTCCAATGGTGCCTGTGCGTTAATGAATCAATGAATCAGTATCATCGCTTACCATCAGGTGAGATAGTGGTCAAGCGCGAGCCTACCAATAATAAAAAAAATAAAAAATAAGTCAGGATTTTTCTGTCTATAGAATATATAGATATCAGTATATCAGTATAAAGTATTTGAACTAAAGAGATTTTATTACTTGATCATCTGTCAAAATTAGAAACCAATCAATGGAGTTGAAGAGAAATTGGTTTATTTGAGTAAAGTTTGATGATAAACGATGTTTCATTAGCCGATTGAAGATCGTCGAGTTGAAATGAGAAATCTTTTCAATGATTTGATTTAATGCTTTTCCAGCCTGAATGGAAATTTGTGATGAAAATTATTAAATTTTTGCAAACATAAAGATCAAAATTTAGTTAATTTTGGAAGTTTTTGAACGATCTTTATTAAAAACTAAAATAACTCAATTGGGTGCTTACTTTTTTAGTAAAGTAGTAGTTTCAAAAACCTCAGTTCTTATTTTACAAGCTTTTATTTGACTTTCCATGTATGTATGTAAGTAAGCGTGTTTGGGTCAAATCTTGCAACTGAATTTTAAAGATGATCCTCCACCGATTACGATGATATTTTGAATACACGTTTATAGTTTGGATGAAAATGCATGATTAGCTAAGTGACGTCATTCTAAATCTAATATGGAGCACGGCCCAAGATGTTGGACTAGTTGTTTTTTGTGCACTGTCATAATATGGGTATTAAATGAAAGGGTTTGCTGAGAAATATACGAAAAAAGCTACATAAAGGAAAAATATTTTAATTTAAATTTGGCACATTGTGCTACTACGTATACCACAATGAGTATTAATCACACTAATATTTTCAAGGCTAAAAGTTTGTGAGTATGTTCTATACTTCTTCATGCTCAAACGGCTGGACAGATCTGAATGAAATTTGCCACAGAGATTCAGACTAATATTATAAAGGCGAAAGTTTGTGAGTATGTGTGTGTGTTTATATGTTTGTTACTTCTTCACGCTCATACGGCTGGACGGATCTCGATAAAATTTGGCACAGAGATAGATTATTGTGAGGAATAGCACTAAGGATACTCTTTTGCCCGGGAATATGTTCCCTCGGGATAATTTTCGACTTTCACGAAGGCGAAGCCGCTGGTGGAAGCTGGTAAATTATACGTATTAATGGAGTACGGGTAGCCAGAAGATCTGACAACAGTCTTGCCAAGAGATATTGTGTTACCGAGTTACTGACTTGTGGAGATCAAATAGGCAGTCACTTCATGTTAAATACTGGTACTCAACTGCATCCAGTTAGACTGGAAGCCTAATCTACTAGCCACTACTACTAGCCCTACTACCTACATCTAGGCAAGCGTGCTTCACCGTCGACCACATCATCGCTTACTATCAGGTCATAGTGATCAAGCGCGGGCCTATGGACAACAAACAAAAATCAACGACTTCGGAAAAATAACTTCTATTTGGAAAGTCGTTGTTCCTGTTTTTGTTTCTTTGTTTATTGACACCAGCTGCCGAAATAGAAGTTATTTTTCCTTTTACTGTGTTTTTTACTTTTTAATTGTGGTACATAATGGCAAGTTCTATAGTAAATTACTTTTTTTTTCGTGTGGGTAGTTGTACCAGTTGCATTAAAAAACAAACGCTCTTAATTAAAATTTTATAATAATTTAATATAATAATATTTACATTTATTTAATGTCATTACTTAAAAGTTCATAATCAGTACCTGCTGGTGTAGCGTTATCTCCTCACAATATCTTCTCTAAAACACTATTAACATCACTTCATCACTATGGATTCGTTGGCAAGCACTCTCAGTGACCTCAAGGAGTTATTTCACACACGCATGTCCGTCTTTGAGGCTGAACTGCAGAAGGCCCCTCCATCACCTGTCACAAGTTCCAGCCTAGCAGCGGAGTTTGCTATCTTCCGGACTTTCATCTCGCAAGCTCTCAACAGCCTTCAGAGTCAGGTGGAGCTTCTAGCCCGAAGTGTTGACCAAATAGAGATGCGAGGACGGAGGAAGATCTTGCTATTGCATGGCGTGAGCGAGGAGCAGAAGGAAGATACCGCCAAGGTGTTAACTGAGGTGGTACGTAGCAAGCTCCAGATGACTGAATTCACCGTGGCGGACATCAGCCGGTGCCACAGGATGGGACGAGCAGTGGCAAGCAAAACCCGGCCTATCCTGTTCAAGGTTGGCAGCCTCGCTGTTCGGGACAAAGTTTGGTTTGCCAAAGCCAAATTAAGAGGTTCGGGCATCACTTTGTCCGAGTTTTTAACAAAGGGGCGGCATGACATTTTCTTAGCTGCAAGGGAAAGATTTGGCGTCTCCAAGAGCTGGACTAAGGCGGGCTGCGTATATGTCCTTGGCGCCAATGATACGCGGCATCGGGTCGAATCTTTTGCTGAATTGGATAAGATTGCGCCGATTCCCTGTGAGCCGAAGCAGAGCGATCCCAAAGCGCCAGTGCCGGGCTCTGTTCCGAACGCTGCTACTATGAAGACCGCAAGATTAAAACGTGCTGCTGCAGTGAAAAAGTGATTTCATCTTTGTGATATATTACTGAAGGGCCGGGTAATAGCCAATATTATTTTCTTATGTTTTGTTTTTCACCTTCACATTATTTTTATCTAATGTTTACAATCTTACGTCAGACACAATTGTCATAAGTCACTGTCAGGACGTCACTGGGTACTGTCAGTTTAACGTCAATCAATTGTCTGTTTATTTTTTTTTTTATGGGTGCGTTCCGTTTTTAGGTAACTGCGCACTAGTGAAAGGCACAGACATGGACATAATTAAAAATAGTTTTTTATTTATATGTTTCTTGTTGATAAACTGTTTTATTTTTCTCGTCACAAGTTATTTTGGTTGTGTTGGTGTTACCCGGTCACTCATCTAGTTTTTTGTTCAAATCTTTATAACGCAACTAGCAGGTGAACATGTTATTGGTTTTTAGTTATAAGATAGGGTTTTATATATTAATATTATTATAGGTATTATTTATGTCTATAGATCTGGAGGCTGACAGCAGCGATAACAATAGTTATTTTTCGGCAGGCAGTGATGACAGTTTTGAGAGCATTCCTTCTCTTGCAGACAGTCTTGAGGCGCAGTTCTCTGATGTTCCGAGGAATTTTAACGTGATTCATATTAACGCCCAGAGTATTCCGGCCCATTTCCACGATATGTTGGCTAGTTTTGACTGTAAAAACATTCATGCTATTCTTGTATCCGAGTCATGGCTTAAACCTTGTCTCCCTTCAACTAGCTACTCTCTTCCTGGTTTCGTACTCATAAGAAACGACAGGGTGGTTGGTGGTGGTGGTGGTGTTGCCATATACCTCCGTGCACACATTCCCTTCTCTGTAGTCCATGTGTCAGTGCAGCCACCGCCATCAAATGCTGGTGAACACCTCTTTCTTGAGGTCGAACTACACCACTCGAAATTACTTCTTGGCGTCTATTATTGTCCCTCCTTACGCATCAATTTCTTCGCATCTTTTGAAAATCTCTTAGAACTTCTAGTCCCTTCTTACAGTCATAGCATAATCATGGGTGATTTTAACACTTGTCTCCTGAAAAAAGACCATCGCTCTTCTTCTCTGACTAATGTTGCTACTTCTAGCAATCTTTCTATTCTGCCGCTACGTGCTACTCACAATTTGCCAAACTGTACTCCTTCGCTTCTTGACTTGATTTTTGTCTCCTCTCCAGATCGCGTGGCTAAGCATGGCCAATGCGCAGCCGACGCCTTTTCGCATCATGATCTGATTTTTCTATCTTATAAAATTCGTCCACCTAAGGCTAAAGCCAAAATTCTCATGCAACGCAATTTTGGTGGTATGAACGTTGACAGTCTTTGCGAGGATGCCAGCAATATAGATTGGTCTCCTTTGTTTGCCTCCACGTCGGTCGATGAGCAGGTTAATGTCTTTACTGCTAAACTCATCAAGCTTTATGATGTTCACGCACCTGTACGAGCTGTTAAAGTTAGGCATTTGCCGGCGCCGTGGCTGACAGATGAGATCAAAAAGTTAATGCACAAAAAAGTTGCGGCGAAGGCCAAATATAAGCGACGACCTACTGATGCGAATTGGGACAAATATGCCTCTATCCGCAAACTCTGCAACAAGGTGTGTAGGAATGCTAATCGCCAACACATTCACAACTCTGTCCAAAACGGAGACGCATCCAAAGTTTGGAATTTTCTAAGATCATTGGGGGTCGGTAAAACGCGACAAGAGTCAATCCCTAAAGATTTAGATATCGATGCATTGAATAATCATTTCACAGCTTCGTCCAATTTCGATAGGACAGTAAAACTGAATACATTGGATTATCTTTCATCTCTTCCGACTCCCAGTTATGCTCCATTTGTTTTTAGTCAATTCACCGCAAGTGATGTTAAGAAGAGCATACTATCAATTACTTCCAATGCGATAGGAAGTGATTGTATCAGCCGTAAAATGTTACTCCCGGTGCTGGACGTTATCCTTCCTGTTATTTGCCACATCCTTAACTTTTCTGCGTCTAGTGGTGTCTTTCCATTGTCATGGAAAGATGCACAGATAATTCCTTTACCAAAAAAGTCCAATCCCACATCCTTTTCTGAATACCGTCCTATATCTGTCTTACCATTCCTGTCCAAAGTCCTAGAACGGTTAATCCATAATCAAATAAGCACTTTCCTATCCAAAAATAATCTCCTTAATCCCTTCCAGTCCGGCTTCCGTCCTGGTCACAGCACCTCCACAGCTCTTCTCAACATTACGGATGATATTCGGTCAGCCATGGAAAGCAGTAATCTCACGGTCTTGGCATTGCTGGATTTCAGTAATGCTTTTAATACTGTTGATTTCGATGTTTTGCTTGGCATTCTATGCTCTCTTAATATATCTCCATCGGTGGTTGACTGGTTTCGTAGTTACCTGTTCGGGCGCCGGCAACGTATTAACATTGGAGAGAAGTTGTCTTCCTGGTGTAGTACTTCTGCCGGGGTACCACAGGGTGGCGTTTTATCCCCTTTACTTTTCGCAGTTTTTATAAACTCAATCTCCAATGAACTAATTTCTTCCTACCATCTTTATGCAGACGATCTACAATTATACTCGCAAGCTCCTCTCGGAAAGCTGTCTGAGGCTATTGCTACCATTAATCTTGATCTGGCTCGCATTTGCGATTGGAGCAAGAGGTATGGGCTTATGGTCAATCCTGTAAAGACGCAGGTAATTGTAGTGGGCAGTTCTAGAATGGTTTCTAGGATTGACTGGACGTGTGTTCCCCAAGTTCTTTTTGACAATTCAGTAATTCCCTTCAGTGAGAAAGTTAAAAACTTGGGGATACTCATCGACAAGAGCTTCTCTTGGACTGCTCAACTGCAAGAAGTCAGCCGCAAGTTGTTTTCATCTGCTGCAACTTTGAGGAGACTGCGTAACTTTCTTCCGACTGCCACTAAGATTGCGCTTGCACAATCTCTTCTTCTTCCCATCCTTGATTATGCTGATGCCAGCTATCTTGACCTTACTCAAGAACAACTCGATAAACTTGAGCGGCTTCAAAATTTTTGTATAAGGTTCATATTTGGATTGCGCAAATATGACCATGTTTCCGAATTTCGTGTAAAGCTCAAGTGGTTGCCAATTCGCCTTCGCCGGAATGCTCATATTCTTTCTCTTTTGTTTAATGTGCTCTTTACTCCTTCCACCCCTCTTTACCTGAAGGATCGTTTTCAATTTATCTGCGATTCCCACACAAAATCTCTAAGGTCATCTGATAACTTGCGACTTAAAATGCCAGTGCATTCCACAACTTTCATGGATAAATCTTTTACTGTCCAAGCTGCTCGTCTGTGGAATGCATTGCCTGACTCAATAAAACGTTCTCAGTCGTTGCCTGTTTTTAAAAAATTAGTCAAAGAATATTACCTGTCGCTGTGATTGTGCTCTTGGTTTTTTGACGTAATGTCCTATGACACATTATATGTACATCATTTATTTTCATTGCTTATATATTAAGTATGTATGTATTTATGTATCTATTATTTAGCATATGTATGTATTTTTATTTTTAGTAAGTATTATTGTATAAATTTTATGTTCATAGTTGGTATTGTCGCACCACTGACAACCCCATATCATGTCCAGGTAATCGCTGTCCATTCCAGGTTGCCTGGAAGAGATCGCGGAAAGCGATAAGGCCGCCCATTGTATGTTTTTAGTATTAAGTTTCTTTTTTTCTTGTTTATTATGGTGTACAATAAAGTGTATATAAATAAATAAATATAAATAAATTACCTATAACGCCAAAAGTTATGCCAGAATAGATTACTTGAATAACATGAAATTGAACATACCTAACCGTTGAAATGAGAGTGTACCAGGGTGAAAAGTATACATCTAACCCTTTAGAGCGTACCCCGCAATGATGCCTTGCAGTGATATTATATTATAAAATAGTAAAAACATTAAACACACATGCGATAGCAGCAATACCAAGAGATTTTCAGTAATTTATTGAAGAGTTCTGTTTTATATTTTCGAACTTTAAATTGAGGCGGTTCTCAATTTGAAGTTCGAAAAATGAGAACCTTTTTTGAAGTCGGTTAAAAAGATCAACCTAACATGTTTGGGGGCTGTCAGATTGATTTTTGACGAGTCCATGGCGGTCTTGCACGTTAGGAACGTGCCATAAGAACTTAGGTTTTGAAACGTTAAATTCAAAAGACAGTGTGTTTAAATCTGGAATGGGTAGTTTAGCTAAAATAAAATGCTTAATGTTTGTTTTGATAACCGTATCATATTTCATAGACCGTAATAATAGTAAGGAAAACATAAAAATATCATATGAACCATTCATAAAAGCCTGCTGTGAGAAAATAAAATGCAGCTTACGAGTTATACCACGTACAAAGGTTGGCCAATGGCCAGTCATTAATATTTTATTAGTAAACCACTTGTGAATAAAATAGTGCCGTAGCATTTATATGGGTATAATAAAATTGTGAACAGTATGGCGAAATTTAACCAGGTAAGGTGTTATTGTATACCTACATTTTATAATACAAGTGTTACTCTAAATCTTTAAAAACAATAACTACTAAGAGACGAAAATCAGATTTGAAATAAAAGTCATTATACCATATTCAAGGAGAATATAAGGAGAGCAGTGGTGGCCCAGTGGTATCGGCCGCAAATTTGGTCGTAAATTATATCATCACCACTGCTCTAAAAACGGTGAAGAAAAATATCGTGAGAAAACTGGCATGTCCTAGAACCAAAAATTCGAAGACATGTGACATCTACCAACCCGCACTGGGCCAGCGTGGTGGATAACGGCCCATTCCCTCTCACAGAGAGGAGGCCTGTGTCCCAGCAGTGGGAACATTATTAGGCTGATGATGTGATGATGTGATGTGATGACACCATATTCTAGAAGTTTTATAACAATCAAAATGTTTTGTCATACTTATAAATAGGCAACAAGACTTTCAGTTTTCTTGGGTAGGTACACGTTTCCACAGTAGCTTCATTTTGAAAATAATAACTTGTTTCAACATAAATAGGTTACCCTCACACCTCTGTGCATGCCAAAGCCAGTGAGACAGGGTGTAAATCATAATTACATTGCATATTTTCTTCTTCCTGATAATATTTTCAAACTACTTTAGTATTTAAACCAAATAACCGTCACTATATACCTGAAAAGTGAATGAAAGTAAGCACATCGGTTGCATCATCATGAAGGTTTTGTTACGATACTTTCACCCTTAAAAGCGATGTAATAAACTATCTTTTTTGGCCTTCAAATCTGTTCAAAAATGTCATCAAACAGCATAAATTTCAAATGGGGTATTTGTCGAAGCGCACCAACTTTAAAGCGCACCAAATGTATTCCTCGAAACGCACCATTCAGGTGCGCTAAGGCAATCTAAAAATATCTATTATAATTTTATTTCTCAAAAAGCACCAACGATGAAACATAGAGAAGAGCATGAAGGTTTCGTAATAAATGATATCGATAGACCTTTTAAAATTCAACTGTCCTAATTGTTTATTTTTTATTAAAACTAACAGGAAAGCAGAAATCAAGCAACTAGCTGCTGAAGCAACATACTAACTTGGTGCGCTTCGAGGAATACCCCTATCAAATAAACCTTTTATCATTTTATTATTCTTTAAGCGGTTTCCTCACTTTATGGGCTTTTGAAAGCTGTTTCGTAGTTAGTTTTATAAGTACTAAAGCCTAAGCCGGATCTTGAGTGCCTAAACCTTATATTTATAGGTTGACTAATGGATTTTCTCTTATTTGGTAAGAAATAAGCAAGACCTTCTTACTCATCCATTATAATCTTAGAGGTATGCGGAAGAGGGTTTGCACTATTACCCGGCGTCCCGCAACCTTCATTGCAAAGGGAGGATCCTCCGACCAGACGGATGTTGTGTCTTGTCCGGGCAACTACTCGATGATTGTCGCTGAACTGCTGTACTCGTATAATATGCTCAAATGGCGCCGAAACCTCTGCTTGCGCAATGAAGCATTTTTAGTGACGTCACTAATGGTAGTCGGTCTTTCCATCATCCTTACCCAGAACTCTTTCTGTTGTCATTTAGTACTTTATTTCACCCAAACAGTTTATCATTACTCTCAATCAATTAGTGTTTCCTACCTTTTCAAAAAAAAAAATGTAAACGCATGAAACCAAAACATAATATGAACATTCTCAATTTTGTCTTACTTCTGTCTGTTATAATTCTAAAGATCGTAATATGTTCATGCTTTTAAATCAAGCATAGCAATCGTTATAACATCTTATAAAACGTAAAGTTGATTGAAAATCTTGGACAAGACAACAAAAATATTGTGTAAATTACATCTTAAAGGCGAAATAAATGGGCGAATAAAAACAGGCTTTAGGAAACACACCTGTGATTAAATACTTAATGTAAGTGATGACTTTAACTTAGATTGCTCTTAATCTTTATCTCTTCGTTAGTCAAACACTGTGAGAGTGAAACGGGAGGTGTAAGCTAATCTTCTAATTAAACTAGGGATTAATGTAATTACGCGAGGATAGAGGCTTTGCAGGCGACAAATTTAAATTTGAAGTGATTTCCTCTTAATAATGGGAATGTTAACAGAAAATTAGTTTTTTGTGCGTCAGATAGATTAATGAAAAATATTTGATACTTATTTTCCTTTTGACACGTAAACATAAAGTGACGACAATAGTAGTGCCGTTGAAATCTCGTGTGACATCACTCCTGAACTTTGATGCGCTTTATCTTTGTAATTTTTTATTGATTTGGTAAAGCAAAAAATACGTCTGCAGTAGTAGTAGGGACTCCTGTTTCCGCACTTAGACTCCCATTCGGTCCGTTTTGCGTGGGGGTACTGGCTAACATAGCCAGCTTAGCTCCATCCAAAAGCACAGAAGCTTCCTGGGGGCTTCACACGCTTCACGGGGCGACCTCACTGTGCCAAGGATTTCTTCACGTTGAGATGCACAGCCTCGCATTCCAGGATTACGTGGGCGGCTGATTCTTCGGCGTTTACACAGCCCCTGCAAAGGTGTACCATTGTCGAGAGCACAGACCTTTAAGTACCTTGGGCACGTATTGACCACTAGCCTCAAGGACGATGACGACATTGAGAGAGAGCGGAGGGCGCTGTCGGTCAGAGCGAATATGATTGCCCGCAGGTTTTCACGTGCTTCTGCGGGGGTTAAGAAGACTCTGTTTAGGGCCTTCTGTACCTCGTTTTACGCCTGTAGCCTGTGGGTTCATTTCACGCAAAAATCGTACAGCGCCCTTCGCGTTCAGTATAACAATGCCTTCAGGGTGCTGATGGGGCTGCCTCGCTTCTGTAGCGCATCAGGGATGTTTGCGGAAATGCGCGTCGATTGCTTTTATACACTGATGCGTAAAAGATGTGCATCCTTGGTGCGCAGGGTGCGGGCCAGCTCCAACGGCATTCTGGCCATGATTGCTGATAGGCTGGACTGTGTTCATGAATCGTTGCTCCAGTATTTCAGCTGGAATGCTGAAGCAATGATCATTGAATATTTGTGAATTTTTAAATGTTGATCAAATTGTATATTTTGTTATTGTGCTACTAACATAGGTATAAGTTTGTATTGTTACTAAAACCATTATTATGTATGTTTAGATTTAAGTTATTTTATATGGGCCCTGTCGCCTGAAATAAATGAATTAATAAAAAAAAAAATAAAGGGAGCTGTTTACTATAATACGTGTCCAATATAATTTGATAATCTCACCGACAGACTATAATAGTTACAGCACTGATTACAGTATTTGTGCCACATGTTAAATTTAGTGTTGTTTTTTTTACCATTGTATAGATTTTTTTACCGATTGTGAATGTGTGAACATTGTAGGCTTTCTAGATTTCTAGATGATTGTTAACATTTGTTAACTTTTTATTTCGAACATAATTGTTTGTTTTTTTTTTCAATTTCGTACGACTTATTGTCGGGCCTGCGTTGTCCCCCCATATCCAAGTACTAATGCTGTAACATGGAAATATTGTAAACACAAAAAAAATTAAAAGAGTAACCATGGAGTTTCTTGCCGGTTCTTCTCCATAGGAAACGACTAACCTGAACCGTGCACCTTTTGTCGACGTTTTATAAGTGCCCATGTAGGCCTATGTAAAATAAAAATATTTGATTTTGATTTTTTGATTTTGAAATGGTAAGTTTTCTACCCAGGATATATCATTAGGAAAATAAAACAATTTAGGACCGATTTAACAAAATCGAGGTGTAGCAAGCTGTCAATATTATTCGTCCGTTAAAATTAGCATTATAACTACTTTGACTTTCCAAAAGAAGTTTTTTTTCCTCGTTGGTCTATGGTTGCAAGAGCGCTGCTGCTGAGTAAGAAGTCTTGGGTTTGAAAGAAAGAAGAAGAAATAAAAAGTGTTTATTCGACACAAAAACGACACAGATATTTGATTTTTCTTAAATTGAACCCTTAACGATAGTATTAGTAAGTACTTAAAATATGTTAGTAAAGAGAAGTAAGATTTAAATAAAATATCAAATTTGAGTACCTAGTAGGATGATTGATAAGTAAAAGAAGATGCATGTCATGCCTGTGGTAAGAAGGCTTCCACTCAGCATAATGGTGTGTCATGAAAAACTCACAGCACGGCGCTGATTTTCAGTGGTCGCCTAGGGTGGTGGGGTTCGATTTCAGAGTCGTGCAAAGTGTTGTTTGGTTTTTCATCTGCAATTTCTCAATAGCAGCCTGGAGTCTGGTTTTGTGCCCGGTTGTTGACAATAATAGGCTCTATTACATGGGACTTAACAGCCATGAAGTTATATTTTATGTCAGGTTCAAATGAAAATACCAAAATAACTGCTGCAACGTAACCCAGATCAGAAATGAATAATTTTTCACACCCGTCACTTTCAAAAGATAATCCGTTTTGCGGGCGTTCATATTATCTTTCGGGGATAAATATAATGACCACCTAAAATTACTTTGTGACCATAACCTCTATTACCTAAAATTGTACTATGAAACCCAAATTTAGTAAATTGATCACCAAATTTAGTAAATTGATCACCAAATTTTAATAGCAAATTATTGCGCTATTTAATGTTGTAAAATAGGTTAGGTTAGGTTAGAACTGTGACCAACCGCGCGCGAGCCGAGCGAGCAAAGCGAGCGGTGCCGCGGCAGCGGCCGGCGAGCGCTACTTCCAAGTTGCTCCCAGAAATTTTATAATCTTTTTGGTCATTGGTTTAATTTTGGTGATCATTTACTACTTTTGGTGATCATTTACTACTTTTGGGTTAACAATGATTTATTTGGAGTCATTTTGCCTAAACAGGATAGCGAGATGTTAAAACTTTGGTTATAATTTTACAATAAGATGCGGGTTTAATTTTGGTGATCATTTACTATTTTTGTCTGTTATATGTTACTATATCTGGTGGTAAGTTAAACATAAGCCTTATTTTTCTCCGATAAACACTTTATTTTAAAAGATTCCACTGTCTCTTAATTTTCTCGGAATAAGCAGAATCCCGAGGGGTGGATGAGTGCTCGATTAATATACAATGGGACATTATGCAAGGTTGGTGTCTCATCCCCCATGATCATTATAATAAAGCCTTGTCTGGGTGGCTTATGATCTGAAGATTAGTCTAACGGGTCGTTTAGCAATGGTGTGATCAGACCTTATGATTTAGTCACAAATCATTATTATGGAAATAAAGAGTAGAAGATTTGTTGTTAAGGGCACGTCAAGAGTCGTAGTGAAGACCAAATCGCTCTGCGTCTACGACAATAAAATAGCGGTAGAGGCTGTTTGGCATTGACGTAGTGGTTCAATAGAGAAAGAGACATCAATACAAGATAGAACAACTTGGCGCAGTAAAGTAAGGAGAGCTGAACTCAAATAATGGGACCAGGGAAGGAAGAAGATGAGAAGTTTTTGCATTAAAAAATAGCTATTTAAAATATGTATTTTCGAATATTTCATCACAGCCCCTGGCTCCTATTTCGTCCAAAATTATAAACTATTTTCGATATAATACACGTAGAGAGTAGAAATGATCGGTTCTATAAATTTTAATATATTCACATGATTTTGAATAATTTAATATGAATATATATGATTATTAAAACTTCTAATTCCATTTAAAGAGCCTTATAAATGATACTTCAAATCACTATACAAATATAACCAAGGTACGATCGTTTATAAAGAAAAGGAAACATCAAATTAACATTTAATAGACGACCCGAATAGTGCCACAAACTTTCCACTAGGTATCTGGGTCAATCAGGTTATTTACACTGTCCTTGTTCGGGGTTTATTTTGAGTTTAAAACGGTGAAAACTTCATAGGACACATTGAAATAATTTTCAGACTTTACTGTTAGTATAAAAATAATTTATGTTGAATGTTTAAAAATAGAAAGAAAAACATTGGAATTCGTATGCCGTGATCAGCATTCTGAGGACGTTTCGGCCCAATATTTGATAGAATAATGTTGAGTTTGTATTTTTCCTTAAGATGTTTGGACATTTCATCTACAACGAAAGCTAATTGGAAAGATTAGCGGTACAAGGAAGAGTAGATAACCACCGTTCGAACGGCTGATCATCTACAAGATGGATAGATCTTATTAAATCCTGTATGAAGTGTTCTCTCACTGAATTTACAGTACACACAGTGCCACGAATAGAAAAAGATAGCAAAATCTCGCAAAAGCCGCAACCAACCTACCAGCCGATCTATGACGGGCTACTCCGCGAAGAAGAAGCATTTCACTAAGTTAACTTTCAACTTTCAAGTTTGTGTGTTCGTCAGACATACAAATTTTACGACGATGAAACGGTATTTTCAGATTCAATAGAATCAGCCGTTGGCATACCAGAAATAAGCGAGATTATTGTTACTTTTATGAAAAGTGAATTACCAAGCAAATGTACACTCAAACACTGTCATACGAGAATTAACCTTAGCTGTTTAATATTAGTTGCATTTTAGTCTTCGCCAAACAGATACCAAAAGCTAGTCATAACAAAGCATTCTTCTAGTTTCAGCGTCAATATACTCAAGCATTATCAACGGTAGTTTTCACTAACAAAACAACACCCAGACTTGGCCTTTCCTGTTTATCGCACTGTCAACACTAATGCACTCCGAGAATACTGGCTAGGGTTGTCAGACTTAAAATCTAGATTTTTATCACAGCGGGAATCCGCTGGACGCGATACACATCAGCACTAGAATTTCGGCTGCAAGGTGAAATGATGATCACTGCGCACAGAATCACCGCGCTATTCAAATTAATTTTCGTGCACGCGAAAAGGCGCTGAGTACAAGTGACAGCTGCCATAGCTAATGTCAAAATTGTCACGGGCCGCCGTTCTATGAGTAATATTATTTAAGAATTTTATTCTTAAATTATATTTCGTGCGCTGTCTCAAGTTAAAACGTAATGTATGTCCTTGTTGATCGAATACATACATAGGTACTAAGTTATTTTTTCATCAATCAGTTTTTCTTGATTTTACAAGATTTTATTTAACTTGCAATGTATGTATGTATATGTGTTCGGATCAAATCTTGCAACTGCATTTTAAAGCAGTTATCCTCCACCGATTAAGATGAAATTTTGCATACACGTTTAGTTTGGATGACAAGGCATGGTAAGCTAAGTGACGTTTTTCTGATTCTAATATGGCGGACAGCCCAAGATGGCGGACTAGTTATTTTTTGTGCACTGCCATGATATGTTATCAAATGAAAGGGTTTGCTGTGAAGAATACGAAAAAAGCTTGCTTAAAAAAAGATTTTTTAATAATAATTTGTTTCTTATTCATGTCATATGTGTGTGTGTAAAGCTATCGTTTGTGCTCAGTACAGTTTATATTTTTATCTCACGAAATAACCTTTACGAAAATAACAATAATATTCGTATAATAAAAGTAAAAACATAAAGTAACTTCCCAATTTCCTTCCACTTTCGTAATAACATCGAACACAACACTAAATTATTTAGACATTATTATATTACCATAAAACTCGGCTATTTGATGACCCTACAGGGAGGGGAGTTAAGGGGGAGGTGTCGTGTTGCAAGGCTATTATCTCATACACCTTACAACGTTGTTAAAGCGAAGTCACATAATAGGAATTCCTGTCCCCTTCTAGACGAGTCGTTTTTGTTTCATACTTTCAAAACATACCTTGTTATGAAAGTATAAAAAGAACTCATTAGTAATGGAATAGATAGTGGTGCTTTGAGGTTGTTTAAAGCTTGTAGAAGAACGGAATTGGTTGAACTAATGGATAAAGGTTGCTTTAATCAGGGCGTTTATAAATTCAAATCACGTAGTTTTATGCAGTCGGCTGATCTTAGTATATCTTGCCTATCTTCTGAATAACTCTTGTTATTTTACGGGTTGTCCTGGTGAAGTTTGCGGGGATCCGCTGGATGTGGGAAGGGGGAGGCTTATGTCCAGCAATGGACGTCTTTCGACTGATATGATGATGATGATGATTTGACATAGCCCGAAGAATTGCCAAACTTAAGTGGCAGTGGGCAGGGCACATTGCTCGCAGAACGGATGGCCGATGGGGCCGAAAAGTTCTGGAATGGCGACCGTGAACCGGAAGACGATACGTTGAAAGGCCTCCCACTAGGTGGACCGATGACCTGGTTAAGGTTGCGGGAAGGCGCTGGATGCGAGACGCACGGGTACGGTCAATGTGGCGACGCCTGGGGGAGGCCTATGCCTATGTCCAGCAGTGGACGTCTTTCGACTGATATGATGATGAATGATGATTTTACGGCAAAAATATGACAAGTTTTTTTTAGAATGAGGTGTCATTTAAATACAGCAAGTTGTTCTATAAATTATTTCACACTGTATCTATATAAAAGTGAGAGTGTTAATTAGTAAAAGATGCTAATAATATGCTATTAAGCTACTACTGAAAAGTTAAGAGGCTAAGCTTATGACTTAAGCTTAAATTAGTTATAGATGAGGAAACGTATACATTATTCATAGTATCTAAAAGGTCCCATTAAGTAACAGAGATATAAAACAGTATTTGCATTTCACCTTTTGGTATTCGAAGAAATTTCCCAAAAAAAATTTTGTTTTCATTCGATGTGACAGTCCCGAAGAATCGAGACATTTCGTACCAATAACGTAGAAGTCAATGGAAGTGTCGGTCCCCTTGTCCTTTTTTCGAAATCTATTGTTACCCGTTTTATTATTAAACAATCGATTTACCCGATTTATCGAATGCAGGTACATAAGAACCTTCTTAATAGTTAAAGAGTATAAAGAGAGCCATTCAAACTGAGTTCGACTGTCGGAAAGCTTTTCAATGGAAGAAATCCAATTTAGCGAACTCAAGCACTTTATTGCCACTTATTATATTAATTTGAAGTACTTAACGATTTGAATAAGGTTTTATTTTGATTGAAACTCGATTCTGCTTTTGTATTCAATTAAGATCTGAAATAAATTTATTTCATTACCTACTAGCTTATGCCAGCGGCTTCGCCCGCTCGGTTGTTGAAAATCATCCCAAGGCAACATGCTCTCGGGATAAAACGTATCCTGTGTTCTATTTCAGACAATAATCTACCTTTTTGCTTAATTTCATCCAGATCTGTTTAGCCGTTCTTGCGTGATTGAATAACAAACATTCATCCATATTTATTATAATAGGATAGTAATGAATTAAGTATCCATTAAGTCATTTCTTTATTCTTTTTAATTTCGTTCATTAAGGAATTCTTAGGAATGTTGAAGTTGATAAGGCAAAAACAATTGAAATTGACCTACGGCGAACAAATTCTGAAAAGTTTAAGAATTGATTTTCTTCATTTATCCATTAATTTATTTTACCGTGGTGACGGCTGCCGAAAATTGTTCTCTAAGTCCAAATAAATTATTACTAGGTTCCGCCAAATTCTCGAAGCTCGTAACTCGCTGTTCACAAACACCCGGAATTTCACTCAAGGCGAGATTAATGTCCACCAGTGCCTACATACACGGTCTACATTCACCTCACCACTTAACCGGGCCCGTCAAACTGACGTATGTGTCCAATAAACCTTGTCGCGGTAATTTTTCATGAAACAGTGCAGCTGGGTTCCGGTTCATTTCCTAAACATATTTTGCCTCTTTCTGTTTACAATGATGATGCTTTTTAGGGTTCCGTACCCAAAGGGTAAAAACGGGACCCTATTACTGAGACTCCGCGATCCGTCTGTCTGTCTGTCTGTCCGTCTGTCACCAGGCTGTATCTCATGAACCGTGATAGCTAGACAGTTGAAATTTTCACAGATGATGTATTTCTGTTGCCGCTATAACAACAAATACTAAAAACAGAATAAAATAAATATTTAAGGGGGGCTCTCATACAACAAACGTGATTTTTTTGGCCGTTTTTTGCGATAATGGTACGGAACCCTTCGTGCGCGAGTCCGACTCGCACTTGGCCGGTTTTTCATTTTGATTTATAACTTGTTTCTGCTAGCGGCTCCACCTGTGTGAAAATCGGCACTTATCACAAGACATTTTTTAGGTTAAAAAGTAGGTAGTCCAGACCCATCAAGGTCAGAATCTACCTATGTTCCTATCTAAATCCATTAAGTAGTTGAATGACGTCTATACACACAGACTTTGACATTTACCTTGGTATAATAATAATTATTAATAGTAGTATCAGTATGGAGATGTTTCATTTTTGTATGGGTTTCCGTCTCCGGCCATAACATGTACTTTTTGATAAAGCTGGGCAATTAACCCCTGAATGGATAGTATTTTTTTTCCATAATAGTAAATGTTTTTTTATGATCATTATTATAAATAATGTTTGACGTTTATCGTGAGAGTTATGACAGCCATGAGAGGTTGTAGAGATGACTTTTACATAACCTAGAAATAATAAACGAAATGTAATTTTGAATTATCCGTTCAGAAGTGCTCTTAAGAAAAGTAGAATAAATATTTTTTTAATGATGAAATTGTCACACTTGCTTTTAATTAGCCGAAAAAGATATTTATGAGTATAATAAAATTGTTAATGGTAAAAGAACACTTGCCTTTGGTACTTAATGTCTATGTTATTTATTCTTTGATGTGGCATGATTTCAGAACGAAAGCAGGCTATGCAAACTATGAGACGCCATGTTGAATAAAATATGGCAATAATTGAAAAACTATTACTTTTTGTTCACAAGAAAGTGTTTGATGGGAGTGTGCGACGGAACTGCACAATTTGATTCCACCTTGCCCTTTCCATCATCGGACTACAAGACGTACGGCCATGCGCCATTGGTACATGGTGGATATCCCACCCATACGCACAAAAGAGTTTTGCTAATACTTTCATTGTGCGCACAGCTAAGGAGTGGAATTCCCTGTCGGAGTCTTTGTTCCCTGATAGCTACAACCTACGGTCTTTAAGTCAAGAGTAAATAGCTTACTTTTAGGAAAGCGTGCTCCATCGTAGACCACATCATCGCTTACCATCAGGCGAGATAGTGGTCAAACGCGAGCCTACCGAATATTTTTTTAAAAATCAAGAAAGAGTATTTTTCCTCAATTCGTGATATTTTTTCTCTTTTTCTATAAATGTACATCTCGTGGCTGAAAATGAATCATCGCAAATCATCATCCAAATCCGTTCAATTGTTAATGTTGTAATTGAATTACGTCTAATATTATCGTCGATATAATATTAGTAGAAGTAGTAGTCTCAAAACGGTGAAGGAAAACATCGTGAGGAAACCGGCATGTCCTAGAACCAAAAATTTGAAGACATGTGACATCCACCAACCCGCACTGGGCCCGCGTGGTGGATTACGGCCCATGCCCTCTCACAGAGAGGAGACCTGTGTCCCAGCAGTGGGAACATTAATAGGCTGATGATACGAATATTAGTAGGAAGAATTCTAGATACATTATCTTGTAAAATCGATATACATACCTACATATAAAAGGCATATACGCAATAATATTGAAATTGGCTATCGAGCCTTACAAAGGAATCACGTCGATTGATATTTCTTTCATAACGTATTCCATTTTCTGGACAATGAGAAACCTCCAATTGCGAATTGCGAAGCCTCTGTCGTTACAAGTAAATTAGAAAAGGCAAATCCCGTCTTATCTTCCTGTAGCCGTGAAAAGATATTTCAGCCAGTGACAAAGCCATTACTAGACGGCATTTTGTTAACAATGAGAAAAATAAAAATGTTTTCTTAAAGCTTGTAGCAGCATTATTAAATAAACACGCAACGCTTGGACAATAATCAACTGAATTTTTACACGATTCTAACTATAAATAGTTCTTTGGATGTTTACGCAAACAATTTAAAAAAATATATCGTGAGAACATCGCTCTTAATGGACGTTCTTTAAGGTTCAAAATCATCTGAAACTTTGACACTTTAAAATTGGGAAAGTTACACCATGCCTGTCTATACTCGGTTAAAACTTTTAAACAACGCAAAGCGGTGGATAAAGAAACTTCGGTAGCGTTACGAGTATGCGTCAGGAAACACTTTGTCGGAAATGTATTGTGAAATTGATACGCATTCATTCAAAACAAATGGGAAAAGTTTTCTCAAGGTAATGGAATGACATGCAGGTTTGATTTATTTTATTGTTCCCTTGTCGAATAAAAAGTGGATAAAATATCACGCCAAATGAAGAAGGAAGAATTAAGGGAGTCGAAAAGCTATACATTTGCATAGAAATGATTTTTTTTCTTCGAATTAAAATTAACGAATAGGGTAACGCTTGATGTTTTTTTTTCTGCATTTTCGACGGAGTCAAATTGGCTGTTTAACTTGGAATAGCTCAGTGAGAAGTTCGAAAAAGTATGTCTAGTCCTTGGTCTGAAATATTAGGATAGATATAGAACTGTTCCAAGGAACCGTTCCCCGACTGCAATGAAAAGATGGTTTTAGTTTTTATGAAATAAATGTATCCGTTTTTTTTCGGCACGCTATTATATTTTTTTAAATTTCATGAGCCTATGTTACCCAGGATATCATATAAACATATATACCCGTTTCTAACGATACCACATACATTGACATCGGTTAAGCCGTTTAGAAGTTATGGTAGAATAAAGAAACTCACAAACATACATGGACCCTGAAAACATAACACTCGCTTTTTGGGTAGTCGTGTAAAAATAGCATAATAATCCGTACATACTCTTAATAAGATGACTGTCTTTTCTTAGTTATCCACGAAATAAAAAGGCACGATATAAGTAAATAAATCAAGTTGTCGGAACCCTCTATTTACTTTTACCCACCTCTCAATAAGGCTTGATCCAATAAGCGGTGACTAAACATGAGAAAAAAGTAATTTTGTTCGCGCAAAACACGTGCCGTATATAAAACCTCCTTTTATTTGACTGTAGAGAGAGCTTCATAGATATATTGGACTTAGTGAATGCAGGAAGGAAAAAAAAAGAAGATCAATCTTTTGAATTATTCCAAAACTAATTTAAAAAAAAATAGTCTTTACGTTCTTTTCTATCTAAACTAATATTATGAAGGGGTAAAGGAGAATGTGCATTTTGTAAGGGAACTTGGGCCCCTTTGAAAATATGGTTGTATCTTGATGAATTTGGTTGTATATTGTAGAAAAAACACGTTATATTCATAATTAGAAAAAAAAAGTTTTCGGGGTTCACGAGATATAACGATGTTTCTATTCTTGAAATGAACCCTTACTACAATGCAATAAGGTGCATACAAATTTTCAAGTGACGGAACCTGATCTGTTTTCAACTGTTCATATAAAGTAAAGGACACGGATAGAAAAAAACACAAAATGTAAATAATGTTTTTGGATAATATTGAAATCACAGACACGATACCTCAAGGGGCGTGTGTATGGGCAATCACCTTTGATTGTTTTCATAGGTTTGTTAAATATTTTCTTAAGGGAGTGTTCTGATTACGAAAACTTTTTCACTGATAGATAATGGCACAATCGCTAGTGCCATTGGCTACTTATTACCCAGAAAAATGCTTGGTTCTTATGGAAAAGGACTCACACATCTTTCCGTATTAAAATGCCTATCAATCAAAATCAAATCAAAATCAAATTACCTACATGGGCACTTATAAAACGTCGACAAAAGGTGCACGGTTCGGGTTAGTCGTTTCCTATGGAGAAGAACCGGCAAGAAACTCCATGGTTAAAATTTTTGTGTTTACAATATTTCCATGTTACAGCATTAGTACTTGGATATGGGGGGACAACGTAGGCCCGACAATAAGTCGTACGAAATTAAAAAAACAAACAAAAAATATACTGTAAAACGAAATAAAAAGTTATCAAATGTTAACAATCATCTAGAAATCTAGAAAGCCTACAATGTTCACACATTCACAATCGGTAAAAGAATCTATAAAATTAAAAAAAAAAACAACACAACACTAAATTTAACATGTGGCACAAATACTGTTATCAGTGCTGTAACTATTCTTAGCAAAGGGCTATAGTGATGATTGAAAAATATTGTAAAAAGTCTAATTAAAAAAGAAAAAAAAATGAGATTGAGAATAGTTAGAGATATCCATATATTTGTGCCGTTTATGAGTTAACAGGGAAGCCGCATGCGCAGAGGGTGCCAAAGCCAAAATTTTTATCTTCAAAGTAGTCCTTGATTTTATATGCTTTTTTAATAAGGACACGTTTGATGTAGTTTTTGAACTTTCCATCGGTCAGTTATATATCTGACTTAGGCAACTTGTTATAAAAGCGTATACTGTTTATAAGAAAAGACTTGCTAGTTTTCGTTAATCTGAATTTGGGTATTACAATTTCGTGCTTACTGCGTGTATTTAAATTATGGAAGTCACTTCTAGTTTTGAAAAGCCCTCGATTTTTGCGGACATATAAAATACATTCCAAAATATAAAGTGAAGGTAGAGTCAGTATATCGATCTCTTTAATTTTTTCTCTGAGGGACTCGCAAGGACCCATTTTATAGATCGCGTGGATTGCCCACTTTTGTAAGATAAAAATTGAGTCAACGTCTGCTGCTGACCCCCACAGCAGAATGCCATAATACATAATACTGTGGAAATAAGCATAGTATTACTAGTCTAGCTGTGGTTACATCGGTTAACTGTCTTATCTTCCTTACTGCATAGGCAGCCGAATTTAAGCTGCCCGAAAGAGTTCTAATGTGCGCGCCCCACTGCAATTTTGAATCGATAGTAATCCCCAAGAATACAGTTTCCGTTATTATTTCAAGATTTTTGCCTTCAAGATTTAGATTTAGGTCACGTTGAGGTATATTTGGTAAAGAGAACTTTAGACATTTTGTTTTTTTCGCAATCAGTAAAAGATTATTAGTTGCGAACCATTCCGAGAGAACAATTAGACTTTCGTTGACATGTAAGACATCCGTATCTTTCATATTATTTTAAATTACAATTAGTACCATAACGCATAGCGCATTGCGCATTGCGCGTATAGCGCAGCGTTATTATCGTTGCACATGCTGAGATAGGATCCTTTTTGGTCTCGCACGGGGATATTTATTTTTATTTTTTTATATTAATTCTGTTTTGCTTATCTCGTGTCTCCTGTGCGGGTCACAAATAAATATTTTTCTTTCTTTCATAAGTTGTATGGATTTTGAAATCACAATACTTTCAAGAGACACAAATCTAGAAATTTATAATTTCCGTAAGTAGTTTTTCGTTCCCACTTAAATCCAATATTTTAAAGAACTCCTTTTTGTAATAACAGCATCTATTTTATATAGTTTCTTAATTAATAACACGGATTCAACAGGCATACGCCTTTTAAAACAAACATAGCTACTTTGTTTAGTAGGCCAAAGATCTGAAATTATTCCATTTAAAGCCAAATACCTATAGCTGCTTCGCTAAATTCTTAGGTCAAGGTTGCAATTATGTTTAGTAAGGTTTCAGTCAAAAAGGAATTGCTTACACAGAACTCAAGCTTTCTATTAACTCAAACTTTACACGCCTTTAATGCCAAACAAATCATAAAATATCTCACGTTTCAGTAAAGGATTGAGTATTTTGAGTAATGTTACTCTTTCGTGTGAAATTCAACTTGATTTCTCTATTTTATTATTGTGTTCACGGTAATGAAACTCGTTTCCTGAAATGAAAACGATCTGAACTCGAGAATTTATCATTTACTCGTTGTCTATGAAAATAATAATGTTTAAATTATTGTTTTCCTAGCGTTATTGCTTGTACGTGTCAACTGAAGATAAATAAATGGAGTTCTGGAAAATAAATAATTTTGGATGCTATGATTCGAATTCGGAATAATATCTCGCCGAAGCAATGAACAGGATTATCATCATTTTTCTGCATCAAGACTTCTTCTAAAACTTGCCCCACCTAACAAAGTGTATGACGGTAAGATTTCCAATTAAGGTAAGAGTGTCCTCGACGAGGATTCACCATATTGCAGACAGTATAAAGCTTAGATATACCTATAAGATCGCATCATAAAATTTTTAGGTAGTACTCCCTGGCACTATCATTGATATTTTTACGAGAGTCCATCGACTGTCAACTGTATATTGCCAATTTATCGACCCTAAAGATATTTCATCCATTAGCTTTTCAGCTTGAACATCGGCGCCAAGTTGCCAGTCTGTCGGTTTTTTATCGGTTACATTTCGGGGAGTGTGCGATGGAATTGCATGAACTAATTCCTCCTAGCCCGTTCCATCATCGGACTACAAGACGTACGGCGATGCGTCATCGGTACATGGTGGACATCCCACCCATACGCACCAAACGTTTTGGGGGTACTTTCATTATGCGTACAGTTAAGTAGTGGAATTCCCTGCCAGAGTCTGTATTTCCTGAGAGCTACAACCTGGGAATCTTTAAGTCAAGAGTGAATAGGTTTCTTCTAGGTAAGCGTGCTACATCGTCGACCACATCATCACTTACCATCAGGTGAGATAGTGTTCAAGCGCGGGCCTATGAATAAAAAAAAAAAACTCAGGTGTCAAAAAAAGGCTGACGGTAAACTTATCAACTCTTACTGACTTTTATCAAGAAATTAAAAAACATTCACATTAGGTCAGTTACAATCATCACTGCATAGTAACTAAATACAATATTTGGTCACGCAACACAAAATAATATAATGTAACATTATATTATTTTGTGTAAAAAAATAAAAATAAAAAATAACACATTAAACATATTGATTGTAGCAAAAATGGAAGATAAATCCACGCATGATATAACTAAATCACTTATAAGCCTTCCTTCCTTATGCCTTTACGTAAAATAAACAGTTTAGTAAAATCCCGAAAATAACTAAGTTTCTGTCCACCATATCCCGTCTATAAATCTTGAAGCTTGCCAATAAATCTGAGGATTACCCAGCTTTTTCGGTAAACTCTTATTATTATATAATTTTTCACATTAGGGTCACCCTGCTAGTGTTATACTATTCAGGAGGTTATTATTTCTTTGTTATGCACATAAGTAAAATAATAACAATTTTGTTACGGTAAACGCACATGTTTAATTGTAATCAAATCAATCAAAATGAGTTGGAATAATCTAGGACTTATCCAAAAAAATGGAAATATACGCCCGTAACAGCATTTAATTCAACTCTTGTAGTGAAACATCGTCTTCCTAACAAGGGTTATTACAAACAAACGAGACGAAAGCTATTCTCCATTAAATCGCTCGGGGACATTATGCTAACTACTCAAAGGAGTCTGCAATAGAATGTGAAACAATAGTCGACAAATACATCACTTCTACATGGAAAGATAAACACATTGAGACAGAGTAATCTGTTGTAAGATGGGAACAGACTTGATAAGTAGGTGCCCATACAATATATCGTCTGTATTTATTTAGTCATTTTGTGATTAGACTCTCAGACAAACTCTCTTATTATAACTATTAATTTGACGTGGTTACGGTGCGATCCCATTGAGAGCTATTAAGAAGTAGTTTTGTAGCTCAAAAAACGTTTTCACAATTTTTTATGAAATTATCTTTAGCGTTTTTATTTGGAAGTAGAATGTTTTTTTTTTGTAAGTTTTCTTTTTCACTTTTTAGTTTTTAGCTGTGGTATATAATGAGCAAGTTATAGTAAGGTACCTATAATGCCTGAATAGATTACCCAAATGACACAAAACTAACATAACCGGTGAAATGAGGGTGTACCAAGGTGAACTGCGCATATCCGCGTACCGTTTTAGAGCGTACCGTACATAACTGTTATGAAATGGCGTAAACAATAAACAGACATGCGATTGCAGCAATCTCGAGTGATTTGCCTTTGTTTATTGTAGATTTCTGTTGTATATCTACGAAGTTCTTCAGATATTGATGACCACACTATAAGCACCAGCTTTCAAATAAAAAAGCAATTATCAAAATCGGTTCACTTAGTAAAAGGTTTTGAGGAAACAAAAATAAAAATAAAACAGTCGAATTGAGAACCTCCTCCTTTTTGAAGTCGGTTAAAAAGGGATACCACAAGGTTTTGACAGAAATGACAAAATAATATAGTTCACTAATTTAGAATCTAGAGCTAATAGCTCTCAATGGGACTGCGGCCTATAAAAGAATTTATACACGTCAAGTAATACGAACTGGATGTTAGAAAAGCAACATGTCATCTATTAATGATTGAGTGGGTTGCAAAATGCAAAATGTGTAAAATAAGTTCATAATAATTATGTATTTGACCCAAAGTTCAGACACGCAAAATATACTCGCTGACGCCATAGATATAGTATGTACAAGATACACAGAGTCAGATGGAAAACGAAACCGAAAATATAAAATCTATGTGTGAGGGAATTTGTCCATGTGTTAGTTAAAAAAGTGTTGATAAAAAGTCCATGTTCAATATCGATATCGATACTTGGTGAACACCTTAAGAAACACGATTGCTGGGCAAAAACCATGCTTTGCTTTAATTAAAATACAAATTACATAATAATATCTCGCATGTATTTAAAATACGAAATACAAAATATTTTTAAGTCGTGTATTTAAAATGTAAAGTACAGTATTTTAACTATTTTTATTTAAAATACAAATAACAAAATATTCATTCATTGGTCATTCATCGTGACATTCGTACTAATAAACTTAATCAATACACAGAAGTTCGGTGAAAATAACCGTTTGAAATGAAAATGATAATTTACAAGGTACTTGAAAATTTGACGTACGCGGTCGCCATTTTGCTTATGAAAGCTATCAAGCGCTATTTTCTGCAGAACGCATCTATTAATAAAATCGCTGAATGTATTTTGAAGCCACAAGTATTTGAAGTACTAATAAAAAAATACCGCAGTCAGGTATTTGAAATTGACGACACCGTTGGCGTAGTGGTTGAGCGATCGGCTGCTGCGCTGCGTGTCGCGAGTTCGATTCCCGCACGGAACAAATATTTGTATGGCCTGCAGATAGTTCAATGATAAATGATATTATTTCTGTAAGTTGGTTTGTACAAACACGTTTACATATTTTATAAAAGTAGATGAGGTCTGTTAGAGGTATCTAGATGGTTTGAAAACTAACACTAGGTTGGCCACTAACTAACCATACGATAGGAAGCGTCATTCTTACAGGCACAATTAAAGTAGGTATAGATTATTTCATTAGAAGTCGTCGATGTTTTCTTTGTATGCAGTATTTCGATTCAAAATGTTTACTACATATTGTAGAGTTTTTATTTGGAGACCATCCATCTCTGTTTAAAATTCGAATCCATTTTTCTCTTAATACAGAATTATTTGGGAATCTGTAGGTACATAAATGTTATATATTATTATTTACACAACAGAAAAAATTGCTGATGAGCAGAGCACTGATGTATTCTAGCCACTGTAAAACTAATAAATGCATACAATTATAATGACCCTAAATAGACTCCGCACTCGGGTTGGCCGCAGCAAGGACAACCTCCTCAGGTGGGGGTTCTCTGATGGCATTAGTCTTCAGTGCTTATGCAGCATCTCTCCGCAGACCATGGCCCATCTCACGGAGAGCGCAGCATGCCCTGTCACCTGTACTTACGAAGACCTTATGACTGCGTCACCGAATGGTATTGCCGTGGCTGAATTCTGGGCCAAACACAATATTTAACTTTTTATATTTGCCATCGACACGCTAAGGAGAAGAATATAATGACATTCCTAAACCTACTCAAAGTAACAAAACATCAAAACACTCCGATTTTTTTTGAAAAATAAAGGCAACAATAAACATGCAACTTTAAGTACAGTTTCGATAAAAACATCTTCTCAATCGTAACTTAAATCTATTTTAACAAAACCTGACTAAATAAGTTTGTATTCATGTCATGATGTCACTAAAAACGATTAAGTTTTTATCGATACTCATGACGTCACCGCTTTGTCAAGCCCTAGCGTAAACAATCAATTTACTCTTTTACATAATATTTTCTCCAATTTTGTTTATATATACGAAATATACTTATATATAACATTGGAAATCAATATACTATTGTAAGAATCTTTTTCTGAGCCGATTACTAGCAGAAATTCGTCAAAGTATGGTTCAAAACAATCCAAGGACAAAATTGTATTTACCTGTGAAACGTGTATTTATTGGGGTTATTTCGTCTTGTAACGTCAGATTCACTCACAGAACAAGTCACCATAATTGTATAATTAATATTATCAATTTAAATCTAAAGATTATTATTTAAATGCAAGAAATTCACCGCGGCGTAAAACAGATTGTCCGCTAGGTTTACTTTTTCGCGAAAAACATGACATATCGGTACGTCATTCACGCTCTCTTTTTCTCTTGGGTGGTTTGTACTTGATTAGGATTTCTCGCTCGCACGCTTCGTGTATCTTTTTGCGTAGCAAAAATAATCCTAAATCTATGGCTGACGCCTAAATAATATCATTGTTGTCGAATACCTAGATAAACTCCGGTTAAAAACGTACTCCAGAAACTAGGCATAAGTACTGAAAATACTGGAAAACTTTGAAATAATTAGTATAATTTCAAAGTTTTCCAGTAGTTTCAAAGCAAGTTGCTTTGCTGGCTACGGTTTCCCTAATTCATCGTTTGGAAAGAAATGAAGAAAGTAAACCGTATTTTTAAAAGGTGATTTTAGAAGATCAAGGTTTAAGTTAGGCTGGTGACTGACATAATTCAGCACTATTCCGTAACCATTCTGTGAATGTACTAAATTGTCACACATGTTTCTTGACATCCGTGATTTATTGCTAAGCAAACATTCATGACAAAGACATGTTTTCCTAGAGGGTTGAGAGTTATTTAACTAAGTTAATAATAATCTTCTCTTAACAATCTTATTAGGACGGTAACTTGCATCATCATCATCAGGCTTTTTTAATGTTCCCACTGCTGGGACATAGGCCTCCTCTCTGTGAGAGGGAATGTCACGTAATCCACAATCCACATCTGCGGGTTGGTCTTACTTCAACTTCAACTTGCATCATTGTAACGAAATCTTATCATTCAAAAAAATAAAGAAAAAAATAATTAATAGTTTTAAAGACAAGGAATCGCCATGAGTGTTTCAGCTACTTGTAAAAGATTAGGAGCCAGCCTTTTTTAATCGTGTATTTTCTGGTTTAGAGAGTCAGTAAAATTATTTGAAAACTCGGTTAAGTATTTACCAAAAGGTAGATAACTGCTAAATATATTACAGTTGTCAGTTAAATAATGAACCTCAAAACATATTCTGTACACCAAGAAATGGTGCAACTTTAAACATCCAGTAGGCAACCATTGTAATTAAAATTAACTTCATTAAGTAAAATAACGAATTAACTGACATTAATTAATGAACCTGAACAATATTCTGTACACCAAGAAATGGTGCAAATTTAAACATCCAGAAGGAAACCAATGTAATTAAAATTAACTTCATTAAGTAGCGCACTAGGTAATCCTCACTATAACTTAGTGGCCAAGTGATAACTTAAATGTTTTGCTTGCCAAAACTGAAACAGAAATTGAGTAAGCAACTGTAGTTTGAACTTACCTAGCTTTAGTTAGGATGACTCTATACGGAGTAGTATTACAACTTATAGATAGTGGGTTCATGCCCAGGCAGGCGCTTTAATTTGTGTAATTTATTTCATCACCACTGCTCTCAAAACTGTGGAGTAATACATTGTGAGGAAACTGGCATGTCCTAGAACCAAAAATTAGAAGACATGTGACATCCACCAACCCGCACTGGGCCCGCGTGGTGGATTGAGGTCCATTCCCTCTCTCACAGAGAGAAGGCCTGTGTCCCAGCAGTGGGAACATTAATAGGCGGATGATGATGATGATGTGAATCTACTTCGATTTGCTAACATCTTTTGATCACAGGGTACAACACTATTTTTATGTTACAATAAAGTGGTAACCCACCATGGTAATTTCATCTTAGTCCAGATAGTAAAAAATCGAAGCTTAGACGGTTTAATTGCGTGTTTTTATAGCTTCTTGTCTTACTCTTAGTGTTAAACCAGATTGACTCAGAGTTGAGTCGACGCTTCAAATGGCGCAATGGACTTTTGTACATCTTAATAAAACTGTGTGCATTACGTTGTGGAGATAAGAGTCAATTATGATGTGTACATTTATCGACTGGTATGTTGCTTCGCTTTGACTCTTACAAAATTATAAGCGGTTCATAAGATTAGAGATTTAAAATGATTAGGCTCATTGGATTCACAAGACTAAATTAACAGACATTCATTCGTAAAAATACTTGATGCGATCAAGTATTTTCCTTCAGCTAAAAGAGAATACAATTCTAGCGTCCTTGTTCAATTCATTCTATTCACATTAATCCCAGAGAACTATAGATCTCTCTTACTCAAGATAAAAGTATGGAAATGGCTTTTCTACTAAGTCTCACAATGGCTAGAGGGTCATCGAGCGGTTAATCCGCTTAGCTGGCAACAAAACCACTCCGCCGCCACGCCATCGCCACAAAGTGGGATCCAATACACGAACAGACTAGAAGCACATTATGTTCGTGCATCGAACTGTAGATAATATTGGAACAATGAGATTAGTATTAGTGGTGAGATTATTGTGCTACTTCTATTAGTCTAGTCTCGCTTTTATGAGTCTTCATAAAATCCATCTTATTAATGCTTTATTTTATAAGATTGCAAACAGTTTTATACTATTGAAGTGTACAATTAGTTGTCTACAAGCATCCCGCCTCCGGCCTATTATTATAAATACTTGATCATCAAATATTTTAATACTAAAATGCCGAACCCTAGAGGCTCTAGACAATAGTGGCACTCGATGTCAGCGAAGGAGATAGTCGAAAAGTCAAAATTTAACGAATTAATCATGAGATTTTTCGATATCGCTTGTCAATCCCATTCAGTTTTGCCTTTTTGACAATCGCCATTGCCACGCTTTAGCTACGCCTTCTTTACGCCACTTGATCATCATCAAAGATTTTAAGATTAAAATGCCGGACCCCAGAGCCTCTAGAGAAGTGGCATTTGATGTCAGCGAAGGCGATAGTCGAAAAGTCAAAATTTAAGGAATTGCTCACGAGATTTTTCGATATCGCTTGTCAATCCCATTCAGTTTTGACTTTTTGACAATCGCCATCGCCACGCTTTCGCTACGCCTTCTTTACGCCACTTGATCATCAAAGATTTTAAGATTAAAATGCCGGACCCCAGAGGCTCTAGAGAAGTGGCATTCGATATCAGCGAAGGCGATAGTCTAAAAGTCAAAATTTAAGGAATTAATCACGAGATTTTTCGATATCGCTTGTCAATCCCATTCAGTTTTGCCTTTTTGACAATCGCCATCGCCACGCTTTCGATGATTGAATGTCACTTGGCCTCAAATCCAATGCAAATTGTCAAGTGTTTTTTATTTTTTATTATTGATAGGCTCGCGCTTGACCACTATCTCACCTGATGGTAAGCGATGATGTGGTCGACGGTGTTACACGCTTGCCTAGAAGTAACCTATTCACTCTTGACTTAAAGACCCCGAGGTTGTAGCTATCTGGAAACACAGACTCCGGCAGGGAATTCCACTCCTTAGCTGTACGCATAATGAAAGTATTTCCAAAACGTTTGCGTTTACGAGTGTGTGCTAAGCGTAGAGATTGGCTGTTGAAAATTTATTCCAACTTATCAGTCAGCAGTAACGTACGTGCATTATCTCATATTATACATTTTCGTATCGGAAACGGGCCATTATATATATATATAGTTATTCAACCAGCACCCTTTGGCCCTGGAGGACAGAAATGCTGCTTGGAGTCAGGTGTGAGAGTAGAAGTAATGATATCTCAAAAGTTATTATTAATGAGTAGAATAAAAATACTCGTAGAACTCATTCTATACCTAATTTAACTTCGTATTTGTCTTTAATTTTGCAGAGAGGTCTTACTAATATTATAAATGCGATAGTTCGAATGCATGTATGTTTGTGACTCAATCATGCCAGAATGGCTGAACGGATCTTGATGAAATTTGGCACAGAGATAGATTATAGACAGGAATAGCACATAGGATACTTGTTATCCCGCGCATAGATAATTCCTGCCAAAATATTCCCTCCGGATAATTTTCGACTTTCGTGCGGGCGAAGCTGCTTGCGGAAGCTAGTAACCTCTAAATTTGTTCTCGCTGTAGCTTCATCGAGTAAATCCGAGTAGTTTAACAAAACCACTAGAACACTATAGTAGCCGAACCATACCCCCGTGGTGAAATCACGTACACTACGCAATGAAACTATGCTTAATAATTATTGTATCTAGAAAAGCTATTATTAAACTTGCATTCTAGGAGAACTAGTATTATTGGTTATTAACACCAAAAAGTGTAAAATTAAACGCAGAAACTGTCATAAACAATTTATGACCAAACAAATCGAGAGAAAAGTATTAAATTACGGTCTTCCTCAGTTGATCCATCAATTCAACCTTTGTCGCAACGGCGCCCATCCACTTCAAAACAGCGTGAAATGTTACCATTGACACAACATGATCATCATTACTAGTCTGAAGTTATTACGAATAACCAAGTGATAAATAATTCAACGACATTTTCTGTTCCCAACAAAACGGTTACAATAAACTTCCCAAATTGCGAAAACGTATTTAATACTTACTAATATAAATTTGTAATTTGGTTATGTAAGATAAATACTCGTCACAACTAAAAGCATCTCCTTTTTACCCGACTGCCGAATGAGGGTAAAATGTTTATTAAATTAGTCTATGTATGTATGTATGTTTTTTCCTATGTGGCATTATAGAGACCGAACGCGTTGGCCGGTTTTGATGATTCTTACGTCAATCGATTCGTCTTAACTTTGCGAGTGTCACTGGCTACATTAAAATTGTAAAATAGAAAAAAGGCGGATTTTCGGCGCTAAATGGTGGGGACCCATTTTTTTTTTCCAAGACCATCATGTGAGATATCAAAATAAAGGGTTTTAAGAGGTGACTTCAAACATATGTAACACTTATATGTTTACAGGTACCCAATTAAAAAAAAAAATGTTGACTTAAAACATATTAACAAAAATAGTTATTTAAAAAATTCAAAAAACCCAAGACGTAAACAAGAAGAAAATCATGCTGTGATCCCAGATGTATCCGCTGAGTGCACAGCATGATTTTCTTCTTTTTTAGGTCTATGTAGTTCGCTTCCTAAGTAGTCGGGTTTTTTGATTTTTTCAAAAACTTTCTTTTAAATATTCTCATAGAGGGGAATGAAAAGCAGAGTGTGCCACACGGTACCAACATTATTTAACCTCAAAATACGTCCTTTAAATCCCTCGCTACGCTTAGGATTCTACTTCGGTCTGGATCTGGACTCAAACAATCGCTCTCGCCCTCTGTTGAGGGCGAGAGCGATTGTGACACAATCAGTCTACTATTATAATATGGTTCTCACTATTTATCATCAATACTATCACTCCTATTCAGTATTTACTTAGTAGTTACAAGTACTCGTAGCGAATTATTTTAGTACAATGTGTGTTCAAGCAGCATAAAGGTATACAAGAGGTGGTTAATGAATAGGCGTGTTTGTAATAAAAGCGCTATTATAATTTAATCCTAACTAATTCCATTTCAGAATTAGTACGACCCGTAGCACAAACATTTGACCGAAATCACTGTAGTGAATAAATAATCTACAAAATAATTGGGTACCAAGTTGTGATAATCAATCGATGATTTTTATTGTAAAAGTATGTTCAGAGAAAATAACAAAGACAAATCGTTTTAAAAAATAATAATTCATAAATAATAACTATTTAATAATAATTATTATTTTTATTATTATAATCTCATAATAACTGTCGCAAAAATACTTCATGTAAACACATAGGTAATAATAATACCAGCTTGTAACTGTCCCACTGCAGGGCAAATGCCTCTTCTTATTCAGAGAAGGCAAGAGCATGATCACCGCGCTTGCTCAAGACACCTAAGCACATCTAAACACCATAAGCGAGTTAATTCAAAAGTCATCAAACAAGCAAACCATTTTTCCTCTCATGACTTAAAAATGTTGCAAATCTAAAAATCATGTCTAACAATACTTTTCAACATTTTAAATAAGCTCGACGCAAAAATATATATGTATTCAAACGTCAGAGACAGATATTACAGAAGACATTTTAATATATTATTATGTCTAGCGAAGATCTTTACCGATTTGAGAGTAAAGCGGTTTTATTGTATGATTGAAATAAACGTTATCTTTTAAATTGATTGTGAATTTTTTTTTTTTTTTTTAAACGTTGAAAGTGCCTTTTGATTTTGCACACAAGCCTCCTAGAGAGGAGGCCTGTGTGAGGAGGTCTCACAGAGGTGAGAGAGAGAATGGGCCTTAATCCACAACGCGAGCTTAGTGCGGATTGGTTGATGTCACAGGTATTCGAATTTTTGGTTCTAGGACACCGGCAGGTTTCCTAACGATGTTTTACTTCACCGTTTTTAGAGCAGGGGTTATGAATTCACAAAGTAAAGCGCCTGCCTGGGTTCGAACCCACGACCTACATACGACACGTAAGTCGGGGCCGTTACCACTGGGCCACCATTGTTTTTTAAACAACTAATTGAGCTTATTCAGTAATAACCGATCTAAGGGTTGTTTTGAGAACATAACCAGTTTATTTACTTGCTGATTTTTATACATACATTTTAGGTAAAGTCGGCAAAATTAATTGCTCACCCGCCCTAAGCGTATTTTACATTCCAATACTCTTAGGTTAAATTTTGCTTAAAATATATTTTTGATTCAATATAGATACATAATTTCGTAGCAAATGAAATATTTTTTCGGGTATCATCATCTGCCTAGCCTTTTTCCCAACTATATTGGGGTCGGCTTCCAGTCTTACCGGATTCAGCTAAGTACCAATGTTTTACATGGAGCCTATCTAACCTCCACAACCCAGTAACTGGGTAACACGGTACCCCTTGGCAAGACTGGTGTCAGATCTCAAGTTTCTGACTACCCGTAACGACTATCAAAGATCTTCAAATGACAGCCGGGACCAACGGCTTAACGTGCTTTCCGAGGCACGGAGGAAACTTGGTATGTTGAAATGGTCACCCATCCACGGACTGACCTTGTCAAGCGTTGCTTAACCTTGAAGATCAACCAGTACGGCTGTTATTATTTAGCCACGAGCTCCTCGTATTTTTCGGGTATCTGATATTTAAATTACGTGCGTTTAATTCTTGTGTAACGTCCAACTTTCTTGAGAAAAAGATAAGTACGCAACCCAAAACGATTTTGACCGATGTAATTTATAAAGAAAGCTACAATAAATACTTCAACTATGAACAACATAAAATATGTAGCACACGGTTAAATAATGAATTAACTTAATACTTTAATCAATAAACCACTCATCATTGTATCAAAAATGTTAGTTTAGAAGCTCGAACGGTGAAAACTGTGCCGAGGACAGTCACGCAAGGTAACTATTAATTTGACGTGACCTATCATAATGATAAGTAAAGTTTTCGATGTATTTGCGACTGAAACCTTTACAATATGGAAATTCTTAGCCAACTCTTTTAAAATCCAATTGTCATACAAGAAAAACGAAAGTTAAAAATATGCTCTGCCTTGAAGTTGATTCTGAATTCGTTAGTGTACACCAAAACAATATTCAATACAATGTGGTAAGAAATTACATGCACAAAACAGCAAAGCAAAGTAGCTGAAGCTGCATGCACTACTTATTTTTCCGACATATCAGTTTTTGCCTGTTGTGGTACTTTTCAGCCCAACATTGATTCGGCTGCAAGCTTAACAAGCAAATCATCATCATCATCATTTCAGCCGAAAGACGTCCACTGCTGGACATAGGCCTCCACCAGGCGTCGCCACATTTACCAATCCCGTTCGTCTCGCATCCAACCTTAACCAGGTCATCGGTCCACCTAGTGGAAGCAAATACTCAAACTTACATTAGTTTTTAATCTAAACCAATATAATAAAGAGGTTGAACTGTTTGTTTGATATAAGTAGGATTGGGTTTATTTTTATATTTGTTACTAGCTGTGCCCGCGGCTTCGCTCCCGTCATTTGTCTGCCAACTCTACCCTACTTACCTTCCTGCCGACCCTACTAACCTACCTGCCAATTTTTTCTCTAAAGTCATCCTTCTTTCGCGGAGAATTTTAACATCGCCATTCAGCAAATGTCTTCAAATGCACAACGCCATCTATCGAGAGTATCTGAATTGCGCGTGTGTTGTGATAATTTTACTTCTTGAACATTTTAAATTCATCTAACTTTTGATAGAGTGAACCGATTGCAATATAACAAAAACTAAGTAATTCTTCAAGTTACGCAAAATCTTTATGTATAAAAGTAATTTACATTGGTTTCGTACATTTTACGTGATGCGTGCACAAATAAACAGACAAACAGACAAAAATTCCAAAAATGCCGGAAATAGGTTCTATTTATTTATCCTTTATCACCCTGGCTATTTTTTTTGGAAATATTTTCGATGTACAAAAATTACTTTTCTACAGATTTATGATGATTGATGATGATGATTATCTCTGGCAGAAAAAATGCACCGTTCTAGTGCCACGGTAGCAAAATCCCGGAGATAAGACAAGTTAATTAAATGATATCGACATAAATCAAAGCGAGGTGGAGCGATGGCCTGGTCAATGCACAGGACCGATCAGTGATTATGTCCAGCAGTGGACGTCGTTCGGCTGAAATGTTGATGATATCAAAGGCAAAATCAAGTCAGCCATAGTTAAAATATTACGTATTTATTCAGCTATTTATTATATAATTATTTCGATTCGGTTTACATGTTTCGCTTGCTTCTCTGAAGTCGGTTACTCTGTGATGCGATAAGGACTTCATACGAATTTCATTATATTCATTTATCATATTAATTCTGTAATATATTATGATAGGTATTGGCGATAGAATTATATAAAAACCGGCCAAGTGCGACTCAGACTGGCGCACGAAGGGTTCCGTACCAATATCGCAAAAAACGGCAAAAAAACACGTTTGTTGTATGGGAGCTCCACTTAAATATTTATTTTATTCTGTTTTTTAGTATTTGTTGATGTGACGGCAACAGAAACCTTCTTCAGAGTCTTTAAGTCAAGAGTGAATAGGTTTCTTCTAGGTAAGCGTGCTACATCGTCGACCACATCATCACTTACCATCAGGTGAGATAGTGGTCAAGCGCAAGCCTATCAATAATTAAAAAAAAAAAAAAATACATCATCTGTGAAAATTTCAGCTCTCTAGCTATCACGGTTCATGACATACAGCCTGGAGACAGACAGACAGACGGATCGCGGAGTCTTACTAATCGGGTCCCGTTTTACACTTTTGGTACGGAACCCTAAAAACCAGGCAAGTGCGTGTCGGAATTCATACATTTAGGGTTCCGTACTAAAACGCCAAAAAAAGTTGGTTGTATTAGGAAAAAAAATTAAATTTTAAAGGAAAAATCTGATTCCTCAATTTATTTGTATTTTTAGTAACATACACGTAATAGTAAACATTATCACTAAATTTGAAGTTCATAGATCAATGTAAAGTAAAAAAAAATGCCGAAACAAAATTTTGAAAAATAATCTGACTTTGGTGGCTTCTCATTCCATTGATTTCCAATATTGTTTAAGATAAGAAATAAATCATCATCATCATCAGCATATTAATGTTCCCACTGCCGGGACACAGGCCTCCCCTCTGTGAGAGGGAATGGGCCGTAATCCACCACGCGGGCCCAGTGCGGGTTGGTGGATGTCACATGTCTTCGAATTTTTGGTTCTAGGCCATGCCGGTTTCCTCACGATGTTTTCCTTCACCATTTTGAGAGCAGTGTTGATGAAAAAATTTACACAAAATAAAGCGCCTGCCTGGGCTCGAACCCACGACCTACAACTTGTAAGTCGCGGCCGATACCACTGGGCCACCACTGCTCTAAGAAATACATTATTTATCTAATCATTGAGCTCCAAAAAACCCTTCAAAATATTTAAAAAAGACGGTTTGTATGGCTTTGGGTTAACAAGATGCATGTACTGTGCAAATTTTAATTGACTTTAGCTCCAACCATTTGGCTGTAAAACCTGTGTGACAGACGATGGACAGACTGACGGACACGTACGTGTCAGCAATATAAAGTGTCAGAAATATGAAAATGGGTTTAACAAAAAAAAAGGTCTGTTACAATCATTGTCAAACAATGAGTAATTCATTCAATTTACATTCAAATTATTCCTAATTTTAAAAGGGGGTCTTTTTCCATTTACTGATTACATTTATGTTTTTCAAGCTTTATATTAAAATGCAATGTATGTATTAATGTGTGTTCGGGTCAAATCTTGCAACTTAATTTTAAAGCAGTTATCTTCAACCGATTACAATGAAATTTTACGTACAGTTTTGGTTTCAATGACACTGTACGGTAAGCTGAAAAGCTTGTTTAAATAAAGTTTTGCTTTAATTGGAAAACAAAAATATGATACAAGAACGTGCCTATCAATTTTGGCATAATTATGTCTCTGTCGTCAATGATTTAACTTGTATTTTATAAATCTGTCACGAAATTACATACTTACCAAACAATTTAGTTTTTGAAATCATAACTCCACTATTTTCTAAACAGCGATTTGTGGCCACATTTCCTCATATTAAACCATATTGCAAGCCCGCATTAATCTCATTCAGCTATACTTCAGACATCAAAACTAATTTCAGCGGGCTGGTTAGTTTTCTAATCAACAAAAGCTCTTTGTACTGAACTCGGTTCCGCCTCGGTTTGACTGCAGACAAAACTCGTATATTAAGCAGATGTGAGTAGGAACTGCGGTATGCAAACGTTTTCAAACGCAGCTAGAAGACATTGTTGCTAAAATAGTATTACTGGGTTGAGAAATGGGTCAGACTTTAGAGAGTTATCTGATGGAAGTAGGATATAACGCGTTTAAACCGTTTAATTTGTCTTATGTTATCAGAGTAAAATTCTTAAACTTTTCACTTATCATGTAAGGGTGATCCTAATTCCAATCCAATCGATTAATCGTCGATCGATCGGTAGTAGAAAGGATCATTCGACGTCGAAATATAGATAATATCTGACCTGCTCAACAAACAAATTGCCGTGCGTTCAAGCGTTTCTGCCATAACTATTATTGGAATCAAATATGTTATGTTCATGCTCACAATGTTAGGACCCATTAATATTAATGCTAATTTGTATCCGTGGTGCTAGGCAACTGGGCTTATCCCAGTTGTAAACGACCATTTGTGCCTATTAGCCGAATTTGTTGTATCCTTTTTGATATGGAGGGAAGTGGAAATTTGTATTTTGTCCTACTCCTCCATTATTCTTTTCTGATTAGTTTCGTTGCGGGATCCAAGACAGTTAAATTCATTCGCCGGTACTTCGTCGAACTTCATTGTTTCAGTGCTTTTCTGGTGGTCGCCACTGTTAAAAGAAAAGAAAAGAAAGAAAGAAAATACATTTATTTGTCACAAGCCATTAGAGCACACAATATAAAAAATGAAAAACAAAAAACAAAACTTAAAAACTATACGACAGTAAAAAAAAAAGAGAAAAACAATATAAGTATGACATTGTGTGTCCCACGGCTGCGCCAAATAGGACCAGTTCAGCAAAATGTCGCGCAACTAGTGCCCGACGCTGGTTTTCGACTGGACCTGTGACTGTGACGTGACGGACGTAAAGCAGTTTTATAGTGACACAATGTGTATGTAAAACAAGTACTTACTTATATAAAAGATAAAAAAGATGTGTTAATTACAATATAAAAAAAAAAAAACAGATACACCACAAATGAATAAATAAGGTGAGTGTGACAAGAAATGAGGTGAGCTGTGAGGGTAGGTAGGCTAATGCGTCATATTATTGAGGCATTCAGTGCGGCCATATCCAGTTTACGTTGCGCTTCCACCAGATACTGCCGTAAACGTTTTCTAAATGTGTGTATTGTGTTGGTTGTTCTGATCGGTGGTGGAATGTTATTCCAAACTTTGGAAGCCGCATAGCGAAAGCTGCCTCTGAACGCTGCTGTATTGTGCGATTGCGTCGAGAGTTGCTGCGAGCATTGCCTGTTGATTCAGGCTTTCAGGAGTTGCAGTGGTTTGGGAATAGTGCGGTGGGATTGACCTGCTCAACCCAGTGACTGGGTAACAGGATACTCTTTGGCAAGATTTCCGTCAGATATTCTGGCTTCTAGTCAGCAACCAGAAAATCTAACATCTGACTTGTAACAACTGTCAAAGATACAGACGACGGGTTTACAGGGGAACCTCGGTATGTAATGAGTAGTTCAAATTCAATATTCATTCCCAGCACAAATAGTCGATTACTATTTATGCTGGCAATACTAAAATGTATGAAGATAGTCTAGAAAAAAAACCTGTCAGCGCATAATAATGGCGTATTTTTAAGAGACTCACGATATTAATTAGTGTTTGTAAAACAATAAGTTTTACAGGAACAGAGGGTTGTGTCTTATTTCATAGTAAACCCTCCATATTCGTTATTTGAAAGTAGCAGTGGTTAGAAATAGTCTGGCTGGTTTACTTTATACCAATGAAAATAAATAGTTTTTAGTCTAATCTAAAAAAGGAGGTATTTTTAAACTACGAGTATTTCAAGAGCAACATTCAGAATAGCGGAAAATAAAAATTACTAGTCTGAAAACAATCTTTTTGTAGCAAATCCCGCGGTACCAATAAATCTCTGGTACATAACTGTTATTGCAATAATAAAAACAGAGCAGATACTTAGTATCGCGTCTTAATACATTACCCGTTACATTGTGCTATAAAAACCGAGTGTACGGTCGGCAAAACAGTTGTCTGCCAACGTTACCTAAATGAAAATACTTTAGTAAGACATCAATTCCGTCCGTCATTTCAATTTAATACATAAAGTCATCGTCACTTCAAAATTAAAGAGATAAACAATATTATAGAGCGACACTGAGACCGCCGGTTCCTGAAGGATAAATAAAACAACAATTAACACACCATACTGTTAAATCTTGTGTTGACTGGCTCTGAATAGCTGTCCGAAATATCAACAGCCCACCAAGTTAGTCTTTTGATTGGGCATCAGAAGTCCAATAACAACGCCTTCAAAAACCGGCGGTTAATAAGTTAATCTCAAAGTTATCTCGTAGGTGACAAGTGAAAATAGATTTTATTGTTTAGACGTTCAAATAGACTTCATCTTGAAGTAACTCTCTTTTTTGCCAACTGTACAGTCATAAACTGCACTCAGTTTACGAGAACCCGACAAAATAATAGTATCAATCGTAAAACATGTCCAGATAGAAAATTGTTCCGTGAATTTTATGCTCTGGCCGCGGCTGTGCGGGACAGACTGTTTGCTTGAATCGTTTTCCATGTTATTAATCTTCATGTTTGCTAGATAATAGGGTATGAGCAAATAATGACAGCACACATATACACACACGCACATGTATGCCACGTACAATAAAGGTTAGAGATTAGAAAGGGCGAATTATTTGTAAGTCAACTACGTTGCCTTCTCTGTTTGAGAAGAGGCTTTTGCCCTGAAGTAGGTCAGATACAGGCTGGTATTATTTATCTATAACTATGTTAGATTGATTATGATGATTAAATGCTGACTTTCGAATGGGTGCTCCATTAACATTGTTCATTGCCTCGGCGCTTTTCTGGTGGTCGCCACTGTTGATTCTGGCTTTCAAGAGTTGCAGTGGTTTGGGAATAGTGCGGTGGGATTGTCCCAAAAAAAAAACATTGTTTACATAGAAAAGCAATAAAAAAAACAAATATATAGTCTTATTCTTCTTTTCGTGTGAGGATGTGTCACTAGCGGGGTGCCAACTGAAAATCAGCGCTGGGTGTCTGACATCCAGCAAATGCTGAGTTGGTAACCCTTTCGGTATGGGCACGCCAGGCGCAGTAATTCTTAAACCCAGTTTGTACTTTTTTTACTATTCTTCTCTGTTACTTTGTGATTATTGTTGTTGTGTTGTGTCTGTGTCGAATAAATGTCTTACTATTCTATTCTTTATATGTGGCCACCTCTGGTGTCAGAGTTGATTAAGCCGCCTCTGGGGAACCCCACAGGCCACTGACTTGGCTATTTCAGACTGACATTAACTATATACTACATGTACATACATTTACTATATGTACATATGTATACGTGTAACTGTCAGGCAAGGCCTTGCATGAGTCTTTTGCGGGCGAAGAGGTTGAAACTAATGAACGTCTTTCTCTATAAGAACAGTTGAGTTACTAATCAAATTAAGTAATTGAAAATAACGTAAAAGTAAGTGAGCAATCGGTTACTATCATTACTCGGTATCATTCTTCGGTTACTCTTCAAGTTTTGTCACAAATTCCACAAATCAATACCGCTATTTTGTTGATCAATATTCCCTTTCAAATCTTTCAAATCTTTATTTCTTTGCAAACATGGGTAATTTGTACATAGATGTTCTTTTTTACATAATAAAGTCCTCCATATTCTACCGTCACATGGGCATGCAAATATTATTCATTTTAAAATTAAATCAAATTAAAATACAATACGAATAAAAATAAATGCCAATAAATGTTAAGTTTAAATGTCGGACTTGTTACGTTAGTTAAATTTATCACAATAATGTCAAAACAAAATAATAAGTATGTCAATCAGTATACTTGGTAGCAGCTTTAACAATAATAAAATAAGTCAAACAGTCAACGATTCGTCATTAAGGAAGTCGTCAACTTTGTAATAACATTTTTCTATTAATATTTCCAACTTGTCTCTCGTCCCGTCCCGTCTAAACCTATCGCCATGGGTTGAGTATGTCAAGTTGTCATTTGTCTGAGTCATAACGAATTCTTTAGAAGTGGTGACAAACAGATAACTATGACTATGAAACTTTCTACACTGACAGATTGCCCGGAAAATCTGCTCCATGCAAATAATATCATTATTAGTGCAGGTAATAATATTCCTATTTGGCTTTTTTTCTATAGTAAGCATTTTTCCTCTGATAATATTCAACACAATTATGGTTTAGTAATTCATATCAAACCATCTGTTTTCCCTTCAAAAATCAACCATAGCATACAAAACCTTTATCTTCATTTCCATTGACCCTCCATGTATTGTGTACGAATCCACTCGTTAATGTCTTAATAATAGGTTCTGTATCCGTGTATGGAATAAGTAAACAAACCCTTTCAGTATACTTGAAAAAATATGTAATATTCCATATTGTTTATTTTGAGTTTACAAATAACAAACGAAGACAATACCAGCACAGAATTGTTTGAACTAGCTTTGTTTGGTGAACAAATATGACGAAATGTCATTTAAGGCTTTGTGTACACCTGAGTCGAGATTGTCTTCAGACAACCTTTGTTTTTGGAAAACAACATGCCATGTGCTCGATGGGATTTACCATTGGCGAAACAGAGGAACATCCATACAAAATACCTTATTCAATTCGTTTAGGGGATGCATTTTCAAAATTTATTCACTGCCTTCGTTATTTCATGTAGAACTCTCTCAAAACTGTTATGTCTATGGCATCAATCAATAAATAATAATTGTGTTCGCACAAACTGGCTACAACAGTCTCATACTTAAACTCATCAAAAATCAACTGAAACAACAGTTGTTTTGTCGGCACTGGCAACTGTTACGTCTAAGGCAAACATTGGTCCAGATTTATGGCATCATGATTCACGATGTATTTTGTACCATAATATAACAGGTATGCATCGTCTCATAAGAGTTGTAATGATGAAAGGAGAGGCAAAATAAGAGATGGGTGGATTGTGTGAGCAGTGATTTAAAAAAAAGGGAGTCAGTGATAGCGTGATAGTTGACAGGACAAAATAGATGAAGAAAACTTGTTGCGCCGACAATAAGTAACATGGGACAAGGGCAGGAAGACGATGATAATATTGATCCACCACATCATAACATATATATGGTAGATCACGACTGGTTAGGGTGGGTGCCCATGATAGACTAATTATTTTGTTTCTAGTATGCCCATTGCCTAACAGTCAACATGATTTCCGTTTACGTACTTGTGTGTCAACATAGCTTAGCAATATGTTTGCATACAAACAAAAGCGTAGAAGCCAGTTTCGGACAGACTGCAGTATTTCGGCATGCATATTCTGCTGAAACGTTCGTCATGTTGGGAATTCTGCTCATTTAATTAAGTCAAGTTGACAACGCGAACATAAATTATATTTACACAAGAGGTTAACCATGAAAATTTGATACATAGACGTTGACATAGATAGAAGAAGGACGGACAAATAGAGATTACATTACAGATTTGTTGGTTTAAACTTTTTAACGTAGCGAACGAACGAACGAGCGTAACGTAAACAAATATTTCATAGAGTTTTGTGGTCAGTTTTTGACAAATAGTAACTTGAAAGTTGTTGTCATCGGGCAACATATTGAATACTGACATAAAGTTCAATATTTATCACATTGTCTGGTCATTATGAATATTGCTACGTAACGGTTGGATATTTCGATAATTATGGTCAATGAATTAGTGCAAAAGCGAACAAAGCGAGCTCGGGAACAAAGAGAACATACGACACGAAGAGGTTAGGTTCGAAGGAGATGACGGGGGCTAAGCTCCCGTCATCTCCTTCATGCTAGTTACATTAGACTCTGCAAACAGATATAGGAGCCCCCGTCACCTCCTTCATTTTAGGTTACTTTAGACCCTGCAGACAGAAATAGGGCTTCTTCGACTTTGTTTACTTAAATAGTACCTACTCGTACTTATCTACCATACTGATTTTATAATAACAATCAAAGTCAACATTCAAATACTTTTATTTAAAAAAATACATCTTTATTACCCATCAACCCAATAAGTGATTGACATTATTCAGAAATCCCAACCAATTTAATTATTTCATTAGTTTTTAGGGTTCCGTACCCAAAGGGTAAAAACGGGACCCTATTACTAAGACTCCAGTGTCCGTCTGTCTGTCTGTCACCAGGCTGTATCTCATGAACCGTGATGGCTAGACAATTGAAATTTTCACAGATGATGTATTTCTGTTGCCGCTATAACAACAAACACTAAAAACCGCATAAAATACATATTTAAGTTGGGCTCACATACAACATACGTGATTTATTTGCCGTTTTATGCGATAATGGTACGGAACCCTTCGAGCGCGAGTCCGACTTGCACTTGGCCGGTTTTTAGAATATTTCCTTCTCATATTGGGCATTTTTCAAATTGTCTGGGCAATATAAATAATGCCGTATTAA